>CAWUFW010005699.1:642686-1285372 GCA_963921515.1 Calotriton arnoldi
CCAAGACCCCTTCCCTTGCCTCACCTGCTACCCCACCTACACAGCAGATCTTCCTCTGTGACCTCGGCCTCTTCCCCTCCGAACATGCTGATCCAGCATACCGGGGGAAGAAGAAGTCCACCCACACAGAGGGGAGTGCCCCTCGCCCCCGGACACCCTCCCCCAGGTGCAGGCAGACACAGGACCCCATTCGGAAGTCCCCCCGGACCAGGAAGAGCAAGACCCCACCACCACCACCAAGCAGCTCCACCACCCAGTCTCTCTCCTCCATCACCCAGGCCACCACTCCACAGGTTCCCCCGCCACACCCTGCCCCAGGTTCCCCACACACCGGTACCGCATCCCCAGACTGCTTAGGCCCTCCCCCCTGCCACTTGCTCTTCCACCCCCAACCCAGACGCTCTGCCTGTTAGTGCCACTGGTGTGGTGACCGGGTCCCCTCCCTCTGTCCTGCCCACCTCATCTGCCCACCCTTCCACTCCCTTGGAGTCATGCACTGCAGTGGAGTCCACATCCACCCGGTTTGACTCGGGCACTGCAGTGGGGACCCAGTCCACTACATCAGACCAGCCCACTGCAATGGTTGCAGCACCCACAACAACTGACTTGTGTACCACAGTGGTGCCGGCACCCCCTGAGTCAGACACCTCCACTGCAGTTGCCGGTGACACTCCTGCACCCACCACCCCTTCACTGCCTCACTCTGCCATCCCCTGATCCTGTCCCTGCGGTGCCTGGCCTGCCCCTTGTATGCCCCTCCAATGGGGATGTCCCCTGTCCGTACCAGTGCAGGCAAGCAATGGGTGACCAGTTGTCACTTATCACCCTGTTGGGACTGTGATTTTGGACTGGCCATTGGCCTTAGTTTCTTTTGGACTTCAGAGTTTTCCTTGAAATTTGCTGAATAAAGCCTCTTTTTGTTTAATTGTGGGTTTTATTTTGATGTACATGATGTGGATGAGTAGCATCCTGCATTTGCAGTTGTAATAGTGTTCATATCAGGAAAATGAAGTGTTGCTGTGATGGACTGCATGTGGTCCATGGGATATGTGTCCTGTTGTAGTCTGGATCTATGGCATCCTTTGCTGCAGTCTGAGGGTGTAATGTTCAGCATTTGACGCAGGGATGTACGTTTTGCATTTGTAAATGTACATCTTTGTCTTACACTGATGCACATCTGGTGGGCTTACCACTGTTCAATGTTCCGATTTCCCTGACTGTGTTCCCAGCTCCACTGCGATACAAAAGGGGATGATGGACGGAACGTTTGAGCCAATCAAACACTCACCCCCAGTCAACTGATCTGGGTTTAATCCATCATCATTCTTTAGCTCACTCCACCACCCCAGTTCAGACATGGCCATATGCAAATCAGTCTGACCCTGTGCCTCATGGGAACAGTCCAGCCCGAACTGCCAAGCCATGTCTTCCCTGGACCGGAAACAAGCATCCTAGGACCGGTTTCTGGCATTTCAGCCGTCATCAGCCAGGCTTGCTTGAATCCAGTGGCAAAGTGAGCAAGGGACCCACGTCTGGGCATACCCCCACCAACTTAGGGCGACCAAAGCGATACAAAAGGGGATGATGGACGGAACGTTTGAGCCAATCAAACACTCACCCCCAGTCATTGTCTTACACTGATGCACATCTGGTGGGCTTACCACTGTTCAATGTTCCGATTTCCCTGACTGTGTGCCCAGCTCCACTGGACATGCAGTTTTGCACATCAATGTCGAAGGACTCATCTGTGTATACAGTGCAACTTGCTTGACACGTGTTTTGTGTGTATGCAGATGACTGACGTGACACTCTCGTACCCAGGCTGATGTGAGCAGAGCCTTCTGTGTGTTGTAGTTGTTGACTCACTGACGGAGTGTTCTGCTGACATGTTTGGGTCGTGCACAGACAAGGTTTGGCACAGCGGACCTTCCACAGGAGTGGAGTGCCCTCATGGGAGTGTGTAATCCGGTGACATTGCGTGGGCCTGTGTTGTGTGTTGTGTAAGCATGTCTGTGTGTGTTCCCTTCCCTTTTCCTACACAGGCTGTGGCCCTAGGGATGTTCCTGTTTGTGATGCTTGCTGAGTTGTTCTGTGTTCATCCAGCATCTTGGACCTGGTTTCTCCGTGATGTGGGTGCATGGCACACTAATGTTCATGAGGTTGTCATCCCAGGTTGTCTTTGTTGTCAGGGCTGGGGATGTGGTCAAACGCAGATGGGACACATTCAGGATTCCCCTTGGCACTTGTTGTTTACACAAGTCATGTGATTTACAGTTTGTGGTAGCTTTCAGTGATTGTGACACGTTGTGTGTGTGACTGCTGCCACTCCTCAGGGTCAGAGCTGCAATGTTGGAAGTTGTGTACGTGTGTTCTTAGTGTGTCATCTTGGCTTCTTCGTTGGTGTGTGACTATGGCCAGGATCCCATTGATTGTGGTGGATTTCACATCATGCCCATGTACGGCGTACTGTGCTGTGTGTCAGACATTGACGAGTCTTGTTGACTGGCCATGTGTGATGGGTTTCTGCACCTTAGTTCCCACCACCACCCCTGGTATTGTCATGGGTGCATGTGCAATGTCACCAGTCCATGTGAGCTTCACTGCTGCACATTGGTGGAGATCAGGGTGTGTGGTGTTGAGTGTGTGCAAATGTGAGTTGTTGCACGGCTAGACCCCTACCTCCATATTGGCCTTGGCTGGCAGGCCGTGCTGATTGATTAGAGCTTGTGTAGGTGTGATGGTAGTTTGTTGCTCATGACACATGGCTGTGGTTCACAGTGTGAACGACATCTACCTTTGTCATCACAGTGGGATTATCATGCAGGCTAGTGTCAGCACAATGTGGGGTCCCTGGGGGTATTGCTGTGGTGGGTCTGTCTCTTGCTGTGTTAGTTGCTGTTCCTACAAGCTTGTGTGACATGTGTAATTTGGGCTCCCTCTCATCTAACGATGCCTGATTGCCCACATAGGGGTATCCGATCCATGAGTAACTTTTGTATGGCACTGTATACACATCTGTGTGGTTGGAATTCAGGCCTCCTCATGTGTTGTGTGGTTGCCTGGGGACACTGGCACACACACCCATCACCTGTTGTGTTTGATATGCAGTGTGAGTCTGCCTGTTTGTGTTTGTGCCTTTGCACCACTGCATTGGCATATCTTGAGTGTGCCATTGGCTGTATGTTGTTTGGTGGGTTTCCCCTGCTGTCCCTGGGACTCCTAGGTCATCAGTCAGCACAATAATCATGGTTTGTATGTCCCATTGCTGCCATGGTATGGTATTTGTTCACCTGACATCTACAGTCTCCACAGGATATCCACATTTGTGTGTCCATTGGTGCAGATATGTGGGTCTGCATTATGATGGTCACTTCTGTCATTGTATTATTTGTGAATGTTGACAATGTGGGCCCCCATGGGTGATGTGTGTATGCACATGGCCAAAACGATGTTTCAGTGACACTGCACTGTTTGCCTCGACCAATCTATGTTGCTATGGGACACAAGCACTACTATGCCACTGATGTGTTTGTTGTTGTGTGACCAGGATTCATCCATGCAGTTTGGCTTTGGCAGCTTTTACCATGACTACACTTACCTTTTGGTCACTGTGGTGATGGTGCTTTAGGCCCCATTGCCACACTGTTCAAAAAGTGCATCAGCTATGGTCCCCACACTTCCCTTTTGGTCACTGTGGTGATGGTGCTTTAGGCCCCATTGCCACACTGTTCAAAAAGTGCATCAGCTATGGACACCACACTTCCCTTTTGGTCACTGTGGTGATGGTGCTTTAGGCCCCATTGCCACACTGTTCAAAAAGTGCATCAGCTATGGTCCCCACACTTCCCTTTTGGTCACTGTGGTGATGGGGCTTTAGGCCCCATTGCCACACTGTTCAAAAAGTGCATCAGCTATGGACACCACACTTACCTTTTGGTCACTGTGGTGATGGGGTGTTCGAGCCCATTGCCACAGTGGCCATGGTCGGCTTGCATTGTGGAGGCCACAAACATTTATGTGTGACACATGTGATAGGGGGTCACATTGTATGTTCAATGTCATGTTCAGTCTTGTAGGCATTTGACACAGACTACACACGCTTGTCATGGTGTTGGGGGGGATGTAATTTTCTGTCATTCCTTATGTGGGAGTATGCTGGTTGTGTCATGCATTACCCGTCCTATGTGTAGGGGTGGTGTTAGTGGTAGGCATCCATCCCCCTAAGGGTGGGTATGGTAGTAGTGACAGGCATCTAGGCCCCCCTGAGTAGGGGTGGTGGTAGTGGTAGGCATCCATCCCCCCATGAGTGGGGATGGTAGTGGTGACAGGCATCCAGCCCCCTGGATAGGGGTGGTGGTAGTGGCAGGCATCCAGGCCCCCTGAGTAGGGGTGGTAGTAGTGGCAGGCATCCATCCCCTAAGGGTGGGTATGGTAGTAGTGACAGGCATCCAGCCCCCCTGAGTGGGGGTGGTGGTAGTGGCAGGCATCCAGGCCCCTAAGGGTGGGTATGGTAGTAGTGACAGGCATCTGGGCCCCCCTGAGTAGGGGTGGTGGTAGTGGTAGGCATCCATCCCCCCATGAGTGTGGATGGTAGTAGTGCCAGGCATCCAGCCCCCCCTGGATAGGGGTGGTGGTAGTGGCAGGCATCCAACCCTGCCTGGATAGGGGTGGTGGTAGTGGCAGGCATCCAGCCCCCCCTGAGTGGGGGTGGTGGTAGTGGTAGGTATCCAGGCCCCCCTGAGTAGGGGTGGTGGTAGTGGCAGGCATCCATCCCCATAAGGGTGGGTATGGTAGTAGTGACAGGCATTCAGCCCCCCTGAGTGGGGGTGGTGGTAGTGGCAGGCATCCAGCCCCCTAAGGGTGGGTATGGTAGTAGTGACAGGAATCTAGGCCCCCCTGAGTAGGGGTGGTGGTAGTGGTAGGCATCCATCCCCCCATGAGTGTGGATGGTAGTAGTGACAGGCATCCAGCCCCCCCTGAGTGGGGGTGGTGGTAGTGGTAGGCATCCATACCCCTAAGGGTGGGTATGGTAGTAGTGACAGGCATCTAGGCCCCCCTGAGTAGGGGTGGTGGTAGTGGTAGGCATCCATCCCCCCATGAGTGTGGATGGTAGTAGTGACAGGCATCCAGCCCCCCCTGAGTGGGGGTGGTAGTAGTGGCAGGCATCCATCCCCCCCTGGATAGGGGTGGTGGTAGTGGCAGGCATCCAGCCCCCCCAGAGTAGGGGTGGTGGTAGTGGTAGGCATCCATCCCCCATGAGTGGGGATGGTAGTAGTGACAGGCATCCAGCCCCCCCTGGATAGGGGTGGTGGTAGTGGCAGGCATCCAGCCCCCCCTGAGTGTGGGTGGTGGTAGTGGTAGGCATCCAGCCCCCCCTGAGTAGGGGTGGTGGTAGTGGTAGGCATCCATCCCCCCATGAGTGTGGATGGTAGTAGTGGCAGGCATCCATCCCCCCTGGATAGGGGTGGTGGTAGTGGCAGGCATCCAGCCCCCACTGAGTAGGGGTGGTGGTAGTGGTAGGCATCCATCCCCCCATGAGTGGGGATGGTAGTAGTGACAGGCATCCAGCCCCCCCTGGATAGGGGTGGTGGTAGTGGCAGGCATCCAGCCCCCCCTGAGTGGGCGTGGTGGTAGTGGTAGGCATCCAGCCCCCCCTGAGTAGGGGTGATGGTAGTGGTAGGCATCCATCCCGCCATGAGTGTGGATGGTAGTAGTGGCAGGCATCCATCCCCCCTGGATAGGGGTGGTGGTAGTGGCAGGCATCCAGCCCCCCCTGAGTAGGGGTGGTGGTAGTGGTAGGCATCCATCCCCCCATGAGTGGGGATGGTAGTAGTGACAGGCATCCAGCCCCCCCTGGATAGGGGTGGTGGTAGTAGCAGGCATCCAGGCCCACCTGAGTAGGGGTGGTGGTAGTGGTAGGCATCCATACCCCTAAGGGTGGGTATGGTAGTAGTGACAGGCATCTAGGCCCCCCTGAGTAGGGGTGGTGGTAGTGGTAGGCATCCATCCCCCCATGAGTGGGGATGGTAGTAGTGACAGGCATCCAGCCCCTCCTGGATAGGGGTGGTGGTAGTGGCAGGCATCCAGGCCCCCCTGAGTAGGGGTGGTGGTAGTGTTAGGCATCCATACCCCCATGAGTGGGGATGGTAGTAGTGACAGGCATCCAGCCCCCCCTGGATAGGGGTGGTGGTAGTGGCAGGCATCCATACCCCTAAGGGTGGGTATGGTAGTGGTGACAGGCATCCAGCCCCCTAAGGGTGTGTATGGCATTGGTGTTGGCCATCCCGCCCCTATGGTTCTGCTGTTGCTTGTGTACGTCATTTGTGTATCCCTATGTGTGTGTGACATATTTCGGGTACGTGTAGTTTGTTTGTATTGTTGGTGTTTGACTTACCGTCTGCGCCGTACGCGTCCATGCCGGTCCCGGTAATAGATGTAGAGTATAGGTAGGACCTGCGCAATGGGATTCATGCTTGGATCGTCTCGTTCGGGTTTCTCGTGTCTTCGACTCATAGTCGTCGCTGGCTTGTTCGTCTCGTAGCCGTGGATCGTCTTGTGGCGCAGAACGGAGCTTATGTACGGCTCGCCCGGATGCTCAAACGTGCCGGACATAGCGACGGTTTCGGCGCGTACGGAATGCACATCGTACTAGTCCGGCCGGAAGGTGCTGTGTATTTGGTTCCGTGCGGCTCGAATAGGCGTTTACGGATCCGGCTCGGGCGGGGAACAGGAGCTGGATTGGGTGAGTACGGCTCGCTCGGAAACTGGGTTGTTATACGCATCGTACTTGTTCGTCCGGACGAGTGTACGAATCGGTCGGGAGACACGCATTCGGCTTGTTTTTTTTCCGGACGAATACTGTTAGGTGCCCTTCCGGCCGAGATCGGAATCGACCCCATAGTTGTTAAAAATATCGATGGAAAAAATATTATTTTTTTATATATAAAAAATAATATAAAATACATTAAATAATACATATAACTTAAAAATAAATATTAGAAAATATTAACAATTATAAGTAATACATGTAATGTAAAAATAAATTAAACATACATATATAAAATATATCTATATATTTACTTAATAATAATTAATAAATTATTATTTTAATAAATTATAAAATATTATAAATATATTAAAAATTATAAATGCATATATATATATACTGTTTTTCTGACTCCTCAATTCTCAGCTATTTTATCTTGGAGCAGATTAGTAACAACCCCAGAGGAGGAGATAGAACACTCAGACTGAGGCAGAAAGAATCCAAGTACATAATAGACTATCAGACCAAGATCCCGGGGGGGTTGAATCAAGATGAGGAATTAGCCATTCACCTCAAAATGGAATAGGATGTTTCTGTCTTACTTTCCTTTTCTTTCTCTTTTTGTCTTCTTCTTTTTCTTTTCTTCTTTTTTCCTTCTTCTTCTCTTTTCTTTTTCTTTTTCTCGTTTCTCTAGACAGTGGTACCCTTGCTGTCAATTAGTTTTATATTGTCTCATTTAGAACAGTTTCTTACCTCCTTTTTCAGTAGTGCATTTGGAACCATGTATATTCTGACCCTTGGTGGGGTCTACCATTTTAACATTTGTTTTTGTTTGTTTCTTTGCAGGAGGAAAGGAGGGGGCCCACATGATTGGATATCACGAGCACGGGCCACCCAACCTTTTCTTCGATTTTCACTTCATTTGATCATCATCTCACATGGTAAACTGTCTTAAGTTCTGTCTAGCGTGGAACTCACATGTTGTTGTTCTGTTTGTGTTAAGGTTTCAATCTGCATTGGGCCAATTTAGCTTGTTTCCATTACTCTTTTGGGACTATACAGGCATTTGCCTGTTCAACTATGGGGGTTTCACTAGTGTAACCGGTTTGTATTTGCCCATCATATTCCTGGTGTATCTCTATGTCTTTTAGGGTTTTTACTCTCTACAACTTGGGTGCATATTATCTTTGTCACCTGACGTGTAGATCACCAGGACGCAGGCTTAGTTTTGACTCACAACCTATGTACAGGTTTTTGCCCACTGGGGCATTATTCTTTTTGGCTCATTTTTACCGTACAGATCGTTGCCCATTGGGGCATCTTCTTGTGGGTGATTTACTTTTACCATGTAGGTCATTGCCCACTGGGTCGGCATGTCAATTCTCAATTTTGGAGTAGGGCGCACATGTTTTTTCAAGATGGAACCTATGGCTCTTATTCATGCACTGTGCAGTATATTTGTTATTTCTACTTAGCGTTGATAATTTTGATATTTTTATATCCACAAAATGCAGGTGTGTTGCCCTCTCCTCTGTACTTTACTTTGACCCCAATGTGCTCGTGCATGCGTATATGGTAGGTTCACCACCACAAGATGGCCGCCATGCACTTTATGTACAGATTAGACCATGTGAAGTGTGTTATTTATTCAGTTGTCATTTCACGTCATTTGATGTACATTTGTTAATTTTGGACAACATCGTTATTTCTTTATTCAACATGATCTAACATGATGTAATTTTGTATTTCTATGTTGAGTTTAACGGGTGTTGCCTTTCATCATGCACCTCATTTTGATTCCATTTGTACTCTATTTGGCTATCTGCACTTGCATGTGTATATTGTAATTTTACTACTACAAGATGGCCGCCATGTATTCTATGTACAGACACTTCCTGTCTACAGAACCATGTGACGTTTTTTATTTCTATTTAAGTTTTTCATTGGGTGTGCACCTTACACGTGACCAAGACTGCGGCTGCAGTCGAAACGCGTCGTGTAATAAACGCTTTGCCAAGTTACTGAGTCGTGGAGTCTGGTTTCCTGAGAGCACACATACTTTTGGATTTTCATGTGCTGTTGATTGCCGGTACGCTCTGCCGGCGCGTGTGCCACTTCTCTAGGGTCCCTGTGTTTCCGGAAGGAGCTCTTGTTCGTATATATATATATATATATATATATATATACATACTGCTGTAACATAATTTTTTTTATATATTATAAATTAAAATATTAAATTATTTATTAATTTTTAAAACTACATTAGTAAGGAAAGTGTTAGATAGCGGAGGTGAATAAATTACTATTTCCACTCCATCAAGTGCAACAGTAGTGAAAGTGTTGGATAGCGGAAGGAATTAATTTACTATTCCCACTCCAACAAATGCAACAGTAAGGAAAGTGTTGGACAGCGAAGGGGAAAACATTACTATTCCCACTCCAGCGAGTGCAACCGTAGGGAAAGTGTTGGATAGCGGACAGGAATATTTACTATTCCCACTCCAATGAGTGCAACAGCAGGGAAAGTGTTGGATAGCGGAGAGGAATAATTTACTATTCCCACTCCAATCAGTGCAACAGTAGGGAAAGTGTTGGATAGCGGAGAGGAATAATTTACTATTCCCACTCCAATGACTGCAACAGTAGGGAAAGTGTTGGATAGCGAAGAGGAAAAAATTACTATTCCCACTCCAGCGACTGCAACAGTAGGAAAAATGTTGGATAGCGCAGGGGTAAAAATTACTATTCCCACTCCAGAGAGTGCAACAGTTGGGAAAGTGTTGGATAGCGGAGGGGGATCATTTACTATTCCCACTCCAGCAAGTGCAACAGTAGGGAAAGTGTTAGATAGCGCAGTGGTAAAAATTACTATTCCCACTCCAGGGAGTGCAACAGTAGGGAAAGTGTTGGATAGCGGAGGGAATTAATTTACTATTCCCACTCCAACAAATGCAACAGTAAGGAAAGTGTTGGGTAGCGAAGGGGAAAACAGTTCTATTAACACTCCAGCGAGTGCAACAGTAGAGAAAGTGTTGGATAGCGGACGGGAATAATTTACTATTCCCACTCCAATGAGTGCAACAGTAGGGAAAGTGTTGGGTAGCGGAGAGGAATAATTTACTATTCCCACTCCAATGAGTGCAACGGTAGGGAAAGTGTTGGATAGCGGAGAGGAATAATTTACTATTCCCACTCCAACAAATGCAACAGTAAGGAAAGTGTTGGATAGCGAAGGGGAAAAAATTACTAATCCCACTCCAGCGAGTGCAACAGTAGGGAAAGTGTTGGATAGCGGACGGGAATAATTTACTATTCCCACTCCAGCAAGTGCAACAGCAGAGAAAGTATGTATAATTAAAATAAAATTAATAACTTCTAAAAATTATTAACACATTTATTATAATTAAATTACCTCCCACCCTATTCCCCTATAAACCCACAACCCGCTACGGAAATAAAACGCAAAATTTACTTAAAATAAAATTAATAACTCCTAAAAATGTAATACATATATTAAAAAACAAATGCAATACTTAAACAAAAAATATAGAACACATACATTTAAAATACATACTAAAATACATAACAATAATATAAACATCTATATTATTAACAACTATATTATTTCAAACGATATTACTAGCTTCGATATTAACAAAAACGATATTTCTTACCTTAAAGTCGATATTCTGGTCCACGATATTCTTGCAGTCGATATTCTGTCATCACAATATTTGCAACTAGATATTGTTGTATGTCAATATTTGCAACTCGATATTATGTCTGTGCACCCTGAATATGCATGGGAAGATTTACTTGAATTTCTACGAGAAGCAAATTCAAGAATTAAAAATATTGAAATGAAGACACCTGGAGAACTCTGTTCTTTGGATCCTGTAAATGTGTGCAGGTATTTTAACCATAGGTTTCAAACTATGATGTCATTTATCTGCAATAAAAATAATTGTCCTCTTGGAGAAGTTACTGATTTTTTTGGTCGAAAACAGTACCAAGCTAGAGGTGCTCCTCATATACACATGCTATTGTGGATAAAGAATGCTCCAAAATTTGGAACTGATACTGATGAAGAGAAGGAGGAGAAAGGAGCTTGAGACAACAAATTTTACGTTTTCAAAGTCACCTTTGTGGAAAATACTGTCAACGAAAATACAAGTCTAAAGGGAAATTTTATACAAAGTATCGTTCTGGATTTCCACGTCCAATAATTTCTAAAGAAAGAGTAAATTCTTTTTTGTCAGCAGTAAGGCATACAATAACTCGAAAATCTCCCAAGAATACATACAACTTAAAAAGAACAGAACAGTCAAAATATATTAATGATTACAATCCAGTTATTTTGAAAATGTGGAATGCAAACAAGGATATTCAATATGTTGCAGATAATTCAATTGCCGTTGCACGGTATGTTACATCATATATAAAGAAATCAGAAAAGACAGAGATGAAAGAAATGTGGGAAGAAATTTCACAAGAGAAGAGTCTTAGCAAAAAATTGTACAGCTTTAGCTTGAAAATGCTTTCCCACCGAGAGATTGGATCCTATGAATGTTCGGATCACTTGTGCTCTTCTAGTTTATATTCAAAGTCAAGAGGAATTATTTGGGTAAGATTTTGGGGCCGATTCCGATCTCGGTCGGAGGCGCACCTATCAGTATTCGGTCGGGAAAAAAGCCATGCGAATGCCTGTTTCCCGACCGAACCGCACATTATTCCGAACGAGCAAGTACGATGCGCATAACAGCATAGATTCCGACCCAGTCGTACTCACCCAATCCTGGTCCTGTTCCCCGACCGAGCCAGATCCGTAAACGCAGAATCGAGTCGCACGGAAGCCAAAATGCAGCCCCGTCCGGCCGGACAAGTACGATGCGCTTCCCGTATGCGCCGAACCCGTCGCTACGCACGGCACGTCAAAGCATCCGGGAGAGGCGCACATAAGCTCCGATTCGCGCCACAACACGATCCACGGCTACAAGACGAACACGCCAGCGACGAGGACGAGGCGAAGCAACGAGAAAGACGAACGAGACGAACCAACCATGAATCCCATCGTGCCGATCCTACCAATATTCTACATCTACTACCGGAACAGGCACGGACGCGTACGGCGCAGAAGGTAAGTCAGACACCAACCACAAAAACAAACTACACGTACCCGACACATCACACACTCACAGAGGGATGCAGAAATTACTTACACCAGCAACAGCAGCACCATAGGGGTGGGATGGCCATCACCAATGCCACATATACACATAGGGGCCCGGATGCCTACCACCACTACCACCCTTACCCATGGGGGGCTGGATGCCTGTCACTACTACCACCCTCACCCAGGGGGTGCCAGATGCCTACTACTACTACCACCCTTACCCATGGGGGGCTGGATGCCTACCACTACTACCACCCTTACCCAGGGGGTGCCAGATGCCTACCACTACTACCACCTCTACCCAGGGGGTGCCAGATGCCTACCACTACTACCACCCTCACCCAGGGGGTGCCAGATGCCTACCACTACTACCACCTCTACCCAGGGGTGCCAGATGCCTACCACTACTACCACCTCTACCCATGGGGAGCTGGATGCCTGTCACTACTACCACCCTCACCCAGGGGGTGCCAGATGCCTACCACTACTACCACCCTTACTCATGGGGGGCTGGATGCCTACCACTACTACCACCCTTACCCAGGGGGTGCCAGATGCCTACCACTACTACCACCTCTACCCAGGGGGTGCCAGATGCCTACCACTACTACCACCCTTACCCAGGGGGTGCCAGATGCCTACCACTACTACCACCTCTACCCAGGGGGTGCCAGATGCCTACCACTACTACCACCTCTACCCATGGGGGCTGGATGCCTGTCACTACTACCACCCTTACCCATGGGTGGCTGGATGCCTACCACTACTACCACCCTTACCCAGGGGGTGCCAGATGCCTACCACTACTACCACCTCTACCCAGGGGGTGCCAGATGCCTACCACTACTACCACCTCTACCCATGGGGGGCTGGATGCCTGTCACTACTACCACCCTTACCCAGGGGGTGCCAGATGCCTACCACTACTACCACCCTTACCCATGGGGGGCTGGATGCCTACCACTACTACCACCCTTACCCAGGGGTGCCAGATGCCTACCACTACTACCACCTCTACCCAGGGGTGCCAGATGCCTACCACTACTACCACCCTTACCCAGGGGGTGCCAGATGCCTACCATTACTACCACCTCTACCCAGGGGGTGCCAGATGCCTACCACTACTACCACTACTACCACCTCTACCCATGGGGGGCTGGATGCCTGTCACTACTACCACCCTCACACAGGGGGTGCCAGATGCCTACCACTACTACCACCCTTCCCCATGGGGTGCCAGATGCCTACCACTACTACCACCTCTACCCAGGGGGTGCCAGATGCCTACCACTACTACCACCTCTACCCATGGGGGGCTGGATGCCTACCACCAACAACACCCCCACTCACAGGATGGCTAATACATGACACAACAAGCACACACCAACATAAACAATGCAACATAAAGACATCCCCCCAACAACATGACAAGCGTGTGTAGACTGTGTCAAATGCCTACAACACTGAACATGACTTTGAACATACAATGTGACCCCCTATCACATGTGCCACACATAAATGTGTGTGGCCCCCACAATGCAAGCAGGCCATGACCATTGTGGCAATGGGGTCCAAACCCCCATCATCACAGTGACCAAAAGGTAAGTGTGGGGTCCATAGCTGAAGCACATTTTGAACATTGGGGCAATGGGGTCCATACCCCCATCATCACAGTGACCAAAATGTAAGTGTGGGGTCCATAGCTGAAGCACATATTGAACATTGTGGCAATGGGGTCCATACCCCCATCATCACAGTGACCAAAATGTAAGTGTGGGGTCCATAGCTGAAGCACATTTTGAACATTGGGGCAATGGGGTCCAAACCCCCATCATCACAGTGACCAATATGTAAGTGTTGACAAAGAAAAAGCTGCAACTGCCAAACTGCATGGATGATTCCTGGTCACAGAACAACAAACACATCAGTGGCAAAGTAGTGCTTGTGTCCCATAGCAACATAGATTGGGGGAGGCAAACAGTGCAGTCCAAATAAGACATACCTTTGGCCATGTGCAGACAAACATCACCCATGGGGGCTGACACTGTCAACATTCATCAATGACACAATGACAGAAGTGACCATCAGAATGCAGACCCACATATTTGCACCAATGGGCACACAAATGCAGATACCCTGTGGAGACTGTAGATGTGAGGTGAACAGATACCATACCATGGCAGCAATGGGACACACAAACAATGATCATTGTGCTGACTGATGACCTAGGAGTCCCAGAGACAGCAGGGGAAACACACCAAACAACATACAGCCAATGGCACACTAAAGATATGCCAATGCAGTGGTGCAGATGCACAAACACAAACAGGCAGACCCACACTGCACATCAAACACAACAGGTGAGGGGGGGTACCAGTGTCCCCAGGCAACCACACAACACATGAGGAGGCCTGAATACCAATTACACAGATGTGCATACAGTGCCACACAAAGGTAACTCATGGATCCAAATCCCCTATGTGGGCAATCAGGCATTGTCAGATGAGAGGGAGCACGAATCACACATGTCACACAAGCATGTAGGAACAGCAACTGACACAGCAAGACACAGAGACACCACAGCACTATCCCCAGGGCCCGCATAATGTGGTGACCCTGTGCTGCATTACAATCCCACTGTGATGACAAAGCTAGATGCCGTGCACACTGTGAACCACAGTCATGTGTCCTGAGCAACAAACTACCATCACACCTACACAAGCACAAATCAATCAGCACGGCCAGTAAGCCAAGGCCAACATGGAGGCAGGGGTCTAGCCGGGCAACAACTCTCATCTGCACACACTCAACACCACACACCTCGACCTCCAACAATGTGCAGCAGTGAAGCTCACATGCACTGGTGACATTGCACATGCACCCATGACAATCCCAGGGGGGTGGCGGGAACCAAGGTGCAGAAACACATCACACATGGCCACTCAACAAGACTCCTGAATGTCTGACACACTGCACACTACGCTGTACATGGACATGACGGCAATACCACACCAACCAATGGGATCCCAGCCACAGTCACACACCAATGAAGAAGCCAAGGTCACCCACAAAGAACACACATAGACAACTACCAACATTGCAGCCCTGACCCTGAGGAGTGCCAGCAGTCACACACACAACGTGTCACAACCAATAAAAGCTAACACAAACCGGAAATCACATGACAGGTGTAAGCAACAAGTGCCAAGGGGAATCCTGACTGTGACCCATCAGCGTCTGCCCACAAACTCAGCCCTGACAGCAAACACACCTATGGGTGACACCCTGATGACCAGTAATGTGCCATGCACCCACATCACAGAGAACCCAGGGAGAAGACTTTGGGGGAACATAGGTCAACTCAGCAAGCATCACAAACAGGAACATCACTAGGGATCCCAGCATGCACAGCAAAATGGAAGTGAACACACAGACATGCTCATACAACACACACCTTGGGCGCAGGCGATGTCACAGGAGCACACACTGCCATGAGGGGACTCCACTCCTGTGTGGGGAAAGCTGTGCCATATGTCGCCTCAGTAGGGCTCCATCATGTCAGCAGAACACTTGGTCACACAGTCAACAATTAGCACCAAATGAAGGCTCCTGTCACATCAGCCTGCTCATGGGAGTGTCAACGAAATCATCAGCACAGATCCAACACACATGTATAGCAAGTTGCACTGACAACACAGATGAGTCCTTCCCCATTGATGCCCAAACCTGCATGTCCAGTGGAGATGGCCACACGGTCAGGGAAGTAGACTAATTGAACAATGGCAAGCACAACAGATGTGCAGGGGTGGAAGCCACAGATGTGACATTGCTAATGTAAGTAGGAAATCCCATTGCCAAATATTGAAAACATGACACCCTCATATGCTGCTAAGGATGACATGGATACACTACAGGATAGGACAAATTACCCGTGGACCACATGGGTTCCTGCAGAGTAACACTTCATTTCCATGAGACCAAAAATCACCATCACTGCAGCAAGGGCACGGTTAGCATCATTAACATCATGTACATCAGAAGCAAAACCACTAGAGAACAGAAAGTAGCTTTATTCAGCATATGTGGGTTCAAAAGTTAAAGTCCAGAAAAAAAGAAACAAAGGCCAATGGCCAGTCCATTCTGAAAGTCAAAACAGGGTGACAGTGGCAGATGTCACCCTAGGCATGCCTGCACTGCTACACACAAGGGACAATCCCCTCGGAGGGGCATACGGGGGGCAGACCAGGCACCGCAGGGACAGGATCAGGGATCACCAGAAGGAGGCAGGGAAGGGGTGGTGGGTGCTGGAGAGCCACTGACAACTGCAGTAGAGGTGTCTGACTCAGATGGTGTGGGCGCCGGCACGACTGCAGTGGACCGTGCAGATGGAGTGGACAGGTTCGCCACTGCAGTGCCCAAGTCAGACAGGGTGGTAGTGGCCTCCACTGCAGTGCCTACCTCCAGGGGAGGAGAATGGGGATCAGGTAAGGTGGGCAGGACAGAGGGGGAGGACACCCTCACCACACCAGTGGCACAGACAAGCGCAGCGGGGGGGGGCCGGAAGAGCAAGTGGCAGGGGGAGAAGGCCTGATCCTTTTGGGGATGGTGTATCTGTGGGTGGGGGAACCTGGGGCAGGGTGTGGTGGGGGCACCTGTGGAGTGGGGGCCTGAGGGATGGAGGAAGGAGACTTGGTGCCTGAGCTGCAGGGCGGCGGCGGGGTCTTGCTCTTCTGGGTCTGGGGGGACTTGCGGGTGGGGCGTCAGTCAGTCTGTGCCTGGGGGAGGGTGTCCGGGGGCGAGGGGCACTCCGCTCCATGTGGGTGGGCTTCCTCTTCCCCCTGAATGCTGTATCAGCTGGATCGGAGGGGAAGAGGCCGAGGTCACTGAGGAAGAGCCGCTGTGTCTTTGGGGTTGCAGGTGAGGCAAGGTAGGGGGCTTTGGAGGGAGAGGCAACTGAGGACTGCGCAGTGCTCGTGGATGCGTGTGTGTGTGCCTGGGCCCCATCCCCTGTGAGTGTGGTTTCAGTCCCCTGACTGTGCATGCGTGTGCGTCTTGTTAGTGGCGTGTGTTTCTGTGTGCTGCTCGTGTCTGTGCTGGTGTGTGCCTGTGCCGGTGTGTGTGTGCTTGGGACAGGTAAGGTGCTGGGGAGTGTGGATGGGGCAGAGGCAGGAGGGGTGAGGGACTGTCGGAGGAGGGACACTGCTGCCGTCAGGGAGGAGTCCATGGACCTATTGTCCCTCTGTAGGGCAGACATGCCCGATGAGATGCCCTCCATGAACGACACCAGCTGAGTCAACAGAGTGGTGTGGGCATGGAGGACACTCAGCATCGCTGTCTGCCCTACATGGAGCTGGCGAAGGAGGTACTCAGACTCCTCACTCAGGGCAGCAGGGGACACAGGGGCAGGGGGTGCGGTGCCTGGCCCGAAGGAGACACGCTCCCGAACATGGGAGCCTCCACGGACCTCGGGAATGGGAGCCGATGGGAGGGCGGTGGTGGTGGTGGCAGGGACAGCAACACTAGCTGGGGTGTGGTGGCTGCTGACACCCGCCTCCATAAGGGAGTCATCCTCCGAGCTGCTGTGGTCCTCAGCTGAGGTGGATGGTGCTGAGGACTCCTCGGTGTGGCTCCCCTCGCCCTCCGTGCCACTGGGTCCCTCCGACCACTCCTCAGCTGCTGACCCAGTCTGGCTCTGCGGCTCCTCCTGGTCCGTGGAGCTGTCCCCTCCTGTGGCCGTGGATGTATCTGCAATCAATAGGGAAACAGACAGACATCAGTCACCTGCACCGAACGCACACACCACAGTTAGTACAGCACATTACAGAGCAAGCCCTGGCATCCTTAGTTGAACTTTGCTAAAAGTGCCCAAACAGAACAGGAGAAGCCAATTGTCAGTCTGATGGTCAACCATGGCACTCACATCCCACCTGGCCTTGCACCCATCTGTCTGGTGTCTGTTGGATGGCAATACCCCAGTGTGGACACATGCACCACCTACACAGTAGTTGGACAGTGCAGAGAACCCGGTTAAGCATGTGAACATGCACACATCACAACTCTTGCCACTGAGTCAGTACAGGTGTCCAGATGAAAGGGATGCCCAGAGTCAAATAGGAAATGCATGTGATGCATACCAGCGACAGACACCATGATGCACCCATGTCCTGATAGCCATTGCCACAATGGTGTGCATGTAGCACATATCACTCCCCTGCAGGATCACTCATTGGAAGTTTCATGCCATGGCACAGGCATGCCTGCTAAGTCATACATCACTGTCTCCAGTCACATGGGCAGGGCAGCCAGACAACAACAGTCTGCACTGGGTCACAATCCAAGGTCATGGGGAATGCAAGTCCTGGAGCTGAACAAGTGCACATGTACATCCCCCACACACCACATCATCTGAACCCTAATCTGTCCAGGTCATACCGATTGGACATATGGGAGACCTGTAACACGACCCTCTGAACCTGAGCACCTCACAATCTGCTGTGAATGGGAGACAGCTGCCTGAACTTCACATTCGCATACCCCAGTCTGCACGGTCAGGTGATCAAACACCTATGTGTCACACAAGTATCGTCTCCTATGGTCACATCTCCGGTGGCATGCTGAGCCCCAACCGAGAAACACCCCAGCAGTCCTGACAACGAAGCCACAGCACACTGACACAGAGGCAGACACCTGAGGGGAAAAATCACTGAGCACAACGTGTCAGCTGATACACGGGAGTGGGAGTACAGAGTGTATTGTATGGCCTGGAGTAGGCATGACTGTCCTGCCCCACATGAATGAGGGATGAGCCCTGGACAGTAGGCAGCTGGCTAAGTATGTGTGACACACGTAATATACACACTCCTGGGGCCCAAACATTGTTCCCACCCGCAGCATGGGTGTGTGCCAGATACCCCAGGCACATGTGGTGGATCAGCTCAGCAATTGGACCACATATTAAAGTAACACGCAGATTACATGTCAGAACACAGGCATTGTGTAAGCAATGGACCCACCCATGATGCCCACCACAGAGTTAGGGAAACAGATGCTGTCCCCCACCTTGAGTCAAGCAAACTGCAAGGACACAGTACCCAAGTGACACAATTCCCTGACTGTAAGGGCCACACCTGGGTATCAGATGAGGAGTGGGCAGTGCACAATTGAGGGACATGGGTCCTGGACCACATGACTGATGTACTGTGGAAGTTTAACCAGGCCAGAGGAGGGCACATAGCATGGCAGACATAGTTCACAATGCAGTCATGGACTCACCCCCTCCTTGCTGCTCTCTGGCCTTCAGCTGCCCATCCAGATCAGGGAAGACCACCGCCAGGATCCTGACCATGTGGGGGGTCAGGGTCCGGTGTCCGCCCCTCCTGCGAGGAGGCGACAGCTTCAGCTGGACCCGTGCGATCCTCCGGGTCAAGCCCCGAAGGTCCTGCCACCTCTTCTGGCAGTTGCGGATCCGGCGCTTGTAGTCCCCCACGGACCTCACTGCCCGGACGATGGTCAGCCATATCTTCTGCTTCTGGTGGGCATCAACCTGTGAGGATGACAAAGTGAGAATGCTATTACTACACATGCAACATATCCGTGCATTACACAGTTGTATATACATGTCTCAATCACAGGGGCACATGATGTACACAGGCAGTGCAACGATGGCCATGGACAGTATGCCAGCAGTTACTACATGGTATCATTGCCTGGGAAGTAAAACCTTGATTAAATGCACTGTCACTGCACTATACCTGTCCAGTGCATGTAACTACACACTAGGGGGGGTGACAACTACTCAGTGAGCCTGCTAGCCAGTGGTTTGCAGACTGTTAGCCTTGCTAGTCAGACAACATGCACATTTAGGAAGGCAGTGGACAGAACACTCACCTGTTCCCCTGCTTTCCCATACAGCTTGCTGTACTGTGGAAGGAGGCTGTCCAGCAGGGCCTGGTTCTCCTCAGTACTGAAGGCTGGGGCTCTCTCCACAGTACATGCCATTGCAGGGTCCAGAGGGTGCAGATACAGCAGCAGTGGTGGTGGCAGATGTCGTCCTGGAGCATATAGTGCAGGCAAGTGAGCTCTCAGGGGAACAGCCAGCATTATATGTGTGCTGCAGAGGCAGATACTGTCCCATGTGTCCAAAGTGATAGGTCCAAGTCGTTTGCATCTTCTGAATCTGGCCAATCCATGGAATTGCACCACTTACACACGCCCACAGCATCCTTCAAAAGTTCAACTTCATGACACCCATGAATTTGCAACATTGTTGTGGGTGACCAACTGAATTTACAGCATCAGACTCGTTCAAAACTTGAAAACGCGTCCGTTGCCAGGCCAGGCCATAGCCAATGGATGCGCACCGATCGGTCCATTGCTGTTCAACGCGTACCCAGGATACAACGTGTACCCGCACACATTGAATGCAATGGGCCGGCCGGGCACACCGATCGGTCCATTGCTGTTCAACGCGTATCCAGGATACAACGCGTACCCACACACATTGAATGCAATGGGCCGGCCGGGCACACCGATCGGTCCATTGCTGTTCAACGCGTACCCAGGATACAACGCGTACCCGCACACATTGAATGCAATGGGCCGGCCGGGCACACCGATCGGTCCACTGCTGTTCAACGCGTACCCAGGATACAACGCGTACCCGCACACATTGAATGCAATGGGCCGGCCGGGCACACCGATCGGTCCATTGCTGTTCAACGCGTACCCAGGATAAAACGCGTACCCGCACACATTGAATGCAATGGGCCGGCCGGGCACACCGATCGGTCCATTGCTGTTCAATGCGTACCCAGGATACAACGCGTACCCGCACACATTGAATGCAATGGGCCGGCCGGGCACACCGATCGGTCCATTGCTGTTCAACGCGTACCCACGATACAACGCGTACCCGCACACATTGAATGCAATGGCCAATGTGTGCGCACAGATCGGTCCATTGCTGTCCAACGCGTATTGCGAATACAACGCGTACCAGCACACATTGAATGCAATGGCCAATGTGTGCGCACAGATCGGTCCATTGCTGTCCAACGCGTATTGCGAATACAACGCGTACCAGCACACATTGAATGCAATGGCCAATGTGTGCACACAGATCAGTCCATTGCTGTCTAACGCGTATTGCGAATACAACGCGTACCAGCACACATTGAATGCAATGGCCAATGTGTGCGCACAGATCGGTCCATTGCTGTCCAACGCGTATTGCGAATACAACGCGTACCAGCACACATTGAATGCAATGGCCAATGTGTGCGCACAGATCAGTCCATTGCTGTCCAACGCGTATTGCGAATACAACGCGTACCAGCACACATTGAATGCAATGGCCAATGTGTGCGCACAGATCGGTCCATTGCTGTCCAACGCGTATTGCGAATACAACGCGTACCAGCACACATTGAATGCAATGGCCAATGTGTGCGCACAGATCAGTCCATTGCTGTCCAACGCGTATTGCGAATACAACGCGTACCAGCACACATTGAATGCAATGGCCAATGTGTGCGCACAGATCAGTCCATTGCTGTCCAACGCATCCCTGTACAAGTCACTGGCATATGTCACCATGCCTGTCACAGGTGAACATATGCCAGCCACATATACTTCCCAGGGAGTAAGGGGCACACCTACAACACCACAGCCTGTCCAAACTGTATCCTAAGGCATGTAAGGCTGCATTACCTATTCCGTGTATGGGGGTGAACATGTTGTTCTGTGGGTGTCACTTGGGGGCAGCCACCCCCAGGCTGTGCACGTGTTCATGGGGACAGGATCCTTGGTGTTTCGTGTACATGACCACTGTGATGTGCAACTGATCATATCTGAGCATGTGCCATGGTCACATTTCATGGTGGTGTATGTGGATGTCATGTCACATACCCCCTGAGTCCCATGTGGGACGGTATGTTTAACCCAGGGTGACCCATTGGCACAATAGTGGTGGTCCTCCACAGTCTGTGTGCATGTTGTGTTTACAATGTCTCTGATTTCATGTGCACAATGGGAGACAGTCTCCACATCCACGTTGTTTGTGCATGGACTTTGATGTTGTGCTTGTGTGTGTCACAGACGTCCATGTCTGTCCTGCCGAGGCAACAGGGACCACTACCTGTGGGGGTCATGGTTGTTTTGCTGTGGTGTATACATGATACACCATGTCATGCCAGTGTCCATGTGGCAATACAGGGTCCCTGGGAATCTACCTGTCGTTGAGCTGTGATGCCTGGGGCACATCTGTCCTCACATGTCACTGTGGGGTGTGTTTGTAACGTGGCAGCAGGAGATGGGAACTGTGACACGGCCTCATGCTATCCAATGGCACAACCTGGGACTTATTGATGCCACTTGTTGAACTGTGATTTTAGATGTTGGCCATGTATGTGCCATACATGTCCTTATGGAACTGCACACATCATGTACTTGTGCCTCATAATGATGTATCATGTGATATTGAGTGTGTTCAATGCCACATATGTGGGGTGACTGACAATCTTTCTTTCTTCACCTATGCACTGCAGGGCACCAGCTGTCCATAGACCATTCCCTGACCTGGCAACGATGGTGGAACGTGACAGCATCCGACGGTACCGCTTCACCAGGCAGCTGATTGAGGATTTGGCAGTGCGCTTGGCACCACATTTGCAACCTGGCCGGCCGTACCCTACAGCGCTGACCCCCAAGGTGAAGGTGATGGCAGCCCTACACTTCTTTGCCACCGGTACCTTTCAACACACTGTGGCGACTGCTGGTGGGATGTCACAGACCATGTTCAGCCGTGTGCTCCGCGATGTTTTGGAGGCTATGTTGATATACCTGAACCAGTACATCTATTTCCCTAGACTCCAACAACTCACTGATGTGAAGAGTGGCTTCTATGCCCTGGGGAGGATGCCGCATGTCATTGGCTCCATTGATGGGACACATGTGGCTTTGGTACCACCACAGGCCCAAGAGCAGGCATACAGGAACCGCAAACACTACCACTCGGTCAATGCACTGGTGGTCTGTCTTGCAGATATGAGCATCTCACACGTGTGTGCCCGTTTCCCCGGTTCTGCACACGATGCCTACGTGATGAGGAGTAGTCGCATCCCGAGGATGATGTCACAGATGCCGAACCAGCGTGCCTGGCTTGTTGGTGTGTAATGACTTTGTACCATTGTGTGTGTTCTGCAATGTAGTGTTCCACCCTCTTTTCCAACTCAGCTAATGTGCAATTGTCTGTATGTAGGTGACTCCGGATACCCCAACATGCCGTGGTTGCTGACGCCCCTCAGGAACCCTGTGACACCAGCCCAGATGTGCTACAATGAGGCACATGGTCGGACCAGGAGAGTGATTGAGCGGACATTTGGTCTCCTGAAGAGCTGCTTCCGCTGCCTGGACAAGACAGGAGGGTCCCTCCCATATGCCCCAGCAAAGGTGTGCAAGATTGTCATTGTCTGCTGCATGCTACACAACCTGGCAGTGCGGAAGGAGTTGCCTCTCATCCTGGATGACGATGACCAACGTCCGCCACCTGTGGAGGATCCTGGCCTGGACCACGATGCCAGTGATGATGATGATGATGATGATGGTGATGTCCGCACACAGCTCATCACCAACTTCTTCAGCTGAATGTGAGTATCCAGAGATGTCATGTGAATGATGTGAGTTTGCATGATATGTGTTGGTGGTGCTCTGGTGCTGTTTGAGTGTGTCCATGGGCTACATGACTGCATGCGTATAGCGATGTGTCCTTACAGGTAATCTGTACTCCACAGTGTTGACATGCTAACTTGGTTCTGGGTGGGTATCTTGTGACATGTATTGGGCATGAGTATTGCAGTTCTGTCCTGTTCTTCAGTGCTTTTGACTGTGTGTCATTTCTGTCCTTCACAGGGTACTTTCAGAGTCGTTTGGTCAACTGTGATCCCCGACACCGTGATTCGACTTCCATGGTGGTAGCTGTCGTGTCCCTACAGGTGATGTGCGCCACACCCATGGACTTCCTTCCTTCTACACTTGTTGACTGTGTGCCAGCTGCCAGGTGGGATTACCTTGCATCTGTAGTGGTTACAACATGTTGCAAATGTGTAATAAACCTGTGCTTCACTTTGTGATGTGCGTTGTCTGTGGTCACACATTTGACTGACATTTGCTTACTGCACCAGTGGGCTAGTTGACTAAGACTGTGAATAGGTGTTGTGTCTGTGCATTGCACCGTATTTCCTGGCAACATCAGTGTAGGCAATGAGTCAGATGGCCTAGGTGTGTATTTGTTGTGTAGCCCTGGTGGTGTGTCTCCCTCATATGTGTCACGTTGCCATGACTCACATGCCTGTGTTGTACTTGCTGTACAAGTTAGCATGCACAGTGTAATTTCACTGGTCATCATCTCCATGACAGGCACCACGTTGGAATCACGACAGAGGCAGGTATGGTGTATTAGTGTGTTTATTGTCATACATGTGTGTGAATAGTGCACAGGATGGTGAGTGCTTTACATTTTGATTGCAATCCAAAGTTCCTAGATGAATTGGAAGTCCTGGTAGTAGAAATGTCCTGTATCAAGTCCACAGTCATCTGAGACATTGGTCCAACTTGTACTCCCCATGTCATGTGGGGGAGTTGTGTTGCAGTCAACAGGGTGAACAGTTTGCGCACAAAGGTGATTATCCAGAACAGGTGTTGGCTTCCTGGGGGTTGTGCATGGCCATCAGCCTCTCAGTTGTCCTTCCTCGGACGACCCTTCTTCTTTGGGGGGGGCCCTCAAGTGCAGGCTGCTGCGGTGCAGGGGACTCTCCGCCAGAGTCATCCTGCCTCCCTGTGGCAGTTGCAGTTGTTTCAGCAGCAGATGTTGTGGGCACACAGGGAGGTGTTGACTGGTTGCTGCTCATCTGGCGGAGGCATTGTAATATGTCCCTATGCACCGCCGTCATCTCTTGCAGTGTGTCCCACTTGGACTCCACGCGGGACATGTGTGAGTCCAAGCGGGCATGATGGGCAGCCTGCTGCTGTTTAATGTCCCTGAGGAGCCCCACTACCTGGCTGAGCTCTCCGGTGCTGGACTGGTACGCATCGGCTATGCGTGCCAGTTGTGGGTCATCATGCAGTCCAGACCCCTTTGCGATCAGCGACCTATGTCTCCCACCCCTCCCACCACCCCTGGCGACACGTGCAGTACCTGAGGTGGCACGCACAGGTGACCCTGGGCCCCCTTGGGGGTTGTTGGTGGTGTTGGTGTCCAAGGCCCCACGTTGGTCCAGGGTCCCTGTGCTGGTGGTGGTGGTGCTCCTTGGTCTGTCCATGTCGGCAGGAGTGGTATGTGTGTTGACAGACGTTGGAGGGGTGGGTGCAGGGGGTGCAGCTGGTGGTCCTGCTGGTGCTGCATGATGACTTGCTCCGGAGGTGCCAGGTGGGTCTTCTTCATCCGAGGAGGGTAGAGGCTGTTCCACACCAGTGAGCTCCGTATCCTCTTGAGCCTGGGACGGGGACTCCTCAGCGTCTGCTGCTGTGTCCCCATCATCACCTGTTTTTGGGAGACACACACAATGTATGTTATGTTTCTGCAGGCATCAATGGTTGACACACCTGACAGTTGTGACTGTGCCTCTGGATGCGGGCCTGTACATTGCATTGTCCTAAGTTGTCACAGTCAGGGGTTGATATTGGTGTAGCACATTGTCCTGCATTATTTGGGCATTTCTATGTGAATGTTGGGGTGTGTACATGGTCTGCATTGGTTGTATGTGGTTGACATCCGGTCCTCCTTCCCACCCAGCCAGATATTCCACCATGGAACGTGCTTCCATTGCAGGGAGTGCAAGTTGTCGTTCAGGATGTCAGTCAGTGGTGTCCTGCTGTTGGTTGGTGCACAGTTGCCAGCAGGGCCTTGTGCTCCCCACAGCAGTAGCCAGTGTCAGCCATCTTGTGAGTTGTTTTCCACTCCCTGTGATGTGTGCATGGTTCAGGGTGGTGTTGATGGGACAGTTGTGGGGTGACCAATATCTGTGACTACCATTCCCATCATGCTATTGCCTCCACCCCCCTTCCCAGCATGCCCATGCTTCCTTCCCTTTGACTCTGCTTCCCTGTGGGGTTGTGTGCCTGTGCTGACAAGATGGCTGACAGTGTTATCCTGGGGTTAGTTTTGCTACAAGTCCCATGTGTGTCCCTGTGCTTCACTCAGCATGACCCAGGGTTGTGGTTCTTTGTGGGATATTTTGATTGGAGTGTGAGGCAATGCATTCTCCCAGGTGAGTTTTGTGGAGTTTGTGTTAGGGGTGTGTGTGAGTAGAGCTGCTGGTAACTATGGTCAGGGCTGTGAGTCCTCCTTCCCACCCAGCCAGATATCCCACCATGGAACGTGCTTCCATTGCAGGGAGTGCAAGTTGTCTTTCAGGATGTCAGTCAGTGGTGTCCTGCTGTTGGTTGGTGCACAGTTGCCAGCAGGGCCTTGTGCTCCCCACAGCAGTAGCCAGTGTCAGCCATCTTGTCAGTTGTTTTCCACTCCCTGTGATGTGCGCATGGTTCAGGGTGGTGTTGATGGGACAGTTGTGGGGGTGACCAATATCTGTGACTACCACTCCCATGATGCTATTGGCTACACTGACTTGCCCAGCATACACAGTATTCCTTCCTTTCAGTCGGCTTCACTGTGTGGTGGTGTTGTAGTGGTGGCTACATGTCTGGATGTGTTTGTTAGTTATATTTGTGCCACTGCCCAGCTGTAGTTGTAGTTGTGTTTGTACATGTGATGACACAGTTACATGTCACTATGAGATGGCATGTGTTGTGTTTATCTGACTGACATACACATTTTGGGATGGTTCTGTTCTGGTTGGTGTGTATTTGCTAAGGGTGCATGGTTTGACTCTCCCTTGACAGTGATGTGTGTGTATTGTGGCACAATATTGTGTACATTTGTTGTGTACTCACCAGGCTCTGGGATGTTTTCTAGTCCATATACGCTCACTGGTGGTAGGATGGCCCGCACCTTCTCCTCCCAGGACCTGAGATATACTGGCTTGGCAGGAGGGCCACTGCCGGTGTGTTGGCTCAAGAGGTAGTCCTTCTTCAACAGCTCCCTGACCCTCCTGCGCACGTCATACCACCTGTTCTGGATGTCTATCTTTGTGCGCAAACATGGTGATTGTGCGTTCACCCTGTCGACGATCCTCTCCCACATCTTGGTTTTCTGCGACATGGGTGTCTGTTGGACCAGTGTACCAAACAGCTGTGATTCTACCCTGAGGATCTCATCTACCAGGACTTCCAATTCACTATCTAGGAACTTATGATTCTTCTTTGGGGGCATGGTGATGGGTGGTGATGGTGAGTGATGTGTGTGTTGGTGTGCAGGTGAAGGTGTGTGAGTGTGTGTTTTGCTGGATGTATGTGAGGTTGCTATTTGTTGGGGTGCTGATGGTGTGTGGCTTGTGTGATGGATGAGCTGTGGGTGTGTGGTTGCTGTCTGTTGAGTGCTGGCAGGTATTTTGAATTTGCAAAGGATCATGGTAGGGATTTGTGTCCTTTATATGGGTGGAGTTGTGGGTGTGTCTTTGTTCCCTGCCCCCTCCCAGTATTTATTTGCTTTGTAATTGCTTGTTTGGCCTTTTTTTGTGTATTTTCCCTTTGTACTTTTTGTGCATGTAGGAGACGTTCTTGTGACCGAGTCGACCCTGCAGTTGTCTCGTACGGGCTTCTCCGATTCGTTCACGCTGTGTTTGTGCTGTTTTCTATGCTGCGTACGCGTCGGTCGCGGTGTTTTGGGTTGCTTCGGCTCGCAGTTTTCTATGCGTGTCGGTCGTACGGCTTGTCCTCCGTGCGACTCGGTCGTGTTTTACACGCGTTGCATTGTACTTGGCGGGTAGGAGTTCGCGGGTACGTTTCGTTCGGGATTGTTCCGGGTGCGTGTCGGTCGGTTCGATTCGCGTGTTTTTCCGGCCGGATAGCTGTTTTCCGTGCGGCTCGGTCGTTCGGCTTGTGTTCCATACGAGTCGGTCGGGTTTTGCACGCTTCTCATCGTACTTTGCGGGTCGGGCTGCACCGGTACGTGTTGGTCGGAATTAATTCCGGCTCCGAGTCGGTCGGTACGTTTTCCGGCCCGAATCGGAATCGACCCCTAAGTCTTGCCTGCACAAGAAATAGAGTATTCAATACATTAGACAAAATTGAATACTTAGGGGCCTATTATGATCACGGGCGGATCGCCACCGCCGGGCCGGCGGTGGTCACCGCCGGCCCAGCGGTGGCGATCCGCTTGCCAAATGACCCATTTTCACCCCCGCCTTATTGGTATGGCAAGGGGCACCGCGGCGGACGGAAAGACCGTCCACCGCTTTTCCGCCGGTCGGATTGCTGGCCAGGTGGAAAAGGCACAGGTTATGGTGGCGGTGCCTTGCAGGCACCGCCATCCATATTAGGATGCATGCCTTTCCATGGCGGAGACTCCGCCATGGAAAGGCATGCAGGAAATCACTGTGGGGGCCCATTTCGGGCCCCCGGGGGGTGTGGGGTGTGGGTGGCTGCACTGGTGGGTACCCATGGTACCCCCCATCATTGCCATGCACAAGGTGGCAGGCACCGCGCGGTGCCTGTCATGTTGTGCATGGCAATGCACAACATGGGCTTTAACATTGCGGTGGGTGCTGCTTACAGCACCACCCGCCGCAATGTTGAAGTCAAGGATGCGCCCGCCAGTGTGGTGGGCGCATCCTAATTGGCCTGGCGGGACCGCCGCAACTTCGGCAGTCGGTCCCGTCCTCCGTTGCGGTTGCGGGCGGCCATCGTAATAGGCCCCTTAGCACTGAATGAACCAGAAAGTACAGAAATTCTTAAAACTAATATGTTGGATACATACTAACCCAAAAGGAGTCCACATCTGGAAACGCCATATCTGTATGAAACACTTCAACATTACAGCTTTAAAAGAAATGTTACAGAAAATATAGAACAAGCAAAATATGCAGTAATTGGATGTGAAAGATGTTTAGTAAAACATGCCAAAGGAAATCTGATTAACCACAGAAAACTCAGTTGTGAAACTCCAGATAAGAGAGAAGTTTTCTATTTAGCACTTCTACAACTATTCAAGCCATGGCATAATGAAACAGAATTACTTGGAGATTTTGACTGCTACGAAGATTATTTTAATATATGTAAAGATAGCATTCAATGCACAATTTTCCCTACATACCTACAAATGTTATATGATGAGATTGAACAAGAAAACACTATTGCAGCTGAAATAGCTAAAGACGGTTCTCAAGATAGTCAAAATTCTGGTCCACTGAGTCAAGATCCACTGGGACAACCAATAATCGAAAATGAAGCAGCAAAAGCCATAAGTGAGGTAGAAACTGCAATGCAACAAGCACAACAGGATATTATTCCATTGGAAAAGTTAGAAGAAGAACTAAATATTGAACAGAAAGAAATATATGTACAAGTGACACAACAGATACAACATGGTTTGTTGCATAAAAAAAGAATGTCAATGTTCATCATTTAAACCTATTCTTATGTACATCAGTGGTCAAGCTAGAACAGGTAAAAGTTTTTTAATTAAAGTTTTGACCAGTAATCTACAGAAGACTACAGATTCACATTTATCTTGTGTTGTAACAGCTCCAACTGGATTAACAGCACACAATAATAAAGGGATTACTTTACATAGATTACTTATGCTACCAGTTGAACATGATAATAAATTGGAATATCAGAAGCTGTCTGGAGAAGCCTGTTATGAAGTGTCAAGAGTACTGAAGAAAATAAAACTTTTAATCATTGATGAGGTGAGCATGGTCTCAAACTTAATGCTTGCCTTTGTACACTTGAGAATGCAACAGATTTTAAAAACAGAATACAATGTGCTGTTTGGAGGAAAAGTTTTAATTGTATTTGGAGATCTACTACAACTAACTCCTGTAAAAGGACAACCAGTTTTTAAAACACTTGTGCATGAGGACACGAGAAAAACTTTAGGAAGTATTGGAAATGTGAACATTTGGTTAAATTTTGAATATAAAGAACTTATAAAGAATATGCGAAAAGCAAGTGATGAAGATCATGGAAATATTCTTAAAGATATAAGAATTGGTGTCTTGTCGAAACATGGTAAACAAGCTTTAGAAAGTCGGCTACTAAGGAACTTGTTTACAACTGAAAACACAGCGGCTAAAGTAATGTACCAGAATATTGGAGAAAAGAAGTCTATAGTTTGCCTAATGCCTGCACTGCAAGAGTGTTCTACATTCAATCAAGAGCTTTTGAAACAGGAAAAACAAGAAATAGCTGAAATTGAAGCTATTGATAAAATTGAACACCAGGGAGTGACTTTTCTTCTTACAGAGAAACTACAGACTAAATTGCACTCTTTGGAAAAGTCTGTATCTAAAATTGCAGGCTTAAAAAAACTTCACATGTATGTATAATCTGTCGGGTAATTTTACGGCGTAATTTGAATGTAGAAGAAGGTTTAGTAAATGGAGCAATGGGGAAAGTTGTTGATTTTGTAAAATTTCAGAACAGAGATGGAATAGAATTTTTTAAAATAAAATTTGATCAGATTAAAGAGGTAAGACAGATTTGGCGTTGTGTTGTACGTTTTTGCTTGAAAAAGACTTGTATGTTCGCAGTAAACAGTTTCCTCTGTCTTTAGCGTATGCAGTAACTATTCATAAATCTCAAGGCTTAAGTATAGACAGTGCTTTGGTAAATATTGGAAGTACAGTGTTCAAAGGGGTAATGGCATACGTTGCATTATCTCGAGTAAGAACAATGTCTGGTTTGTATTTGATTGATTTCGATAAGAAAAAGGTTAGTGCTGATGTAAATTGTGTAGGAGAGTATAATCATTTAAGAAGACTTCATACACCGAATTTAGGTGAATATCCCATATATGAGAAACGTGTAGTGTGTCCAAAACGGAAATATGTCAAAGATTCAAGTGAGGTTGAAAAAAATAAAAAAATTGAAGAGAAAGTTGAAGGTATAAGAAACAGAAAATGGAAACTGCTGATGACATTGTAGGATACCAGGTGGAAAATAGTTCAGGTATCAACTGTTATGCTAATGTGATTCTGAATTTTGTGTTTTATCTACAAGATCTTCATCACGAAATCACGGAAAATCATGAAAAAAGATTTTGTTCTTTACTACGACATGTATTTCAACAGTTGGTAACTGACAGAAGTAAAATCCATTCTGCTTCTGCCATTCGGCATCTTTTGGATATATGTACTGGTTCATTGACATTTCTCTCAATATACAACAAGATGCACAAGAATTTCTAATGCTTATGCTTGGAGTATTAGAAGATGAAGGAATACAGATTGAAAACTTATTTGGCGTAAGTTACAGATGGGATCATAAATGTGAACAGTGTTCATTTACTTCCAGCACTGAAATAGAAACAGAACAATTCATGTACTTGACGATACCAGACTGCAAAATGTACCTTTTAACAAATTAGTAAAAACAGCCAATCATGATATGAAATGTTGGCATTGTAAGTCAGAGATGTTGTCTATGTTACATATAGAAAGATATGGAAAATATCTCATTTTAATGCTACAACTTTGTAGAGCAAATGGAAGAAAACCGGAAAATAAAATTAAACATTTTGTTGCAAGTCAAATATCTATTTGCGGAAGAACTTTAACCACAGTGGCTTTTATTTTCCATGCTGGACCTACTACCACAGCTGGACACTATAATGTGTATTTAAAGTGTAATAAAGGATGGACACATTGCAATGATGCCCACTTGGAATTTAAAACTAGATTGCCTTACCATTTACCAAATTCATATTTGATATTTTTGAAGCCAAAGTTTTGAATACATCATTCGGCCTATTGGGAAGATTTGAACATGAATTAACAAATTCATGTTGGATATTTTGAAAGCCAAAGTTTTGAATACATCATTCGGCCTATTGGGAAGATGTGAACAGAAAGTAGACAGCACTGCAAAGAATTACTAATTCTAATTAGTGTTTGGAGTTTTATTTGTGCTAATTGGTATTGCATTTGGAAAAATTGTGTTGAAAAGCAAATAGTTTCTGTATTTGCTGTGTAGATTGTACCAGATGTAAATGAGAGTGTACATTTTGGAAATGTCCTTGAGATAAATAATAGACGTACTGTACAAGAAGGATGTAATAAAGAAACTGTAGTTAGGAAAACACATAGCTACACATATTAAAATAATGCTCTACGCTAATTTGTTTTTTTCCTACAATCTAGTTCATTGTTTTTTTCCCCGCTGTTCCTTGATGATACTACGTTGAAATCACTTTATATGGTGAAGTTAAGTGGAATCTGAGAACAGCAAAAAGGGAAACTGAAAATGTTAGGTAATTCTAAAATTATGTTGTCCTTTTAAAAATGTGATAGTATACTTTCTGTAATACATTACATTACATAACAGTTTTTCTTTTTCTTCTTTATAGTGGGTAGTGGTGAACTTTGAAAAGAGTTTTAATCCTGTTTAGCACAATACTACTCGAAAATAGTTCAACAGAGTCATATTTCTAAATTATCTAAAAAGGTAAGAATACATAAGAAAATATGTATGATAATGTGAAACAATGTTTGAAGTTTATTTATATGTTATTTATTTGTAATAAAAATTATTCTTGATCCTTTAACTATTTGATAACTTTGGTCATGTTGCTGATGCCAACAGCCAGGTAGTCATTCTTTTACACAAACACTACCTATGCTCTCATGTAATCTCTGTAGCACAACTTATCCTTGCATTTTTCATTTTACACAGGCACAACCTAGGCAAGCATGGTATCACCCAGACAGTACCCCTGCACTTATTCAATCACCAACGGACTACCCATGTACTCATACTATCACCCAGGCACTACTCATGTACTCATCCATTCACTCAGGCACTACCCATGGAGTAATCCATTCACTGAGGCTGTTGCAGGGATTCAGCCTAAGGTGACAACTATGTGTACCATTATGGGACCTTAGTAGGTAGGGACTGAGTCATCCTATTACCTGGGTGCCCATAAGCCCCAGACCAACTTGCTATATTGTCTCATTTGCTCTCCTAATCCCTTAGAGAGAAACAAGTGATTAGACAACCCAGAGCACAACACTCCCACATCTCTCAGGAATTGCGGCAACAAGACACACCCTTTCAGTGTCACTCTTGTACTTGTAAGATCTGAGACAGACATGAAACATTTTAAAATATTTATTTTAAATAACGTGGCGTAACGTGCAATATATGTGCCACAACAAGAACAAACGTGTATGATAGGAATATAATCAGTATAGCAGTTTCTCCATATCTGATAAAGGGAGATGTCATCATAAAAAGACAATGGAGAAAAGTCTATACTGCGTAGCCTCCCTCTACCTTGCTAAAACGAAGTATTATTATAGAATAGAAGATTTCTGAGCTTTGTCTGCAGACCACATACTTTGAATATAGGGCCACATGCATCAAACTGTGCATTTGGGATTCCTAAATTGCGATTTTTAAGAAATTGCAATGTAGGAATCGCAAATGCTTATGCATGTAGGATTCGCAAATAAATTTGCGATTCCTACACATTCCTTATTTGCGAGAAGCAAATTGCGATACGCTAACAAGGAATTGCTTCCCATTCATTCCTATGGGCCTAGAGGCCCATAGGAATCAATGGAATTGCATGCGCAATTTGCGAGTACCAAATAGGTACTCGCATAATTGCATGCTATTCAAGGTGCAAGGGTGCCAAAGGACACCCTGATGCACCCCTGAAACTGCAATTTCAACACATGTTGAACACACACATGCCCCAAGGACATGTATGTGTGCAACATAGAACTTTGAAAAATGCACTTTTGAGCATTTTTCAAAGTTCTCGCAAATTACCATCAACTTTGAATTGATGGTAATTTGCGTTTGTTAATTGCAAAATCGCAATTTTATTTTGGTTGTTGCATTGCATTTAAAATGCAATCGCAATTTAAGTAATCGCAATTTTAGCGATTTCTTGAATAGCGATTTTTGCATTTGGAATGATGCATCCCAAATGCAAAAATTGCACTCGCAAAGGGGCAGATTCTGCGAATCTGACCCTTTGCGACCGCAATTTGCAATGATGCATGTGGCCCATAGATGGTAAATCTAAATTATAGGTGCTGTTTCGCTGTTCTCGCTGGAAACGTTTCTGTCCCAGTGTGGGTGCCACCTGTTCGTGTATCTCAATTGTATCAAAGTATGGGTGTTCAACAACTGCATTGGTATGTTTTATACAGGTGCTCGGGCCTGACCAGAGCAAAATAAGAAGGGACATTGTTTATTGACTTTGCCCAGAACGTTGAATTTAAAGTTCCAAAAGATGCTCAAAAGAAACACAGCAGACAGTTCTCAAGTGAAAAGTATGAACAAGGTATTTTGCTAAAATAAAGCCTTGTGTTATCATGCGCAAAAGCTGGATAATGGCTGCAGGGCTCATGGTAACTTAGTGAAGTGGATAATGTCCCCAACGGTCACGTCGCCCCTCCCCTTGGGCAGCTGTGTAGCACCCAGGCAAAAAGAACGCAAACATAAGCAAAGCCAAACCGAATCTGTAAAGGTGAAATCGTAGAAAAAGTTAATATCTGAAAGTTTGAAAGCAACGAAAAACGAAATGAGAAAAAGTAAAAAAAAACAGTGTTCTTGAAGTATAGAAATAACAGGCCATCAAATCGGGTTCCCATGTGCACTTATGGAGATCCATCGAAATGCAAGAATTCACAAGCACCGCGCAATGCAACCAGCTCCAAAAGGTCACCCGCACCTCTCCAAGCAAAGAGGGTTGCCATCCAATTGAGCAAGCTGAAAGAACAGACATGGTCATCGTAATCTCGTGCAACCAGGAGCATGTCAGGGCAACCTGCATGATATTCGATGATATACTGCTGCAAGAGGCGCTGCGCATGAGCGCACGTACTCCAGCTCCCCCTTATTGCATGATTAAACGCATCCATCAAGCATGTGTCTCCGGAACAGTCGTGGTCATGAGCCAGCAATGGACTCACCAACAGTTCATAATCCAGGTCAGCGGGTGAAGTACTGGAGAGGCAGACATCCAGGTCTCTCTCAAAGGGGCACCAGAGACAGTAGAACACAGGTTGCACGCAGATGAAATAGACGTACCGGAAGTTCACTCTATAGCTGATGCCAAGTGTCGCCAATGGAAAGCATCCAAAAAGTTGCACCATTCGTTCACGGTACAGCCACAATTGGCCTGGATGGGGCTCAACCACAGGACGGGCAGCCATTTCGTAGTAGGAGCTGAAGAACGAGCACTGCGCAAAACAGCAAGAGCACCAGGGAAACCCGCCAAATGCGCTTGGAAAATTAGAATGAATAAAATCCGGTATTACTCCAAAAATAGTCTGAAAAGAGATAACGAGGCCGGAGTCGACTAGTTTAAAAAAATGTGGTAGAACTTCCGTTTCAGACGAATTAAATATTTGGTGTATTAATTCTGCAAAATGTAGTGGGAGATTGGTATTGAGCAGTGACTCAATGTCACTTGGTGGTTTAGCCACCTGCTATTTGAAGGTCTCACCAGCTGATGTGAGAGCTACATCTTGTTGAAACAATAGCGCTTTGAGTCAGCGTACGTTATTAAAATCTGTTTTCAAAGTGGGAATGGAAGTCCATAGCAAACTATCTACAATCCCATGTGGGAGAGGACAAAAGACATTGGAGCAACATGTAACACATTGGGAAAGAGTTGGTATGTACGGGACGCCTGCTCGTAAGCCACAGCAGTTGTGGTTATTTAGGATAAGATAACTGGTAATTGAAAGCACAATGAGCATGGGAATAACAGCAGGCAGTGGAGTTTCTTTAAAAAAACTGTACAAATTACGGGCCGAAACGTTAAAATCTCTGTGTACTTTAATTTGTTTACAAACTAAAGAATGTTCTACGGAACAATCACAGTGCTTCCCTGTTAGGAAAACGTATTTATCTTCATGCTGACAGTGAAATGCAAAAGCAATGAATACAATTCATGAATAAAAGTACTTCCAAGGGACTTAAATGCACCAATGGGGTAATGTTTCATGCAATCAAAGACGCACTAGCTATATAAACATCGAATCAATCAGACATTAGTACGCAATCATGCAGGTACTACTCTTGCACTCAATTATTCACTCAGGCAGTACCCATGCACTCAGCAATTCCCTCAGGTACTACCCATGCACTCATACAATGACCCAGGAATCACTCTTGAAGTCATCCTTTTACTGAGGCAGTAACAATGCACTGTTCCAAGCAGCTAGATATTAGTCTTGCACTCATACATTCACTTAGGCAGTACTCATGCACTCATAGAATCAAGTAGGCACTACTTATACACACATTCAATCAATCATGCATTACTTATGCAGTCATGCAATCAACCAGGCACTACTCTTGCACTCAACCATTCACTCAGGCACTACGTATGCACTCATGAATTCCCTGAAGCACAATCTATGCGCTTATCCATTCACTGAGGTACTACGCAAGCATTTATACAATTATCCAGGCAATACACTAGCACTCATAGAAACTGTCAGGCAGTATTGTTGTACTCATTCTTTCACTCCAGCAGTACGTATGTATTTATGCAATCCGCTACACAGTTGACATATACTCATAGAATGCCTTACACACTACAAATGCACTCATGCAATCATTCAATAACGCCCCCCCCCAACTTTCATACTATTAAAAGTAATTATGGAAAGTTTAATTTATCAAAAAGTAGTTAAAAAAATAAGTTAAACATTTTTTTCAAAATTTTCTTTTTATTTAAAAAATCTGTAATATAATATAACACTACAAAATTGCAAACAAGAAAACAATATTAATTGAGAGAAATAAGAATATAAATGTTAGCTCAGCTATATTGTATGTTTTTTCAAAAACTGCTTATAAATATTTGAAAAACTTTTAAAAATATTTTTAAAATAATAATCGTAAAAGAAGAAAAAATAAGAAACATCTTTTAATAATTTTTGTTTTAAAGGAACGGTAGAAAATCATACATAAAACCATAGGTTTGAGGGATGTTACAGTTAGGAATAAGCATTTAAAAAAAACCTTAGAAATTCACCGAAAAAAACAGAGGTTTCAGGGACGTTAAAGTTAGGAATTAGCATTTAAAAAACCTTAGAAATTCACTGAAAAAACCACAGGTTTCAGGGACGTTATAGTTAGGCTGACATTTTACTCGCACAAAACCAGAGAAATTCGGCCGTTATAGTTAGCTGAGCTAACTATAACTTGCGCCCTGCAATGCACTGCTGATGACGTCACATATTACCTCACTCATGACATGGTCAGTGACATCACTGATGGCATCTCAAATGACATCACTGATAACATCACTGATGACATTATCCACTTAATATCTGAGGCACCTCTTCACATCCTAATATAACCTTTCATACACCCACTCTAAAATATAGACTACCATTCTCGAAACCATAGACACACCAATACCAGTTAGTACATATCCACTCACTGATTCATAGGTGTATACACATCCACTCACTCATCAATACAGTCACTGATTCACGCAGTCACTCATCTATACAGCCACTGATATATGCAATCATATACCCATACAGACACTCACACACTGCTACTCACCCATAGAGTTACTCACACACCTAGTCAGTCACGCAAAGAATCAATCACATTGCCATTCACTCACCTATACAGTTATACACACACCACCTCACTTATTCATACAGATACGAACACATACTTACTCTTGTTATATTCCATATAGGTACCCTATATAGGTTCAGGTAACATTGCAACCTTTCACCTATATTCTTCCCTACATTATATACATAACGGTTCTTAGGCACTGACCTTTTACCTAGATATGACACTGCATTCAGAACGCGGGTTTTTCCCTGGTTCGATTCTCATACACTATGCTTGAGGCTTCTTGGAAGCACAGCAGGACTAACAGTAGGATTACCATCTCCTGTATAATATCTCTGTATAAAGTTCAGGCCCAACATCATCCTTTAGGCCGACACAGTAACACAGCAAGGTAGGACCCCTGGGGAGACCTATGGGTATATATGCAGCACATCTTGCTTAGGAAGATAGAGGAGACCGAGACTTCCCGGCTGACACACTGACCAGAGACACTGAGGTTCCTGCATGCAGATGCTCCAGCTCGCACTGGTCTAACATCCCTCGCTGGGTGTCCAACCCGAGACCAGGACGGGGTCCCATATTCTCTAAACTCTCAGGTAATGGGGTGGACTAGATCCTAGGGGGATTCTTGGCATAACACCTACACAGATGCTAGGTACATTTAGGTACATCTAGTTAGGGAGGCATCGTAGGAGTACGCACTTTTTATCATGTGTTTTATGTACGTGTATACATTCATGATTTCTGCAAGATGGTAGAACTATACCATCCCTTTACATTCGTAGTACTGCTAATCATATATCTCTGCTACTGTCTAATGGTTGTTGCAGCTCATATATTCTACACTAGAATAACAACTGTTCAATAAATTCTTATTGAAAACGACCAGACTGTTTATTCTGAGACAAACTAAGTAAGCACGAGTGACTGAGCGAAAGGTAGTATATTGTTTCCATGATTCTGAGGGATCAGGGTTGTCATGTTCTGAGGTTGCCAGAATCTATTCTCTCCTTGGTAAGAGGAGATTATAGTGGCACTGTGAGTTAGCTAATACAGATAGGCTAACATATTCGGTGGGGGTGCACAGAATTAGTCTACCGCCAATCCCACCGTTTATGTTATCCAAAACGCGCAGATCCTGTATAGGATATATAGGAACTACACAACACTCCCTTATACAATCACTGACACAAGCACACACTCATCCATAGAGTCACTCTCACAATCCTCACTCTCACATATATACTTCAACACTTACATATACTGCCTTTCACATATGTAGTTACACACACATATACCACTGAGATATCCACTAACTTATGAACACAGCCATACGCACACTCACTCCCCCATACAGCCCCTCACACATGCAGCATTGAACCTATACACCCAGTGAATCACCCACTCATACATCCATGCAGGGAGTCACATACCCCCCACCCACCCACACAGACACTCAGACACCCATACAGGTACTAAGACAACCAATCATTAACCCATATAGACAATCATGTTGCTACTCACCAATCCATGCAGCCACTTACATGCCAACTGACAGACTGATACATACATTCACACAGATTAGTCATTGACCCATGCATTCACTAAGACACGTTCAATCACTCACTTATACAGTCAGTCACGCACCCACTAAATCATCCATTCAGACACTCACTCATTCTTCAATACACCTTGGCGTATATGTATATAACATTCTTAAACTTTGTAGAAACACTCAGTCACTGGATGATGTCTTCAGTGATGTCATTTGAGATTCATGAGTGATGTCACTGACCATGTCATGAGTGCTGTTATATGTGACATCATCAGCAGTGCATTGCGGGGGAACGAGTTATAGTTAGCTCAGCTAACTATAACGGCCAAATTTCTCTGGTTTTGTACGAGTAAAATGTCAGCCTAACTATAACATCCCTGAAACCTGTGGTTTTTTTCATTTCTCAAAACATCACCTTTTATAGGGTTTTAGGAAGAAAAGCCACACTTGAAATCACATTTTAGGCAGGATCCACAAAGATGTATGTAAAAGCAGCAATCACTTTCAAATCCACATGAAATAAGAAACAATTAGGAAACCCAATTTGCTGCATATTATTAAACAAAATATGGATAAAAACAAGTGGCGATGAAGGTGCATTTCATAACAAACAAATTCAATAATATGTTTAAGTAAATGAATAACTCATGCAAGAGCCTTGAGCAAAAAACATTGAAATTGCTACAGAGATGAGAACCAAGGCATAGTTTCTTCATGAGGAAAGCACATTAGTACATTTTTATTTTATCAGCATCAGACACAGTGAAGAGAGCTTCTATTTCACTTATTTTTATAGAATGGAAACACCAAGCATGTAGAAAGGCTCAAACATGTGAAATAAAAGTGCTTTCTTTTTTTTTAACGCTGCAGCCTTGTCTTGTACTGAGGTCTAGTTATGCTAACTTAAACACATCTGGATAAAGCATTACTTTCTTATCATTGATAACATTTCTACAATTCTTTCCCTTGATGATTTTTTAAACCATCACTAAATTACTACTAAACAGTGTATCAGTCAATCCTCTTTATTCTGAGCCTTAACACTCCATAAAGAGAACACACAACACAACATTTAAAAACAACACAGCAACATAAGCCAGCCTTACTTACACAACCGCTGTACAATGACAAAAATTAGAATTCATAATACAGGGACACAGTGTAGGCTGCAATACAATATATAGAAAACATAACATAAAAATGTGAATAATATATAGATGGAAACCACCCAATGCACATCACAGTACCACAATTACATTAATGTGGGAAATCTTGGGCAAGCATTTCCATATCTTTAAAACCTGGGTAATAAAATTTACTGCAGAGAAAAATATAAAGTGCGAGTGCAACTACTGCAAGTACAAAAAAACATGTCTACAATGTGCAAAAATGTAAGTGCTTCAATAGGGGCAGAATAAACACTCTCCTTGGCTGCAAATAAGAATTACAAAAAAATAGCAAGTGAGGAGTATTTTGTTCAAGGAAAATCATCACATAGACATACAGGTAAATGCAACATCTCATTGGCCTGATGGTTCAAGGCTACAAGCAAGTGCACTGTTTTAAAAGGAAATCTAGTCAGCAGAAAGCGGTGTTGCATGTTAGATACCAGACTTAAATATAGCTGGATGCCCGCTTATTCTCCATGAACTCTAATAAGAGCAGCTTAAGATCTTTTCTACCTATGTCCTGCAAGACCTTAGTATCAGATAAACAATAACCTTTTCCCACCTTTAAACATAAACCTTTAATATAGCTTAATCAGGGAATATGATTGACCCAATCCAGATGCAGGCAATCGCTAATTACTTACCTGTTTAACTCGGCTGCCGGTTTAGATGAAACAGCCTGCCATAGAAGTAGGGGACTATAAAAATTAATTCCTCGATAAACTGCATATCTAATTCGACATGATAAACATAGTACACGCTGCTTAAAGGAACAGATAACAGCTTTCATAAGCACCTGTTTTCCACTATCTGCAAAGGAACAGCATTAGCGTGTCCCCAAGTCCATGCCCCATAACAAGCCCCAACACGCATTCCAATTTTTCTTTTACTGACTTCTGTCTTACTTCACTGCAAATCTGTCCCCTGCTGATATCGAGTTCTCAAAATACAGCTTTTTATTAACCACATGAGCAGACCATGAGTTTGAAGTATTGAATAATATACTCACATAAGAAAAGGTGTCTGTACCTGCAATTTTTCCCGCTGTAGAAAAAAAGTACAGGGGCCTTTTTCTTTTGTGTTCCTACAATTATAGTGCATGTTTTGCCCTGGTTAACATTTAAATCCATTCTCTTCATAAATGGCAAAAAAGTATCTAAAAAATACTCTAGTGAATTACCTGTACAGGCCATTAACACAGCATCATTGGCATAGAGCAAGATAGGAATGGGGCCAGCACCTATTGATGGTAAATCTTTGGGCCTGTCCACTAAAAATGCATCTACTCTAGTCACAAAAAGAGTAAAAAGAAAAGATTAAATATATGCATCCTTGCCTAAAGCCCCTTACAACTCTAAAGTGCTCTGTACATTCCCCTCGATGGCTGTAGTGGACAGTTGCCACTGTAAAAATGGCTTAAAAAATGATACCCTTGTCCATCCCCATGTCAAATAAAAGGTCCCCCAAAGGAAAGCGATTGACAGAGTCAAATGCACAGAGGAGGGCCTTAAAAGTCATACAGAGTGTCCCCCTTTTGGCCTGTGTAAGCTTGCTGATAAGAAGTAAAAGGTTGGGACACTGTTCCACCGTACCAATTCCCTTCCAAAAACAATATTGGACGTTACTCACCACATGGTTTTCCATTTCCCAAGCTTCTAAACATGATAAAAGATTCTAAATGAGAAATTGGCCTATAACAAGTAGGGTCGGATTTTCTGCCTTTCTGGAACATAGGCACAATGACTGGTTTTTCCAAGAAATCAGAGGGGACACTTTTGATACGGCATTGAGAACATTTGAAAGAGGAGCCCACAGAGTAACACTGTCTAATAACAATTCAAGCGGTACCCCGTCTGGCCATGGAGCTTTGCCACACTTTATTAGTCATTGTCGGCTCCTTTAATTTAATCTTCTTCAAGGCCTGCAATTTGTCATACATTACTATTTTGAGGTCATCAAGTTAGATCTCCTTCTTCATTCTTTTTTTGGTCATCTTCTTCTTTTCACAGCAACTTTTCAAGCCTCCCTTAACACAAATAACTTCCAAATGTTTCAACACTAGTACGTGGCCCATTAGGCCTAAAATTATAATTATTAGTGATGTTAGAAATTTCTTAAATTTACCACCACCAAGACTTCCAAGGTAATTTTTCCAAGTCCCTTACCAATTTTACTAAACCATCCACCAACAGTTTGCCCCAAAGCATGAAGAGGTGTGGCGCAGCGGCCAGGGCGACTGACTACGGATCTTGGGGCTCATGGTTCGATCCCTGGCGGCAGGTCAGCCCAGCACCATGTGACTCTGGGCAATAGCTCGCTTAATCTTCCTGATGGCCCCCAGCGCCGGGACACCTCTCCGGAGGTAGCTGTGCGCTTTACAAATACTGGACATTTACATTTACAACCTCTTTCTCAATGGTTGTTATATTACCAGCATATGTATTAAAAGACAGGCTATTATCAGGTCTCAACATATAACAATGCTGAACCTTAATTACACAACACATTCCATCTTCATTTGCCAAAAGCATATCTAAAGCAAGCTATTTTCCATCACAGGTGCACGAATGGTAATCATCTCTTGATCAATTTTAAATAATGCACCTTCAGTATTAGTAGGTAATAACTCCATTAAAGTAGCCAGGTTTCTAATCTTCACATCATTCAAAGCCACTCCAATAGAAGGAATCGATACATGAAAACGCCTTCATAAGCACTAGACCAAACCCAAAGTTTCAGCCTTTTGTAACTCATTTTACTCATTTTAGTCGACTTGTTTACTTGATAAATCTTAGGGACACCTAATGCTAATTAGCACGAACCTACTGAGTTGCTCGGAATGTTAAAATAATCCGTATTACCACAGATATAGTAAATGTGTCTAAATATAGGGTCTATATCTAACACAATATTTCTATCAATTACATAATAATAACTACATACACTGGTCCTAGTCATAACTGAAGTATCCCATTTATCACAGCTTGCAGGTGTTATGCCCACAACTCCTTTCTTCTTTTGCAAAACCCTTTCTAGGATGCACCTGCAAATTCCTAATTATATTCTCTTCTTTTGAATGAAACTCCATTCCATCAACACCTCCCTTACCAATTTGCACTCTCCATTCACTATATTTTGTAATAAAATTATGCTGTGCATCAGTCAATTTAGACACACTACTTTCATTTGAGCCATTAGGGTTTGAGTTATAAAACACAATGGGACTATTATATTTAGTAAAATAATCTAATCTTATAGTTTCAGGCATTTTATCTATTGATATGCTCCTCTATAAATTCCTGCTGCATAATAATAGAAAAATAAACACTGCATGAAAGAGCATAGGAGAGAGGTAATTGAATGTAAAAACACCTGAAACAGAAGTGGATAGGTTTGTACAGGTATTGCAGTTAGATACAGTTATTATACTTCGACACTCTCAAAGCAGATTTCATAGGTAGTTTCTACAAAGTCCCCATTCAAACTATCATTATGATCCAATCTACTATCTCTAGTAATGTTATTTTGTTCTGTTTTAAACATATGGATTGAAGCATAGTCGACAGGGAAGTAGAAACTTACCGGGATTTTAATTAACACTATTAAAATATAGATTATAAAATATATTTTTAGAGAAAACTATATCTTTCTTTATATGAATCCAACTTCTTTCTATAAACAGTCTTACAATAAAATCTCCAATAAAATCTCAGTCCAAAAAATAAAATTCTCCAAATATGCTAAAATCAATATGATGCGGAAAAGTAGTTCTTTCACGCACGGAATACAGACAAATCATGTCGGCAATAGTAAAATAGCCCTTAAACGATAGATTTGGGAAAATCAAGAAAAATTCAGTCAAAAATAATTTTCAAAGAGTTTGACGCAGACACAAAAATATAAATGTAAATAGAAAATGTAATCAGTTCAGATTTTTGCCAGAATGTGGGCATAGGAAAGCACAATTCATGTAGCACAAAGTTCATTTTGAATGCTTTCATGAAACTATGTGAACATAAAAAACCTAATCTATAGCTATAAAATCTAAGCAGGTACAAATTGCGTCTTCCTCAGATGCAGGTATATTTTAAAATGCGAGCGAAAATTAGAAATTATATATTAAGAGAGTTTTGTGGGTATACAAACAATTTGTCAAAATTCAAACATTCAGTTCCATTTCTCCATAAGGATAAAAATCATCAATGCTGATCATCCTCGCATCAAGTTCATTCACATGTCAATTCTTGGAAGTTCTTCAAGCAGAAATCGATCTCTCAAATTAATGTCTCTTTCTGCTGGCACAATCTTTGTCATATATCCCCATTCATGAGCTGTGTATCTCTTGTTTGGCACTTTAACTCTTGCTGATCTTCTGATTTCATACTTTTCAGACTCTTTGCCATTTAGATCTGTTAATGTTTCAGCAGATATCTCTTCATTTCTCGTTAAACTGCAGAATATATGCAACGCTCTTTTTCTTTCTCTCACACCTTCAGACCATTCACCTTGAATCAAGCTCTTGTCTTCTATTTCATTTTCTTCACCTGCCTTATTTAAATTTTTATTTGCTGTTTAATTTTCACAACTTGCAACTGGAACACATTGATCTGCTCTTGGGGATTGATTTTCTACTTGTTGAAGGGTTTGAATATGAGTAGAGGTTTTAATAGGGGCATCAATCAGCACCAGCATCAGCACTTTGATTTTTCAGAGTTCAAATTTATATATTTTTGTTCTTGACTTTCATTTTTCTTTTTTGTTCTTCTTCTTGTTCTTCTTCAACTCAACCAGACGGTTCTTTTTTGCCTGTTTCTTCCCCACAAGCCGATTTTCGGACTCCTCACTTGTTGAAGGTGTAACAAGCTTCTACTGTTGAGAGATTGAGCATACCAAATCAGCCAAACCTTCGCAGTAATCCAGAACCTGATCATCAGTAACATATCGAAGCACAGCTGAAGAAATACTGGGAATCCACCTGGCCCTCCCCATTAACCACTCAAATGTTGTTAGTTTTGTGCCTTTATTTTGGGTGCTTCTCATGCTGAGTAGAACTGGAGGACGCACTTCTGGCCATTTTAATGAGGCTAAAAAGCAAACTTTTGTCAACTTTGGTTTAATCATATTGCTCGGCCTTTCCACAACTCATGATGCTTTAGGATGGTAACTACAATTGAACTTTGGGTCAATGTTTAGTGCCAAGCATAGGCCTCTCATCACCACATTTACAAAATTAGTTTCTCTATATGATTCTAAAGAAGCTAGCAGACCAAATGTAGGGATCAACTCCCTCAGTAATGGCTTGGCTACAGCGAGTATGGTGCAAAGCCTGGTTAGGAACACTATATTACATTTATACATTTATTTATCATATAACTAATAAAATATAACACAAACCATTATAGGGTGATACCTCCACAAAATCTACTTGCAATATTGTGAGAAGATCTTCTGATTTTCTCATGTGACTCATGGTCACTCTGTCAACATTTATCTGCTGGAAAATTACACTTCTATGGCACCTATTTTCAGCAATCATTTTAAAATGAGGATTAAACAATATTTCTTAAACACCATAGTAATGCCATCACGTCCCACATGTGTAGATCCATGCATGTACCTTGCAATCTGCAATAGCATTGAATCTGGCAACACAAATCTTTCATTTGCTAACCTCTACTGTTCATTTTTGTCTTGAAAACGTCCTGCTTTATCCCAACTTTTATTTTCATCCTCAGGTACTTCACTTTGTAAAACCCTAACTCCTCTAAAGTCTTAACTGACATTGACAAACACTTCTAATGAATTGGACACAAGAGTACGAATTATGCAACTTTATCTGCAAAGTTATTGTACATTGAAACCATATCCTCTCCACTCTTGTGTGTGGCACATTTCCCAACAGTTGTTATCTTTGGTAACTATAAAGCATCAAACAAATCTAGAATTTGATGTCATAAGCCCCTCTGTGATCACAAATGACAAAAATTGTGGACCACTTCCAAACCATATTGTCTATCTGTATAGATTTTAACACTCAATTAATTGGTCGCACAGCATGCTCTTCTAATGGCGAGCAATTCTGCTACTTCTGCTGAAGTTACATTATACAAGTACAATACTTCCACAATGTACTTTAAGGATGTTGGGAGTAATATACTCATATGTGATTACACAAACTCCAAGACCCTTCGGTATACGTTTTTATTCATATCCCATTTACTTAATCTATAGTCCTTCACATTTGAAGTATCATAAGTCCACAATAAAAATGTCCAATCTTCAATCCTTGTATAATATATCGGTAGCAGCCTGATCCTTTGACAACTTCCTGCAAAGGTCAACACGTGTTTCGAGATTGTTGTGCCAGTTATTCAGGGATGCAGGAACCATAGTTACATCTTTAGTTTTGTTAATTACTATATCCAAAATAATATCCTCAACAGTCATCATCAATATTTGTAGGTATATCTAACCATTTCAAATATTTTGCACACAGACAAACCTACACATCAAATATCATAACATTGTAGCACCCGCAATCTAGTGAAGTATTTGCATTCCTACATACTTTTGCAATATGAGTTTACAAATTCATCAAATTAACATTTGATTAAAAATGGTTAGCCCCTTATTTTATTAAAAAAACTTAGCCCATATGCTTTTCAGTTAAGCAGTACGTTTTTATTTACATTCATTTATACATATTGCAAATTCAGCCAAATTTAACTAATAAGAAATAATGATATACCTAATGTTGTTGTTGTAAACAGATAGAGGGTTAATACTCACGTAGAAAATACATCAATTTATCCTTGGTCAATTTCATTTTCACATCACAACAATAACCATAATGTTTTGCATAGGCAAGGAGCTTATCTAGTGGTTTTTCTTGCCAACACATTATACTCTGTTGTAATTATGCACTGATATCCGGACACAACCCCAACACAAAATCAGAAACAAATCCCAAGTGGTTCATCACCTCCAGTATGCTGGCTGTAAATCTGAATCAATCTCTTATAATATACATTCACTGTTTCATCTGGATTTTGTTCTGTTCTAATGATTTTTGATCAAATGACATTTTTCTGAGGAGGCATTCCCTTCAGATGCAATGATACCCTGTTTACATTTCTCCATGAAAGTTAGAGGAGGTATATTACTCAGACCAGCTCTCAATGATTCTTCCTCAGGCCTCTGAATCAATGTCTTACACTTGGTCCACAAATTCATAGGTATCACAATTGAAAACAACACATCTAGATTTCACAAAGTACATTTGAAATAGCTAAAATCCTGTCCACCTCTTTTCTGGTTCCTCTCAGAGCTTTGAGAAATTATTTGTAAAATTCCACAAGTCATTCCTCGACCAAGGTACATGCACATATCCTCTGGCTACTTCTTGCAAATGAAATGATCTTTCAAAATCATATCACATTCATAATCACTCTCACTCACATCCTTTTCTGAACCTACTCATTTTTGCTCGTTTAGGGCTGTCTGGATACCCTGTTCATTCTTCCCTATACCTCATCACGTTCTCCCATGCTATAATTTTATTGATACTCTCATAAATCTTCAATCATTTGTTTCTGCAATTCAGTTTCTGTCAGTTTCATTAAAAAATTCTCACAAATTGCCTTTTTATTTAAATCCACTTTCTATTCTTTGTCCACTTTTTCAAGCTTTTTAAATGCATGCTGACCATGCTTTCCTGCTTCTGCAACCAAAAATTCCAACTCACCTTTATTATATTTTACAAATGTATTTCTGTTTCCATCATGGTTTCCAAATCCTTATTAAGTTTGGAAATATTAATCTCCAACAGTTCTGTCTCACTTTCTGGCTGACCAGGCTCTGGTTCCTCTCTCCTTACACTCTGCTCCCCTGCTCCTATTTCTCGCATTTGTGCATGATCCTCATTATACGGAAGTGGTCTCCTCTCAATCAACAAATTGTCCATGAAATCATACTCTCCATCAGAATCACTCAAAATCACATGCCACAAGACAACAACCTCTGACCCAGATACCTCAGCATGCACGGCCCTATATTACTCACGCAATTCAACTCCACAGAATAAATACAAGTAAACATGCATTAATCCAAATTATTTTAGGATTCTTTAACTTCTGGCAAATTTTGGTAACAAACATATTTACCTAATTAGAGTAATTAATTTTTAATAATTAGCATTCTCCATCAACAATCTCTTGTAATGTGCCTGATCTTGCTTAACGTTCTCCAACAAAAAGTCTGTTGATGCTCTAATTAGAGAAATTATTGGGTTGATGCTCATGATTGGGGATTCTGAATCTTTGTAAGACCTAGTGAGTCTTCTTATGACTTAGCCCCAGTACTAATTATTAAATCCTTCCCAAGACTATGGGAGGAATTCAAAGTAAAAACCTTGGAGGTTTATTCAAAATTAAAACCATTACAAAAGGCAAAATTATTGTTAGTCAAATCTTGGGGAATCAGCATAATACATCAAAATCAAATAAGGCAAGATGATCCAAATAAGTTCAACCTATAAAGTAACCAAACAGCCAGAACCAAAGTATATTTCAGCAAGAAAAACCGATTGCCACACTTCCTAAAAATATCACCTTTTATAGGGTTTCAGGAAGAAAAGGCAAACACTTGACATGGTTTGAAATGAAATAATAGGGCTGGATTAACAAAGATGTATGTTCAAGCACCAATCGCTATTCCAATTCACATGATTAATGAAATAAGAAACATTTGCGAACACCTACTTTGTTACATATTACTAAAGAAAATATGAATACAAATCCAAGATGAGATGACTGTACATTTCATTACAAACGTATACAATATATCTTGTTTTTAAATGAATGGCTCATGCAAGAGCCTCGGGGAAAAGAACATCCTGGGTACCTCTTCCTCATCAGAAATGTATATTAATACCTTTGTATGTCATCAGCAAAAAGACGCAGTAAAGGGAGATTCTATTTCACTTATTTTCCTTCAATGGAAATGCAGACAGCATCATGCATGTAGTAAGACTCATTCATGTCAAATAAAAGTGCACATGTTTTTTGAATGGATATCAATGCATCTGCATAACGTAAACACATCGAAATTAAGCATTCATTTCTAATTATTAAAAACACTTCTACAGCACCAAAGAACCAGTCATTGAGAAGTTTCAATCCATGTTTCAATGTCATGCATACAAAAGAAACATATTTATAGTCTATCTCTGTGGTTAGTTAATCTCCAAGGACCTAAGACTGGATGATAGTGCAATAGACCTATCAGTAAGCCTCTATTACTGCACTGATTCCTTTCAGGGGGTGCAGAGTGGTAATGACTGGGTAAAATGTCAAACTACATTCTCTTCCAATCAGATTTTTGTGAGGTACAATTCTGTTAAGAGTTTGTTGATTCTAGTAAAAATCCCAGTTTCTTCACATTGTGAGCATACATGCACTTTTGACAATGCACTCTTATTGAATGTAGATTTTACAAAAATAAAGTGACGTATGGATCTGTCCATAACTTATGAGTCAGCATCACCCACTATTTGTGGATTTGAGATGGCTGCACCACCTTTCTTGGGGGACCAGATTCAGAGATCATTTTCCCTGCCCACTCTCTCCTCAACTTGGTTGTTGCGGTAGGAGATAGTTTTGTCTCCTGTACCAAAACCCTAGCTGTTTTTATGGCTGCAAGGTATGTAAAAAATTGTTGAGATTAGAAGTATCTAGAAAAGCTATTGACATTCATACAGGAGGTAGAAAGGCTATTTGGTGATGGTGTCTGTCTAGAGCCGTGGTACTCATAGTACGGCCTGCGGGCCGCCAGCGGCCCGGCAGGCCTTCATTGGCGGCCCGCAGACCTTGCCTTGCCGTTTCTACAGTTCTAGTGAGGCCAGCAGTAAACACAGAAGATGACAGCAGGAGCATACGTAGTGATTACGTATTAAATAGGTATTCACTGCGTATGCTCCTGCAGCCGTCTTCTGTGGTTACTGCCGGCCTCTGTGACCTCACAGCACCGTCGGAAAGCTTCCCAAAAGGCCCTTTAAAAGTCAGCTGCAAGCGCTTTCCCAGTTGACTTTTGAAGGGCCTTTTGGGAAGCTTCCTGTTTGGACTGAGACAGATAGAGGCAGAGACAGATAGAGACAGGGACAGATAGAGGCAGAGACAGAGATGCAGATGCAGATAGAGACAGAAACAGATAGAGACAGATAGAGATAGAGACAGACAGAGACAGACAGATAGAGATAGAGTCAGACAGAGACAGATAGAGATAGAGTCAGACAGAGACAGAGAGAGAGAGACAGACAGAGACAGACAAAGACAGACAGAGACAGATAGAGACAGAGACAGAGACATATAGAGACAGATAGAGACAGATAGAGACAGAGACATATAGAGACAGAGACAGATAGAGATAGAGATAGAGACGGAGACAGACAGATACAGATAGAGACAGAGACAGATAGAGACAAATACAGATAGAGACAGAGACAGATAGGGACAGAGACAGATAGAGACAGAGATAGTGACAGAGACAGAGACAGATAGAGACAGAGACAGATAAAGACAGAGACAGACAGAGAGAGATAGAGACAGACAGAGACAGAGAGAGAGAGATAGATACAGATAGAGACAGAGAGAGAGATAGAGACAGACAGATAGAGACAGAGACAAATAAAGACAGAGACAGATAGAGACAGAGATAGAGACAGAGACAGAGATAGAGACAGAGATAGAGACAGAGACAGAGACAGACAGAGACAGACAGAGACAGACAGAGAGAGAGATAGAGACAGACAGAGACAGATAGAGACAGAGACATATAGAGATAGATAGAGACAGATAGAGACAGAGACAGATAGAGACAGATGGAGATAGAGACAGATAGAGACAGAGACAGATAGAGACAGAGACAGATAGAGACAGAGACAGAAAGAGATAGAGACAGACAGATACAGATAGAGACAGAGACAGATAGAGACAAATACAGATAGAGACAGAGACAGATAGAGACAGAGATAGAGACAGAGACAGATAGAGACAGAGAGACGGAGATGGATAGAGACAGACAGACAGAGACAGAGACAGATAGAGACAGAGACAGACAGACAGACAGATAGAGACAGATAGAGATACAGACAGACAGAGAGACAGATAGAGACAGAGAGAGACAGATAGATAGAGACAGATAGAGAGAGATAGATAGATGTGTGTTTGCCGGGTCTGGTGGCTCAGTGTTCAAGCTCATGGTCACAGGTTGTTTTTTTTGCTCTAGCCCCGCCCCCCTCCACTGACCCCGCCCCCACCGGTGCGGCCCTCGGCCACAAACCACACTGTAAATTTGGCTCCCGAGAGAAAGTTTGTGAGTACCCATGGTCTAGAGGTAGGTATAACTCATGTAATTTGCTGCAGCGTAATTACGTAATTTACAGAAAAATTACTTGGGATTAGTGAAATTACTTGAGAAGCAAAACCCTGCATTTAACCCTATTTTCTTAGCACAAATTACACCTTTGCATTCAAAATGGACCAGAAGGTGCATTTTGTGCTAGGAAAATAGCAGAATCGCAGCAGCTAACAGCTAGTCACGTTCTGGCCCTGTGTTTTTGTGGTAGGCATTATTGCCCCAACTTACTTTTAATTATACAAGCAGGCGTGATTGTGTACTTTCAGTAATCTTGCATCACAAGAGTAACGCAAAAGTACCAAAAATACTTTGATTACTCAGGAGTAATTAAAATTGCGGGAAAGACCTAGTCTGATCCATTGTTGTCAATTCTTATGGCGCTCATAGCAGTGAATAAAGGAATTGAATTATTTATTCAACATTGGCAAAATTTGTGTAATATTCTTTGTAGTATTTTCATAAAATGCCCCAAAAATGAAGCAAAATTACAAAAAAGCTACACGAAACTAGGGTCCAGTATTGTGCACTATTTTTGTAATGTGAAATGCATACTGACATTCATTTTGGATGCAAAGATCAATTTTGCATTAAAATAAATGCGCAAAATCTTATAGGATGCAAACATTTGCTCATATTTTAATCATTCCTGTTGTTCCAGTACTCCTATGAATTCTTTTTATTGAGGTGACACCATAGTCAAACAATCACTTCTACACAATAGATTACAAATAGGCAATATAAACAATATTTAGCACAGATAAGTAATTCATAAACACAGCTTTAAAAGCTAATCACTCATACACTCCCAATAATATAGTCAAAACCCGGCAAAGGTATTCTATTTACAATCTAGCCTAACAATGACTGGAACTAAAAATCATAAATAAGCACATTAATACTGTCGCCATATTATTTCCAAAAAACAGTCATACAAAACTAATAACCGTGCCCCAATTTGCTATTCCCAAGAACCCCCACAAAAAGGATCAATCCATGTGCAAAAACAAAACTGGAACCATAAAGTGTGATTATAAATAGTGCACAAATGTCTATAAAGTGGAAAAAAATCCCTGTACAATCAAGGAGTAATTAAAGTGCGGGAAGTCAAAAGTGCAAGTGCATAGCCCCATATCTCTCCTAAACAATTTCTCACGACCTTAATCAGCAGGAAAAACTGACAACTATTTCAATATTTTTAGTTGATTTGTCCTTTTGGCATAAGCATACTCCACTTGTCTTACCCTAGACATTTTGGCTTGCTGTTGAGCAAAATAAAGGCACCTAGAAGTTTTCCGAAATTGTAGAATGAGTGATCTTGTTATTGAGAAAGCTAAAAACAATTATTTGTTTTCACTCCTCAGAAAAGCCCCATTGCTGCCAAGCAGCCCAAAAACTACTACTGAATCTGGTAGCACCCTTTTTGAGAATTGTTGGGTTAGATAACGAATGGCCTGATTCACAAAAGTAAACAAAGGGACTCACTGACTGCGTAGTTTCTGCACTCAAGCGGAAACTCTGTTTTTGGGGCAGAATTTCCGCAATCGGTGTGGAAACCTCGCTCTCGGGTCGAGTAAGTTAACTTTCATCCTGACATACATGAGTCACTGCTTACCATCCCCCCAACAAGCTCGAGCTGAAAGTCGTTAGCCCAACAGCCAATCCCAGCCTGGCTGCATACATAAACTCAGCGTTGCCACACACAAGCCCTTTCAGACCTTTCACCATATCGCTAAATATGTTTGTCATTTTGCCCCTTGCCATGCAACAGAATGATATGAGGAGAAGAAGGAGGAGAGCAGAGAGGATCTTTAGACAAAGGATAAACATCTTGGGATGTCCAACCAAGATGTCAGGTCCAGATACTGTTCCCCCTGATGTTATCTTGGAGATGGTTTGTGAGGGAGAGCAGGATCTTGACTCTGAGACATGCTGCTCCCACGCCATCCACACCTAAGTCCAGATTCTAGCAGCTGTCCATTTCTTTGCTACTGGGTCTCTCCAGAAGGTGTTGAGTTATGTTATGTTAACTGATTTTGTAATGCGCATAGCTACCCAAAAAGGGTTTCCCAGCGCAGCCTAGAGGAACCACAACAAATAGAAAAGAAGTAAATACTATTGGTTAAACAGCCAAGCTTTGACTAATTTACGAAATTTTAAGTGAAGTGTTTCTTTGCGGATCGCTATGGGAAGAGAGTTCCACAAGAGAGGACCAAGATAGGAAAAAGAACGGCCACCCATTCTTGTGAGTTTGATCCTGGGAACCATAAATATTTCCTGTGTCGTAGAGCATAACAGTCGAGAAGGCTGATATTGGCGGACAAGTTTTTGCAGGTATTGAGGGGCAGTTCCAATCTTAATCTTAAACATATAGTCCAGGGCTTTAAACTTAGTCCGACTTTCCACTCTAAGCCAATGTAAATCTCTCAAAGCATTGGAGATAGAAGTCATTCTTGGGATTTTATAAAGCAGCCTAGCGGCAGAGTTCTGCACCACCTGGAGCTTACGTAACACATCCTTGTTTGCTCCCAAAAGAAGAATATTCCCATAGTCCAGTCTAGATGTAACAAGTGCCTGGACTACTGTCCTTTGGGTAGCATTGGGGAGCATCCAGATGATTTTCTTCAACCATTTTAAAATGGTGAAGCAGGTGGCTGCAGTTTTTACCGCATGTTGTTTCATGGATAATTTATTTTCCATAATGAATCCCAGATTGCGGGCTTGAGAGGTGGGCGAGGGTAAGGGTCCCATTTCACTAGGCCAATGTTGGGGGCCCCAAAGGTCCCCATTTTTCCCAAAAATGAGGACCTCCGTTTTTTCACCATTGAGCTTGAGTAGATTGGTTTGCATCCAAGATGCAATGTTACTCAAGCCCATTTGAAGAGTTGAAGGACCTTGCAGATTTCCCGCAGATAGGGAAAAAATTATTTGGGTGTCATCAGCGTAAGAAAAAGAGACAACCCAGCCTCCTCTGCAATCACAGCCAAAGGTTGTAGATAGATATTAAACAGAAGGGGACTTAAAATTGATCCCTGAGGTACCCCATAAGGAGAAAAAAGAGTTTTAGAGGTAGCTCTCGACGAAAAAACTTGAAAGGTCCGTTTAAATAAAAACAAAGTCAACCAGCCAAGTGCTGTCCCGGTAATGCCAAGTGACTGCAAGGATTTAATTAGCACGGTATGAGAAACCGTGTCAAATGCGGCACTCAAATCCAACAATATGAGGGCCACTGTGTTACCAGTATCTAAATGTTGACGCAACATTTCGGTAACACCAAGGAGAGTCGTCTCGGTGGAAAAACCCGCTCTGAAACCAGACTGAGAGGGGTGTAAAAAGTTCGAAGATTCAATAAATTTGGATAGTTGTAAGTTTACATGTTTTTCCAAAATTTTGGAAAAAATAGGAAGTAGGGAAATGGGCCTGAAATTAGATGACTGATCAGGATCAGCATTAGCCTTTTTCAGCAGTGGAAGGACCATAGCATGTTTCCAATCGGACGGAACCAAAGCCTCTTGAAGTGAGGCATTGAGTAGTTCCATAATAATTTTGCAATGAAGGCTGCTCAAGTTGTAAAAGTACAGGAGCAGGAAGAAGATCACAGGGAGATCCTGATTTGATACTGCCTACATTTTTTTAAAAGAATTAATATCAAGAGGCGCCCACTTTTCCAATTTCATAGGAGGTTCCACTATAAGAGTGGGTTCAAGAGGGGAAGCTGACTGAATAGGCACCAAGGGCTTAATTTTATCCAGTGTCAGATATATTTGCTCCACTTTACTTACAAAAAAATTGGCAAGAGTGTTGCATTGAAATTCATTTAGGATAGGAGAAGTGGGCTGCGTATCCGAGCCAGCCAATTTTTTCACCATTGTGAACAAAGTGCGAGAGCAATTTTGTGCCTTGGAAATAGAAGAGGAAACATATTCCGCTCGAGCTAGTTTACATAGAACATGATATTTTTTTAGAGCAGTTTTGTATGTGATTTTAGAATCAGGGGAGTAGTCTCTCCTCCAAGATCTTTCCAATGCTTTACATTTACTTTTTTCAATTTTTAATTGTTCAGTAAACCAGGGAGCAGGGGGGCGATGATTAGACAATTTTTTGACAGAGAGTGGAAGGCAGTGACTAACTGCATTAGAAATCCAGCTGTAGATAGTATCCAAAGACGATAATGATATTAAACCAATATTTGGAATATTGTTGGACAGAATTCGATTAAAAATTTCCAAATCCAGTTTTCCCCAATTTCTAAATTGCGATTGTATTTCAATTGCAGGTATGAACAAGTTCAATGGAACTGTACATTGAAACTTGATCGCAAAGTGATCTGACCAGCATAATGGAAGCGCAGAAAAGCTTTGAATATGAGATAAATTAGAAAAAATAGGATCTAGTAAGTGACCGGCCGTGTGCGTCGGGCCACTATTGCAAAGTGATAAATTCATTGCAGAGAGGTCCGAAATTAAAGTGCTGCTAATAGTACATTCAGTATTATCAAGATGGAGATTTAAATCACCCAAGATGGTAAAATTAGCCATTTTGAGTAAGAGGGGGCAATCAAATCTGGAAATGACGATGCCCAGGAACCAGCAGGTCCTGGGGGCCGATAAATCAACATACCAGAAAGAGTAAACTGCGAAGTCAAGGTAAGTTTAAATAAAGCTGCTTCACAACCGGCAAAAGGCAGGTCCTCAAACTTGCAAGAGTAACATTTTTTAAAAATTAATGCAATGCCTCCTCCTACCTTTAAGTTTCTATCTTTTCTAACTATGGCATAATTGGCAGGTAAGGCCATAGCCACATCAGGTCCTGAACTAGCGTGTAACCATGTTTCAGTTAAAAAAATTGCATCAGGCTCTTCATTACTTAACAAATTAAAAATATCCTCCTTATGTTTAGGGAGGGATCGACAATTAATGTTCCAAAAATTAAAAAAAAGTTTGTTAGAAGAAAGACAGTAATTTTGATGAAGTGGGGCATTAACTGTGATTGTGCTATTGGATTCACTTAAAAGGTTAGTACAAAAAGTAAAATTGCAACAAGAGTGACCTCATGGACATCTCTCAGGCAAGCCAGTTCCCATGCTCGTGTCGGGTACTGAGCTGCATCAATAGGAGAGTGCATCTCCACATACATACGTATGCCCCCTACACTGGCAGGAAGGCAAAACGTTGCTAGGGACTTCTACCTCTTTTCCCTCTTCCCATGTGTGGTAGGTACAATTGATTGCACCCATGTGGCTCTTTAGCCACCTCACCACAATGCACACATCTTCTGCAACAGATACTGCTGGCACTCCATCAATGTGCCGGGTGTGTGTGATGCCAGTGGCTGCTTTACTGATGTGCATGCAGTGTTCCCAGGCAGTACACATAGCAGCTACATATTCCACAGGTCACCCCCTTGCCAGGCAGATGGCAGCAGGAGAATTTGGCAACATGTGGCTTCTGGGTAAGTACTCAAGCACCAGACATGTCTGATATGTATAACTGTTGTTTTAATATACACAACCATTATAAATCACTAATCCTTCTAACACATACATGGCTCCAACAGACACTGCATGTACCATTTCATACATTATGAACTTTTCATATGCAATAGGGACATGTACAAATATTTCCTAATTTTACTCCTCAGGTGATACAGACATTCAACCTCTGTAGCTCAGCATAGGTAAAATAGGGACCACATATGTACATGAGCCACCATAGAGCACACTTTTACTCTCCTAAAGTTGCAATTCAGATGTTTTGGCCATACAGGGGGGTACTGCTGTACTCCTCTGAAGTTGTGTGCAAGATAATAGTATCCTGTTGTGTCTTGCACAACATTGCAGTAAATCATGGCTTACACATACCTCTGAACCCTCACCTAGGTCTGAATTCGGGGAACTGGGCCATTGTACAAAGTTGAGGTCAGGTTATGCAGCTGCGGGACCACCTGGTTGACCCTTTTTTCTCCTGAGCAAGCAGTAGTGTTAGGCCTTTATGTAGTTTGGAGCAGACACAAGTTTCAGCGCTCTGTCCATCATCTCCTTGTGTTTGCTTTGTCTGCCCTAAGTTGGCAGGGTATGGCCAGACGTCGGTCCCTTGCTCACTTTGCCACTGGATTCAAGCTAGCCTGGCTGATGAAGGGTGTTAGCCAGAAACCGGTCCCAGGATGCTTGTTTCCGGTTCAGGGAAGACCTGGCTTGGCAGTTTGGGCTGGACTGTTCCCATAAGGCACAGGGTCAAGACTGATTTGCATATAGCTGGGTCTGAACTGAGGTGGCGAAGTGAGCTAAAGAATGATGATGGATTCAACCCAGATCTGTGACTGGGGGTGAGTGTCTGAAAAGTTTCAGCGCTCTGTCCATCATCTCCTTGTGTTTGCTTTGTTTGCCCTAAGTTGGCAGGGTATGCCCAGACCTGGGGCCCTTGCTCACTTTGCCACTGAATTCAAGCTAGCCTGGCTGATGAAGGGTGTTACCCAAAAACAGGTCCCAGGATGCTTGTTTCCGGTTCAGTGAAGACCTGGCTTGGCTGTTCGGACTGGAACAGTTCCCATGAGGCACAGGGTCAAGACTGATTTGCATATAGCTGGGTCTGAACTGAGGTGGCGAAGTGAGCTAAAGAATGATGATGGATTCAACCCAGATCTGTGACTGGGGGTGAGTGTCTGAAAAGTTTCAGCGCTCCATCCATCATCTCGTTGTGTTTGCTTTATGTAGTTTCACAGTCTGTTGTCAATCATGATTGGTGAACATTTAACATTCTGTCCATAAATTCCATCCTAAGACTACTTTGTAAGCCATGCATAATGTATGTAAACAACAGCTGCTGTCAAGAGTCAAAAGATTGGCCTTGCAATACATTTTGTGCACATGGCAGTGATTAGTCTGGACAATGTCTCAAAGGACTCCATTGCCTTAGGGGATTAAATGTCACTGCATGTGTTAGAACTACCTGGACAGTATAACAGTAGGAATTTAATGTTGGTCTCTGAGACACAGTAGTTGTGGTGCTGACATAGTGAAGCTAGGAATGTTCAACACTTCATTGCCCATGATCTTCTGTTTACCCATGTTGTATCATGATGGCTAGCAAGATGCCATAGTTATATTACTACACACTCCTTCAATCTAAATGTTGCATATGGGATGTACTCCGACATTACTGAATGTACAATGATAAGCATCTATGTGGAGTTGTGCTTAGGATTCGTAACATGAAACATATGAAAGTACAGGTATTGTAAATATCTTGGACCTAATTCACAAATGGCCTCTGCACTCGATGCAGAGGCCGCACTGTTGTGTGGAAGTCTCCGCACTTGGGGAAGAATCTCCGCTGAGTCCATCCTGAGTGCAGAGACCCCCCCACAACTGCGGGGCCTCCGCCACAAGTGCGAAGGCCCTTTGGGAATTAGGCCCCATAACAACTCATGTGGCAGTGTGGCCATATGTCTGTCATACATACACCATGGGTCAATTGGACGTGTGTAATGACATGGATTGTCATAATGGTTTTAAGCTGTGATGAATTTACTCATGATATTGCGAACTCAGCCCGTGAGCCCTGTATGTGCACTGTATACAGTCGTGTGTTAGTGGCGCCCCTGCTCATACCGCACTAAGGTGCTACTGGCACGTTTCTTCTACCTGACAAAAAAGTGCATGACTAAGGTGTAATCAATTATCTCACCACTGAGAATAATTCTACCTTTATGTTTTGTGTTTCGTGTGTGTCTTTTGTGCACAAACAAAAAAAATACATTACTGGGATGAGGTGCAATCAATCATCTCACCACTGAGAGACTTATAATAATTTTACTTTCATGTTTTGTGTTTCGTTTGTGCTTTTTCTTTCCTTGTCTAGGTCGCAACAAGAGCGGTCACTATTTGAGCTTAGGTCACCTTGTAGTTTTCACAAGGGGGACCGCTACTCTCTCTACTGAAGGGTTCTTCATCCATTCACTTTTTTTACACTTTTTATATCCACTTTATTGGTCCTGAGGAAGCGCCAGGGATCGTTACAATCATTGAAGGGCGCAAAACATGTTGACCAAAGAGTTACTGAGGCACATTATCGCCTAGTCAGCAACACACAACCTACGGGTTTTTTAACCTGTTAGGGGAGCCCACACATTAAAACTAGCTTTTTTGGTATCCCCTAGCCAGTTTTAATCATTCACTCACTCACCCTTTCTTACGAACCCTCAATCTCACACCCTCACTCATCATATGGCGTTACCAAAAGATCTCCGCTAAAGCGACCCTTCGGGGGAACCATAGGGCATTGCAGCGCCGGCCCGACGAGAAGCAATGCCCAATGATGAAGCATGACATCCCTCGGGATGTGTGAGGGCAACAAGAGACAAGATTTGTGCTTGTCTCTACTCTGTGAGGTTTAGACCTAACCTCCTCTGTTTCTTCTTTTCTTTCTCTGTGGACAACAACAGGGTCCATACAGGAACAGCTACCCACCATTTGGTTCTATATTACTACATGGAGCACGGGTATTGGACCATAACTAGCTCCTAGTCCCCCCTTACTTTTGATCCATATGAGTTGTCTATGCTCACAGCTGCCAAGTTTCGCAGCTCCATGTGTGATGTGCCACTCCAGGCCAGTTATTTATTTTTTTGAAATCTGGGACTTGTTTTCCTGTTTTACTATGGAATATGCAAGACTACAAGTCCCAGAATTCAAAAGTAAAAACCTGGACTGGAGCAGCACATCGTGCATGGATCTGGGAAACTTGGCAGGGCTGTGTGCTCAGCTGTCCCTCTGGCCCCCCCATAAAGCTGAGGGTACTTATCAAGCACACCCACAGTAAGCATGTTCAATTTAGTTTCACTAAAAGGGAGTGCTTTGTCCTCAAGTCCCTCAGCCATGTTGGGGGCAGGTGAGTTAAACAGAGCATCAGGATGGCCGAGGATCTTGTTTGGAGGTGAGGATGGCTCAGAATGACCATACAATGGCTGTCTGCAACTTCCTCTATAGAAATTACAGTTTTTTTCCTTGTTTGTCATTTTCAGTTAAAAATCTTTTTTTCTGCCCCGGGTGCGGAGCCTCCACTTTGAGGGTGCAAACTCTGCTCCCAGGGCTTAGACTCCACAGTTAGGCCGGAACCCAAAGTTTTCATACAGGAAATGTCAAACAGAAAATAAAAAGTAGGAAGATCAATATAGGAAGTTGCTGGCAGCCATTTTGTGGTCATTCTGAGTCATCTTTATCTCCAAGCAAGATCCTCTGCAATCCTGCTGCTTTCCAATGGACAATTTCTTACTAAATCTATTTCCTAATTGTTAGACCTGGCATCTTTTGGCATGTTTCCCCTGTCTTTTTGCTTTCTGACTTCCCTGTTTGACTCTGTTTTTTGCTGGTTTAGTGTCTCTGCACACTTTCTCACTGCTGTTCAGTGTTAAAGTGCAAGTGCTCCTGTTGTAAATTGTTATTATGGATTGGAGTTTCCATGATTGGCATATTTGATTTACTGGTAAGCCCCTAGTAAAGTGCACTGAGTGTGCTAGGGCCTGCAAATCAGATGCTACTAGTGGGCCTGCAGCACTAATTGTGTCACCCATATGAGTAGCCCTGAAAAGGCTGCAGGGTCTGCACACAGTTTTTTAACTGCCATGTCGACCTGGCAAGTGCACCCACTTGCCAGGCCCTAATCTTCCTTACATATAAGTCACCCCTAAGGTAGGCCCAGGGTACCCCTGTGGGCAGGGTGCTGTGGATGCTAAAGGTAGGACATGTACTGAGGTGTGTGGCATGTCGTGGTAGTGAATTACAGTGAATTTCGTTTTTCACTATGGAAAGGCTATCTGTCCCAAAGGATAGAATGGGACAAGATAGGGAAATGGATTAGTATGCCTGGACTCAGAATGCAAAAATGCATATTTTAGTAAAGATGATTTTTATGTTCTGTGTCTGAAAATACCACTTTTAGAAAGAAGGTATTTTCTTGCTTAGCCATCCTGTGTACCTCTTCTGGGTTTGTGAATTGACTGTCTGGCTGGGGCTGGGGATGTGCATTCTCTTCAGACAGCCACTGGGGGGGGTCGAGGTATGTCCTGCCTTTCCTGGATGAGTCAGGGCTGGGCTGAATAGATCTGGGCTGCATTTAGAATAGTGGGAGGAGATTTCCTTGCACCTGAATGGGCCTGGTCTGCCTTGAACAATGCTGTCTCCACCTTTTTCCGGGAAGCTGGGCCAGAGAGGGCAGAACTGGTTTGGACTAAACACAGACACTCTCTGCCTGAGAGAACAAAGGAACTTTGAGTATAAATATTGGGGCCCAGACCCCAGAACTTTAGAACTCACTGGAATCAAGGAACCTGCCAAGAAGATGAGCTAGAAGAGCTGCCAGGAGGAGTACTGGCCTTTGCTGTGTTGTTGCTTTGTTGGCTGGCCTGCAGTTGCTGCTTCTGCCTTGGACAGTGAAAGGACTGGAATGAACTTTATTTACTTGTGCTGAGTAACTCCAAGGGCTTGAAGTAGAGCTTGCCTCCTGTTCTGAAGTCTCAGAGATTGCAAAGACTTCACCAACCTCTGAGTACGGCTTCTGAAACCATTGTTTCAGTTGCCACAGAGAAGGGAAAAGCAACCGACTCCATCACCGTCACTGGCTCCGTGTCCTGAAAGCACCGCAGATGCCGGTGCTGCCTGCTGACTTTGACACCCGTGAACGCATCGTGGCTGGGGGCACCGCTCGTAAGTTTCACGATGCACTGCCTCATCCCACACCGCAGTCTGGACCGACCGATGGCAGCATCCCACAACCGGCTCTGTCGTCTGCACCGTGATCTGTCATCACCGCATCGAGCACCGCCTTCATTCCGAACTGCAGCCCTGGTCTTACCGACGCCGCTGGACAACCGTCACTGTGCCGCTGCATGCAGCGCGCCTTTAGGGTACCGCACACGGCACCGCTTCACTTCACATCACAACCGCAACGGTTGCCACACCAGGCATGCACCAATGTGTCAACCGCAACACAAAAGGTACTGTTTACGAGTCTGCGGACACCCCCGACCGACGCGATCAGACGGAACTGTTGGATTCTGTTGTTTTCAGTATCACAGTAGCCCCAGACTGAGCTACCGACTCTGAAGAACTGTGTTTTTGAGATATCTCTGCAATTTTAACCCCTTCTGTGCTCATGACGAGCTGGACATCTGTAGCCCTTTTTTCGCATTTTTCCCCCCAAAAAACAAAATTTTGCTGTATTTTGGCTAATTTCTGGGTCCCCTCCAGGGGAATCCACAAACCCTGGGTACCTTTACAATCCCCATGATGTTAGAAAAAAAGGACGCAAATTTGGCGTGGATACCTTATGTGGTCAAAAAGTTACAGGGGCCTAAGCGTGCACTACCCCAAATAGCCCAAAAAAGGCTTAGCACAGGGGGGGAAAAGGCCTAGCAGCGAAGGGGTTAAAGGATATCTTGCAAAGTATATATTTTTAAGTACAGTGTGAGAAGCTGGCCAGGTATATGATACCCACTAATGTAAGTGGGCACCTTGCACCAGCCCAGACAACCCTTATGGTGATTTAAGTGGTCTCAGACAACCTTAGAAAGCTATCCAAATGGTAGCTGTGGAGAGCAGCCTTCAGGCTTAGGGGCCGATTCCGATTCGGGCCGGAAATCTCTCCGACCGAGCTGGACCCGGAGAGATTTCCGACCGATTCGGACTCTAGCAGTCCGACCGAACGAGTACGATGCGCACGTATGCTATCGGACTCGATTCGGTCGGACTCCCATTGACGTCAATGGGAGCCAGTCGTACGACGCGTACATGGGCTCCCATTGACTCAATGGGCACGACGCAAACAAGGGCACCCCCTACAGCGTGTTCGCGTCGATGCGGGTCGCGCCGTACATGCACGTGTAGGGGGGACCCATGGTTCCCCCCTGTGTGCGACTCGCATGCCTACGCTTCCAGGGGGGTCCGACACGGACCCCCAAAGTGCGTCTCCGATAGCTCCTTGGAGCCGGACAGCGCGAGTCGGTCGGAGCGGTCGCGATGCGCATCGTACTCACCCGGCCGGGGAACGTCTCCATAGCGCGGTGCGAGTCGTCCCCGTGCGAGTCGGTCGGAGCGGTCGGGTCCTGCGAACGAGTCGGTCAGAGATTTCGCGAGCGCACGCATCGTACTCGCTCGCCCGGACGCACGTACGATTCGGTCGGGAAATAGGGCTCCGAATCGGATCCGGTAAAGCCGAATCCGATTCGGAGCCCTACCGGCCAAGATCGGAATCGGCCCCTAAGTCTTGAAAGAGTGTAAAGCAGCTTGTTTTACCAGAATGCAATCTTATAGTATAGATTAAATGAAAAGAGAACCACGCAGTAGTTATAAAAAATATGTATTTATTATATAACACTACCTAGTACGTTACAGTATCTCCCACACAGGGATAGAAATAAAGCACACAATACCTTAGCAAAGAAATCACAGTAAATAGCACTAATACAAAGTGGGCCCCAAGGGGGGGACCAAACCATATACTAAGAAAGTGGTATAAGAATCACAGCTCGAGTCAGGACAATGTCGAGAGGACATAGAATTGTTGGGGACCCACAGAACCACCCAAGGTAACTAAATAGGGACCCCACGGAGAGCGTGTGCAGTGTGTGAACCCGACCACGTGCTCTGTGCAAGTCTATGTGCAAGTCGCGGTTGGAATTTTAAAGATTTGGGACCCTTCCCAGTGGACCCTGAAGAAACCCAATTGGAGACAGAATGTTCGAGAGCCACCCCACCCGTGGATACCGTGGTACCAAAGTTATCACAGGGAAGCCGGGTGCATAGGTGTGAAGTGGCATCGGAAACGGCAGTCGAACCCATGGAGGACTTCAGGAAAGTGCCGCTGCTGGAAGAGGAGAAAGTGTCCGCAGGAATACAAACGTGGATTCTTGAAGAGGAGTACCTGAAAGCAGAGGGGACAGTGTCTATGTTACTCGGGATTGACTAGGAGATTTGGAAGACGAATGCCCTCCAATGTCGGGTGCTTCAGGACAGATGACAGTGACCTTGACTCTGCAGCTGCGAGGACCAGGCGATGCTGAGGATGACCAGCACCCGCATGCAAGCTGTCCCATGAAGGATGTTGAATGCTGAGGGGTCGTTGTCCAGCGGGAGCACCAACAAGCCTTGGCAAATGCAACCCATGCAGGAAGTCAAGAAGGGGCACTGTTGGGACCAGCAAGATCCAGGGACTCACCACAAGCAGGGAAGTCAGGGCTGGCCCTGAGCAATCAGGGGCGCCCAAGGAAAACAAAGATGACCCTCAATGTGACCCATAGGCCAGAGGCACAGGGATCGGGAGAGGACCTCAAGCAGCTCACCAAAAGAAGCAGGCCACGGTGCCCACGAGGTTATGTGGCTGAAGATCTTGGTGGAAGAAGTTGCCAGAGGTTGGGGCTACTTGGAGCCCAATGCACTTGTCGCAGAGTTGCCAACAAGCATATGCACTTGCAAAAGTAGGCGGTGCACATTGGTTCGGTTAATGCCGCCCCCACAGGGGATTCTGACCTCAGACTCAGTGAGGGGGCAGCACGGGCCTTGGGAGACATAGATAACCAACACCTGTGTTGTTGAACCCTTTGGAGTCCACAGGAGCTTGGGATCAGCAGATTGGTCAGCAGTGTTGAGGTGCCTGCGAATGCAGGTAAGTGACTCCTTGACTTCAAGGGAGATTATCTTCAAATGTCTTGGATGCTCCACAGCTACTGCATGGATCCTATATGGTGCACAGGCACAGACGATGCAGCAGACTGAAGGGGAGACGAAGTCAGGGCCAAATGAAGTCCAGCATAGTCCAGAATGCCCAGATGGTAGAAGTGCAGTGGTTTCAGTTCTGAATCTTGTCCACGATGGATCTAGGGACCTACACCCAGGTAAGCCCTTAAGTACCCTAAGGAGAGGGTTGCAAAGGTTCAGGGCACACTCCCAGGGTAGGGTCTGGACAGGGGGGAGGTTACTCCCATGTCCTTTGTCCAGTTTCGCACCAGAGCGGGATCCGCCTTGAGACCCTCCCGGGTGAGTAGCGCGCTCTATAAATGCCGTGATTGATTGATTGAACTGCTCCCAGGACTGGTTTGAACTGGACTATGCACAGGGACACCAAATGTGCCCCTCATGCAGACTTTCAGACACTGGCAAGCACACCCACCCAGCCATAATACACTAAATCCTGTCTGGGAGGTAGTCACACCTCCCTGTGACAGGATGCCTATTGTTCTGCCTTCCACTGCTCAAGCTTGGCTCAGCAGCAGGAGGGCAGAAATGTGTCTCTGGTCAGCAGCAACCATTTTGTGCTGTCCGGGACTGGAAGGCTGGTACCAGGAACACTGAGAGCCTAATGGAGGGCTCTTCCAGTGCTTGGAATCATACCTCCCACACCGTTTACGGTGTGGGAGGTATGACTCCAACATGTTTGATACCAAATATGATAGGATTCATTGCAGCCATTTTCGAGATGGCCATCGTGCAGTCATGTGATGCCCCTCAATATAGTATATGACTGCTTCACTGACAAGGAGGAGTAAAGGGTGGTGGTCAAAAGTGGTGGCACGTGCTAAGTATAAAAATACTGCCCTCGCTCACAAGATTATGACATGCTTCATCACTGGGCTTGCATCAATACACCCCCGCGCAGACCAACGCCTGGGGTGGAGCAAAAGGGAGGGGAAGACAATACAAACATGCAAAATATACATATATTTCTTGCCAATGTATATTGGGATCAACGAAAGAGAAGTGCAGTGAAGGTTAAAACTAGCTCAGAGGTCTCGCTAATCAAAAATGTATTCTTGGACTCCCCAGCTGTGATTAGGTAGGCCGGAGTAGAGTATTCTGCCTTTCTCCACTTTTGTATCTGTGAGAGTGCTTCACTGACAACAAGGGAGAATGGACTCCGTAGGCTGTAGGGGTGTCATGCTCATGCAGGGGCACCCTCTCACTTAGAACCAAGCACCCTGCCCTCGGTATTGTAAAGGCATGCTAGACGTGTGACTTATAGGTTTTAAGTGCAGTGACCCTTAGATATAATATTTTATTTATTTATTTTATTTAATGCGATTTTATATAGCGCGAACATTACCCGAAGGTGTCAGAGCGCTTTACAAAAGAACCAGTTGCGTTACATAAGGACTTTGGATTACATGAGTTACATAAGAGATACAAACAGAAAAAATTGCAAATGTACAAGTTGTAAAGTCACTCAAGGAAGAGATACAAACAGAAGAGGAAAAAAGATTTGCAAATGTACAAGTTGTAAAGTCACACAAGGAAGAGATACAAACGGATAAACTCTAAAATCACATAGGAATGGTATTAAGTACAAAGGTCTACTACATATACTAGTGATTAGAGTTCTAAATATACAAATAGTAAAATCACTCAGGATTACATTTTAACAGCGATTAGGCTTGGACAATTTTATATTACATATATATATATAGTTATGAGTTACAGAAGCATGGCTCAGGCATAGGGAAAAAAAGCAGGCAAGGGGAGAGAAATTCAGGGGAGAGAGGAAAGGACTAGGGGAGATAGAAAAGAGAGTGAGGGAGGGAAGAGGTAGGGGAGGGGGTGATGAGTGATGGGATCAGGGGCATCAGCATTATTCACAAATGATGAGTAGTTGCCGATGTGTGAAACTTTGAGGCTTTATGCCCCGGTTTATCCGTAGTGCAACAGGGCTATAGACTGCCGAAAGCTCGGATGGAGCGCCCACCGGGGAATAGGGGACGCCTCCGGCCGCTAATGTAGAGGGACTGGCTGTTGAGATGGCTCGGAGTTATCACGAGGCATTATGTCCTCCGCAGGCGCCATTTTGAAGTCAGGCAGCGCCGAATCCAGTTTGACTCAGAGTTCGGGGGAGTTGGTATATAAACATTGTCCTGCATGTCTCGCCCTTTTTTGTGCCTGCCGCCGCCCCCAGATAGCCGTTTCAATGCCTTCCTGGGCGGTCTGCACTTCTCCCCACGCTGTGCGGCATCGAGGGGAAATGGGGCCGCGTCTTCACCCGTTTCGTGCCTCGGTATCGCAGGTCACCTTCACCGCAGGCACCGCTCACCAGGCCGCGGAGCCTGCATGCATCAACTCGGGGCACATACGGGAGCGGCGATCCACTCACTCCCCCCAGCACCGCTCAACTCGTCTGTAGCCTCACAATACAGGCTCACCGCTCGAGGCAGCCGAGTCTTCCTTATCTCCACCACAGCTCCAGGCGTTCTCGATGGCGTGTCCGCCCGCTCCACTTCTCTCCACCTGCGGTCACGGACCTCATCAGCACCGCCGGTCTTATTGCAGGGGTTGGTCGGACCCGGGTCCGTCTCTCCTGCCGATCCCTCTCAGAAGGGTCCGGTCGTTCTGAGATGCGGCGGTCCTGCTTCACCTGCCGCCATCTTCCCTCCCAGCTCCCTCTCACCCTCGCAATCGTAAAAGATGGGCAAACTCCCGGGAATTAGGTCCAAAGGAATTCCCCAGCCGGGCAGCTCCCAGACGGAGCTCCTACCCGGCGGCCATCTTGTCCCTCACATTTAGATATAAACCTATATCTTTTGTAAGGGGGGCATGCACCAACTTACACAGGCTGCAATGGCAGGCCTGTAGTTCCATTTTGAATGGTCTCTCATGGGTGGCATAATACATGCTGCAGCCCATGGGAGACTTCTAGGGTACCTATGCCCTAGGTACATGGGTACCATATACTAGGGACTGACAAGGGTACGCCTGTATCTAATCTGGGATATACCTATGTACTGAACACAACGGTTTAGGGAGAAAGCCGATAGACTGGGGTCCTGATTAGCAGGATCCCAGTCAGACTAGTCAAAAACAGCATCACATCAAGCAAAAAGTGGGGGTAACCATAAAAAGCAGATCCTACTTTCCTACACAACCCCCCCCAAACATAAGGAGATGAGACTAACCTTGCCCAGTTGAGTCTTCATTTTCTAAGTGGAAATATCTGGAGAGTCCATCTGCATTGGCATGGCTACTCCCAGGTCTATGTTCCACTGTATAGTCCATCCCCTGTAGGGAAAGGGACAACCTCAAAAGTTTGGGGTTTTCACCTTTCATCTGTTTTAGCCATAAGAGGGCCTTATGGTCTGTCTGAACAATGAAGTGAGTGCCAAACAAGTATGGCCTCAACTTCTTCAGGGCCCAGACCACAGCAAAGGCTTCCCTCTTTATAGCTGACCAACCTTTCTCTCTGGGGGGGTCAACCTTCTGCTAATAAGAGCTACTGGTTGATCCTGACCCTTTGCATTAAGTTGTGACAACACAGCCCCTACCCCCAACTCAGATGCATCTGTTTGGAAAATAAATTGCTTAGAGTAGTCAGGACTCTGCAGAATGGGAGCAGTGCACATGACCTGCTTGAGATCATCAAATGCCTTCTGACAGCTAACTGTCCACTGAACGTTCTTGGGCATTTTCTTAGAGGTGAGATCGTTCAAGGGAGTCACTATGGACCCATATCCTTTTACAAATCTCCTGTAATACCCAGTCAGGCCCAAGAAAGCTCTGACCTGAGTCTGGGTAGTGGGACCAACCCAGTCCATTATGGTCTGGATTTTGCTCTGAAGTGGTTGAACCTGGCCTCCACCCACAAGGTGGCCCAGGTACACAACCTTGATCTACCCTATCTGGCACTTAGTGGCCTTGATAGTGAGGCCTGCTTTCTGCAGAGATTCCAAAACATTCTTCAGGTGGACCAGGTGATCCTTCCAGGTGGAGCTAAAGACAGCTATATCATCAAGATATGCTGCACTATAGGCTTCCAGACCTGCGAGAACTTTATTCACCAGCCTTTGGAATGTGGCAGCTGCATTCTTCAAACCAAAGGGCATCACATGTACCTAGGTACTGAACACAACAGTTTAGGGAGAAAGCAGATAGACTGAGGTCCTGATTAGCAGGATCCCAGTCAGACTAATCAAAAACAGCATCACATCAAGCAAAAAGTGGGGGTAACCATAAGAAGCAGATCCTACTTTCCTACATACAGTATGTTGGATTCTTATCATTTTGGTCTTGGTTTGGATATATAAAAATATATGGATATTTTTCTAAACTGGTGTGGTGTCCTTTTGTAGTGTTTTCACTTTATTACTGTTGGATATGTGAAAAGGCTTTACACACTACTTCTGAAATAAGCCTGATTGCTCCTGCCAAGCTACCAAGGGGGTGAGCAGGGGTTATTTTAGGAGTGTAACTCCCTTATCCTTACTAGAAGGAATGGTCCCTACTTGGACAAAGGTGTAAACCATTGCCAACTAGAGACTCCCATTTCTAACACTAATATATAAATATCTTTCTTTAACACCATCTCTGTCTTGTGTTGTTTCATTATATATGCTGGAGTCCAAGAATGGAAATCAACACCAGAAGGTGTTTTGTCATGCTTACAACGTGATACCTTGTTACACAGATGGTCCTACAAATTTACATGTCTTACTTACACACATTTTCATATCATATGTGGCCTACAACCAGAGTAACCAATTGACCATCATCAACTATTTCAGAACTCAGCATTGATTTGTGAAGAATACATTTTGATTCACACATAATGGGGGTATTCATAATTTACAGACATCACTTATTATGCTGGGAACATATTACACACCAAATTAAGATGCTACAAAAAAGTGGCAATATCTGCTAATATCCTTTCACAATGATTTGGTTATCATGCACGATTTGAGAATCAATAGTTTCCAAGACTATATGGCATACTAACCTGACGGAACGGATGGTAGTGGGTCTGACTGCTGCAGCCAGGAGTCTCCAAAATCCCTGGATGGTGTACTTTGGATCACTGTGGAAGTCCTTACAGCAGCCGTAATGTGCCATACATATACATATTTCAATACAAAGGATGATGGTAATCATTTTACATGCATATGTCATAGATATAGACCAGTGATACTCGTAGTACGTCTGGGGCCAACATGCAGCCCTCCTGACCTTTACATGTGTCCCCCTGATAAACAGCAGCACTGGGCTGCTGTTAACGCAACACAGCACTAACATTAAAAGGACAATAAATACACAGGGAAACATGTATTTAAAGGTTAGTTAAAGTTAAAGAAAGGAAGTAACTAGGGTGTCCTGCACCGCTTAACTTTAGAAACACCTTAATTTTTAAAAAGATCTTACTGCATAAGTGCAAAAGTAGGATAAAGTCGCTTCGAAATTCTAAAAGTGTATTTCATTAACATACCTTAGTACATCAGATTATATCAGTGCACCGCAGAGTATTTTTTAAGAGGGATAATTTTTAAACATGAATTTGATAACATTAATTCCTCCACTACCACCCCTCTGACAAAATGCCAATTGTGAACTAAGAGGTAAGGGTGGGAGGTGAGCTCCACTCCGCCAGCTAAGTTTGCAGAGTTTTCCCAACTCTGCGCTCCCAGCGGAGTGCGGAGTTTGGCATAAACTCTGATCTGCCGCATGGTGGAGTTGGCCCCACCGCTCACCCATAAGTATACCTTAATTGTAAACCAGAGAGTGTTTTCTTCCCTAAATGGTCAAGAACACCACTCACACAGCCCAATAATGATACCAGAATAACTTTCTGATTTCTGCACTCTGCTTACCTTGTGAACTATGAGAAATATATTTTAATGATGTAAAATTGAGCAGAAAACATCGGCTTGTTTAGCTGGGACAAACCAGATGATAATTATGTTCAGACACTCTCGTCAGCTTATGAAAGGGAGTACATTCACATTTAGGCCGACTGGTCAAGCATATACCACGTTATAGTGCTGCTTAGTACTACAACTACCAGTTTCGTGCTCACTCAGAAAATATGTTAATTAAAATAATCTCCTCCTATGCTGCTAACTTTATTAAAAGTAGCTCTTTCTTGTTGCCAAAAATGTTTTTTAAATTGTAAACGGGAATAGACACACCCACGCTGCTCGCTCAATGCAGACCGCTTACTGCTGAATGCATGGCACTGGGTTTGCTTCTTTTTAAGCATCAATGTAGGTTTGCTGAACATGAGTCACACAACAAATCGATGCTGGAGCTGACCCTAACATGGGCACCACACCAGGACATTATGCCCCTCTTACACATGCGCAGTTTGAGGTGACTGGGTGTGTGGGAGCCAGTGGGGCACCATGCTGGGCTACCTGTAGATACTGGAGGGTGTTGCTGGCCTGGAGCTGTCCCTGCCCGGTAACCTGGGAAAGCCTTGCCTGCCCGAGTGGCCCCGCCGGGCCCAGGCAGAGCGCCAGCCCGCCCCGCTCATTGTGGGCCACATGGGACACAAGGGCACCCCAGTGCCTCCGGCCTGGTTCCTGCCCCCAGCCTGCCTGCAGCACTGCCTGAGGCTGGCTCTGACTCCTGGTGATAAGTAGGTCAGAGCAGAACAATCCAACTCCCCGGAATTCCATGTAGTGTAACTCTGCGAACTCCGAACACCCTTACTAAGAGGCAAATCAGTTGTTATGTGCACTCTTTGGGTGGCCTGTGTATCTCTTATACATGAAAAACATCATAGTTTATTAAATCAAACACTGGAGAAAGTTAAGTTTTCTACAGCACACATCCTGAAGTCATGTATTTCAAGATTCTTTTATTTGTGATTTTGAAGAAAGAAGAGGGAAAGTGAAATAAAACAATTCCCTAGGATCACACCATATGGATAAGTGGAGAAGCTGGGATTAATTCCAGGTTTTCTTGTTTCACATTGTGCAGTTCAGTCACTAGTGTTATATGCTTTGCTTCCCCTACACCCACCTTATGACCAAATGCCCCATTATCCCCATCTGCCACCCTGCTGGCATCAGTGTAGCCCTCGGGCACATCACTGACCAAACATTTTGGCCCCTGGGGAAATGTTTGTGAGTATCCATGCTAGACTTTCAACCCAGTTGTGACTACTCCTCTTTATATGCGACAATATAAGCAATTTGGTACACACTTTATTAATTTTACATAAAGTTAGAGTCATCCTTTCATTAGCCAGCATGTTATGAAGTAGTTAACTCTTATGACCCATTTTCTGATCATATGGAGATGAGTGACAACAGGCTTATGAGACACACATCTCATACTGCTGACATATCATCCAATATTTAAGACCATGAGCATTTTCATGAAGTCATTGTGAAGGGTACTTACCAGGGTCTACCACCTGCCCAGTGTGTGGTGCCTGACCAGATGTCTCATATGTGGAGCAGAGATAGCTGTAGACTGTGTTTTTCTGGCCAACGTCACTGGACCTAAAATTATATTAGTGTATTTAGTTTACATTCTAGTTGACACATGTAATGAACAACATTTCTTAGTTCAGTTCACATGTTTGAGACAACTGATGGATTTTATGTAAATTATCTATGGGTTGTCTTATCACAATGTACCCTCTTCTGGCCATGTTTATGTACGAGTTTGTGCTAGTGGTATGGGTTGATGTGCCCCATGACATTGCCTCTCTGCGAGTGCAGGGATCTCTGCTCCAGTGGGTGAATCTACTGTGGCTGTATGTGGCAATAAAATGGAGACGTCAACAAACAATAACAACAAATGATGATTATGTACAACTTTTGACATATTTACTCAATTGCATTTACAAGATGTTAGAAATGGGGGTCTCTAGTTGGCAATAGTTTGCACCTTTGTCCAAATAGGGACCCTTCCTTCTAGTCAGGATAAGGGGGGTACATTAATGAAATAACCCCTGCTCACCCCTTTGGTAGTTTGGCACGAGCAGTCAGGCTTATCTCAGAGGCAGCGTGCAAAGCATCAGCACATAACCAACAGTAATACAATGAAAATACTACAAAAGAACACCACACCAGTTTTAGAAAAATAACCAATATGTATCTGTGCAAACAAGACCAAAACGATAAAAAGCCAATATACAGTAATCCAAAATATGCACTTTGCAAGAATAACTCTAAAATGCAGTTCCTTGAAGCCGGTAGCTCTGTCCCCGGCTACCGCGGTGTGGAACACAACAGAATCCAACAGTTCTGGCTGACTGTTTTGGTGCAGACCTGCTTTAGTGTCAGCAGAGTCGCAAACAGTACCTTTGGTTCCAGCTGACCGAGTTGGTGCGGGACAGTCGTGGCAACTGTCGCGGTTACGATGTGAAGCGCAGCGGTGCCTGTGGGATGCCTTCAAGTGGCGGTGCAGGCAGCGGCTCGGTTGCGGTTGTCCAGCAGCTTCAGTGAGACCAGGGCTGCCGTGCAGAGTGAGGCGGTGCTCGTTGCTGTGCTGACAGGTCATGGTGCAAGCAACAGTGCCGGTTGATGGGAGCTGGCGTCGGTCAGCCCAGACTGCGGTGTACGACGGGGCGGTGCATCATGCTACTTACGAGCGGTGCCCCCAAACCACGGTGTGGTCACTGGTGTCATGGTCAGCAGGCAGCGACATTGTCGGTGAGACCAAGGCGGCGAAGTCAAGTGAGGTGGTGCAGAGTGCGGTGCCCACAGATCGTGGTGCAAGCAGTGGCTCAGTGGCAGAGGCAGTCATCGTCGGTGAGACCAGGGTTGCGGTGTGAAATGCAGCGGTGTCCTCTGTGGTGCCTTCAGGACACAAAGCCCACAGCGGTGTGGGTGATGGTGTTGGATGATTTTCCCCTCTGTAGCAACTGAAACCATGGTTCCAGAGGCGGTACCCAGAGGTAGGTGAAGTCTTTGCTGTCCCTGAGACTTCGTGATCAAGAGGCAAGTTCTATTTCAAGCCCTTGGAGATATTCAGCGACAAGTGAAGAAAGTTCAGTCCAGTCTTTTCACTTCCCAAGGCAGAAGCAGCAACTGCAGACCAATCCAGCAAAGCAACAACACTGCAAAGGGGCAGTACTCCTCCTGGCAGTTCTTCTAGCTCTTCTTAGCAGGTTCCTTGATCCAAGCGAGTTCTCTGAAATCTTTTATCTCCCTGAGACTTCCAACAGGAGGCAAGCTCTACTTCAAGCCCTTGGAGAATACTCTAACAGCAGGATGATGAAAGTACAATCCAGTCCTTTCCCTGCCAAAGACAGAAGCAGCAAGCAGCAGGCCAACACAGCAGAGCATGCAGCAAAGTGGAAGTTCCTCCTGACAGCTTTTCCAGCTCTTCTTCCTGGCATGTTCCTTAGTTGAGCCGTAATCTAAAGTTCTGGGGTGTGGACCCCAATATTTATACCACATTTTCCTTTGTTCTCTTGTGGCAAAAGTCTCTCAGCTCAGTCCAAACCAGTTCTGTCCTCTCTGGTCCAGCTGGGAGCAAAAGGTAGAGACAGCATTGTCCAAGGCAGACAGGGCCAATTCAGGTGCAAGGTAAATCTCCTCCCACCACTCTAAATGCAGACAGGCCTATTCAGGTGGTAGTGAAGCTGCTCCCAATCCTCTGAATGCAGCCCAGGTCTATTCAGCCCAGCCCTGACTCACCCAGGAAAGGCAGGATACACCTCACCCTGCCAGTGGCTGTCTATAGTGAATGCACATCCCCAGCCCATGTCCACTCCAAAGCCAAACAGTCAATCCACAACCCATCAGAGGCACACAGGATGGCTAAGTAAGAAAATACCCACTTTCAAAAAGTGGTATTTTAAAACACACAACATAAAAATGATCTTTACTAAAAGATGCATTTTTACATTTTGAGTTCAGGCATACTAAACTCCAATTCCCTATCTTATCCCAATGGGAAGTTATACTTGTCAGGTGTTACAAAGTATCTCCCATGGACAGACAGCCTTTCCATAGTGAAAAACGAAATACACTGTATTTCACTATCAGGACATGTCACACACACCAGGTAATGTCCTACCTTTCACTTACACTGCTCCCTGCCCTTAGGGGTACTTTGGCCTACTTTAGAGGTGACTTACATGCAATAAAAGGGAAGGTTATGGCTTGGCAAGTGGGGGCACTTGCCAAGTCAACATGGCAGTAACAACTGCGCACAGACACTGCAGTGGCAGGTCTGAGAACCCTTTGAAAGGCTGCTTGTGTGGGTGGCACAATCAGTGCTGCAGGCCCACTAGTAGCATTTGATTTACCGGGCCCTGGGCACGCACAGTGCACTGTACTGTGGACTTAGTATCAAATCAAATAAGCCAATTATGGAAACACAAATCCATAAACACAATTTACATGGAGAGCATATGCACTTTAGCACTGAATAGCAGTGCTAAAGTGCCCAGAGTCATAAAATCAACAAACATTGGGTGAAAAACAGGAGGCCAAAAAGCAAAAATCTGGGGGTAAACCGGCTGAAAAAGCCAAGTCTAACACAAGACAACAGTGATGGGTACTAAGTCAGGCACATTTCCTTGTGACATTTACCATTGTAAAAGGAAATCACTAGAAGTGATGGGCCACTGTTTGTGAATGAGAAAATGGAAGTTACCATTTCCATCCCAAAGGATTCTGGGACTTGCAGTGTAATAGTCAAAATGAGACACATGACAGTCTAACTCACCATGAATGTTTGCACAAACCTGAAGTGATTTCCATAGTCACATTTGTAGTGTATTGTACACAACTATCATTTTAAGTTATTGTTTAAATCATTACATATTACCTGGCACCACATTAAGTTTATTTTTCACAGGCAATACATGCAGCAGGTGGGGTTGCATCGTAGAGAGGATGCCCTTCTCAACTGGAGAGACTATCTGGACGTCACAGTCAAAACTATAAATGGTGAACACTGTTCCAAAAACCTACAGAGCGCAACACTTTACTCCAATACTCTAGCTTCCACCCAAGAGCCCTAAGGGACGGTGTCCCTTATGGACAGTTTTTGCACATTCGCCTCAACTGTAAATTTAAGGAAAGTTTTACAGAGAATCTGAAGTTCTCTCTAAGAAACACCTGGATAGGGGATACCCTAAACATTTATGAAACTCTCACTCAAACGAACATGGTACTCACACAGAGATATTCTTTTACAACCTAAGCAGAGAACACCCCTTTCTAGAATCACGTGTGACCACCTTTTTCCCTATTAGTAACAAACTGACGAAGAGTAGTAAAAAACACTGGACTGTCCTCACTACTGTTGACATCCAACTTGAAACCCCCCTTTTTCCTTTAAAAGGGGTTGCAACATCAGAGATCACCTAGGGAGAGCACACAAGCCAAAACGTACTAACACCACCATTCACTCTTCCCTAGGACTCCCCCCCAGTCCAAGGCCACTACAAATGTAGCAACTGTTTGGCCTGCACAACCAGACCAATTCAAAAACCTTTGAGCACGGCAACATAAAACAGACTCTTGGCTTCTTGTCCAATTGCAACTCATTCTGTGTCATTTACTGCATATTTTGCCCATGTAATCTGATATACATAGGTCAGACAACTCAGAAAATAAATGCGAGAATTTCACAGCACAAGAGCTGAATCTGTTGTAAAATCATCACAGCCGCGCTGGTTGAACCTTTCTTGGTAATGGTACACTCGGAAAATGACTTCACATGGCAAATAATTGACATCCTGAAACCACAATCAAGAGGTGGAGACAACCAGATGATACTCAATAAACTGGAATGCAAATGGATGTTTAAATGCCAATTGATTATCAATGGATTGAACACGCAGGAGGAGTGGAATGTAATCTTATGTGTCCTATCCACTTTCCTTCCACTCCTTCCACATATATGTGCATCTCTGTGATGTACAACCAAAAGATTACAAGCTGGGAAACTATATATTGCCATAACACACGTGCATCCTTAAGTTTGTTTTTGTGATAAATGTTCTCTGTCTGTAACTTTTGTTTTAATTTATTTGTTTATTATATTTCCCTTATCTTACCTTTTTATATTCATTTTTCATGTATAAATGCATGGTTGAATAATTTTCATTCTGCCAATACATGTCTATATATTTCATTTCACTTATATGTCTGCACTCATAGCTGATGCACTAATGAGTAACAACCATCCATAAATAATGTGATGTGTCAAACAACACTAGTGTACAACTTAAACTGCCTCCTTATCCTCCTCCTTGGCCTTCTGATGAGATGCCTACTTTTAATTGGACCAACTAACCACATTGGTATGGCCTTCTACACCTAATTTGCATCAACCCTATCATTACCCAGGGCGACTCCCTCCATAATTATCCTTGATCGCCCCTCTAGCATTTCTATGATGGGCACGCCCATAACCAGCGTCCTGGCTACAGCGCACATCGCTCCACCCTGCGACTCCACCCCGCAGGTTCCATTCTTGTCCCGGTCAGCGCTCTAGTGTACGCTTGACCTCTACCGTATACCATTTCTGGTATTTATGGACTTCTGCCCACCTCCCTGTGGTGTAGCATTCTCTTGAGGAGTCCGGAGCTCCCGCCCGGTCTATTGATTTGTTCATCTTGTGCCTACATTGAATCAAGTAAGTGCCTTCCCCCCTACTATAACTCCTACACCTTGAGGTCACTGCATCGCTTGGTGAAGTATATTGCGTTTCCTTCTCAGAAACCGGAATCCACTCGTTTTTTTATCCTTGACGCAAAGGCAACAGTAATCCAAAGATTCCGAAGCCACTGCCCGGCCACTTGATACAATTCTCTCACTTCCAATTTATTTATAAGAAGTGTTTTACCTTTTTAAGTATTGTAATTCCTACCCGCTCTGATCACCACAACTCATGGTGACAAGGACACGTTTCTGTTTTAGACACCGTGTTCCGCTCATGTATCCTTCCTCTGAATCAGAGGGTCATGTACAGAACAGAAATCCTTCCCTGTCTGTTCCCACTAAGTAAGTACCATCTCATTCATTCTGCTACAACTATAACACCAGTCTTTCCCCTAGACGCTGCTGTTGACCCTTCTCCCTTATTCACTATTCTAGACCCCTGGTTTCACCGTATTCCCAGCCATCTCAAACAAAGGACTTGTCAATCTCTGACACCTCTCCCCATTCTTGTGGGAACCACATATTCTTGTTTCAGTAAGTCTATTTCAATTTTAACCCCCCACTTGTCCTTGAGTGACTAAGGTCTCGTCCACCACACTGCTGGCCTCCAATTCCAGCATTGATAGCCCCCCTAATTGTATAACCACTGTCTAATCGCTAGGGGCTTCATCTTTTTCTTTATTAATTCTCTCTTTAGCTCCTACTAATCTATCCCTCTATCTCCCTAAAATCATTATAAAAACTCTAGTTGTAGAAATCCTTAAAAATAAAAAACAAAATGATTGAATATGCAGGCTTCTGGGGTATAAGTCTGACCCCCGAAAATCTTTTTGTCTTTATCCTATATATACTAGGTGCTCACACACCTATCCTGATGGTGATTTCGAGTAGATGATATTGAAATGCACTCGACCATAGAGCAACTGTACTCCTTTTTTTTTTTTACATAAAAACTACCCAAAAGGAGTCTCTCTTTGTTGTTAAATTCGATGCATGTTTTTAATATCTTCTCACCCTTCACAAGCACGTTTTTTCACTTACCTGTGAGCACCTGATCTACAAACATTTTAGCATATTGAAATAATACTGTGCAATGAATAAAATAATTGCTTAACAATGTTTCCTTTTGTCATGCTACATACTTGCCTTTAATACACTGTATAAAGCCAGGTCCTAAAATTATATAGGACCTATTGTGTTAATATTTAAAAATACTGCAACCAAGATCCACTGGCCTTGAATGAACCATTGTTTTCTGAAACTATGCTGAAAGCAAGGCAAGGCGCAGAGCAGGCAGGTGAAGTGTTGGTGTGTAAAAACCAGAGCTCTGAATGTGTTCTGCTTTTATGTGGTATGTAGTAAAGGTTTGCAGGTGGTAACAATTGTCTGCAGGTGTATGAAATGATACTTACTCTGCCCGAGGGCAGAGTTTCTGCCCCGAGTGTGGAGATTTTGCTCTGAGTATGGAAACTCCACCCCGAGGGCAGAAACTCTGCCCCAAGTGCTGAAATTCCACAATCGTAAAGATACTACTCGTAGCACTTTGTGAATACCGAAAGTCATACATTTTGACTTTTGTTCTAAGTTTAACTTTTGAATCGGGACCAAAATATCTGATTGCAAAACTTGGCAACTAAGAAAATATGGGCCCAATCACCTTGTGCTATTGTAGTGCATCTAAAACATTTATTAGGGACATTAGGAAAACAGTTAGTCAAAAATTAAGGTGTATAATAAAGTGTCCAGCTAGCAATCAATTCCATTCTTTTAAAATGTGCTGCTTTCAATCAGTCAGTCAATCAATCAATCAGGGGCTTGTAGAGCACGGCTATTCACCCGTAAGGGTCTCAAGGACCTGGACAGACTGGGTGGAGGATCATTCGAAGAGCCTGGTCTTGAGGTCCTTCCTGAATTGGGACAGTGACGCTGATTGCCTGAGGTGCAGGGGCAGGGTGTTCCAGGTCTTGGCGGCGAGGTAGGAGAACGATCTTCCTCCGGTTCTGGTTTTTTGGATCCTGGGGATGGAGGCACGGCGAGTTGGGAGGATCGGAGTTGTCATGTGGGTACGTGGAAGGTGAGGCGGTGCTTCAGGTACTCTGGTCCTTTGTCGTGTAGGTCCTTGTAGGCATGAATGAGGTGCTTAAAGGTGACACTCTTCTTGACTGGGAGCCAGTGGAGTTGTCAGAGGTGTTGCGTGATGTGGCTTTGAAGAGTTTGAAGAGTTTATGCTCAAAGGAACACATATCTACCACTGTTGCCAGGAATTAGCACATCCTGTTAATGATTCTACCTTATGAATACATTTTGGGATAATGTCTTCCTGAGATTTCTGATGTAGCACCTTATACCAACTACCAAGCCTTACCACATTGTTCTACTCTAAAAAAAATATTTTTAAAAATAGAAAGAAACTGCCCTATATCAGGAGTAAAGTCCTGCTTGAAGCTAGAAATGTGTGCAAATGTAAACCATGAAATGGAGGCACTCTCATAATGCTGGCAAGCTAGCTGTTGTCAGATCTTCCACCTATTGATATTGTAAAATCTGATAATATAACAAACCTGTTACTATTCCAGAGTTTAATTAGGCATTCTGACACCTTTATCCCCAGACGACTACAATCCCGCAAAGACAAAAACAATGGCAATCAAGTATATGATATTTTAGACCAATTTCATACTTGCACAGAATCATTTCCTTTAAAGTTTTATGTTTTTGGGACGTTTCTAGGTTTTCAACAAAAATGTAAACTGGAGCTCTAACTCTTCAATCACTGCCCTCAAAAAGAAACTATTGGGAGAGAATGGATCAGCATACAAATGAGAATTAATGAAGGTAGTCTGATAATAGAAATAAAAATCAGGTAGGGTGAGCCCCCCCGCTCCTCGCTTAGTTGGATTGTGGTCCAAATAATGCATGGACTCTGATGTTTCCATATAAACGTTCTAATTAAGTAGTCAATCTCCTTAAAATAGTTCTTACTGAGCTTCATCAGTTCATTAGACAGCAAAATTAAGAATAATGGGTTGAATCAACACTTTCATTAAGGGAACTTGGCCTATAATTGATAAAGGTAAAGGATGCTATCTCTCTTACAATTTCTTAACTTCAGACAGCATTGTACAATAATTTAGCTCAAAGAGATCAAAAATATTAGAAGTTACAAATAACCCAAGATATCTCATAGAACAAGTAGGCAGCCACTGGCCCCTAATTACAATAGGAAGATCCTTCTTGAAGGCATTAAAAAGAAGAACTTCTGCCTCATCACGATTAATGTTTACTCTCCAATTAGAGTTAATTTATTAATCTATGGAGGGTTTTTTGACTATTTGATTTTGTCACATCCAGATATAAAAAAATATTGTCAGCAAATAGTTTTTGCTTTGGCAAGCCTGAAACTGGAGGTAAGATTAAATCATCATTCTGTAAAGACTAGTCAATGACTCAAAAAATGTAAATAAAATCGGCAAGAGGGGGCAACCTTGATGCGTCACCCGAGAAACATGAATTTTGCCTACATCGCATTAATTATATAATAATTTTAGCTATTGCACCTGAGCATAGATTCTTCAAGGTCTTTAAAAATTGGTCAGAGATGCCAAACTTCCTCAATATCTGAAATAAAGCTTCCCAACTTACCAGGTTCAAGGCTTTCTCTGCATCAATCATAATTATAGCCACTCTAATTCCACTAGTCGTGAATAAATCTATGGCCTGAATCAAACAGTTTGTATTAGCCATGATCCTATGAGGAAAGAAAACCATTCTATCACCATGTATACCTTTTTTAGCAACAGTGGCTAAGTGATTGCTAAAGATTTTCATTAGGTGTTTATAGTATACATTTAGCAGGCTAATTGGCCTCTATGAATCAGGATTAAAATATGTTTTTTAATTTTTTTTTTTATTTGAATAAAATAGATTTTGTAACCACTGTAGAAATAAACCTCTTCATTAAAACTGAATACATTTGTTGTAAAGATAAAATGTTGTCCTCTAATGGGCCATAATAATTGATAAAGTTCAAAAACTGTGATTCCAAATGTGGAACCAAACAAACCCACTGCCTCCGGTTATCTCTTTTTAGACTCATTATCTCGCAATTGTAGGATTTTAGAAAAGAAATAGCTACTCTTCGGCATGCCATGTCAGTGGATGAAAAACTATCATGGGAGGAACAAGGGGGGATAGTTAATCTAGGGGTATTGGACTTCAGATGAGTCTGCTGACCAGGGCTTCCCCAGCCAGTGGAGATGCCCGGCACATTGACAAGCCCCACTTTTGGCGCCAAGGTTGGCTTGGAAATTAGTAAGCAGAAGAGGTGTTTCCCTTCTCAGCTAGGACCACCCTCAAGGTGTCCAGAACTGAAGTGACCCCCTCCGTTTAGAATCTTCCATATTGTTTAGGAGGATTCTAGCCCGTAGGGTTAGGGGCATGACTCCTCCGCAAAGGGAGTGGACATACAAAGGGTGCAGTCACCCTAAAGGTAAGTAGCCATTGGCTATTACCTTCATAATTCTTGTAATACTATTTACGGGCACCCCTGAACCTTGTTCTTCAGATTACCGATAACCTATGAAGAAGAAGACAAAGAAGAGCCGCGCCGCAGTGAAGACTGAAGACACCAACTAAATTGACCATTCTACAGAAGAATGACTCGTCCCACAGCCCAGCGACCTCCAGAACCCTGGGAGGACTGCCTGCCTTCTAAAAAGATTCCTAATCTCTTGTGGACAGCAGACCTGTCCAGAAGAAAAATAAGTTTTACGACCAAAGCTGTGCCTGTGGAACTTTGACCACCTCTGCCCCCGATGCCCATGGCCCGAGTGCAAAAGGCCCACCAATCCAGAAAAAGTTCCCCAGCGATCCTGAGCAAGAGTCCCTCGTGGATTGATCCCTACCGGACTCCACGTCGATGCCTGCAGCCTCTGCACGACGACCCCTCCAACCACGATCGCACCTGTAAGCTGATTTCAACCCAAATGTCACCCCCTGCACCTGGAACCCCTGGGCCTTGGGGAAATCTACTGACGGTGTCCGGATGCCCCAGCACATCCCAACTTACCTGTGCAGCTGTAGATTTTGTTTGTCCAACCTCCGGGCCTGAGCCTGCAGCCTTTTGCCAAGTTTGAGATTCCCCAATGGCTTGCATTGGGTGCACAATGCTGTGTTGGCACTCTCCACCCGGCTGCCCCCTATGCCACTGAGGATGTAAGATTGGTGCTGCCTTGTGGCCCCCTCCTGTGCTTGCCTTAACCCCCTGAGACTGGGTTCCAAAACTGTAATACTTACATGTAAGTAGTACCACATTGATTGCCCCCTTTCTCAGTTGGATAACATTGGCACCATAGACCAAGTTTGACCTCTGCACCCGGCCACCCCAGTGAAGTTACTTACCTGAACCTTGCCTGGTACTAATTCTTCATCCAAAAGCTCAATACTGTAAATCATTTACTTACCCATCATATTGCTGATTGTGTTTCCTCCTATAGGATAACATTGTACTTATTGAAAAATGCAGTGGGTCCACTTTTTACATTGAAAAACAGTAATAGGGCAAAGTATTTTTGGTTCTATAAAATAAATACACTAAAAGTAATATTTTTACAAACCATTGGTCTCAGATTTAGTCATTGAGTATGTGTTATCGTTTATTGCATGTCTGTGTACAACAAATGCTTAGCACTCCCACAAAAGAGAGCATTAGTGTTATCTACTTAAGACTCTTTAAAACCTCTGGGGATCCACAGGACTCTGCGCACACTATACCTTACTTTGGTACAGTATATACAGAGCCAGCTTCCTACAATTATTACCACCATTTTTATCTAAACGCTTCCCTGGTGCATACAACCACTCACCGTCACCCTGCCCCAAACCATCCGGCTCCCCAAGCCTACCACCTCCCCTCCAACCTCGAACCCCAATAACCACCTCCAGAAGGAGATCCCCATCAACACCCTCCTGCACCCTTCACCCCCCTTGGTGGTTGTTAGACCTGGCATCTAGGCTTGGTTTCCCCTGACTTTTTGCCTTCAGACCTCCTGTTTTTGCTGACTTCATTTTTGCTGGCTATAGGACTCTGGGCACTTTACCACTGCTAACCAGTGCTAAAATGCATGTGCACTCTGCTTCAAATATGGTATCCTTAGCTTATCCACAATTGGCATATTCAATTTACCTATAAGGCCCTAGTAAAGTGCACTACATGTGCCCAGGGCCTGTAAATTAAATGACACTAGGGGGCCTGCAGCACTGATTGTGCCACCCACTTCAGTAGTCCCTGAAACATGTCTCAGGCCTTCCATTGCAGAGCCTATGTGTGCAGTTTTAAACTGCCATGTCGACCTAGCAAACTAACCCTCTTGTCAGGCCCAAACCTTCCTTTTTAATACATATACGTTACCACTAAGGTATGCCCTGGACATCCCAAGGGCAGGATGCAGTGTATCTAAAGAGTAGCACATGTACTTTTTAAGTTTTACATGTTGTAGTAGGGAAAAACTGTTAAATTGTTTTTTTACTACTGCAAGGCCTATCTCTCCCATAGGGTAACATAGGGGAAAGTCTTATTACACCTTATAAGCATAATTTCAAATTGAGGCGAGATGGGACCCCCAAATTTGGTGGTTCTGGAATCACAATTTAAAATCCCCAAACATGGTGAAGTTCGATTTTAAATTGTAATTCTGAAAATGCCACTTTTAGAACGTTTCACAGGTTGCAAGAGACAAAGTACGTCTGTACCCCAACTGTACAATAGAAAAACTATGCAATTGAAAAACAGTGCTCACACAAAGTAGTCAAAGAAATTGAAATTATTATTTAAATAATTATTTGCAAAAAATTATATCACAATACAATATACAGATAAAATATTTGTGCTCAGCATATTACATTAAACAATCACATAACAACAATATACAGTGTAAACAAAAACAATGGCTGGGCGGATGAAATCGATTAAATGGTCTGAACAAGATGAAACGTATCGCAACCAATACTTCTTCCCCAATTTTTGGCAAAAAAATTATTTAAATCATAATATCAATTTCTTTGAATTCTTTGTGTGGGCACTGTTATTCTATTGCATAGATTTTCTATTGTATAATTGTGGTACAGATGTACTCTGTCTTTGTGAACCTCTGTGGCTTCAATATTTTTTGACACGTTCTACGTCAGTACGGCTGCACTTGTTGTTGCAAAACTTTTAGAAAGTTGGAATTTTCTTACTTTGGCCATTTGGTGCCTTCTGCCTTTCTCTAAATACACGTCTGGGGTGTGTGGCAGCTGGGCTTTGTGCATTCGTTCTAGGCAGCCACTCACAAAGGGAGCTTAGGTGTGACTGATGGGCCATCCTGGGCATGATGGGAGGGAGGAGCTAGCACTTACACCTGAATAGGCTGTGTCCTGTCCCCACACAAAGGGATGCATACCCCCCTGTAGTGAGTCTGGAGACAGGGCCGGAAGGACAGGGACTCTGTGCACTTCAAATGCCTCTGTTTGAAGTCTTCCCCACTTCAAAGGAAGAACTGGTTGTAAGTACTAGACTTCAGACACCACTACTTCAGTGCACTTCTGGACCTGTGGATACTCTGCCAGGAAGACTGCTGTGCTGCAGAAAGGCCTGACACTCTGCTGGACTGCTACCCTGCTGGACTCCTGCTCTGCTATGTTGACCTGCTGCCTGCTGCCCCTTTGCCTGGTAATGAGAAGGACTGGACCTGCATATCTCCAACCCAGAACCAGAGTAACTCCAAGAGCTAGCTGGCTTGCCTCCTGATTGAAGTTTCAGGGACATAAAATACTTCAGCCTCATCTACCTCCGGCACCTGGACTTTGCCATCTGAAAGTCTTGCCCTGCCAAGTCGTGCCAATCCAGTCCTGGGCCCTTGGAAGTGGGTATGAAGTGCTGCAACTGCCAAAATCCACACGTCGAAGCAGTTGCGATGGCTCGGAAACGGTGCATCTCCATCGATGCTGACGCATCGCTGCTGCTGCGAGGATCGAAGACATCACATCGTCGATGGCATGGTGCATCACCTCCATTCGCAATGCATCCCCGACTTTGCATGGTTCGGGTCCAATACATCACCTACATCTGAAGGATCAATGCATCGCCTTCTTTGCTCCTCTTATCTCGCCCTCGACATAACCGCAAACCATAGTACTGTTTCAGTGGGCCAAGGCTGGTCCCTGTATCTGACCTAAGCTCCAACACGGTCAGCCTGAACTTTTGGATTTGACTTGGCCTAGCGCGACCAGATAGCCCCGGTTGGTGCTTTATGCTTTTAAGCACTACATTTCAGTTTTCTCTTTAAAAATGAATAACTCTGGTTATACCTATTAAATTTGCGCTGTGTTGGTCTTGTGTTTATTAAATTAAGCTCTATTTTTGAGTGGTGTTTTCACTATTTTACAGTTCGAAGTGTTGCACAAAGACTTTACACATCACCTCTTAAGTTAAGCCTGACTGCTCTGTGCCAAGCTACCAGAGGGTGAGCACAGGTAAATGTATGGTGTGTTTCTGACTTACCCTGACTAGAATTGTGGTTCCTGCTTGGATAGGGTGCATACCTCTGCCAACCAGGAACCAAATTTCTAAAAGTGGGTGCCCTGGAACGGCACTTTAGTCAATGCTGGAACCTCACTCCAACCCACCATCACCCTAAACAAAAAAAGGAGGAAGAAAGCCAGAATGTCAAATACTGTCATGATATGTTAGTCATATATTATATATCCAACATTTAGCAAACACCGAAGCTGAGTTCATCTGGACCTGTTGTAGCAGATTGTTAGCTTCTGCGACTGAGGAGAGCACCCAGAAGCAGCCCTTATAAAGCCCTTGTAGTTTACATTGCTGATGAGTAGCAGCTTGGCTCCATCTGCTTTAAACAGACCATTCATGTCCTTAAATTTTCTTGTACATCAAGCTGCCGCAACTGACATGTCAGAAAAAAATCTGAATTTTTGAGCCATCTTCCAATATGAACACCTTCTGCAGGATGACCTAGACAGATTTTGCTCCTTAACCCTGTAGTCCGAGAAATTTACCGAAATTGTTCTTGGCTATTTTATATCTGGGTTGGCTGAAAAGGGACCTGATTGGCCCACATTATTGATAGATCTACTGGAGGGTTAGTAAGCACATCTTTTTAATCAGAGTCTCTTTATGAGTATTTATCCCCCTTCCCTTCCTCCTTGCCCTCCGAAACACCAACAAATCTTAAATTTGAGCATCACCAGTGGTTTACTACCTTGCCCAATTTTATTTATAACATAGAAGGTTCCTTACCCGTATTGTTTATGAACTTTTGCTGTTTACTGGCATTATCCTCTAAATCTGAGACCCGCGGATCAATCTGATTAAGTCGTTCAGAAAAGAGAGCATGTTTATCATCAATCCTGGTTAAATGATCATGTAAGGATGAAATGGCTTGTGACTGGTACTTTTTAATATTTCTAAACTTTGCTTGAAGAATCACAAACCATTGATTCAGTAGAGAATCTTTTGGAGGAGGAAAGATTTTGTACTGTGTATCCACCATAGGTACTGGCAACTGCAAAAGAGAGGGTAATGGAGTATCCAGGGATTCTGAAATAATCACCTCCTTAGCAACAGGTTCTAGTTCCACCACATCTCCCTGGCTTGACCTTCTCTTCTCCTCCCCAGTATTCTTAAGCACATCTAGAGCCTCATCTGCCATCCTGGGGACAAATATTGTATCTTATTGTTGTGAGTCTGCAGTTCGAAGAGCCAGAACCTAAGCTAGCACCCATTGAATCTTGTTCAGACAGTTCTATTGAAGGGAGGGCCTCCTCCAACTCCTTTAGAGCAACACTATGAGGTGCAGCTATTGCCCCTATATGCTCCTGGCCAGAAAATATATCAGCATGACCAAGTGAGAGGATCTCTCCAGATTGCCCTGATGACAGCACCCCGAGACTAGAGCAGGTAAGTGGCAATTTTTTAGGAGGGCGCTTTTCTCCTGATTGACCAACCCTGATATCTCTGAGCGTTTCTTATGTTAGCAAGAAGTCTTATCATTGGCTGTTGTTTAAGAAAAGAACTTAAATACAGACATGGATATGCTTTTGAGTCTGTGGAGTAAAGCACACCTGCTGTAACTTATTTGGAAGCAGCATGTTCCTTCTAGAATGTGCTGTACACGTGTGACCTACTGGTTCCACTGGGTTGCTAGGTACACTGAGCTAATACTGTATTGGGGTAAGGGTGTTAAAGAGACAGAATTTTTTTTTTTAAGTTGAGGAGTGATGACACAATTTAAGTAATGGCAAGTTTTAATTTACAACTCGGGACTATGTAATAAACTGTTGTGTAGTATTTGCATTTCAGAAAAATTAAGCTAGATATAGGTTTGAACTCCCAGATTACAGGGATGTTATAGTTTTGAATTAAAATTTAAAAAACCTTAGACATTTACTGAAAAAAATCAAAGGTTACAGGGGCGTTATAGTTAGGAAAGAGAATTTAAAAAACCTTAGCAATTCACTGAAAAATCCAAAGGTTACAGGGACGTTATAGTTAGGCTGACATTTTACTCATACAAAAGCAGAGAAATTCAGCTGTTATAGTTAGCTGAGCTAACTATGACGTGCTCCCCGCAATGCACTGCTCATGACCTCACATATTTCAACCCTCATGACATGGTCAGTGACATCACTGATGACATCAATGATGACATCTCAAACGACATCACTGATGACATCATCCAGTGACTGTGAGTGTTTTTAAAATGTTTATGAGTGTTAAATATATGTACGAAGGTATATTGATGAATCCGTGAGTGTATGAGTGCCTGTATGGATGATTCAGTGGGTGCGTGACTGACTGTATAAGTGAGTGATTAGGTGTATCATTGAATGTATGGGTGAATGATTAGGTTCTGTGAATGTCTGTATCAGTCTGTCAGTTGGTATATAAGTGGCTGTATGGGTTGGTGGGTGGGTACGTGAGTGGCTGTATGGGTGATTGATTGGTTGTCTGAGTTCCTTTATGGGTGTCTGTGTGAGTGGGTGAGGGGGGCACACTACCAGCTATAACCATCCTAAAATGCTTAATTGCACAAACTAAAAAAGCCACTAGAGATACCCCTTCTGCCCCTAGAACATACCAAGATATCCAAATACCTGAACACTTAACAACCACACATAGGGCCTGTGTAAAGTGTAAACTTACACTTTTGTGTATGTTTACGATTGTTTACTATTCACAAAGGGACTTAGGAGCAATATCTTTACAAATGTGGAGTATCCACACATAAAAAGATAGGTCTAGATTCGTAATCCCTTTGTGAACAGCAAACAATCATAAATGTACATGAAACCGTAGATACAGATTTTTGAAGATATAAGTACTTAAAAATATAACTGCAAGCAAGCATTGGTCAACAAAAAGTTTGTAAAATTTTTAAAAAGTTTGAAAGAGTTAGTTCTACAACTCTTGCACAGCTTGGGTGACCACATCAAACATGTTGGAGGTCTATGGGGGCATAGAGTATACTTTGGACAGCCACCACAGCATTTTTGAGGGACATTCCAAACTTTACAGGACGACCATCATGGAGTAGTCCTGATGCTGAGGATACGTGTGAAAAGATGCTCAAGGATGCTCTGGTTGAGGTGCGGTCGATGGGGGTGCCTTGGTGTCGAGTCCTCGGTCCAATGGTGGTGTGGGGTGACTTTGACCAAAGATGTTATGGTACCTCAAAGCCCTCTGCTTTCTAGTAGCTGGCCAGCCGATGCTGGGCTACTGGTCTTCTTGCACCGCGGTTGGGGCAAAATCCTTTGGCAGGGGTTGGGGTCTCTCTTGGTTTACGAATCCAGACTTTGACAGCTCTCCCAGGTCCAGAGGTCTTGGGTGCAACCTTTAGCCATTGGGGATTGGTCACTCAGTACACCCGGCAGCAGGTAGCGGCAAAACATCTGCAGTGGCTCCCAATTTGCCGGTTTGGGTTTCTTCAGCTCTTGTGTCCATTGAACTGGTTCCAAGGGATCAGCCAACTGACCCTTGGAGTCACTGCTTTGATCTGGCGACGGGAATCAACTTTTCCCCGGGTCAGGAGCCACAGGCACAGTCCAAAATTTACTAGCCCAAAGTGCAGCAGGTGCGGTCATCCCGATGGTGCAGCCTCTCTCTGTGCAGTTTCAAGGGCAGCAGGGCAGTCCTTCTTTGGTCCTGTCTTCAAATCCAACATGATCTGGTGAGCTAGCAGTGTACATACTGCTCTTCCAGTCTGCAGTGGCAGGCTGGTAGCCGGGTTGTCCTTTGTCACACTCAGTGTTGCACAAACAGCGCAGCAGCCCTGGGTGGACACTCTGTCTTACATGTCCTGGGTACCATATACTAGGGACTTATAAATAAGTCAGCAATTGCCAATTAGGTATAGCCAATTCAACATACACTTTGTATAGGGTAAGAACACTGGCTCTGAGGTCTGGTTAGTAGGGCTCAGTGCACTTTCAGAGTCGAAAAACCAGCAGCATCAGCCCAGAAATGTGAGGTAAAAGTGCAAAAAGAGGCATTTCCTTACATGGCACGCTCCAGATGAAAGGTGATGAGCAACTAACCCTTATCCTGGTGGTTCTCATCGTCTAAGTGAAAGATCCCGGAAAGGCCATCTGCATTGGCATGGTCAGCCCTAGGTTTGTGATCCACTGTAAAGTCCATACCCTATAGGGAAATGGACTACCTCAACAATATGGGGTTCTCTCCTGTCATCTGCATCAACCATCTGAAAGGCCTGTGGTCAGTTTGAACTGTGAAGTGAGTCCCAAACAGGTAGGGTCTCAGCTTCTTTAGGGACAAAACCATAGCAAAGGCTTCCCTTTCAATGGCAATCCAGCGCTGCTCTTTGGGGAGGAGTCACTTGCTGATAAAGGTGACTGGCTGATCCTGACCCTGGTCATTTAGATGCGATAACACTGCCCCATGCCATGTTCTGAATCATCAGTCTGGACACAAACTCCTTCCTAAAGTCAGGTGTGTTCACGACAGGTATTGAGCACATAGCTTCCTTAAGGGTACCAAAGGCATTTTGACACTGGTTAGTCCATATGACCTTCCTTGGCTGTTTCTTGGAGGTTAACTCTGTAAAGGGTGCTACAATGAGACCATGCCCTTTTACAAATCTCCTGTAGTACCCAGTCAGGTCAAGAAAGGTTCTGACTTGGGTCTGTGTCTTAGGAGATTCCCAGGCCAGAATTGCCTGCATTTTGGTTGGAGAGGTTGTATGTGCATGACCTCCACCTACTTGGTGGCCCAAGTAGACTACAGACCCTTGCCCTGGCTACCACTTGTTGCCTTAATAGTCAGTCCTGCCTGGTGCCTGTTGAAGGGCTTGAAGCACTTCCTTGAGGTGAGGTGGGCCAGGTGATCCTCCCAGGTGGAACTTAAGACATCAATATCTTCCAGCTATGCTGCACTAAAGCTTTCCAAGCCTGAAAGTACTATGTGCAGAAAAAACTCTGGAAGATGGTAGGTGCCTTATTCAATCCAGAGGTAATCACTTTAAACTGAAAGTCTCAGTCATCAGTCTTGGTGACTGCATTTAGGCATCTGTAGTCCACACAGAATCTTACTCTGGTTCCCCCTCCCCTCCTTGGGGTTTGGTTTGGGCAGCAGAAACACTGGGCTGGCCAAGGACTACTAGTGGGCTCAATCACTCCAAAATCTAGCATCTTTGCAACCTCAGCTTTGATGCTAGCTTTGACCTGGTCTGACAATTTGTATATCTTGTATTTGACAGGTAAACTGTTACCTGTGTCCACATCATTGGAACACCATGTTGTCAAACCTGGGGTCAAGGAAAACAGTTCAGCAAACTGACTGGGCAGAATGTAGAAGTCTTTTTGTTGTTGCTTGGTCAAATTGTAAATGAGGTCTACTCTATCCACTGAGCCATCTTTGACATTAGATGACAGCAGGCCTGGGAGAGGTACACTCTCCTCTTCTTCTCCACCATCTGTCACCATGAGCATAGTGATATTTGCTCTGTCATGATGTAACTTGAGCCTATTCACATTATCACCCTATGAAGGTTTCTTGGGGTACCTATAGCCACAAAGTATGTGACTTCACCCTTCTTTTACAAGATAGGGTAAGTCCAGTCCATTTGTCCTGGGGGCTCTGGGTGCTACAGGCTCTAACACCCACACCAGTTGTCCTTCCTGGTATTTCACCATGGAAGACTTCTGATCATACCAGTGCTTCACAAGCTCCTGGCTAGCCTCCAGATTACTGTTTGCTTATTTCATATTCTCTGAAATTCTGGAGCGAAGGGCTAGTACATAGTCCAGTATGTCCTGTTTGGGCTCTTTGTGAGGTCTCTTTCAACCCTCTCTTATCAGATTTAAAGGACCTCTAAGAGGGTGCCCAAAGAGTGGTTCAAAAGGCCTGCAACACACTCCTTTTTGAGGAACCTCCCAGTATACAAACAGTAGGAATGGAAGGAGAATATACCCTCTCCTTCTGAGTTTCTCAGGTAAAGCCAAAATCATGCTTTTCATCGTCTTGCTAAATCTTTCAACAAGGCCATTTTCTTGGGAGGGTAGAAGTTAGTGAACTTATAAGTCACACCACACTCATCCCACATTTCTTTCAGATAGGCTAATATGAAGTTTGCGCCCCTATCATAAATGGCCTCCTTAGGTAACCCAACCCTGGTCAAAATACCAAGTAGGGCTTTAGCTACTGCAGGGGCAGTGATTGTCCTAAGGGGAATTGCTTTTGGATACCTGGTGGCATGGCTCACTACCACCAGGATAAACCTAGAAGCAGTAGGTTGGTCTAGGGGACCACAAATATCAATCTCCACCCTCTCAATGGGAGTCCCCACCACTGGTGGCGGCACAATAGGAGCCTTTGGCATGTTACCTGCTTTGCCACTGGCCTTGCAAGTGAAACAGGAGCTACAGAACTCCTTTACCTTTTCTGACATCTGAGGCCAGTAAAAATGATTGCCCAACCTGTCCCAGGTTTTGGTTTGCCCCAGATGTCCAGCTAAGGGATGTCATTGGCTAGGTTAAGGAGGACCTCTCTGTACTGTTGTGGGACCATCATTCTTCTGGGTGCCCTTGGTTTTGGGTCCCTTGCCGGATTCCTTCCTCCCAGTATATCTTATGCGTACCACTTACCTCATCGTCCTCTTCTTTGAAAGCCAACTGTCTCAGGCCCTCAGAGGTAGGATAAGTCTTTTGTCCTAGGCTTAAGTCCTCTCTGGACGTGGGTCCCTTGCTCACCTTGCCACTGGATTCAAGCAAGCCTGGCTGATGACGGCTGGAATGCCAGAAACCGGTCCTAGGATGCTTGTTTCCGGTCCAGGGAAGACATGGCTTGGCAGTTCGTGCTGGACTGTTCCCATGAGGCACAGGGTCAGACTGATTTGCATATGGCCATGTCTGTACTGGGGTGGTGGAGTGAGCTAAAGAATGATGATGGATTAAACCCAGATCAGTTGACTGGGGGTGAGTGTTTGATTGGCTCAAACGTTCCGTCCATCATCCCCTTTTGTATCGCTTTGTTCGCCCTAGTTGGCGGGGGTATGCCCAGACGTGGGTCCCTTGCTCACTTTGCCACTGGATTCAAGCAAGCCTGGCTGATGACGGCTGGAATGCCAGAAACCGGTCCTAGGATGCTTGTTTCCGGTCCAGGGAAGACATGGCTTGGCAGTTCATGCTGGACTGTTCCCATGAGGCACAGGGTCAGACTGATTTGCATATGGCCATGTCTGAACTGGGGTGGTGGAGTGAGCTAAAGAATGATGATGGATTAAACCCAGATCAGTTGACTGGGGGTGAGTGTTTGATTGGCTCAAACGCTCCGTCCATCATCCCCTTTGTATCGCTTTGTTCGCCCTTAGTTGGCGGGGGTATGCCCAGACGTGGGTCCCTTGCTCACTTTGCCACTGGATTCAAGCAAGCCTGGCTGATGATGGCTGGAATGCCAGAAACCGGTCCTAGGATGCTTGTTTCCGGTCCAGGAAGACATGGCTTGGCAGTTCGTGCTGGACTGTTCCCATGAGGCACAGGGTCAGACTGATTTGCATATGGCCATGTCTGAACTGGGGTGGTGGAGTGAGCTAAAGAATGATGATGGATTAAACCCAGATCAGTTGACTGGGGGTGAGTGTTTGATTGGCTCAAACGTTCCGTCCATCATCCCCTTTTGTATCGCTTTGTTCGCCCTTAGTTGGCGGGGGTATGCCCAGACGTGGGTCCCTTGCTCACTTTGCCACTGGATTCAAGCAAGCCTGGCTGATGACGGCTGGAATGCCAGAAACCGGTCCTAGGATGCTTGTTTCCGGTCCAGGGAAGACATGGCTTGGCAGTTCGTGCTGGACTGTTCCCATGAGGCACAGGGTCAGACTGATTTGCATATGGCCATGTCTGAACTGGGGTGGTGGGAGTGAGCTAAAGAATGATGATGGATTAAACCCAGATCAGTTGACTGGGGGTGAGTGTTTGATTGGCTCAAACGTTCCGTCCATCATCCCCTTTTGTATCGCTTTGTTCGCCCTAAGTTGGCGGGGGTATGCCCAGACGTGGGTCCCTTGCTCACTTTGCCACTGGATTCAAGCAAGCCTGGCTGATGACGGCTGGAATGCCAGAAACCGGTCCTAGGATGCTTGTTTCCGGTCCAGGGAAGACATGGCTTGGCAGTTCGTGCTGGACTGTTCCCATGAGGCACAGGGTCAGACTGATTTGCATATGGCCATGTCTGAACTGGGGTGGTGGAGTGAGCTAAAGAATGATGATGGATTAAACCCAGATCAGTTGACTGGGGGTGAGTGTTTGATTGGCTCAAACGTTCCGTCCATCATCCCCTTTTGTATCGCTCTCTGGAGGAATCACCTGTCCTTTGAAGTTCTGCCAGATCAGGCACATCTTTCAAATGAACACCCTCCTGCTCCAAGACCTGGTCTTCCCCCGAGGGTCAGGCTCCTCCTGCTCCTATGGCCTTGTAGAAGTGGCCTTTCCAGACTCCCTACCGCTCCTCTTTGTACTAGGGAGTTGGGTCTTACTTTCAGGCTGCACTACCCCTTGACCTTCCTTTAAGACTTTTGTGCTCTAGTAGAGACAAACACCAACTCAGGGAGACCCAGCATTGCTTCATGAGTCTTTTTCTCCACCTCTTTCTGCGCAGACATTCCATAGTCGCTGCCCAGCAGACACTCCACTGGGATGGCAGGGGACATAACTAATTTCTTAGGGCCAGTAAACCCTCCCCACTCAAAGTCTACCACAGCTGTGGGATGTGACTTTGTTACTATGTCAGAGTTTACTATCTGAATGCACTTCATCAGGGATAATCTGACCTGGGGATAGCAGTGTGGTCATTACCAGGATGATGCTGGCACCTATATACCTCAAGACCTGAACTTCAGTCCGATTGATTTTTGCCCACTGTCTGTACTTAACCCTACTGGCAGGCCAGTGAGCCAGAGGTTCAATTTTCTCCCCCCAAGGGAGACGATTATGGCTTTGTTCTAACCCCTGCAACTCCCAGGGACAACTTCCACCCCCATTCCTACACTGGCAAAACCCTTGGAACTAACACCACAGCCGTTTTTGGGTCACCGTTCTTCCCCTGATACTCCTTCTCTTTTGATTGGGATGTGGGATGTGGTTCTGGGCTCCCCACCATGAGCATCTTTTGGGGGCTTTTTAGGGCTTTTCTGATGTTGTAAACTTGGCCCCATCTTTCCCCTGGAGGGGGGCCTGTCCCACCTTTTGTGTTCACCATATTGGGACTTCTTGGGCACCTTAGTGCGTACCCATACATCTGCAATCTTCCCCAGCTATCTAGAGCTAGAGTCTACCAGATGCTGGTGTAACTTTTCTGAGCTACAATTTGCAAGTATGTGCTCTTTCAACACTAAATTGTAAAGCCCCTCATAGGTATCCACCTTGTTACTCTTAATACAGCCTTCCAGTGATTTCACAGATGCATCTACAAAATCCATCCATGTCTGTATTACCCCTTGTGTATGCTTCTACATTTTTGTCTATACTCCTCTGGGGTTAGACCTAAGAGCTCAATGAGTGCCTCTCCCATGTGGGTGTAAGACTCTTCCACCTCATCCTCGAGTGTTAGTAGTCTATCTCTCCCTACTGTTGATATACGCTCCCAAAGTATGGACCCCCAATGTTGTGCACCCAGCCTTCTCATCCTTAGAGCTCTCTTATAGGATGCCAGCCACTTATCTATGTCGTCCCCTTTGTGTAGTTTGGAACAATACCCTTGGGTAACCTGGGATCATGTGCACCACCAGTGGTTACACCTGCCTCTCTTTGCTGCCACGTTCTTGAAGTTTCATCCCAGTGGCACAGTGAGCATGGGGCACATGTCTGGGCATACCCGTCACACTTAGGGCATCAGAAAAGAAAGTGATGTATGGAATGTTTGAATTAATCTCAGCAACTGGCAAATGTTGGGGGCTGCATCTCAATCCCTAATTTTTCACCCACCATGCCACCTCAGTTTGGACCCAGTTGTATGCTAATCAGTCTTGACCCTGTTCCTCATGGGAACAGACCAGCACAAACTGCCAGGCCAGGTCCTCCCCGAATGGAACACAAGCAACCCAGGACTGGTTTCTCCCTTATGGGCTCTTCAGCCGGGTATAGTTTAGTTCCTGTGGCAAAGTGAGCCCAGTACCAACGTCTAGGCATACCTGGCGCATTTAGGCCGTCAAATGCAAAAACAGCAAGGTTATGGATGGAATGCTTGGATTAATATCAGCCACTGGCAAGTAGTTGGGGCCACATCCCAATCCATAATTTTTCACCCACTATGCCACCTCAGTTTGGACTCCGCCATATACAAATCAGTCTTTACCCTGTTCCTAATGGGAGCAGTCCAGCCCAAAGTGCCAGGGCAGGTCCTCCCTAAACCGGAACAAAAGTAACGCAGAATCAATTTCTCCCTTGTCCTTCACTTTTCAGCCGAGTATAGCTTGGTTCCAGTGACACAGTGAGCCCAGGACCCATGTCTGGGCATACCAGGCGCACTGTGGGCAGAAGATGCAAAAGCAACAAGGTGAAGGTTGTAATGCTTGAATTAATCTCAGCCACTGGCAATCGATCAGGCCTCACCCCAATCCATAATTTTTTGCACACCACCCCACCTCAGTTTGGACCCAGCCATAAGAAAATCTGTCTTGACTCTGTTCCTCATGGGAACAGTCCAGCCCAAACTGCCAGGCCAACTCCTCCCTGAACTGGAACACAAGCAACCCAGAACCAGTTTCATCAGATATAACTGGGTTCCAGTAGCACAGTGCACCCTGAACCCACATCAGGGCATACCTGGTGCACACAGGGTGTCAAATGCAAAAACAACAAGGTGACAATGTGATGGATGGAATGCTTGAATTTATCTCAGCCACTGGCAATCGCTTGGGCCGCATCCCAATGCATAATTTTCAGCCACCTCAATTTGGACCCAGTCACGTGCAAATCAGACTTTACCCTGTTCCTCATGTGAACAGTCCAGCCAGAACTGCCAGGTGATGCCATCCCTGAACCGGAACACAAGCATTCCATTCAGCACTTTGTTTTTTGATGCCCTAAGTTTAACGGGTATGTCCAGACGTGGGTCCCATGCTCACTGTGCATCTGGAATCAAGGTATTCCTGGCTGATGAACACATAATATGGGCAAAACCCATCCTGGGTTGTTTTTCTACGGCTCAGGAAGGACCTGGCCTGGCAGTTGGGGCTAGACTGTTCAGACTGGAGCAGAGTCACGTCTGATTTGTATCTTGCTAGGTACAAACTGGGGTGGCATGGTGGGCGAATACCGATGGCTGAGATGCGGCCTGAGTGATTGGCAGTGGCTGAGATTAATTAAAATATTCCATACAATACTTTGTTTTTTGATGCCCAAAGTGTGACATGCATGCCCAGTGGCGGGTCCTGTGCTCACTGAGCCACTGGAATCTATCTACACCAGGCTGATGAGCCCATAATAAGGGCTGGGTTGCTTGTTCACTGGTCCTGGGTTGCTTGTTTTCCGGTTCAGGAAGGGCCTGGCCAGGCAGTTTGGGCCGGACTGTTTCGATTGGAGCAGGGTCAAGGCTGATTTGCATATTGCTGGGTACAAACTGAGGTGGCATGGTGGGCAAATAACGATTGCCGAGCAGTTGCCAGAGGCTGAGATTAATTCAAGCCTTCTATCCATCACTTTGTTTTTTGGTATCCTTACAAACATGACCTCAAAATGTGGTGAATTAAAATATATATGGCGAGGGATTTGGAAGGGTTGCTTACTGAAGGTAAGTAGATGTTTAGGGTGTGATTTTTCCATGCAAGTACTGTGGCAATGCAGCAAAATATGTACTGAATATTCAGTTTTCAATGGTTAAATATAGTTGGTAACAAAGGACAATGAACAAACAGCTGCATTTCCACCCCCTAGCACTCCAGGAACAATTTTGTCCTACAGCTATCAAATGAACCGTAACAACAGCCACAAGTTAGACCCTTAAAGAGCAGAAAATGACAACGAAGCACAGCTAAAGCCCACTGATGCCACGAAATACAGAAAACCCCAGTCATGCATAAGAGCCAATTGTCCTGTGCACAATTTCTTAATTAATTTCACTGGCTTTGTGGCAGATTCAGGCAATGATTGCAGTAATGTCAGAATGTGCTCGTAGGACACTTTATTCAGATCCATGATTCTGCTAATGAACTCCATTAGATGTCTAAAGTGGGCTGAATCCTCGTTATATCCTATTGCTTGTTTCATAGCTAATTGCTTGAAATCAATGAATGCTTGAAGGCCATTGGCTTAGTTTTAGAACCTGGAAAAACAGAGGCAGAAAAACAAACTGAAATGCAAAGTGGGTGCTGCAGTATTTAAAGGCTTTTACAACACAATATACAGAATACAGGATAGAGTACTTCGAGACCATTTACTGCTAGGGAGAGATGATGGCCCATTCATTGTGTGTGAACTGCGTCAGACCTGTGTATTGTAGAACTGCATAAAGAATTTTATGAAAGCACCTAATTATGTGTGCTTATGAAAGCGGGCATAAATATATCTAGGGGCAAATTTACAAGCCCCTTGCGCTGCCAGTACATCACTTTTTGTGACGCACTGGCAGCGCAATACACTGCCCCATATTTACAAGGACAAGAAAAGCCACCCTGCGTGGCTTTTTCTGTCCTTGTAAATATGGCCCCTTAACACGCAGCACTTTGAGTGAAAGGGGCATTTCATGGGTGTTGCTGTGGGTGTTCCCACGCAACACCCATGGAATGAGACACATTTCCAGATTTACGAGGAATTGTAAATCTGGAAATGCGTGTGAATTAGGGAGGCGCAACGAGGAGAAATGTATTCATTTCTCCTCGTTTTTGTTTCCTGTTTCTATGCGAGCTGCATTCTGCAGCACACATTGAAAGAGGAAATTACCTCTAATGATTGTTTTTGTTCAGGAAGGGTTCCCTTCCTGCACATAAACAATCATTGAAAGAATGCTGTTTTTCAACTTCTATGTGTGCTAATGCAGCACACATATAAGTTGAAAAGCAGCATTTCCGATTTTTTTGTGCAGGAAGGGAACCCTTCCTGAACAAAAACAATCTCCCCACGATACAGGCATCCTTGCACCATGGTGCAAGGGTGCCTGCGTCGGCGCATGGCAGCAGTTTGTGCGCCAGCGCAGGGGGAAGCACAGAGATGCAACATATTGTTGTAAATATGTCGCATCGCTGTGTTTTCCAAACTAACGCAGCACGGCGCAGCAAAATGACTTGCTGCACCGTGCTGCGTTAGTTTATTGTAAATCTGCCCCATCTAGGGGCATATTCACAAGGACCTACCGCCGATTTATCCCCACCTTAACCCATCAAAAGTGGAGATAGATTTAACACCCCATTCACAAGCAGGTGCAAACTGCAGACATCGCCAGTATTCCCGCGACAACTGCCCCAAAATTTAACATCACGGTGGACACCACCAACTAACCCTAATGAGATGCAGAGTAGGCGTTCCTGTGCAAAAACACACAAAAAAACCACAACACCACTTTCACAACGAACTGCCAGATCTGTAAAGCGAACCAAAAACAGGCGATAAGCCGCGGTAGCACCAGGGATTTAACACCTGCCTTTTTCTGGTGTTAAGCAGGACGACTACCTGCAGCATGAAAGGGAGCCCAGCCAAGAGCCACATCTGAAGACCCACAGATGCCATGGAGACAAACATCATGCAGACCGGATACCCATGAGGGCCACAACACCCACCGCCACCACCCCCAGCCCCCCCAGCCCCCCCCCAGACATACACATACCGTGCACGACACAAGAGCCACCAAAAGCGCATGATGACGCACATTGTCAAAAAATAACACACATGTGTGGCCAGAAGAACGAGAAGCAGTCACACAGCACTGAAGTAACAACCAAAAACTTTATTGAAACGCAACACAAAATACCAATGCGGCAGACTCCTGTCGGGTCCGTCCGGGACAATCACGACATCACAGCCTGGAAAATAAAGCACAAAATCACAACGTGTGCCATGCGCACATCAAAGGAGCGAGACACAGAGAAATAGAGAATGAAAGAAAGGCAGAGAGAGAAAGAGAGAGAGGGAAGGTAGGGAGAGAGAGAGAGAGTGAGAGGGAAGGAAAGGAGAGAGAGTGAGTGAGAGAGGGAAGGAAGGGAGAGAGAGAGTGAGAGAGAGGGAAGGGAAGGAAAGGAAAGAAGAGAGAGTGAGTGAGAGAGAGGGAAGGAAAGGAGAGAGAGTGAGTGAGAGAGAGGGAAGGAAAGGAGAGAGAGAGTGAGAGAGAGAGAGAGGGAAGTAAAGGAGAGAGAGAGAGCGACACCACCACCCCTGCGCACCCAGGCCCCACTGTTCACATGCTGCCACCGGTGTGTCTCCAACCACGTGCCGGGATACACTGCAAGCCACCATGACTGCAATCTGTAATCAAGGCCAGAGTCAATCATGGCAGAGTCCATCTCACAGCACACGGCAACAACGCGTGTCCGTCCCTGCGCACGCATGCAGCCGCACCCCACACCCTCCCGCCGGCCAGCGCTGGCTGTCCGCACTTGCGCACCCCGGGCCCACTGCTCACCTGCCGCCAACGGTGTGTCCACCAGTGGGCACACCACGTGCCCGTGCAAGCTCCAGGCCCCGGTCCCGCCACCATGGCATGGTCCACATCATGCAGACACGCCCCGCGGCCCAGCAGGTCCCACACATGTCGCTGAGTCCTGAGGCATTAATGGCAGAGACCACATCAGTGCACACGTCATCATCGCAGGCTGCACACCCGCTCAGCTCTTACGGTGCCACTAACACCTGTGCAACCCCAGTCAGCACCACGTGGTGGTAGGCCCGTGACGGCCGCAAGGCCTTGGGTGCCACTAACCCTGTGCAACCCCAGTCAGCGCCATGTGGTGGTAGGCCCGTGACGGCCGCAATGCCTCGGGTGCCACTAACCCTGTGCAACCCCAGTCAGCGCCACGTGGTGGTAGGCCCGTGACAGCCGCAAGGCCTCGGGTGCGACAAACCCTGTGCGTCACAACTCATGGGCCCTTTATGATTGAGAACCGTGGAGCGTCCGTCATACAGTCACCACCGGCAGTGTGGAATGTGACGTCGTCGGCCCCTTATATTTGCGGGGTCACATGGCCTGTGACGCCTGTGCCGGATGGGCGTGGTGTGTGTGCAGACCTGCCCTCAGGGAGTGGCCATGACATGCTGACAACTAGACCAGTGACCTGAATACCACCAGCGAGTACGCCTGCGACATGTAGCTATGTGGGCCCCCCTCGGAGCGTAAGCGGAGTGGTCTGGCCTGGCGTTCGCCGGACCAGCGCAGGGCTTGCAACAATGACTCGGGGGCTCTGGGTGTGGTCAGTCAATGTCCGGACAAGGGAGTGACTATTGCGTGTGTCCCTGTTGTAGTGTCCACGGCAAGCAGAACACAATAGGCAATGTAGCACACTGTGACTGGCATCCCACTAGATGAGCATCATTGACGTGAGGGAAATCACTGTCCCTACATTCATCCACACATTCATACATGAATGATGAAAGACATGACACAGCAGTGTGTTTCTGGATGTTTATTGCACATCCAGTGGAGTTTTGCAGCTGGAGCGGTACAGGGCCATGCCAAGCACACTACACAATATGGGCACGTGGAGGGCCAGCCAGAGTCCATCCGGGGATGACGAGTACTGCGGAAGAGGAAGGGTACAGTCCGCAGTCTGGTCGCCGTGTCATTGGTCATCAAACAGGATATGGCAGTCCATGTCGCGGTCCAAGGTGAGTGCAGCGGAGTGTATCAGGGGTCAGTGGCAGGTCATGGGGCCATGTGCGGCACCAAGCAGAAACAGGCATGGTGGTGGACATGAATGCTAGTGCATCCTTCTGAACCCAAGCCCATCCACGTCCTCGTACTGGGCTGTGTGCTCTGCCCCACCTGTGGGTGGTGCAGTACCGGCTGCGGCACTGTGTGCCACTGACACATCAGGGGCCGGAGGAGGATTGTAGGCCGCACTGTGTTGCAGTGACACATCAGGTGCCAGAGTGGATACGCCTGCCGCACTGGGAGGCACTGACACACCAGGCGGCAGAGATGTGGATGGTGTGGGGGCAGCAGCATTCATCATCGCCACGCCTTGTGGCAGCAATGCCATGATGAGGACATGCAGGGCATGGTAGGTCCCAGCTACATTTCGCTGATGTGCAGCGGTGGCTGCCATCCTTTCCGCCTCCATCCGCACCATGTCCTCCATGAGCCTCCGCATGTGTGTCAGCTCATGGCTGGGATCGCTGGAGCCACTCTGAGTGGACAGGTGTTCTTGTCTCCGAGTCAGGACTACAGCGATGTCAGTCATGGCTCGTTGGAGACCATGGAGCGGGCCGTGGGTGTCCGTTAGGGACTGGAGCTGGTCCCTGATGGGACCTAGACACCCATGGATGGCGTCCAGTTTGGTAGCCATGAGGTCCAACCCCACCCGCACCTGCTCAGCCGTCTCCCTCTGGCCCTCCAGCACACGGCATTGGAAGGCCATGTGTTGTTCCTGGGGGTCTTGGGAGACTGCCTGGGCTGTGGGTGCCTCCTGCTGGGTGGTTTGTGGAGTGGGTGGGGTCTCCTCGATGCAGCTGGGCTGCCCTGGTCCTGGAGGTGATTGGCGGATGAGTTCAATGATGTCTTGGAGGGCTTGGGTGTCGATGCTGGTGGTGCCCTCCTCGTCATCAGTGAAGAGTGGCTGGGACTGCTCTGCAGGAGGTGTTGACAGTGCCCCTGCAATGTGAAGGGGAGATGGTGTATTACAATGTGTCCGCATGTATGTAGCTGCATGGTACAGGTTCACATTCAGACAGCATGGCATTGTACATTGTGACAGTCTGTGGATCAGGGCCATGATCCAGAGTGATTGTGGGTGTGCACTGTGCTCTGCTTGATTGTGCATGTGTGCCATTGTGGCCATCTCCCCCATCCCCCAGTACCTGGTGGTCACTCACCCTGTTGCGGTTGTGTTGTGTCCTGTCGAGCAGTGTCCGGTCCCCCGACTCCTGCCACGGTCTCCACACTGATGACTGTCGACACCAGCTCCTCCATGTCATCCAGCTCCTGCTGTGGCACAGGGCTCCCACCTCCAGTCTACATTGCTGCCTTCTGGTTGGCTGCGAGTTTCTCCTTGGTCTTGCGCTTGATGTCAATCCATCGCCCCTTGACCTCGTCCATTGACCTCTTGTGCTCTCCGATGGCATTCACCTTGTCCACGATGTCCCGCCATATTCCATTTTTTGCGCCCAATGACACGTTGGAGGTGACGAACAGTTGTTGATGGTGTTCCATCACCTCCGTGACCAGGATCCTATTCTCCTGCGGACTGAACTTCGTCTTCCTCTTCTTCTTGTCCTTGCCCTTCCCTGTCCCCGAGGTCCCAGGCTGCTCATCCAGGGTGCTTGTGGGGTTGCGCTCGTCCTCTGCGCCTGCTCCGGATGCCTCCATGGTGCTTGGGTGTTGGTGATTTTGTGTTTGTGTGTTTTTTATACTTTTATACTGGTTTTTCCCGCCTGCCATGTGTGTATTGCAGGCCTGGCGCTGCTTGTCGCTGATTTCCTCATCGCGCTTTGGCCCATCGCATGTTTTTTTGCGTTGAGGTTTGTGTTTTTATCACGGTCGCGGTTGTTGTATCGCGGACATTGTCCGCGTTTTCGGGGAACTATCGCATGGTACCGCCGTGTTGTGAATTCCAGGTTAACACAGGGTTATTTTCCCGCGATGGGCTGCGATGTGTGAAGTTGCGTTAACATTTTTTGGAGATGTTTAGCACACGTTCTTGTGAATATCCCCCCTAGTGTGCAGCTCAGCAAATAGCACAATGAGTTTAACCAGTGCTGCCAATAAGACATCAGGTGCCCAGAAGTATCTTGGCCCTCTGCAACCAAATCATGGCTGCCTTTCCCCACAGAAATGAGAGTCATTTCCGCTGCTTACATTAGGGCCCATGACATAGATGCTACGCCACTGACAAGGTGAAAGGGCTCTCTGGAAGGGACCCGGAGGCACAGGCCAGCTAAGCACACTTTCAAGACACCGACAAACATGGTCTACCATAAATATCACCCCTCGTTCAAAACAAGTACAATTGCTCGCACAGCTTCCAGCTATTTTCCAGAAACAAATTTCTGGCACACTAAATAAGTTGAAATAGTGTAAGGTGTAACTGGTTTATGGGAGACAATTCGAAGTCAGGGATTTTAAACGTAATAATTTAGATCATTTTATGTAAATTTTTTACAGTAGTCATCCTGTTAATCTAGCATAGATTGTCACTCCACAAAAAAAATTGACCACTCTGGTGTGGTATGGGGCTAATCAATACTAGTACCGTAAAAAGCATATGAAGCACCACGTTTGGTATTACTTTTTATGCGATTTCAATGGACAGAAATATTCTTCCGATTCCTTCATAACCAACCTGGAGATGACTAAAAATCAAAGTACTTCAAATTATTTTTAAGAGAAGGAAGATGTTCACTTAGACCTTTTTCTTTTATGTATAACATTTTAGAACACAATTGTATTGAGAGAATAAATATTTACAGGTAGAACTAAAATGTACTTTATTCATAACACATTGTAATGTAAAAATATTGGCATTACATAAACACTAGTCTGACGTATACAAGTCAAAACATCACTTCACCTCTATGGGGGTATATAGTCAGTTCTGATTACACAGATGTAAAAAAGAGGTAAATATCCAGCCTGAGATGTGTGTCCGCAACACTTTAATACGGGTGTGTTGACATTGTGAAAATGGTAAGCCCCATTCCTTGAATATCACTGCATACAGATTCTTACTAGTCAAATAACTCATCACTGGTTTATTTTAAAAGAATGCCTGCATGCCTAAACTTAAACATTTGAACAGCATAGCTGGATGTCTACCTCATGAAGGGATTTTGAATAATAAATTGCCGTTACTCAAGGGTTTTAGGCATTATTGGTGTATTTGAAGTCACTCCTAAGGTGGCTCTATACTCTATTAATACATAATTCTTTCTTCATCCCCATTTGTGGGTTATTCATTAATGAAGGGGTGTGCAGTGCATACTTAAGTCTGTTACTACTAATGCATTTACATTATATTTTAAGATTAACTCCATTGAGTGGGCCTTGGTGGACTTCTCCGCCTACTCTGTGTATAACCATGAAGACCACAGAAGAGGGATTTAGGTATCATTTGAGCAGAATCACTCGCAGCAGGCATGAATTAGAAGATTAGTTACACTTATATTTGAAGAATTGTAACATTTATTAAAGGAAAGGGACAGGAGACTTGCTTCCAATCCCTTGCCAGTGGCCGAGCTAAATGTAATCTTCCAACCACTAAGGTGGACAATCCAAGCAACACAAGAATATAGCTACATTTAACTGTCAAAGGTAGAGACTGCCACAATATGAAGAGCTTTCGATTTCTATGAAGTAATCAATCAATCAGTAGATTTGTAGAGTGATACTTCTCACCTGTGAGGGTGTCTATCTTATCTCAAAAGCATCAGTCACTTCTGTTGTTTAGTATATATCACAAGAAATCAAGAAATAGCTACTCAGATTTAATATATGTTACACAGTTACTGCAAAACATTTTATTACCTTATAATAATTTTGCTTCCAGCACAAATTGCATAAACTGAAACATCTTTATAAAAAGTCAATAAGATGCAATTAGTGAAGTGAATCCATAGATCTCTGATTTAGTGGAGCACGTCAAATTCTACTAAGGTATCTTTCCATTCAATTCCTTCCGCAAATCTAATTCCTCCATTTCTCCCAGAAGAAGGAAAGGGAAAAAATCCACAATGTCTATCATATTTTCCATGGAAAGAAACATAATACCCAAACCAAGAAGCAAAGTGGCAAAAAACTACAGTGAATAGAAGAATATACAACATGTGTTCTACAGTGTAGATTTGTATCCACTTCTTCTGAAGTACTGGGTTTTATTGGACCCAGCGGTGCCAGGGAACACACCCAATGACCTCGAGTTCTTCCTGTCTCAGACTACAGAAACACAGAGTCTTCTTGGTGGCTTCAAAGATCAATTTATTGGCTGCAGCCAGCAACAGGTATCCTAGAAGTACAACATGGTGTATGTTCTCAGGAGACTGCTCTCTTTCATGGAAACCAGCTATCTCTTTTATACAGAATATTATGCTTTAGGCAAACATTCCTTATTTTTACAGTGGGTCATTCACATATTTCTTACAACAAAACAAAGACAGATTCATGATGACAAGCCCATTTTCAGTTTGTCCAGCCCACAACCAAATACCCAGTGAGGCCCAACACCTGCAACAGATATAATCTGGACCCCTAATAAAACCGGGCACCTCCTCCTCGTAAAGCAGGTCATAAAGAAAGAGCAGTGACAGGTGTGAATAAGATTTAGATATAGATGTGTGCAATGAAGGGTTTATGGCATGCTGCACCTGGGCCCCTAATCTCGATCGGCCACTGGGAACTAAAACTGGCCGAACAGGTTCTGGCTCTGGACAGTGGAGTCAGCTTGCCCAGGTCACTGAAAGTGTACGTGTCCCCTAAGGCGCGTTTTGGCTTGAGACATTGCCTTATGTGAGGGCAACCACAAAATGGCTGCCGTACACAAAATGGAACCCGAGGGTTCACAAGGGAATCGTTAATATTAGAGTGATCCCGTCACTCGAATATGACGCAAATACTCAGATATAGCATACCTGTCATTACCGGTCTGCTGATACCAAAATCGTCATGTTACAATGATGTTAATGACACATGTCCAGAATTTTCAGTACCACAGACCCTCCTTTTGCCCTTACATAGGCAATTTACTTACACTCATGCTAATCTGAGTCTAGGTCTATGTTCATGAATTCATTGAGATGTTGCTGTAGCATCATCCTATTACTTAGCTCGTCCCTTGATACAGGTTTCCTTACACATGATGTAACACATAGGCCGCATATGGCAGGAACACACTGTATGCACAGACAAAACAGGAAAAGGATGGCTAGAAGTATCCCAATGACCATCAGAACTTTCCATCCCCAGGTGGATAACAGTTCCCAGAACCATCCCATCAACGACCAGTCTCCTTCATCTATATGGATGGATTCAGAGATCCTATGTAGTTTGGAGATGGCCTGGTACACTGTTGGAGCGTTATCTGGAATGAAAATGCAACAACTGGATTGGATCACTCTACATACCCCACCACGGTCTGCAAGTATGATGTCTAACGCGACCCTGTTCTGCAGGGTCATAAGGCGGTCCGACTGGAGCTCAGCAGTCAAATTATTAAGGGCACCGACAGTTTCGACTATGGTGGATTCAACCACTCGCGTCAATTGCCTCACATTCCTGTTGTTAGCCATAGGTCCCCAGAACGGCAGAAAACCCCTAACGAAGTCTCCCGCTTCTTGTCCTGCAGTGTCTTCCTTGCTGAAGACACCCCTAATTCTTCTTATCTTATGGTAATCTGCCGCAGCTGTGTAGGTGGGAGGCAACAGGAATGAAACGAAGCATGTGCCCGAGAAGTCAGGGGGCAACCACGTGTAGGCCCTATCATGGCAGATAAAGTAGGTACCCCTAGCTGCTAAGAACAAAGGGAAGTCTGAGACGCAAAAATATACGTTTCAGTGCAGATACTCTTCCCTAACTGAGCTCTTGGATTCTTGCCATTACCTTGCAGACATAGATGACCCTGATGGGGTACAATCCAAATTGGAGCGGATCTTTTTGCTTGCTGGTTCTCGCTCAGACTCGCTCCATATCCAGTCACGTTCCATCCAATATACGCTAGTGTCTCATCTTCCGGGATAGTTTCGTAGGAACTAGTTCCCCTTATCATGTCGACTATCCCCTTAACTAGAGCACTATTCTTTGGGTTGTCTTTGACGGAACGTAGGGGGTGGATTTCGCGAGCATAGATGAACATCGTTCGGTATGCCCACACAGAACCATTGTAGCTGAATGGCAGCACTAGGTAGGGAATACCTTTCTCAGTAGTATGAGGCATAAGGCCACACACCCAACAGTTGGTTCTGTTCACTACTAGCTGGTGTTGGTGTAAGAGCTGAACAAAGGAGTTGTTCATAAACTCTAATCTTCTAACGGACTCGTGTTCAGGTAGAGGGTGAAAAGAATGTGAGGAGATAGTAGAGGAAGGCATGGGCTGTACAGTGGGTGCAGATGTCACTTGAAAAGAGAATATGATATACCCCACTAAAGACATCATTAAACTAAGTAAAATACAAAGACACATAATTAAAAAACATTTTCTGCTCATGGTTGCACATATTTTCCTCTTGAAACTTATTCTTTCAACAGGTCTCTCCATCTGAAAAGGCTCCATCCTCTAACGTGCTGCTCGCGGCGGTTGGTTTTCTTCACTTGAGAGTGTTTCTGAATGTCCCAGGGAACGCCCTAGAGCAAACCAGACCCGTAGACCTTGTGTCTGCAGGCTACACACTCAAGTCTTTTCACCACGACCCTACAGCTGAACCCGGATGGTGGTTCAAAAACAGGTTTTCGGATGGGAGGACCAAAATTTCATTTTATTTGTCCATGACTCTCGGTCGCAAGTTATAACGGCTTTTTCCAGGCAATGTCTGGTCGCAAAACAAAAGTTCAGGCTCAGTAGTGTCCAATCGAAGTGGTGATGGTATTGCTCTTTGGAGAAGATCGTCACTTTCTCGCTCAGAATTTGTCCCTGTGACGCGTGCGTCACTAAAAGGCAGAAAACGAGGCACTGTTTCAGTTTCTGAGTCAGCAATTCCCTCCTGGACCCACCGGTCATATGGTAGAGGCAAAGGGACCCTCTTACAGTGTACGCCGTGGATCCAGTTTTTCTTCCCTTGTACTCGCACTGCAGATCTTGTGGACAAAATCACCAAATAGGGGCCAATCCAGCGGGGCTGATCGTTCTTTGTCCGCTGAAAGTTCTTGATTAACACCCACGATCCGGGATTGATTGCATGCCCTGGATCTTTAGAAGCCTGAGGCAGTGTATTATGAACCTGTTGGTGTAAAACACGCAATTTAGCCGTCAAATCATGCAAGTAATCAAGCAGTACAGGGTGTTCAATCTCGCTGAATTTCGTTGGCCTTGGCACTCCCCATATGTTAGCCGGGCGACCAAACACTATCTCATGAGGACTAAGTCCTACTCGGGAATGTACGGTCATCCTAGTTGACAATAGTGCTAATGGCAACGCATCAGGCCATTTAAGGCCAGAGCTTGCTTGTATCTTGGCCAGTTTTAGTTTAAGAGTGCCATTATAGCACTCAACTAATCCAGCTGATTGGGGATGATTTGCAGGGTGAAATTTCTGCCAGATTCCTAAACCTTCACACACTCGCTTCATCACTTGACCCACAAATTCACCCCCATTATCACTCCACACCATTCTCGGCAAACCAAACCTAGGGAAGAACTCTTTGAGAAGGGCTTTCGCTGTGGACAAGGCAGTATTATCTTTCAGAGGATATGCCTCTACCCATCTTGAAAAGGCACAAACAACAACGAGTACGTATTTCAAATTGTTGCACCTCTCCATGTGGATGAAATCTAGCTGCAAAACCTCGAACGGATACGTTGGAGGCGCAAAATGACCAGCTGGAGTTGGGGTTCCCTTACCAGGATTGTATTTCAAACAAACCATACAATTTTTGACCACATTCTCTGCACATTTGGGAATTCCAGCATTTTGCCACACTGGAGCCAATAACTTACAGATTCCTTTCACACTGATGTGGGCCATCCCATGTGCCATTGTAACCACTGCAAGCACATATGTATCGGGTAACAACCATCGCTGATGCTCTGACAATTCAACCCAACAACCATTTGCATCCAATTTACCCGTACTCTCTCTCCACGTACTTAATTCCTTCTCCGTAGCTTCAGCTTGGATGGACTTCACACTCTCTATCGTATCTTCACACATTCCAACGTCACCAATCCATCTTGCAGGGCCCGCAACATACATTCGACTCATCACATCTCTTGCTGTTTCTTTCGCAACTTCATCAGCAAACATATTACCGCGACCAACGTCGTCAGTGATCTTCTTATGTGCACTGCATTTCACAATCGCGACTTGCAATGGCAAAGTAAGTGACTCCAGGAGCTCATTCACCAATTGACCATGCTGTATTTTCGTACCGTGAGACGTGAGGAACCCACGTTCCTTCCACAAGCGTCCAAAACTATGGGCCACACCAAACGCATACTGGCTATCGGTATATATGGTCACTTTCATTCCTTTTGATAATACACACGCTCTCATAAGTGCAGTCAACTCTGCTGCTTGAGCTGAATTATGTGGGATACGTGCAGTTTCAACAATCGTATGTAAAGTCGTGACAGCATATGCCGCAGTCGTATCACCATTCGGAAGCTTGAAGCATGACCCATCCACCCATAAGGTACCATCACACTTTACAAGAGGAGTGTCCCTAAGATCTACTCTCCCTTTCGTTTCTTCTTCTGTCCTAAGAAAGCAATCATGCTGTTCCGGAACATCTGTCTTTGTTATAATTGGCAACAATGTAGCTGGGTTCAGCGTGTTGCATTTTCTTATGTGCACATGGCTCGCTAAAAGTGTCAACTCGTAACCTGACAATCGAGCACTAGTTAAGTGCTGTGTCTTGGTCCTGTTTAACAAAATATCCACTGCATGTGGGACCATCACGACCAGCGTATTATTCATCACCAAACCAGCAGACTGTTGAATAGAAACAGCTGCTGCCGCTGTGGCTCTCAAACAACCTCGGCAACGCTCTAGCTACCGGGTCCAAAATCGACGAGAAATATGCACATGGACGTTGCTTGTCCCCAAAAGACTGTGTTAACACTGACAATGCACATCCTTCTCTCTCATGGACATACAGCGTAAAGGACTTGCTGTAGTCGGGGGTACCCAACACAGGAGCCGAACACAATGCATCACGCAATTCGGAAAAACTTTTCTGACAATCTTCGGACCAAGGAAGGGATTCGGCGTGTCTTTATAGGTCAATGCTACCAAAGGTTTAGCCATCAATGAAAAATTCGGTATCCATTGTCTGCAATAGGATGTAATACCTAAGAAAGCACGCACTTCTCTCTGTGTCATTGGCACACTTAATTTTGCAATTGCCTGAATTCTTTCTGGGGTCAATCTTCTTCCCTCTTTCGATAAGAGGTGACCTAAATAGGTCACTTCTTGTCGACAATACTGTAACTTGGAAAGAGACACTTTGTGGTGTAAATCAGACAAATGACGCAACAATGACAAAGTGGCTTCTTTACAAATCTCCTTAGTATCTGCAGCAACTAACAAATCATCGACGTACTGTAGAAGGGTAGCGCCATCATGTAACACAAGAGTGTCAAGCTGAGACTTCAGAGCCTGACTATAGATAGAAGGACTTTCACAAAAACCTTGAGGAGCTCTCTGAAATCGGAAGCTTTGGCCTCCTAAACAGAATCCAAAAATATCCCTGCTCTCTACGGCAATAGGGATGCTGAAGAAAGCATTCTTCAAGTCAATCACCGAGAACCAAGTGGCTGAGGCTGGAATCATTGTCAGTAAAGCAGTGATATCGGGAACGACTGGAAACTGTGGCACAACTATCTTGTTTACCTCTCTAAGATCAATCACAAACCTGTAAACAGGTGGCTGAGAAGAGTCAGTACGCTTCAAGACAGGTAAAACAGGACTATTGCAAACATTACCTCTTGTCTCTTCAATTACATTTTTCTCAATCAAATCATAAATGATCGCTAGCAACGCTTTTTCACCTTCATTAGAGATCTTGTATTGGGGAATGCGCGGCATTTTAACATTGGCTTTCAACGTTACAACATATGGCGGTATTTCCAAAAGACCTACATCATTGGGACCAGTAGCCCAAAGAATATCAGGGAGAAATGACAATTCTGTTGGAAGTTTGTCCTTTGACAAATATATTGGTGAAACCACTGTCTTACCTAATGTGAGTTGTACTCCCGAAGGAGAACAATACAATGTTGCATACAATCTTTTCAGCAGATCCAATCCTAACAAGTTCTCACCACAACCTGTCGTTAGAATAAGTGGTGCTTCGATTTCACAAGGTCCAACAGAAAGAGACATAGGGCTAGAAATCGGGTTCCTAACCGGGGCGTCAGAAAACCCTACTGAAACATTAGTTTCGCCAGAGAAAGGTGCGCCAGGGAATTTAGAGTGCATAATAGAACTCTTTGTAGCACCAGTATCCAACAGAAAAGGCTCTGACACACCTGATGTAATCACCTCAATATAAGGTCCACTCTGATCTACTGGAACTGAAACAACTCCCTCTCTTTGTCTATGGCTGTCCTAGCAATCATCACCTTCCATACCCTCACCTTCTGCATAGTAGTCATCAGCATAGTACTGAGTCGTCCTACCAGACGCGTTATTCTGCTGATCAAAACTATTCATTGAATTTTGAGGAGGAAATGGGCGCGCGTTCTGGGTGAAATTTCCGCGTCCTCTAGCTCTAGGTGCTTGTGGAACACCTCGACCTCTTGCGCCAGAAATACCATTCATACGCTGCAACAAAATAGGGCAATTATATTTAAAATGACCTTCTTCCTTACAATATGAACATTGGTTAGGGCCTATCAGAGCACGTTGTTGAGGATACTCAAACCTTGCGAATTCCTCTGATACTGTTGAGGTTGCTGATAGTCACGCTGATTACTACGAGGCGGATACGCTTGTTGTAAAAGAACCTTTGTTTTTAACTCTTTAGTTTTCTTGTCTGCTCTATCTTTCTCATCTTTATCTCTATTTTCGTAGTATTGTGCAGTAGCCAATATCTGTGCTGAAGAGGAAACGGCCCAAGAACTCTCTGAATCTTTCAATTTTTACACAATTCGGGAAGCAAATTATGCACAAACTTGTCAACAAACAACCTTTGACCACCTTCTGTACTCATATCCTGACCACTGTGGTCGATAAATGTCTCTTCAAACCTAGTGAAGAAGTCAGATACACTTTCCTCCTTCTTCTGCTTGCATGCAGACAATTTATCCCAATTTACACGCATTGCAGGCATCAAAGTCTTCATGTAAGTAACGATCCTACCAGGGAGGTCTGCTACTAAAGGCTCTGGTTTAGCACCGCCTACTTGTCTGTCATTTGCCGCATTGATGTTAATCCATGTGTCCCCTAACTCCGGCGCATGATCCGTGTGACGGATCACTCTCCATAAAGGCTGTGGGACCACATTTCCAAACAACATGTCTATATCAGCTAAATTCATAACACAGGAGTCTGCAGTCTGTGATAATTCCTTATAATAACCTGCAGGGTTTTTACGGGGTCGGGTAGAGTCTGCTTAAGAGCCAGGACTTCAGTTCGCTTCCATGGAACATGTACCCACACACGTTGAAAATGAGGCTGAATAGGTGGAACAGCATTTAGGTCTCCTTCTTTCCAAACTGGGGGAACTTCTCTCATGGGATACTGTCTGACCTTCCTTTTAACAGAGGGTTCTGGCTCAAACAACAGTCGAGAAATACCCTCACTCCTAAATGATAATAATGTCGCAACTGCTTTCTCAATATCGGAACCCACAATCGTGCCTTTGGAAAACTCAAACCGTACATGACACAACTCAGGCGGATTGGCCTCCATATCACAATCTTTTAATCTTTCAAGAAGAACTTCGCACATTTTGTCAAAAACATATCTCTGTTTCGGTGCTTGCCATTGGTGGAAGACATCCATAACAGACTCTAACTCATATCTTGTAGGGTCAGTGACCCATTTATGCGCCAAATGATCCAATACTCCTTCTCTCTAGAATCGGGCAATTGGCTACGCAATTGTTTACGCTCTAAAACGGGGGTCGTAGTCGGTGACCCAAAGAAAGGAGACAAAATACTAGTAACAGTGTTTGTCATTCTCTGTCGGACAGAAGGAGAAGTTGACAAATGAACAGGAGGAAAAACAGGAGGAGACAAAGCAAATGCAGAGGCAGTGTCAGAAGGGATAGTGTGGAGGGAAATAGATGCAGGGGGCAAAGTCATAGGAAGTAAAGATGGAACAGGTAGTAAAGGTGGCAGCCCTTGAGGGGGCTGCGCCATAGTAGTAGGTGCCAACTGAAAAACAGCTGGTGGTTGTGGAAGAACCGGAGGTACAACAACTGGGGGTTGTACAACTAAAGGTTGCGGAGGTGCTGTAGCACTCTGCGCATAAGGAGGTGGTGAATTCAACAAATGAGACATTAAAGGATCCTTCTCAAGTTCCTTCACTGTATCTTGCTGAAGAGGTGGCAAAACTGGATAACATTTCTCAATTGCCAATTTACGTTGCCTGTGCAGCTGTTCACTCGCTTGTTCCTCTTCATCATCCTTATACTGCATAGCAGCTTGCATTATTGAAATACCCTTTTCTCTTTTATTCTTCTTTACTAATTTAATTTCTTTCTGTTTGGCTTCTTTTCGCCATAGGCGGAAAGAGTCAAACATCGCCGGCCGGGCTTTCTTCTTAAAAAGTCTAACCTCTAAATTATCCAGAATTTCGGTGTCAAAACTACCATATTGGGGCCACTTTAGGACACCATCTTTCCTTGTGTACCTAACCCATACGTTATTATACGTGATAGGGCCCACTCCATGCTTCACGTAGAGCTCATAGGTTGGAGTTCCAATTGGAGGAACCGGACACGAGTCCTCCAATCGGGAATCCCTATTACAACCAAGACAAAACAAATTTCCAAGTCTGCTAAGACCAGGCATCTTCGCTCACTAGTCTAGCTTCAAACTTCAAAGGATTATCGAATACGACAGTCTCGTGAATACACGAGTCCTTCGGCTTTGGTACTTGCATGTTCCAAATCAAAAGATCCTAACAAATCAAAGATCCCATGGGATACCCAAAACTAAGAACCAAGACTAAGGACTGGGAGACGCTCCACTTATACTTAACTGAGGTATCGATGACGTCACCAGAAGACTTGTCTATTGTCTCGCTCTACAAATCATAAAAGGGTCCAAGACAGGGCGATAGTCAGGGCAGCAGTCCTTCGTAGCCGTCGGGACGCGGGGAACCTCGCAGCAAAGACTTTCGGACCACGAACGACATACAGGGGTCGATGAAGTGGTTGGCCTTCCTCCAGAATTTTACACGAAGCTCCTCACGACCTCTGGCTTGGACGGGTACCGCTGAAATCGCCCCACGTTGGGCGCCTATTGAAGTACTGGGTTTTATTGGACCCAGCGGTGCCAGGGAACACACCCAATGACCTCGAGTTCTTCCTGTCTCAGACTACAGAAACACAGAGTCTTCTTGGTGGCTTCAAAGATCAATTTATTGGCTGCAGCCAGCAACAGGTATCCTAGAAGTACAACACGGTGTATGTTCTCAGGAGACTGCTCTCTTTCATGGAAACCAGCTATCTCTTTTATACAGAATATTATGCTTTAGGCAAACATTCCTTATTTTTACAGTGGGTCATTCACATATTTCTTACAACAAAACAAAGACAGATTCATGATGACAAGCCCATTTTCAGTTTGTCCAGCCCACAACCAAATACCCAGTGAGGCCCAACACCTGCAACAGATATAATCTGGACCCCTAATCAAACCGGGCACCTCCTCCTCGTAAAGCAGGTCATAAAGAAAGAGCAGTGACAGGTGTGAATAAGATTTAGATATAGATGTGTGCAATGAAGGGTTTATGGCATGCTGCACCTGGGCCCCTAATCTCGATCGGCCACTGGGAACTAAAACTGGCCGAACAGGTTCTGGCTCTGGACAGTGGAGTCAGCTTGCCCAGGTCACTGAAAGTGTACGTGTCCCCTAAGGCGCATTTTGGCTTGAGACATTGCCTTATGTGAGGGCAACCACAAAATGGCTGCCGTACACAAAATGGAACCCGAGGGTTCACAAGGGAATCGTTAATATTAGAGTGATCCCGTCACTCGAATATGACGCAAATACTCAGATATAGCATACCTGTCATTACCGGTCTGCTGATACCAAAATCGTCATGTTACAATGATGTTAATGACACAGGTCCAGAATTTTCAGTACCACACTTCAGGGCTCAAACTAGACCAGGTGTCTCCAACCAGTTAATCACAAGCTACCAGTAGCTCACTAAAGTCTTTTTAGTCGCTCCTTAACTAAGAACTGAAATAAACAAGTGTTGCAGTTTCTTTTTTAAGTTAAGGAAAGGCTATGTTTATTTTCCTTTATTATCAGGCTGCAGATAGCAAAGCCTGATAATGAGCAGGCTCCACTCAGATTTCTGACCCATGTGGGACACAGAGGTTCAGAACTGAAGCACTGAAGTATTTAACTATTACATAAAAGTAGTTCTCAAATATTGGAGCTGAGAACAAAATGATATTTCTGAATGCTTTCAAATGAGACAAAATTAAAATGAAGAGTTAACTTAATGATTGTTAACTCTTCATTTTAATTTTCCTCCTTTTGACAGTGACACATTTACAAACAGCAGGCATCGTGCTTTCAGTGGCTAGTAGGCACCGATCCATAATTATAACTGCAAAATACAGCCATTTTCTTTTAAATGGGAGAAATGAAACATTGTTTTAATGGTTTTCTCTACTTTAAATTAAGCCAATTAAGTCCTAACGTTTTCTGAAGCATGCTTCTTTACTTTAAATTCCTCACATTTAAACATATGACTGTAATTTCCTGTTATAAATATGGCACCATGTCAACAGGCCACTGGGAGTCATATGCCTGCTTTATGTAAAGACATATTGAAATGGAAAAAAATTAAATTGATGAGTTTAATGTAATGCATATAAACATGAAGTTAACCCTTCAGTTGATTTTTCTCCCATTTCTAAGTGTTGCATTTACACACAGCAGCCATCTTGCTCCCAGTAGCTGGTAAATACGATACAATATTTATAACTGAAAAATACAGCCATTTTCTTTTAAATACAAGAAATTTAAAGTGCAGAAAAATGTTCCATCAATTGCAGAAAAATGTTCCTTATTAAGAAAAGTTTTCTGCACTTACATTTTTCCCATTTAAAAAAAATAATGGTTGTATGTTTGTGTTGCACATATTACTGTACCACATATTGTGAAAGGTATGTCCTGTGTCACAAGTACATATGACACAGGCTCTCAGTTACTCATACACATATATCTCATTCATTCACACATATTCATACATCCCCACATAACATGCACTCACTGACACAAATGGCAGCCCTATCATAGTACCCCTGGTCAAAGTATTTTGTTCAAACCATAGTATCAGGCTCCATGGACAATAGGTTTAAAGTCAATGAAGCTGGTCGAGACGGTGTCTGGTAACAGTGCGCGAGTTTCTTGGCCTTTAGTAGCTCACAACGAATTTCACTGATCAGAAGTATCTCTCATTACAGAAAAGGTTAGAGACCCCTGAATTAGATTGTCAGAAATGTCAAAATATAACTAGTTTGCTGTAGTGTTATTTCTTTCTGGCCTTCACACCATTTCATTTTCATACACCTTCATCAATAGAGTTCAATGCTACTTTTTATATGTTGTCAGTAAAGATCCTCCCTCGCAATGTCGACAGAGTATCCTTTCAGCCAATATAATGGTCCACCCACCAGATTTAGAAGTGGGTGGACCATTGGCATAACCACGGTGTAGACGACTCTGTGTCAGCCATGGTTAGGCCCCTCCAATGGCCCAAAGAGTAAGGGCCGTCAAAGGTTGACCTCTATGTCCGACCATCTCATTTAGATGGATGGACAAACAGGTTAGTTCTCACTGCCCATCACTGCCATGAATACCCTCCCATTGTGAAGAGGACATTTTGTTTTTCAAAAAGAAAAACCTACTTAGGGATTTTCTTTTTTGAAAATAAAAAATAAGCTTGATGGACGGCTCCGTCATGTTGAAGGAGCTGTGCATCAAACTTAAAAAGGCACTGGGATGGCGGCTCCTGCCAATGCGTTAGAAATGACCGCCAGCTTTGCGGACATTTCTAAATTTGGTGGGTGGAGTACTGCGGCCTGGCGGATGTTAAGTCCTCCACCAGGCTGATGGAGAATACTCTGTCTGCCAAAAATTCAACCAGGCCCCTAATCTCGAGACTGCTCCACTCCAACTGAAGTGCAGCTAGGCATTTAAAAAATCAAAAGCATTCTGGAAGACATCACAAAAAATGTCAGCATGAGAGGAGGTGTGTGAAATATAGGTTTGTCAAGATAAAAGTGGTAAAGGTTTGACCTGACAGTGGACTACAATCACACCAAATTCTCTCGACCCTTGACTAACATATCCTCGCCACTATGAACCCTTACCTGCTGTTTCCAGAGAATGGCAGCATCAGGCCAAGAAAACAACACACTTCTATATTTTGCCTGTTACTTTATTTCAAACTTAACCTGTCTACAAACAACAGACATATTCACCTTCATTCATAACAATTTTCCCACACAATGCCTGTTCCACACATCTTTTTCCTCTCACGCAGGAACAGATAAGGCCCAAATACTCTTGTTAACCTCCTCTAGTACACCTTCCTACAGTCCCATGCATGTAGTATTGCAAGCAACTGCACTGGTAACAGCACCTCCATGCCATGACTAGAATGCCTCTTATTAATCATTTTTCCAGCTGCTGTATCAACTTCTCTAAATAGGAAACATTTGTATTATCGCTAAGTAGAGCACATTCCTATCTGAATTTAAAGATCCCATTAAAAGCAGGAACTGTCATGTAAGCCATTTTGTGTCCTATTTGTCTATGCTGGTATGGCATGTGTGCCATAAAGGTAACATCACATCATGTGAGGCTGTAGGTGTTAGCACATTCACAAAAGTCAAAGGTCTGACAGATATTTCTCTTCCTTCACAGCACCTTGGGATCATGTGTCATATAATCATGGACTTTTAACCAAGAGATATCCAGGGAGAAAACCCCTGCTGCTGCAGGTTGCCATTTCAGTAGCCTTAAACATTTCAAATGATGAGGCTATTGTTATCTCCTTGGAGGATGTCACGTCACTGCTGTTCAGCATTGTCCTTCATTGTGCAGTCAAAAATGTTTTGTGATCCTTCTCTTAATCAGGGGCGGCTCCTCCGCTAAGGCGCAGGAGCATCGCCCCACTGCTCTCAGAGCAGTGGAAATAGGAAAAATAAACTGATAATAACAACGTTATTATCATTTTATTTTTTGTAGCTACGGGGCTGGGTTAGGGCTGGGGCGGGGCTGGTGGCACAGCGAGAAGGAGTGGTTTGTGCATAATAAGTGTGCATCACGGTTTGGCTGGCTGTCTTGTGCCGACCAAACAGTTATGCACACTTTGCATGTTCTCCACCGGGCTTTAATGCACAGCGTGGGTGGAGAACATGCACAGGCACATAGTCCCAATATGAGCACCAAACCACGGCACTCAGACCAATCACAATTGGCTGATAGGAGCCTGTGTGCTCCTTGCTTCTTCTGGTCTTGGAGTCAGGAAGAGAAGCAGAGAGACGGCGGAAGAGGTAAGTGTTTTTCTTTTATATTTTGCATTTTTCAACTCCCCCACGTCACCACCCCCATCCCTGCCAGCCGCCACTGCTCTTAATATCAAATGTATTTAATTGAAATAGAATAGTTTGTTGTTGTAATAATGTATTCACCAGATGCCTCCACCACAAAATAAGAAACAAGGTAATTGCCCCAATTCACAGTTGTTTTTCTGTGAGCAGTTAAGACTTACTGCTCACGGGCTTGGGAATGTAATGTTAAGGCATAAGCTGCACATACTCATTTATTACCCCACTTTTGTTAGTGAGAGTTGACTCTTATTGTGACCTTGATTGCAGATTTGTTTATTGAGGTTCAAATTAGATGCATATGATTGTTGAATGATTTTTGGATGTCTTACTTTCATTCATTTATGATGGTCATACCTTACTAAGGTGATTGTACACTTTTCTCTTCTGTTTCTAGTGTCTTGGAACAGCATGGCTGGACCTCTTTTTCCTGTGCACTGAAACTTCTGAAACAAGGAGCTCCATTTTGACTCAACTTTTGGATACTACTGTAGGCACTCTTGGGCTATGGTGACCTTGTGTCGTTTGACATCGTGTTTTAGGGTGCTAAAATACTGAAATGTAAGTGGATAAAATGGGCTAGAAATTAGGCTGTTCTTCAATGGCAAGTGCAAAAAAAGCAACAACCTCCATGGCGATCTCCCGCGTTAGCTCAAGTGATCTGCAGGACATGACCTTAGCTGAAGTACTAAATGTTCCAATTGGACATTTCACCCTTTTCAATAAGACTGGTGCAGGTTCCCTCGACACCATTTAAAAGTCATCAGTTCTTTTGAGGCATTCATGAGGACAGCTGAAGTGGTTAGAGCCACTGTGGTCCTTCTCGTTTGTACGAACAGTAAACCATGGAAAGCTTTTGACTCAGTCAGTCAGTCAAAAATGTATTAATGAAAATCATCATTAAACATTTGCACACTATATACAAAGTAGTGTTAAAAAAGTCCTTATCATCCAAAATGTGTAAAATGAATTAAACTCAGCTAAAATAGAGCATTGTCTCAATGAATTTGTCAATAAATAAAACAAAATTATTAAGAGAGCATTTTCATAAACCTAGAATCAGTTTCCATTAATGCTAAGCTAAAATCACAATAAAACATTTAAGCAGCAGCTGATTTAATGTGTTTTTCAGGCAATGTATATAAATGTATCCATCCTAAATAGAACCTGTAAGACGACAGAGCATAGACAAATGCAAACTTCATCTGTACATGTTATATTGCTAAATTTTAGAAATTAAATGCACAACCAAAATCTACCCTCAGCGCCTAAATTCAGACAAGAACGTACAAGGTGTTGTAGTCATTATTTCCTGTAAGAACATAGCCAATTTTCTCTAAATTCCCATTTGTGAGACAGAATGAATCAAAATGTAATTATGTAAGTGCTACTTACAAATATTCTTGCTTAGGAGAAAAAAGATAAGAATCAATAGTGTATGTATAGTGTGTCTTTAATTCAAATTTGGCACAATCTTGGTATCTTGATGTGAGTTTCAGAAGCGTATTTATTGATAACTTGAATACATTATATGATGCCCCATGTTAGAAATGGGGGTCTCTAGTTGGCAGAGGTAGGTACCTTTGACCAAATAGGGACCCTTGCTTCTAGTCAGGGTATGGGGGAAACACACTGTAGATAACCCCTGCTCACCCCCTTGGTAGCTTGGCACGAGCAGACAGGCTTATCCCCAAGGCAATGTGTAAAGTATTTGCACCAACACCCACAGTAACACAGTGAAACACCACAAATGGGCACCACACAGGTTGTTATAAAAATATAGATCTCTTTATCTAAATTAGGCAAGGACAAAATGACAAAAATCCAACATACACAATTAGCTTGTTTTTAGAAATGTCTTTGATAAGGTTCTTGGTAAGAAAACGAAAATAAACTTGTAGATTCTGTATTCTGTAGGTATTATCACAGAAACGATCTGGTAGTTACTGTATTCCTTTAGTAGCACTCAAAATACTGCTGATCCTGTTCTTGTTAAGAACTATACAGTTCCCGTGTCCTCAACAGGCTTTCTCCCGCGGGGGCTGCCCGCTTCGGTGGCGATGTTTGCAAAAGGAATATGCCTCCAGAAATGCAGAAAACCAACAGGCTCCGTGGAGTGGGCCCCGGTACTGCAGCACGTCGGTTGTGCCGGTACGGGCCGTCAGGGAAGTACTTGCAGTGGAAGCTTCACTCGGCGATGCCGATCGGGACACGCTTTCACTCCCACCCCGCCCAGGTAGTAACACACACAGTGGCGCTGGACTGGAGTCCAAGCGTTACCTGGGGGAGTTGCCTCGCTGTCTTCCTCGCTCTGTCGGACGTCCCACAGAGCGGCTCCGGTGCCAGCAGCTGTTCTCTCGCCGAGGGGAGACTCCGGTTGCCAGGCGACGTGCTGGAGCTGATCGGGTTACGGCGCTCTCTCTCTCTCCTCTTGGATCTCCGGCACGTAACTCGGGCCAGCGGCGGTGACGCTTCCTCACACCACGCAGGGGATGATCACAGCCTTGTAGATGACTCGGGTCAGCGGCGGTGACGCTTCCTCACAGTTGATCACGACTGCAGCCCCCTAGGCACGGCCACACGCACACCACGGCGTGGAGGGGTTCTTTAGGAAGCGAAGTATTCCTCAGCAATGCGAGCCTCACAAAGGGTGCCCAGACACACGCACCCAGCATTTCAGGAATCTTTGGAAACTTTTGTATCCCTGTGTTTCCGTAACAGGAGGCCAGCTCTCCTCAGGCCCTTGGAGACTTTTTCTTCCTTCAGAACACAGCACACAGCAAAGTCCTTCTTGCAAGCAGGGGGGGACACAGCACACAGCAAAGTCCCTTGTCCTCTCCTTAGTAGAAACAGCAAACTGCAGGCCAGCCCCAGACACACAGCAAGGGCAGTTCTTCTCTTCAGTCTCTTCAGCTGATCTTCTTTGGCAGAGATTCCTCTTGATCACGAAGTAGTCTGATTTACAGGGGTTTCAGCTCTTACATTTATATCCCCCAAAGTCTTTGTTCTCTATGTGTAAGGGGTCCTGGACCCAGTCCAAACCAGTTCTGGGTGCACTCTGCCAATGCACAACTTCTTCCTTTGTGAATGTGGGCCAGGGTCTTCAGACGCACCGCAGGAGGTGGAGCCATTATTGTGGAAGGCAGGCACAGCCCTATTCAGGCCCAGGTGCTACTCCTCCCACCACTCCAAATGCAGATCGGTCTATTCAGCCTAGTGCTGACTCACCCAGACTCCTGGAGCCACCCCAGCCCCTGTCACTCTCAAGCCAGACAGTCAATCCACAAACAGGCAGAGGCACACAGAAAGGTTGAACAAGAAAATAGCCACTTTCTATAAGTGCTATTTTTCAAACACAGAATTTAAAAACCATCTTTACTAAAAGATGTGCTATTAAATTCTGAGTTCATGGATACCAGACTCCAATTTTCCATCTCACTCCTATGGGAAGATATGCAGGAAAACATATTACACAACATTCCCCATTCTGTCATATAGGCAAGATAGCCTTTCAATAGTGAAAAACGAAATTGGCAGTATTTCACTATCAGGACATGGTACACACACCAGTACATGTCCTACCTTTTACATACACTGCACCCTGCCCAGGGGGTACTCTTGGGCCTACCATAGGGGTGTCCTATGTGTAAGAGAAGGGAAGGGGTAAGGCCTGGCAAGTGGGTACACTGGCCAGGTCAAAATGGCAGTTAGCAAACTGTGCGCAGGCACTGCGGTGGCAGGCCTGAGACATCTCTTTGGGGCTACTCATGTGGGTGGCACAATCAGTGCTGCAGGCCCACTAGTAGCATTTGCTTTACCAGCCCTGTCACATGTAGTGAGCTTTACTAGGGACCTACTGGTAAACAAATATGCCAATCAGGGAGAACCAATCACAGTATTAATTTGTACAGGGAGCACTTGCACTTTGACACTGATCAGCAGTGGGAAAGTGCCCAAAGCATCTAAACCAGCAAAAGCAAAATCCAGCACAGCATCAAAACCACAGGAGGTAGAGGCAAAAAGTCAGGGAAAACCACGCCAAGGATGCCAAGTCTAACACGTGTCCCCTCCAGCTGAAAAGTGGGGAGAACTACCCACCCTCTTGGGAGTTCTCATCACTAAGGCAGAAAAATCTGGACAGACCATCAGCATTGGCGTGTTCTGTACCAGGGCGGTGTTCCACCGTAAAGTCCATTCCCTGTAGGGAGATGGACCACCTCAACAGTTTTGGGTTCTCACCCCTCATCTGCATCAACCATATGAGGGGCCTGTGGTCTGTCTGAACCCGGAAGTGAGTCCCAAACAAGTAGGGCTTTAGCTTCTTCAGTGCCCAGACCACAGCAAAAGCTTCCCTTTCAATTGCACTCCACCTCTTTTCCCTGGGAAGTAGCCTCCTACTAATGAAAGCTACGGGTTGGTCCAAGCCCTCGTCGTTCAATTGTGAGAGTACTGCTCCCACACTATGCTCTGAAGCATCTGTCTGCACCACAAACTCTTTGGAGAAATCAGGCGCCTTGAGCACGGGCGCCGTGCACATGGCAGCTTTCAGGGCATCAAAAGCGGTCTGACAGGCATCGGTCCAGATCACTTTCTTGGGCTGCTTCCTTGAAGTCAGCTCTGTCAAGGGGGCAACAATGGTGCCATATCCCTTGACAAACTGTCTGTAATACCCGGTGAGACCTAAGAAGGCTCTGTCTGGGTCTTGGGGGGTTCCCAAGCCAGAATGGTATCAATCTTGGCCTGTAGGGGCGCCACCTGGCCGCTCCCTACTTGGTGTCCCAAGTACACCACTGATCCCTGCCCTATCTGGCACTTACTGGCCTTCATAGTAAGGCCTGCGTTTTGCAGAGCCTTCAACACTTCACAGAGGTGTTGCAGATGTTCCTCCCAAGTGGAGCTGAACACAGCAATGTCATCCAGGTAAGCGGCGCTGAATTCCTCCAGCCCGGACAGTACCCATTTGACCAGTCTCTGGAAGGTGGCAGTTGCATTTTTCAATCCAAAGGGCATAACACGGAACTGGTAGTGCCCCTCAGGTGTTGAAAACGCTGACCTCTCTTTGGCCCCCTCAGTTAAGGCAATCTGCCAGTACCCAGATGTTAAATCAAACGTACTGAGGTACCGGGCAGCGCCTAACCGATCCACGAGCTCATCAGCTCTGGGGATGGGGTGTGCGTCAGTCTTGGTGACCGCATTGAGCCCACGGTAGTCCACACAAAACCGAAGTTCTGGAGTGGCACCGGGTGCAGCAGCTTTTGGCACTAAGACTACTGGGCTAGCCCAGGGGCTGCTGGAGGGCTCAATTACCCCTAGCGCCAACATCTTGGAAACTTCTTCCTTGATGCTGGCCCTGACCTTGTCAGCTACCCTGTAAAATTTCTGTTTCACAGGCAGACTGTCCCCAGTGTCCACATCATGGACGCACCTATTGGTGACTCCTGGTGTCAGGGAGAACAGGGAGGCGAACTGACCCAACACATGGCGATAGTCCCTCTGCTGCTCTGGGGTCAGGGTAGGCGAGAGGTTCACCCCATCTACTGACCCATCTTGCTCCTTTGCTGACAGGAGGTCAGGAAGAGGTTCACTCTCCTCCTCCATCCCATCATCTGTAGCAAGGAGCATTGTCACATCAGACCTCTCAAAGTGTGACTTGAGGCGGTTCACATGTAGGACCCTCAAAGGGTTCCTGGGAGACTGCAAGTCAACCAGATAGGTTACTTCACTCTTGCGCTCAACCACCTCATAAGGACCAGTCCACTTGTCCTGGAGCACACAGGGCTCCACTGGTGCCATCACCCACACTTTCTGCCCAGGTTGAAATTCGACCAGAGTGGCATTCTGGTCATACCATCTTTTCATTTCTTCCTGGCTAGCTTCCAGGTTCGCCTGAGCGAGTTTCCTGAAGCGGTGAGTCTGGTTCCTGAAGGCCAGCACATAGCTGAACACATCCTGTGGGGTCTTACCAGGAGACTTCTCCCAACCCTCCTTCACCAGACTCAGAGGTCCTCTCACAGGGAGACCGTACAGTAGTTCAAAGGGACTGAACCCTAAGGACTTCTGGGGTACCTCCCTGTAGGCAAACAACAGGCATGGCGAAAAGACGTCCCACTTCCGTCTCATGGGTTCTGCAAGACCCTTGATCATGCCTTTCAGGGTTCGGTTGAACCTCTCAACCAACCCATTCCCTTGAGGATGGTAAGGAGTGGTGAACTTGTAAGTTACACCACACTCCTCCCACAAAGATGTCATGTACTTTGAAATGAAGTTGGTACCCCGGTCGGAGACCACCTCTCTGGGGAACCCCACACGGGAAAAGATCCCCATCAATGCACGGCCCACCACGGGGGCTGTGATTGTCCTGAGAAGGACAGCTTCCGGGTACCGGGTGGCATGGTCCACCAAGACCAAGATAAACTTGTTGCCTAAGGCTGTCTTGGGTTCCAGTGGCCCCACAATGTCGATGCCCACCCGCTCAAAAGGGGTGCTCACCACAGGAAAGGGTTGGAGGGGAGCCTTACACTTCCCTCCGCTCTTGCTACTTGCCTGGCAAGTCTGACAAGTCCTACAATGTGCACCGATGTGCTTCCTCATTTGGGGCCAGTAAAAGTGGGTGACAAGCCTCTGATAGGTCTTGTCGCACCCCAAATGTCCTGCGAGAGGCACGTCATGAGCCAGACCCAGTAGGAAGGTCCTGAAGCGCTCGGGTACCACCAGCACACGGGCTGCACCGGGCTCAGCGACCTTAGGCTCACTATAGAGTAATCTACCTTCCCAGTAAATGAGATGTGATCCGGACTGATCACCTGCTGCCTGGTCTCCATCCTGTTGCCGCATACCAATGAGAGAAGGGCATTCCATCTGCGCCTTGCAGAACTCCTCCCAGGAGGGACCCCCTTCCTGCTGCCAATGGGTCAGCTCAGGCAGGTCTCCCAGTTCGGCCACTTGTTCCCCTGTAGGTTCCAGGGCATCCCCCTCAGGTTCTGCCTCCTCCTGGACCGTGGGAACTTCGGGGGCTGGTTTCCCATGCCCCCTGCCCCTCCTCTTCCTGGCAGGCCCCTGGGCCACTATTTCAGGCTCCAGCTCCTCTTGATTACCCCTACCAGCTGCCCTTGACCGAGTGGTCACACAGACCCACTCAGGCAGACCCAACATCTCCAAATGAGCCTGGCGTTCCACCTCCTTCCATGGGGAACTCTCCAGGTCATTTCCTAGCAGACAGTGTACAGGCATGGATGGACTAACAACGACCTTCAAGGAACCTGAGACCCCCCCCACTCAAAGGGAACTAGCGCCACCTTACATAGGCGCACGGAGTTGTCTGCTGCAACCACAGGGTGAAGTGCATTGGGAATAACCTGCTCCTCAGACACCCATTGACACCTGACAGATGTCACACTTGCTCCGGTGTCTCTCAGAGCCTCCACCCTCCTCCCATTGATGCCCAATGCCTGTATTTTTGAGTGTTCTCAGGCAGGTAGGACTCCTGGACCATCCCTCTGTCTCCTAAAGAGACAAGGGTCATCACTGCTGGGTCCCCCCCCTTCACTGGAAACGAATTCCTCCCCAACGCTACACTCACTAAACCCAGTGACTGAGCACCTGTGGGTGCTGGGGGTTTCTGGGGGCACTTAGGGGCAATGTGACCCACCTCTAAACATGAATAACACGTGGGTGGAGGTTGGTTGTCCTGTCTGCCCTTAGGGGGCCAGGACCTCTTAGACTTGGGGGGGCTGGGACTCCTTCTCCTGGGAACTATTTTGGGACCCTTTAGAGAACACCTTTTTGTTGCCCTTGTCCTCCCCCACCTTCTGCTGGAGACCCTGTCCACCCTTGGCTGTGGTACCCACAATCCCCTTGTGGACCCTGGTGCTGGCCCAACGGTCCACCTCCTTTGCAAGCTCCCTGGGATCAGTTAGCTTACTGTCTAAAAGATGCTGGCACAGCTCTGGAACACACAGACTACTCAAGGGCTCCCAACTAATTAAATGGTACAACCCCTCATAATTAGTTACCTTGCTGCCCTTTATCCAACCGTCCAGTGCACGTGTGTACAAATTCACACACTCAACCCATGTACTTGAATCAAGCTTCTTGAAGCTCCTGAACTTCTGTCTGTACTGTTCTAGGGTGAGCCCATACTTGAGGCATAAGGCCTCCTTTATATTGGCGTAGGTCAGGGTACCCGCCCGCTCTAAGGGTGGTAAGACATCCCTCCCAGAAGCCTCAAAGTGTTTCCATAGGCCCGCCACCCAGTGTTTCTCAGGCACCTCATTCATCTTTAGGGCAAGCTCATATGACTCAAACCAGGCATAAATATCCTCAACCCTCTGGTAATTCTGCACTAAATCCTTGGGTATATACACCTTACCCACCTGCACTGGCTGTGCGCTGCCACCATTCGAACTGGACTCCGCTTGCTTGGATTTAATGTCCAGTTCCCTCATGCTCAACTCATGAGCCAAAAGAAGTTTCTTCTCTTCTAAAGCGAGAGCGTTCTTGCTCTCCTCTGCTCTCTTTTCGCTCTCAAAGCGCAATTTCTTTTCCTCAAGGGCACGAGCATCTTTGCTCTCCTCCACTTTGGCCTTGAGCCTCATAATCTGAAGCTCGTGCTCTCTGATTCTTTGGTTCTCTTCCCGCTCCTCTGGAGAAAGACTTCCAGCGGAATGGACACTGCCAGCCCTGGAGGCTCCTCTTGGCACAGGCAAATCATGTGACCTGAACCCATCCCCTTGTGCATCCTCATACACTTCTGCCTTAGCTGTCTCCTCAGCTTCTTTGGTCTCCCACCAGGCCTTCAAGGCCTTCTGTAGCTCATCCTTCTTAGAGCTACTCCTCATGGGACATCCCAAATCCTTGCAAAATTGCTTGAGTTGATCTACTTTGAAGGAATACAAATCCTCAATGCGAAACGCCAATTCTGCTTTTTCACTTGCTGCTTTACCATTCTGAGACATGATGCTTGGATGACTCAAAGGTCAGATCAAAAATAGAACCAAAACAAAACACAGTATGTGGCTGCGTAGTGGTCTGCGCTAAACTAGTGATGTACACCAATCACTGTGGGTCAAGTACAAATACAAGTTCAAATCCTCACCACTGACCACCAATGTTAGAAATGGGGGTCTCTAGTTGGCAGAAGTAGGTACCTTTGACCAAATAGGGACCCTTGCTTCTAGTCAGGGTAAGGGGGAAACACACTGTAGATAACTCCTGCTCACCCCCTTGGTAGCTTGGCACGAGCAGACAGGCTTATTGTAAGAAACTGGCTCTATATATACTGCACCAAAGTGAGGTACAGTGTGTATAGAGTCCAAGGGTCTCCAGAGGTTTGGCAGAGGTTAAAGTTAGATAGAACCTTACTCTCTAAAGTGGTAGCTTGGTCGAGCAGTAAGGCAGTATCAGAGGACAGTGTAAAGCATTTGATGTACACACTCAGTCAGCAAATGAATCCACACACTCAAGAACTGAACTCTAGGCCAATTGAATTGTATAAAAAAAATATGCTGTTGTTTTATTTTTAGAACCAAGCAAGCCTGGCACAGGTAAGCATAAAAATACTTTTCAGTAGTAAATTACTTGTATGAACACAGTTCAAAATTGCAGTGTATGTACTGGTTTTGGTTACAGTTTTAAGTAAGCAGTTTGCAACCCATTGCAGGTATAGTACATTCAATTAAATGGGCTTTTTAAGTAAAAGGCAGTTAATTACTTTTCAGATTACTTTTGCTAACACAGGACTGGATCCTAGATTCAGCCCTGGGACATTTCCTGAAAACAGGTGAGTAAATGCGTTTTGGTTAAAGGTACGATTTTTAAAGAATATTATTGCATTTCAAAAGTTGACACTTAGAAACTTTTTCACATAGAATCACCAATGTTATCCTATGGAAGGAAATTCAATTCACAGGTAAGATACTTTAACGTTACTTTTGTAATTCAGTGCTGGACTCCTAGATTCAGCACTGGGACATTTACTTAAAACAGGTAAGTAATTACGTTTTTGTAGTTTGTACGATTTTTAAAGAATATTCTTGTTTTTCAAAAGTTGACACAAACTTTTTCACAAAGAACCACCAATGTTATCCTATGGAAGGAAATTCAATTCAAAGGTAAGTTACTTTTTAGTTACTTTTCTTACTCAGTGCTGGACACCTAGGTTCAGCACTGGGACCTTTCCTGCAAACAGTTGAGAAAATTCGGTTAGGTTATTTGTGCGATTTTTAAGGAATATTCTTAATTTTCAAAAGTCGACAGAAACTTTTTGGGAGAAAAAGTGTCAATGTTATCCTATGAGGAGAAACGAGTTATCGGTTTCGAGGTAAGTAATCGGTCTTTTGAGTTAGGGTTCTGGGGTTAGACTCAAGGGTCTCCCAGGGTCAGTGATGCACTGTTGTTGCACCCTCAGGGGCACTAGGGCGGCCGGGTGCAGAGTGTTGAGGCCCAATGTTATCCTATGGAGGATAGGGGGACTCCGGTTGGTGGCTGCTGGCAAGCAGGCCACGGGGTTGTGGGAGCAAAGCTCCTAGGGTTAAGCTCAGGGCACGTTGGGGACCAAGTTAGCACCAAAGGGGCACCCTCAGCGGCACTAGGGCGGCCGGGTGCAGGGTGCTGTTTTGAAGTCGGGTGCCCTGTTGATTTCAATGGAGATTCTCCGGGACAACGAAACACTGCAGGCTCGGGGACGAGGATCTTCCAGGAGCTACCACCACTTCGAGTGGTAAGTTGGGATGTAGAGGGTTGGTTAGGCACCGTTGGTTTGGGCACACAATGCCGTGGGGCGTCGGGTGCAGGGGTGCCTTGGGACGTCGGATTTTCTTACCCGCTCTGGTCGCGGTAGGGGGGGGTCCTCTGGATTGAGGCTGCAGGCATCGTCAGGAGGCTTGAGGCAGGTCAGGGGTCGCCGGATCTCAGGTCAGGATCGCCGGGGGGACCTCCTCTGGGTATTTGCCCACTCAAGCTCGGGCCGGATTCGGCGGATGCAGAGTGTGCGGGATTCGCGGTTCCTGGCTGGCACCAGAAGCTGCAGTTCAAACACGTCTGGTGTTCACGGGAGAAACAGCTTGGAAAGTGAAGGCAGACAGGTCCTCCGGGGTTTTTGAGGTTGCTGGCCGCTGGACACGCCGGGGTTTTGCAGGAGCAGGTTCGAGGGGAGACAGGCCTGTAGGGCTGGGGCCAAGTCAGTGGGCGTCGTCCTCTTGTTAGCTCTGCACGGCTTTTCGTCCTTCTTCTTCTTCTTCCTTTTCTTGTTGTTGCTGGATCTGCCTTCCTGGTTCAGGGCTGACCCCTAAATACTGTATTTAGGGGGCGTTTTAGGGGTCTTGAGGTCAGTAGCCAATGGGCTACTGACCTTAGGGTGACTACACCCTTGGTGTGCTTACCCCACGTGGGGGAGTGAGCACAATCCCTAGTCCTGATTGGGGAGTGCCTGCCATCTGCAAGATGGCGAGCACTGGAGAGTGGGCTTCACCTCGCCTCCCCCACCTGAGGGGTGGAGTTGGCAGAGGTGGGCACACCTCCTGGGCTGGCTAGTTTTTCCCGCCTGTCTTCCCGCCGAAAGGGAGGGGAGACAGGAAGGGGGCCTGCTCCTGATAGCAGGAGAGGCTGGTGGGTCACATTACAAAGGCTGCCAGGCCTTTGAAGCTCCCCTGCCACAGATGGCTCTTCCTGGCCTGGGGCAGGTGTGTACACCTCCGCCCAGGAAAGGCTTTGTTTCTGGGCTCAGGGAGCGTAGGCTCCCACCCTAGGGGTCCAGAAACATGTCTCGTGGTGGCAGGCTGGTGTGTACCAGTCAGGGAACCCACCAGAGGCTGGTCGTTTTTCAGGGGGCATCTCAAGGATGCCCTCTGTGTGCATTTTTCATTAAATCCCACACTGGCATCAGTGTGGGTTTAATGTGCTGAGAAGTTTGATACCAAACTTCTCAGTTTTCAGTGCAGCCATTATGGTGCTGTGGAGTTCGTAATGACAAACTCCCAGCACCATATACTCTTAATGGCAGCACTGCACTTACAATGTCTAAGAATGGACTTAGACACTGTAGGGGTACAGGGCTCATGCACCTGTACCCTCACCACTGGTATAGTGCACCCAGCTAGAGGGGTGACTGACCTATGCCAGGTCAGTGGGTTGTAGGCATGGCCCACAGAGGTGTGTGCCATGTCGACTCTTCACTTTGTTCTGCACCAAAACACGCAGCCTGCAAAGGCAGTGTGTGTGTGTATAGGTACAGGGCCTCTAAGGGTGGCACAATAAGTGCTGCAGCCCTTAGAGGTCTTCCCTGGTCACAGTGCCCTGGGTACCTGTGGTACAATTTACCAGGGGCTGACCTGTGGCCAGAGATGCCAATTGGGTACAGTTTTGGGGAAAGAACACAGGCCCTGGGAACCTGATTGGCAGGGACCCAGGGCACATCAAGTCAAAGTGCATCAGTGGTCTGGCAAAAAGTGGGGGGGTTACTGCAACAAAAACCCACTTCCTTACACTTATCCCCAAGGCAATTTGTAAAGTATTTGCACCAACACCCACAGTAACACAGTGAAACACCACAAATGGACACAACACAGGTTGTTATAAAAATATAGATCTCTTTATCTAAATTAGGCAAGGCCAAAACGACAAAAATCCAACATACACAATTAGCTCTTCTTTAGAAATGTCTTTGATAAGGTTCTTGGTAAGAAATAGAAAATAAACTTGTAGATTCTGTATTCTGTAGGTATTATCACAGAAACGATCTGGTAGTTACTGTATTCCTTTAGTAGCACTCAAAATACTGCCGATCCTGTTCTAGTTAACAACTATACAGTTCCCGTGTCCTCAACGGACTTTCTCCCGCGGGGGCTGCCCGCTTCGGTGGCGATGTTTGCAAAAGGAATATGCCCCCAGAAATGCGGAAAACCAACAGGCTCTGTGGAGCGGGCCCCGGTACCGCAGCACGTCGGTTGTGCCGGTACGGGCTGTCGGGGAAGTACTTGCAGTGGAGGCTTCACTCGGCGATGCCGATCGGGACACGCTTTCACTCCCACCCCACCCAGGTAGTAACACACACAGCGGCGCTGGACTCGAGTCCGAGCGTTACCTGGGGGGGGTTGCCTCGCTGTCTTCCTCGCTCCGTCGGACGTCCCATGGAGCAGCTCCGGTGCCAGCAGCTGTTCTCTCGCCGAGGGGAGACTCCGGTTGCCAGGCGACGCGCTGGAGCTGATCGGGTTACGGCGCCCCTCTCTCTCCTCTTGGATCTCCGGCACGTAACTCGGGCCAGTGGAGATGACGCTTCCTCACACCATGCGGGGGATGATCACAGCCTTGTAGACGACTCGGGTCAGCAGTGGTGACGCTTCCTCACAGTTGATCACGACTGCAGCCCCCTAGGCACGGCCACACGCACACCACAGCGTGGAGGGGTTCTTTAGGATGTGAAGTATTCCTCAGCAATGCGAGCCTCACAAAGGGTGCCCAGACACACGCACCCAGCGTTTCAGGAATCTTTGGAAACTTTTGTATCCCTGTGTTTCCATAACAGGAGGCCAGCTCTCCTCAGGCCCTTGGAGACTTTTTCTTCCTTCAGGACACAGCACACAGCATAGTCCTTCTTGCAAGCAGGGGGGGACACAGCACACAGCAAAGTCCCTTGTCCTCTCCTTAGTAGAAACAGCAAACTGCAGGCCAGCCCCAGACACACAGCAAGGGCAGTTCCTCTCCTCAGTCTCTTCAGCTGATCTTCTTTGGCAGAGATTCCTCTTGATCACGAAGTAGTCTGATTTACAGGGGTTTCAGCTCTTACATTTATACCCCAAAAGTCTTTGTTCTCTATGTGTAAGGGGTCCTGGACCCAGTCCAAACCAGTTCTGGGTGCACTCTGCCAGTGCACAACTTCTTCCTTTGTGAATGTTGGCCAGGGTCTTCAGACGCACCGCAGGAGGTGGAGCCAGTATTGTGGAAGGCAGGCACAGCCCTATTCAGGCCCAGGTGCTACTCCTCTCACCACTCCAAATGCAGATCGGTCTATTCAACCTAGTGCTGACTCACCCAGACTCCTGGAGCCACCCCAGCCCCTGTCACTCTCAAGCCAGACAGTCAATCCACAAACAGGCAGAGGCACACAGAAAGGTTGAACAAGAAAATAGCCACTTTCTAAAAGTGCTATTTTCAAACACAGAATTTAAAAACCATCTTTACTAAAAGATGTGTTATTAAATTCTGAGTTCAGGGATACCAGACTCGAATTTTCTATCTCACTCCTATGGGAAGATATGCAGGTAAACATGTTACACAGCATTCCCCATTCTGTCCTATGGGCAAGACAGCCTTTCAATAGTGAAAAACGAAATTGGCAGAATTTCACTATCAGGACATGGTACACACACCAGTACATGTCCTACCTTTTACATACACTGCACCCTGCCCAGGGGGGTACCTTGGGCCTACTATAGGGGTGTCCTAGGTGTAAGAGAAGGAAAGGGTAAGGCCTGGCAAGTGGGTACACTGGCCAGGTCAAGATGGCAGTTAGCAAACTGTGCGCAGGCACTGCGGTGGCAAGCCTGAGACATCTCTTTGGGGCTACTCATATGGGTGGCACAATCAGTGCTGCAGGCCCACTAGTAGCATTTGCTTTACCAGCCCTGGCACATGTAGTGCGCTTTACTAGGGACCTACTGGTAAACAAATATGCCAATCAGGGAGAACCAATCACAGTATTAATTTGTACAGGGAGCACTTGCACTTTGACACTGATTAGCAGTGGCAAAGTGCCCAAAGCATCTAAACCAGCAAAGCAAAATCCAGCACAGCATCAAAACCACAGGAGGTAGAGGCAAAAAGTCAGGGAAAACCACGCCAAGGATACCAGGTTTAACACCCCATCATAGACAAGTGCCTGAATCTGCATCTGTCCAAACATTCTGCCATGGCTTTTCATGTTCTTTTACTTAAGGTGATATCACTTCCTAGATGGCAGTTTTTAATGAGTCATCTCCAGATAAACATAATAATGGTAATTTAATTTTAAAAAATGCTTCTTTTACTTTAATAATTTGCACTAATAAACCAAATTCCAACCTTAATTGTCCTCACTGATTGGGTATAATAGGCCAAATATGGCCTCATATGTTTTGCACTGAATCAAGTCAAGCCACTTTCCACCAGGTTCAGGTGAGAAAATTGTCCATACCATAAAGCTGGAACTAGTTTTTTTGTACACACAAGAGAACATCAGCCAGTAGTAGTAGAAGGAAAAGGTTTATTCGGTATGTGCCTCAGCCACAGATGTCTCTAGTCACCAACCACCAAGCAGCACAGCTACTAACGATGCACAGTCTACTTTCCATTACATCATGTGATTCTCCTCAATAGATTCTGTGTTGCAGCAAGCTAACGCATAAGCAAAATACTTGAACCTGACTTCAAATAGATAGAAACCAGTGCAATGTCTTTAAATGCAAAACCTAAATTGAAAAAAGTGAATAGTGATCTAGTAACATACCAACCATACAAGCAAAACACAAAAATTAAAACCCAATTGCTGAGGGAAAAATACAAAATCAACATATTGGTGCCACAAGAGCCTCCACCACTGGGCCACACCACAACCACATTTTAAGACTGAACATAATCCTTCAGATATTCAGTTTTCCTTGTCATCCTTGTGCTTTTCCTAACCACCACATTCTCCAGACCCTTTACACAGTCCCTTTGTCTGTTGTCTCCTGACATTTTCCCAACACCTTTCCATACATCTTGCAACTACAAAATAGAACCACCCTATTTAGAATCCAAATCCTTCAGTCTGTTATTTTCAAAGCACTGGAAAAAATGGAGTTGTCACGTTTTCCCATGGGATTCTTTATCTTCACCAGATCACCTACAAAAACGTAGGTTACTTTAGCACCATGCTTCAGAAAAGTGCTTCACAAACTTTTTAAAACCACAACTCAAACTTTTAGACCAACAGATTTTCCAACCCCACCTTGCTTTATGGGCATAGTTTGCATCCGAACACTATTTGCACAGAAGTGGAAATCGAGCTCCTTCTACATATTTACATCGCCTCATCTTCGATGAGAATATGTAAGTGGTTAATCTGCTGTAACATGATTTAAAAAGGACAAGGCGAAGCACACACGTCACTGGGAGCACTAGCTCACCTATCTACTGGCGTCACATTGTATTTACTTTGTGAACAAAATATTTTCATTGTTAGGACTATGGAGGAACAAGGTACAAATCAAGCACTAGACAGGAGACTAGACGTTGGTTTAGTAACCTCTAAAGACAAAGGCCCACAAGCGTATGATGTTGAATTTCAAGTAATAGTTTGTAGTTTTTTTTTTAAACTTTGTGACTTTAATTCATACACGCTAAACAAAACATGCACCGCTGTTGGGTGACTCACCGACATTCCACTTGCTTAATGTTCAAGAAAAGGTCTCACTGATGTGCACAAATAACACCACTACTGCCAGAGAAAAGTCATTTAAAACCGAAAGAAGACAATTTCCAAGTGACATCAAGCCAGGTGTTCAGATTAGAGGTACTTATCTAAGTGGGTTGTATGACGTTACAACGCATTCCGTTGCAACGCATGCCTTTACCACGCATGAGTTACAACGCGAATGCCATTGCTACACATAACCTTTACCACGAAAATGTCTTTACCACGCATACCTTTACAACGATTTTCGTTGTAAAACCAGGCTTGGTAATGGCATTTTCATGGTATAGGTTTTCTCCGATCCCTGCTCTAATTTCTTTCACTGCTCCCCTGTGCCCTTCCCCCTCCCGCTCTCTTTCTTTTATTTTACCCCTTCCCTGTTCTCTTGTGCGACCCTCTGCCCCCATCCACAAACCCTTCTATTAAATACCCCTCCACGTATCCCTTAAAATTTACCCCTGGGCTACACCACCCCCTCATTCCTTTTGTTTATTTTTATTTTTTAACTTTAATCCCCCTTACCTCTCCACGTCCTCTCCTCTTCATGCTCTTACGTGGTGCGTTGTACGTCGTTAAGAGGAAGCGGAAGTGTCTTTCCGTTTCCTCTAACGACACCGATTGCCTCCACAAACAGAAACAGGTGTGTTTTTTTTCTTTTTTGGGGGAGACCCCCCAAGCCCCCTTTTTCTAACACATGCTTTTTTTTATTTTTTGGGGGGAGACCCCCCCAAGCCCCCTTTTTTACATATAGACTTTAACACACATGCCTTTACTACGTATCTCGTAGTAAAGGAATGCGTGGTAAAGGCTATACGTGGTAACCACGCATGCGTTGTAATGCATGCGTGGTTAATGTTATGCGTGGAAACGGCCGTGTTGTAGTGGCTGTTTGCCATCTAAGTGATGAGGCACTGCAAGTTATAGCTGTTCCAGTCTTCCCAAACGTTCATCACCAGTGTTGAAAAGGTGCTTACCCCACAAAGGAACATCTGCAAGGACTAGTAGAAGGAAAAGGTTTATCCGGTAAGCGCCCAAGCCACAGAAGTCTTTAGCCACCAATCACGCATTAGTTCAGCATTCTAAAGATGCACACTATAAGTTTCTTTATATTAAGACAGAAGATTCTGTGCTACTGCAAGAGAGTTGCTGTCTATTAGGTAATTTAACCAGCACCAATGTCACTTCATAACGCGATTGTATGTCTTTCAACAGAGTGGAACCATGCCCCAGAGGCTTCCCTTTGCTCATGGTAATCCTTGATCAACACCGTGCAAGGCAGCGATATCATCAATGTAACAGGCAAACAGACTGTAAGAGATTACCAATAGCCTCTAGGTTTCTTGCTCTTTATGGTTGTCATTTTCTGAAGTGTCCACTGAGGCAAGTGGTGAGTGATACCAATGTTCTATTGCTTTGGAACATAACCTGGATACAGAAACAAATGGAAAGGGAATGGAAAGTAGAAGGATGAGACAGTAACATAGACTGCTTGCAGTTGTACTTTTTTTTATATGAGCTGTAAGCACAAATAACACATCATCACTAGGGAAACATGGCATACGAAAGTACAAATGTACAATCTAATGCAAGTCCACAATTACCACAAAACGTGGAAGCGGAAAGGGAAACAGATGAAAAGTCCGCTCCCAGAGGGCAGAACATTTTTCATGCTCTTTACCGCTGGGTGTTTGCTCTTGCTTGGTGGAAGAGTTGAAATTGCTCCCAGCAAGCGAGAGCAAAAGCAGGTTTCCCTGCCCACACCAGTGCGGGCAGGGAAACCGATATGTCTCAGGGGTGGGCACCCCGGCACAAAGCTGGAGCCGGTCTTGATGGATGGGGTACTCAGGGCCATTAATGGCTCTGGAAAGGGGTGGCCGTGCGGCTCTCCTCCCATTGTTTACCTTTTGGGCCCAGGAGTTGTGGCCCCTGGGGACCGACAATGACCGAGGTGGGCTGTGTTCCGCCTCGCTATTTGAAAAGATGGATTGTCCCAGGGGCCATATTAGACCAGGGAAGGGATGCTGCGTGTCCCCCTCCCCCTTTATAATATAGCTGGGCAGCGGGAGATGGTGTCAAAATCAGCCGGGGAGGGGAGTGCGTGACACCCTCCCCTTCATTTATGACATTCATAACGGCCGGGGGCTGATGGTCGCCGGGCAGAAATTGGCCGAGGAGGGGGGCCGAGTCCCAAGATGGCTGCCAACACTTCCTGGCTGAAGCACTGGCAGCCAATCAGATCTCATTTTGAGATCTTTCTGATCCACGGAGGATTTGCGTCCCTAGGTATACATAAATCTTTTTTCTCTAATATCACCAAAAGTACTGAACGGATTTACACCAAATTAAAAAAGGGTTTATTCTGGACTAAGATCTAGCTGTCTGCCAGATTTGGTGTAATACTGTTCAGCGGTTCGTGCTGTAGTTGTGTTCCAAATCCCAATGGGAATTTACATGCGGGATAAAGCATTTTGGGACCCACTCTTTTTCTCAGCCTCAGCTTCTCAAATATCCTCAAAACTTTCCAGACAGCAGCTGAATTGACTGGCACAATAGTTTTTAAAATTTCGTGAAGATTCTTGAAACGGCACCAAAGTTATTAGCAAAACAAAAAATGCTTTTCCCATGGAAGCTAGGTCCTAACTGGCGACCACCAGTAGGAAACATATTATAATATATTATATGGGTTATATCCCCTAATAACCCAACATCCAGCTGCTTAAATAAGATTATAATCCATTATTTTTATACAATAATACAACCCAAAACACAAATTTCAACAATTTCATAATTAATAAATTAGCTTACTAAAAACACAAATTAAAAAAATTATTAAACATATAGAATCAAACACACTGCAATAAATTACATACAAAATAACGTAAACAATGTTACATACAATATTTTCTAAATTGATATTTTTTATAAAAATTTAAAAACAACAATTAAAACAATATTTTTTACTTCGATATTCCTGTTGATGATATTTTTGACATCCCAATATTTTTGACACAATAATTCTGTATCACAATATTTTTTATTCGATATTTTGTCCAAACACTGAAAAATCTACAGACTGAAATGTGGCTCAGGCTATTGCAGTGGCTGAGATTAATTCAAATTATCCATCCATCACTTTGCTGTTTGTTGCAGTCTCCACTTTCTTGAGCATCCATATCCAAGTTAAATAAATAATTGCTTTACAATAAAAGTGAGTCCAGTTTAAAAGACTGATGTAGCACATTTGTTGTTCTTATCACTGATTTAAAGTTTACTTTTTCTACATGACAAAGCAGCTGTAGGCTCATAGCACACGTTCGGTAATGGGCTTCTTAGCACTGACTAACAGATGCTTATTTGTAACCTACTCAACAGAACTCATTACCTCGAGAAGACGAAAACTGCTTTGCTCCAGTGCACCTACTGATGACACAGCCCCAAGGGCCTTATCATCAACGTCTGAGCTGACGCAGAACATAGCTGTGCATCAGTTTTTAAGACATTGTGCTAAGTTGTATACACTTACCTCTGAAATTCTTCAGTTACTACATTCTCCACTCTTTCCGAGTTGTGCTTTGTTCAGCTCAAACACTGACCCGTCTAATTTTCTAGCTAAGTGTATAAGCTTTAAGCAGTGTAAAAGTCTTAGAAAATGGCACCTACATAGCTTGGTACTGCATCAGCGTACAAGATCACGATAAGGACACAAGCCCTTACTGACATAGGGGAAGGAAGCCAAAAAAAAGCACAGAGGTTGCTTTACCTCCTGCGCCTGCCACATTTCAACTATGCGACTTTCTGGGCATTTCAATCGTAGTCTGTGTGCACGTGTGTGTTTTGATGGGTTAACGCGTATTTTTTTTTAACAAAAGAACAAAAACACTTTGATAATTAGGGAATACACAAATGCACCTCCAAATTAATAATACATATGTGGGAATATGGTCCTTTGTGTGGGCCTTCTGGGAGCTTGAATGCTTAAATGAAACAGTTTTGCCATTAAACACTAGGGGGCTTATTTACAAGTCCCTTGCGCCACTTTTGCGTCACTTTTAACATGGGAAAAGTGACGCAAAAGTGGCGCAAGGGGCTTGTAAATCTGCCCCTAGGCTTCGTCATCTCCGAGCTTCCAGTCGATGCGCTAAAAAAGAACCCATCATGTAATTCACTTCAGAAGAAACATAGCAGCTTAAGTGTAAATAGAAGACATTTGTTCACTTTTATTAACCATTTGTCAGAATGCCACAGTTTTACTTTTCACAGCTGTACTCCAATAATCCTTGGCGTAACGGCCATTCCTCACGCTTAATAGGTTCATTATACTTTGAGCATAATTGCAGCCATTAAATGTTGAGCTAATACAATTCCACTCCTACATTTACTTAGTGCTCCATTTTATAATGGAACTTGTCGTTCATTATAGCACCCCAGTAGCCTTCACCCTTGCTCATTTCTGTCTCCGAATTCAGAATTCATGGTACCTGCATCACTCGCTGTTAGTTTTCTTCAGACAGCTGACTGCTGCCTCTTTAGAAGGCATTTGTAGTAGGAATGGGAAAATGTGACCCTGACCTGTCCAGCAAGACATAACGCAATGCCTAAAAACATTTCTGAAGCACCACTGATATATAATGAAGTATATATAACAAGGTGGCAGTGCAAAGGTGTTACTGAGGAAATTAAGGCTTATGGCCTAATAGCTTTTCAAGAGCTCCGATTTACGTTTTGGCGTCTTCCTCTGTTTTAGATTTATGTGGAAGAGAATGAGATTCCAGGTACTAACCATGGTCACAGCTTTAATATTACAAGTAATGAATGTCTATTTTATTGCCCATTTGTTGCTAGAAAGCTTGTAAGTCAAAAGGCATTTGGATATTAAAAGGTTGGCTGGTCCTTCACTAAGTATTTGTTTTTCAGTGGGGCTTTTTGCCTTTATTAGAAAAGGCGGATATTACGAAAATAATTATGTTCTGATACGTTATCTGTTTTATTGTATCACACCTCAGGCAGAGATATGGCTTCTGTGCACTTCCGCTGCTTATTCCTTGAACTCTGTGGGACTAATTCACAAAGATAAACTTACACTTTTCTGTAAGTTTATTATTGTTTGCTACTCACAAAAGGATTTACGAATAGTATCTCTACAAGTGCGGAGTCTCCGCACATACAAAAATAGGTCTTTTTATGTGCGGAAACTGTGCACTCGAAAAGACACTACTTGTAAATCCCTTTGTGAATAGAAAACAATTATAAACTTACACATAAGTGTAAGTTTTACCTTTGAGAATCAGGCCCAAAGTGTTTGATTTAGGCTCTTAAGGATTAAGGCCAGATGGTTTTGGCAACTGAGGGGCAGATTTACAAGAAAGTGACTCATCTGTAGAGATACGTCACTTTCCCTGCTCCACCCTGGGAAACCCTTGCGCCACCATGGAAGCGCCGTATTTACAACACGGCGCACCATGGCGCAAGGAGTGACAGATGCGTCAGAAATTCTGACGCATCTGTTGGGGCAAAAGTCACGCATTGCTGGAGTCGTGTCCCAAGCACGACGCAACTCCAGCAATGCATTTTTAGGCCTATTCCCACAACACTGCTTCACTCCTTACGCCTGCTTCAAGCAGGCGTAAGGTTTTGACTCAGTGGCGTCCTAGAAGTGACGCAGTGAAATCTTGTAGATTTCACTGCATCACTTTTACAAGGTTTTCCTGCGTGGGAACACCCACCCTGCATACATTATACCTGACACAGGTATAATGTGACGCAGGGCCTTACAATGTGACGCATCTCCCTAGATGTGTCACATTGTAAATTGACCGCATTCTTTATGCCGCCGCTGCGTCACAAAAGTGACGCAACAGCGGCGCAAAAGTGTCACAAGGGGCTTGTAAATCTGCCCCGAAGTACATATATTCTTAGCTTCTTGGAAATAAGTGCTATGGGTTACTGTGATATACAAGTATGGCTCTGATTACGATTGATGAGGTGTAAGAGACTGGGTTATTGTTTGAGGGGGGTGGAAACCCTTTTCAAGCAATCCTTGTCGGGTTGAACCATAAAAGTCACTAAATTAACCTGTGATTTAACTTCTGCTAGATAGGAACAAAAGCAGTCAGGCTTAACTTAGAGGCAATGTGTAAAGTATTTATGGAGCCCACAAACAGTAATAAAGAGAAAACATAACATAAAAAAAATATGACACCAATTAAAAAAAATAATAAATAAAATGTTACCAGAACAACAGAATTCCAATCACTAGAACACAAGATATGCAATTTCAAAAGCGCAACTCTCGGTCATCTAGTCATGCTAGACCGGGGTAAAGTCACAAGTTCATGCTGATTTTGATGAAGCCTGGGCCGGATACAGGGACCAGGTTAGTCTTGTTGAAAAAGTTACCTTCTCACAGTCCAGCACAAAGATTTCTGTTTAGGTTGGAGGAGACCACGAGGAGCAGGGAGAGCATTGTGGTTTGTCCATGCTGTAGTGCAAAGAGCAGGCCTAACATCATGGATGGTCGTCGCTGTAGTGCGAAGATATAATTGGGTGTCATAGACAGTCATTGCTGAAGCTATGTATTGGTTGATAAACACAGTCTTTATGTACACATATAAGAACTTCCAATGTAGAGATTTTCTTTCTTCGTTTGTCCTTTATTAAATATCTTCTCATATAGAAATACATCAATCAGATAAAATCCAGTATCCAACGCGTTTCGTCCACATAGGACTTCTTCAGGGCTACAAAGAAACATGTGCAACATATAAGCCAACATGCTTAAAATATATACATAAAAACAAATCACATTTACAATTTACTATACATTACTTAAATATTCACATTACTGGAGAAAAGCTCCAGGCAGATCGCCATTTCAGTGTATATATAAATTTAGCAGTGTACACCATAACTATCAATGTATAACATTCTGAGTGGCGGTGATTGGGGTATATACAACTTTTATAGTGTCATTCAATGAAAATGTCAGGGAACATACCTCTGACGAGTATGTGGGATTCGCCAAATCTATAATACCTTTTGGCACAGGTTATATTCCAAGGATAGTCACGTTGTGTAGTATGTACATCCTGAAACAACAAGGATTACATGTTTTTTCTATTGTAGACTCACATCCTTACGACTCTGTTCACGGTTTTAATGTATGGAATGGGATTAAGACAAACATAAAGCATTGGGTTGAGAAGTCCAGCATTCAACACATGTAAATAAATCTTATAAATTAATTTTTGTAAAAGACATAAGCGAATTCTGTAATTGATTATACCATGATAAGAGTCAACTAACATTTCTCAAATCATGTAATCTGCCTAAAATAATGTGGCTGGCAGTCTATGCATTTGTAAACAAGGCACATTATAATAATGTATTCTATAACTCACTAGATGACAATGCTGATCATAAATGGTCAACATGTGATAAGTTGTCATCTATGACACTCATAACGCTGGTCCCACTATCTGACCTTCATAATGACATGTGATTACTTGTAAAATATCAAAGGCTGTACAAATAAAAAAAGTATTTACAGAACGACTCAGGTTTTGTATTTGTACCAGTTCCAAGCTTGCAAAAACAATCCTTATTATAAACAATTAGCACGAGAGCGGGAAGTCACATAAAATTGTGGACAGATTATCTGAGCATGTGGAGATGATTTAACTTCAATTATGCACATATCATTTTTTGTTGCTGGCGGTATCATTCTAGAACAGTTTCTGTATTTGTTATTACAAAAAATAAACACTGTCGCAGTAGATACATTTGACTCGAGAAATAAGATTAGTTGTTAAACGACATACATTGTATTCAAAACCGGGACAGAAAGTGTATGTAGGAATGTAGCGGGGCTCCGCAATAAGTTTAGTACACCAGAATGGTTAGATTTTACGATAGGTTTCAACATTATGTTTCTGCAAGAAACCTGGGCTATCGAACCTATTCATCTCAATGGATTTATGAGGTTCCATTCTCCAGCTATTCCATCAAGGCATGGTAGGCCCAAAGGTGGCCTCTGTATATATATTTCCAACAAACTTACATTTATTGATGTATCTTCAAAGTCCTCAAAAACCTTTTATCAAATTTTCCAGGTCGACCTTTCAGCATCCTTCTCATTGATATTAGTCAATTTTTATAATAATGCATTTGATTCACACATATTGGATACCTTATGTCAATTAGACCCTGACCTGGAATTACTAACTGATAAGGGAACTAGAAAAAAAGTTTGATATGGGGGGGAGACTTTAACATCCAACCTTGCCAATTGTTAGCTAATAAAATTTGTGGCATGGTGTCCCCTATAGGGGACGACGTTATGTTCTTTTCTCACACAGAGTATGGAGAGAAACTTAATGAGCTACTTTTAAAAAATATTATTTGGGTTTTAGCAATGAGTTTGGAGACACACCAGTTGATGTATCATGTACGGCAGTATGGGAAAAAGCGTTATTGATTTTTTGCTCTTCCCTAAGCGCTATTCTGCTGTAGTTAAAATCTTTTTATTACATGACATTGTAATGAGCGACCACTTCCCACAGAGCTTAACGCTAGACACTGACCTTGTAACGAAGAAGGGGGTCCATCACCACACCTTAGCTGTAGAAAATATTGAGCTCTCCCGTATGAATGGTTTCACCCTACGTTGGTCTATGGTTGACCCGTCTAAATTTTTAGAACAATTAATCCACCAGAAGAGAAGGGCTTTTGATGTGTGTCTGGACGAGTCAGCGGAAGCAAGTACGGTTATTAAGGCCTTTAACCAAATCACTAAGGAAATTAAGGCAGGGCTAATTGCCAATAAAAAGAGCAGTGCTGGAAGAATCCAAAGCTGGTTTGATCACGCCTGTTCCCAGGCCCACAAAAAGTTGAAAGGAACCCTAAAAGAGACACCAAGAAATGCCATGGAACTACAGATTTGTACGCGGGTCTACAGGCTAGCTTTAAAAAACTGTAAGAAAGGCCTCAAAGAGGAGGCCTGGGAACAATTGTACGTGGCAAGCTAAATAAACGACACTACGGCATTCTGGCATGTCATAAACTCCCCCTTCTTTAGCGATGCTGACAAGCCTAGAATCGAGGTTGCAATAACTGAAGAAGAATGGGTAGCTCATTTGTCTAACCTATATTCTGGCCCAATTGATAGCAGTCGAAATAGCTCTGCGCCCGAATCAGCTGCTGATTTTACCAGGTCTACATTTTTGCCTATAAATGTTGATTTTAATTTTACGCTGGATGAGGTGATTCGGGCTTTGGGATCAAGTAAGGGAGGCAAAGCACCGGCGCCCGACAGCATCCCAATTGACCTTTTTAAAACAAATATTGAACTCTGGGGCCCTCTTTTGACTCTGGTTTTTAGATCTTGCCAGAGTGTTGGATTCCCAAGTTCCTGGTCCGAATTCCACATTGTGCCAATATTTAAAAAGGCAGACCGTAATTGTCCCGCGCACTACAGACCCATCTCTTTGCTAGACTCTTTAGTCAAAGTGGTGGGTTGCATACTTTTATGCAGATTGCAGGAGTGGGCGGTCGGTAACAATATCATCTCGGATTTCCAATATGGGTTTCGCCAGGGAATTGGGACCACGGAGCAAGCCATTAATTTGAACTTATTGGTGGGCAAATATACACATATTAAGCGTGGTAACTTGTTTTTAGTTTCTGTGGATTTGTCATCCGCATTCAACTGTGTTGTTCATGACAAACTATGGTCTGTCATGACTTCAATGGGTATAGATATCGCTATTATCAACTATCTCAGATATCTATACTCAACCGGGTCCGCTAAGGTCCGCTTTGGGACGAGTGGTGAATGCACACAATCTTTTGACATCAGAAAAGGGGTTATTCAAGGATGCGTACCTGCTCCTTTTTTATTCAATCTATATATTAATAGCTTGGGTAGCACCCTTGCGAATGGATGCACCGATCTGCCCCAAATTGGACATCGGCCTATACCGGTTCTACTCTACGCAGACGATGCAGTGCTTATGGCTCGCACTCCACTGGCTTTACAGCGTCTTTTAGACGAATTTGTACATTTTATGGAGAATCTGGGGTTATTAATCAACATTAGTAAAACCTTTGTCATGAAAGCAGGCCGAAGACTATCCAAGGGGCCTAACATTCTAATAGGAAAAGCGATTTTAGCACAAACGCCCTCTTTTTCATACTTGGGGATTTTATTCGTTGATGTAGGGAATTGGAGAAGTGCAGTAAGCTCGAGAAGGATACAATTTCTTAAATCAATTACGGGCCTGTGCAATTTTTCAAGGAAATTGGGATGTAAACCTCCTAAAGAAATGTTAACCATCTACAACGCCAAATGCTGATCAATTGCAATGTATGGTTCCAAGCTATGGGGGTATGTAAATGTTGACTCTTTACAGCTGCTAGAAAAAGTGTTTTTATTAAATCTCCTTGGGCTCCCAACCAGCTGTTCGAACTTTGTATGCCACTCAGAACTGGGAGCAATTCATTTAGCTGATTTGATAAAAGTGCAGCCAGTGCTCCTCTGGCACAAGATTTGGACTTCTGATTATATGGATTTTAATCGTTCTATTACACAGGACTGTTGTGATTCGGCACTTACTCTGAAAGTTCCATGGTTAAATTTTATCAAAAAATGTATGTCTGACATTAGTCATCCTGAATATTATGATAACCCTGAAACCCTGAAATACATCACAAGGAAATCACTAAAAACAGAATGTCTAAACCTACTGGAAGATACGAGATTATCGGTGGAACTGGTCAAACCAATTGTACAGCTCAACCAAATGATTTTGACCAGTTTCTCGATTCAACCACATTTAATTAGTGTTCTTAATCCCCAACATAGGTTTGTTTTGACGCATTTCAGGCTTGATATCTTTCACCGTTTGACAAGCTTCCCAACTATTAACAGCTGGTCACGACAACTAATGTACTGCCCTTGTGACAAGATGTCTGAACAATCGACCATACATGTACTGTTTTTTTGTAAATTGTATAAGGATTTGAGGATTTCTTTTATTAAGCCTCTATTGAAATCACTAAACTTTAGACAATGTAGGCCGGCATATTTATATTTACAATCACTCCCAAATTTGTATTCATGTGTGGTATTAGCTAGATTCTTGAGGGCTGCTATTTTCAGAAGGAAGTCACTAACTACTGTATGCTAACTTGCACATGTTTTTTATCTGTACTTTTATCTTTTAAAATACAATTTTTTAAAGTTTTTTTAAATGTACTGCTATGCACACTTTCATGATTCATCACTTTGAATCGAATAAAGATGATTACGAAATTATGATGTGAGTCTACAATAGAAAAAACATGTAATCCTTGTTGTTTCAGGATGTACATACTACACAACCTGACTATCCTTGGGATATAAACTGTGCCAAAAGATATTATGGATTTGGCGAATCCTACATACTCATCAGAGGTATGTTCCCTGACATTTTCATTGAATGACACTATAAATGTTGTATATGCCCCAATCACCGCCACTTTGAATGTTATAAATTGATAGTATGGTGTACACTGCTAAATTTTTATATACACTGAAATGGCGATCTGCCTGGAGCTTTTCTCCAGTTATGTGAATATTTAAGTAATGGATAGTAAAATTGTAAATGTGATTTATTTTTATGTATATGTATATATTTTAAGCATGTTGGCTTATATGTTGCATATGTTTCTTTGTTTCCCTGAAGAAGTCCTATGTGGACAAAACGCGTCGGCTACTGGATTTTATCTGATTGATGTATTTCTATGTGAGAAGATATTTAATAAAGGACAAATGAAGAAAGAAAATCTCTACATTGGAAGTTACTATATGTGTACATAAAGACTGTGTTTATCAACTTAGTTATTGAACTCAAGCATCCAACTATTGAGTGCTGAACCATCCTTTGTTCTTTTGTATTTTGGAGTTTTTCCACATTTTGGAGTAGAGAGGGGTTGTACTCCTTGGTTCATTGCACCTTTGAAAGTATTATATACCTTTCTCATTACACTATTGTTGGCAGGTGCGGTTTTCGTTTGCCTCAACCCTTTAGTCGTGTTTGATATTAGCTATGCATTGGTGGTCACTTCAGGCTTTTGTTGCTGTAGCGTGAAGTACAGATCTCATATTGTCAGTTGTCGCTGGCGGTTGCAGTAGTGCAAAGAGTCAGGTTCACCGGGGGTTCGCTTTGGCGATTGTCACAGATGGCGGAGTTTCAGCATGATGGGCCCGTTCACGGTCATGAAGAGCCAAAAACTTCAGGATCTCACTTTTTAATGTGGAGGAATGCACTCTGATGCTAAACTAAGGGTCCAGGACCTGGGAAGTAATCAGGGACTTATCTAGCAGAGGCCAGCAGTTCTCAAGCAGGTCTAGTTAGAGGTTCAGGCAGATCCAGTTGCAGCAAGTCAGCTGGGAAGTTGAGGGAGGTCTCTTGAGTTTGTTGTATCCCTTTAGCTCCAAACAGGAGGTCAACCAACTGACCCTTGGAGTTACTCAAGTTAGCCTGGGATAAAGGACGCAGGTCCAGTTTTCCTTCTCAGAGAGCAGGGAATGCCTCAAGCCACAGGGCAGTCCTCTGGGAGCAAGGCAGGTGTTGGAGGGTCCGTTATGGTTGGCCACACTCTTCTGCTTACCTCTCCCCTCTCAGAGTCTCTCTCACACTTTGCTCGGTCACTTGGCAAGAAAGAACCATGTTATAAGATATAATAGTTTATTAAACAATTCAAAAGCATTAAAGAAAATACTTCAATTTAAGAGTTGCCCATCAACATATGGGTAAGATCAGAGATAACTGCATCAACAATGTTAAGGATCAATTAGTTCAATTCAAACAGAAAGGTATATCTATAAATTAGTCCATGAGCAGCCGCTCAAGGGGCAACCCTGAATTTAAGAGTGATACAAAGGATAGCGTTCAGAGGACAAAACTTCTTATTGAGATACAATAACAATATTCAAGACTACACAATTAAAACTGAAATAAATGCAATTGCTTGGGTTCAGATGACCTGAAATAGATAATCTGACAAAGCCAATAGGCAAAATTATTCAGTCAGATAGACTGACAAGGTCAATAGGCAGAATTATTCAGTCAGATAGACTGACAAAGCCAATAGGCAGAATTATTAAATAGGAGCATTATCACCTTGGCAATAGGAGCTCTGGACCCAGTCAGGAGAACAATTGATCAGTCGGGAACCCTCACAAGGCACCGGGGTGCTGGTTTGAAGAGAGTTCGAAGCCACACCCTGGGTGCAGCTATTTTATATGCTTGAATGCAGAAGTTTTATCATCTCTGACGTAGGTCCTGACGCAGCCCTTGACCGCCCTCTTACAGTAACTATGGAAAATTCCACACGTAGAACTGAGAAGTGGTATCATGGTGAAATTAGGGGCTTTTGACAGGTGGTCAGTGCTCCTGACCGCAAAAAGTAAACAAAGGATAATTTTTACCGTAAGAAAGCTCAGAATTAATATTTTAATACATTATTTCTTGGTCACGTTGCCGTCTTTCACAGTTTCGATTAGGCAAGCGCGGAAAGTTTCATAACTAAAAATATTGCAAATGTACTTGTGAAACCGCCAGATGTACCAAAAAATGTCCTATGCGTGTGGGCTAATCTAATTCTTGTAACTGTGGAAATTTACAAGGGGGGGGGAGAGTTTGTCGCGGAGGATGGCGCAGGCCTCTGCTGTCAGGTTAGTGAAGTCTATGAGATCAGCTTTTAATATTAAGAAAAGGACAATAGGATACCCTGACTTTATTGGGCCTATACATATCTCTTACAAAGGTATGGTTGGTCCTGTATGTAGGTCTGTGAGAAGGTGAACTTGGGCCTATGTGTGGATTTGTAAGAAAGTGAAGGAACGTGGACAACTTAAAGACCCTTTATCTGGGCCTCAGTGGTGGGGCCTATCTAGGGATGCCAGGTTGGAAGGGTATTACAGAATGGGGTGTGTGTGTCCTGTTTAGAGGGTAAAACGGGACCCTCCTACACATCCCTCCTCTTGTTCATTATTGAACACGCCTGTGACACAATACTTTGCTGGACCCTCAGGGGCTTGGTGCATACCGAGTGGGTCACTAATACACATGCATGCTGTCTGTGGTGGCAATTCTGGTGTTATAGTAACGTATTCTCCCCCATCATCGGCAGCTACCTCATCATACCCGTTAATGTCATGCTCCTCCCTTAAGGCGTATCTAGGTGGTGGAACCGGTGGAGCTGTAGGTGTGTTTGAAGAGGCAGGAAGGACATGTTGCTCTAAGAGTTGCACATGGATCTGCCCATTCCCATCCCCGGGAGCACGGTCCATGTCCTGATACTGTGCATTGTGATTAATTCCAGTGTGAACGTAATTCATTCCTACTGCTTTGGTGCTGCATCTGTTGACACATTTAATTACTAGCTGTGCACCGCAACACATTAACATGACTACACAACAAATAGGTAGCACAATTTTCAAGATAGCAGATAGCCATGAAGGCATCCAGTTGAAGTTGAACCAGTCCGGGATAGGATCTGCAGCGGCACCGCCCTCGTCACGCATCTTTTTTCCCAGATTGCCCAAGTCCTCAATGGCCTTAGCGAGCGACCCGTTTGCGGCATCATTAGCCGGTATGAAAGTGCAGCAGCTCTTTCCGATGGAACTGCATACACCTCCCTGCATAGCTGTGAGCTGATCTATAACATATCTTTGCTCTAGAACCATAAGCCTTAAAGGCCTTAACTCCTCCTGTATGGCGTTGAACCCATCTCGGGTGTTATTTATCAGAGTCATTAGTTCGTATCGTGTGACCTGTAGCCACCGTGCATTAGCTGATGTTTGCCAAATGGGCCACAGGCCCCCAAAGAATTCCTGGGCACCATTGAACAGGCGAAACTCTTCAGGTATTCCGGCGAAGGCATCGTTAGCGAAGTATTGAGCCTTCCGTCGGTGCCGGTGAAGCAGGGTGACGTCATTTGTCATGGGGTGTTCAAACACTTGAGAGATGTTGGATGCCGGGACAACGAGATGTAGCTCGTGCATGGTAACCATGGTGCATAGGCCCTTCCATCGAGGAGGCAACTGGGGGTAGATGCGTTCTCCACATGCCCAAAAGATATCCATGAGGCTGGCGGTGCCGTCTTGGAGGTCCAAATTAAAAATTGTTGTGTTACAGTTTGTGTTGCTGCCCACAGGGCGGGTACCGTTACCTAGGAAGCAAAGAAGAGGATGTTTTAGTTTATATGCTCTCTTCCATTTGTACGCTGTTCCCTTCCCAAAGGTGTACCGTCTAGTTTCCTGTGCCCACACCTCCTTACACTGAGTCTCAACATCCCAATCAATATTTTGTTGATATTCTGTTTTTGCAAAGGGTTCTCCCAAGGAAGCTGCCTTACATACCAGGGCGTCTGGGCCGTGCCATGGGTTATCAAAATACACATGGGCCTGCAAGAGCAGCACAGACCTATATTGACATGGGCAGTTGGCAACGTGTGAACTGTTATTTTCGTGTATCGGGGGTTTGTTATGGAGTTGTTTGTTTATTGTCTCCTTACATAGTGCCGGGGGGATGTGAACATAAAAAACCCTGATGCTTTGAATTCATGCTCATGATTTGTGAGCGGTGTCTCCCATCTAGGTGATTCCCATCTATACAAATTCTCATTTTCTCTCTCGAATTGCAATGCATCAGTGACAACCATGTGTGTTAGATAGTTAGAATCCCACGCGGTGGTGTTTACAAACACAGTGTCTATCTCTGCTGAGAAAAGCTGTATTTGGCCGTAGATACGGCAAAGAAACAAATGGAGGAGGCATTTGGCCGTTGGGGGTGGTATTTCTTGTGGGAACACCATTTTGTCTGCGCCAACTGCATGCGGGATGTGTGAGCACACAAAGCATGCTTCTTTTGTCACCTTTTTCCCTATTTGAGACATGTGCCGGTACCACATATTATCTAGCAGGGCACTATGGGCTTCATGGTCTTTATTAATTGTGTCAGGACGTATGGAGTGGAAATCAGGTCTGGGATGTTGGCGTGCAATGTGGACCACCGTGTCCTGGAGAGCGGTGGCCAAATCTTGTTTGTCATTATCTCTTGTTGGTCTATGACTCCTCCAGAACCTTGGCCTACCTCTTCTAAATCTGCGAGCGTTGCGGGAGTTGGGACTGCGGGTCACTGGGGGGCCTACTGTAATCTCTAGAAGCCTATCCCACGGAGTAGTAGTAATACTTGGGTCTGAGGCAGTAGCTATGCGTGTGTGGTGTGTACTAGTGTGTGCGCTACCAGTGGTATACTGTGGAAGTGATGGATCTTCAGTGTGGTGCGGGAAGTGTTTTTGTGCAGTTGTAATTTCTGGCACAACTGGTTGTTTTGAGAATGGTATGGTAATATTAGCAGAAAAATGTGGCTTAAAAGTTGCAAGATAAAACAGGTACCAGTTAAGTGCGGCCAACGTTATAGTGGAAAAAAGGCAAAATGTTAAGACAAGTGAAATACATAACTTTGCATTCCCATTAAGGTCCTCGACAATATGCTCATGGCGGTCATTATCTTCGTCATCAAAGGAGGATGGAAACCCGCTGTCTTGGTGGAGCTGTACCAAGGGTATGTCCTGTCCCTCCTCTAGTCGATTGGCGGAGGTGGTGCGGGGTCCAAGCGGACGTGGCTGCGATGGATCCATGCTTTTCTTTCAGCTATTCGTACTGCAGTTGGTGACGAGTCTATCACCTTGAATGGGCCCTCGAATTTAGGGTCCTTCCAGCGTCTGACGTTCTTCCGGATAAAGATCTGCGTCCCGGGACAGATTGGTGGGAGCTCAGGATCGGTGGGGCCCTTCCCCTTTCTCTTGGATATCTGGATAGAAAGGAACTGCGCTGCGCTGGTTAGTTGGCACAGATAGTGGTAAAGTTCTGCCTTAACTACCTCAGATGATGACTCACTATCTAATTTGGGGCGTGTGGATGGAACTGTTACATTTATGGATCGTCCAGTGACAAGCTGATGGGGTGTGAGGTGATGATCCGAACTTGGGGAGTTTCTTAGTGCAAACAGTGCTATGGGCAGGCAATAAAGCCATTTCTTTCCTATTGTGGCACTTATTTTACTTATTTTGTTTTTGAGCAAGCCGTTAAGGCGCTCACAAATGCCGTTGCTTTGTGGGTGGTAAGCTGAGGTCAGCTTGTGTTTGATGCCTAGCATTGTGGTCAGGAAGGAAAAGATGGCGTTTGAAAAATGGCTTCCGTTATCGGTCCGGATGGCGTCTGGGACGCCCCAGCGAGTAATGACATCACGTAATAGAAATGTGGCCGCTGCTTTGGCATCGCAGTGGACGCAAGGTCCACTTTCGATCCAACGTGAGAATGGACATACTACCACAATGAGATAACGATAATTTTGGCAGCGATCGATCATATCGACATAGTCAATGTGTAACTCTTTGAAGGGGCCTGATGGTCTAGGAATTGTAGAGGCAACAGTTTTGAGCGTAGGGGCTGGGGAGTATTGTTGGCAAATGAGACATTTATTAACATACAATTGTATCTGCTCATAGGCATTGGGGATGAACCAGTCTGTTTGCAAGGTGATGGACATATTGTCTCGGGTGACATGTGTGGGAAGGTGGAGTTGATCTAATGCCACTTGTAACAAGGCCTGTGGCATCACAGGTTTTCCTGTTACTGTTTGTCTGTATACGAAGTCGGCGGAGTCCTGCTGTACTCCCTTCTTCTTCCATAACTCTTTCTCTTGATCTGGTGCACTTTCTTGCATTTCTCTGAGGTGTAGTTGTGCAATATGATCGTATTGTCGCGTTTTGTCAATATCAAATGGTGTTGGTAATTGGGGTGGTGTGTTTGAACTGTGTTCACTGCTGGTGTCGTGCTCTGTTGGAGGTACTGTTTGGGATAAGAGGATAGGGGCAAGTGGGACTTCCGGTGCTGTTTGGATTGAGGGGCCTGCTACTGAGGGGCCTCTGGCTGCAGCTTTAGCTGCCCAATCAGCCAGAGCGTTACCTCTGGAGACAAAATCTTGGCCATTAGTGTGCGCTGTGCATTTGACTACGGCTACTTCAGCTGGTAGTGTAAGGGCCTCAATAAGTTCTTCAAGTAACGTTTTGTGAATGACAGGTGTACCATCTGATTTAAGGAAGCCGTGCCTTCTCCAGCGGAGGATGCTGGAGTGAGTTGTTGTGGTGACATATGCCGAATCTGAATAAATTGTAATGCGGTCCTCAGCTCCAATGTTTAGGGCAGCTATGAGTGCTACCAGTTCAGCTGCCTGGGCAGAATAATGTGATGGGAGCATAAGTTTCTGTACGATGTCTAAAGAATCAGAGGAGTCATTTTGTTGTGCTTTAACTACTGCAGCTCCTGTGTATCTTATGCCTGTTTCTTGATCAATGGTAGAGGAGCCATCAACAAAGTATACAGTACTATTTGGTAATGGATCTTCTTTTGCTGCTCCTGACTCATCTGGTGAATAAGTGGCACAATCATGGTTGTCATCATCTGAGGTGACAATTGGATGGGCAAAAAATGTGGCTGGGTTTACGGTGTGACATTTGACAATTTTCAGAGAAGGTAATGACAGTATGACTTCGTAGCCTGACACTCTTTGCGTTGTCAGTGTTGTTTTAGCTTTCTGTATTATTGCAAAAACAGCATGTTCGGTGTACATAGTTAGTGGGGAACCCATTACAATGGGGGTACTTTTTTCAACAGCAAATGCTGCGGCAGCAAGGGCCTGTTCACAAGGGTAATGGCCTTTCATGACAGAGTCCAGCATGCCGCTGAAATAGGCAATGGGCTTATGGCCCATGGGGTATTTTTGAGTGAGTACTGCTGTCATGACTAACCCATCACAGTGAGTGAAGAGGTAGAATTCTTTTGTGTAATCAGGTGATCCTAACACTGGTGCATTTGTTATCTCATCTTTGAGCTGGGTGTAGGCTGTTCTCATTTCAGGTGTCCATTCAATTTTATTGTGTCTGTCTTTGCCCATTTTCACAGCTTTCAGCAATGGGGCAGTTATTGTTGCGAAATCAAAAACCCACTGGCGGACATAATTAACCAAGCTGAGGAATTTTTGCATGTCTTTAACTGTCTGGGGTTCAGGAGTGCCTTTTATTGCCTCAACTCAACCTGGAGTCACTCGCCTGCCTGATGCAGACAGTAGCTGTCCTAGGTAGTGTACCTCTTCCTGACAGTACTGTAATTTTTGTTTGTCAACTTTATATCCTCTTTGTGCCAGCGTGGTGAGTAAGAGGATGGTGTCTTTCCTGCATTGTTGTTCGGTGGGGCTGCAAAGCAGTATGTCATCGACATATTGCAGTAAGGTGCTGTCACATTGGAAATTGGACAAGTCTTCTTTGACGACCCTGTTAAAAACACTAGGGGACTCACAGTACCCTTGAGCGAGCCTTGTGTACGAAAATTGCACATTTCTGAATGAAAACGCCAGGAGGTACTGGCTGTCTGGGTGCAAAGGAACGCTGAAAAAGCATTTTTCAGGTCGATGACAGAAAAGTACTGTGCATCCGGGGGACATTGGTGAGAATGACAGAGGGGTCTGGAACAATAGGGAATTCTGGTACAACTATGCTGTTAATTGCGCGAAGATCATGTACGAGACGCCATTGATTTGTCTTCCCCTTCCGCACAGGAAAAAGGGCTGTGTTACACGGAGAGATACAAGGATAAATTACTCCCTGTTCTAGTAATGCCTGTATAGTGGGGGCTATGCCCTCCTCTGCTGCTTTAGACAAGGGGTACTGTTTTATTCTGGGCAGGATAGCACCTTGTTTGAGTGTTATCTTAAATGGCCTGGCAGATCTGATAAGGCCCACATCATTTGGGCCTGTTGTCCAAAGATGTGCTGGTACCTGAGCCAAATCGGCTTCTCGCACAGAATCATAGTCAGGGGTAATCGTTGGTGTTCTAATTTCCAATATCACTGAGACAGGCACATTGTTATCATAGATAATCTCGGTTTTAGAATGTTCCTCAGGGGATCCAAATAGCTGAGCATCTGAAATGTGTCTGACCAATCCTTCCTGTTCAAGGAAGATGACACAAGCCCATGTGTGAGCATTGTCATCGCATGCCAGGAAAGCGCCATAGGTGGGTGTTATCTCAAGGGCGCAGATGTCAAAAATCAAGTTTTTATCTAATGCCGGTGAGTCTGGTACTTGGGGTCTAAAGAGAAATTCTTTTGGTAGCTGAACTGTGCGACCTCGTAATTCGGGAGTGGTGGCGACAATTGTGTGGACAGCTGCAGAGAAGGCCTGCTCATTCACTGGGCGTGCTCTGACTTGGCTATCTAAGGAAGACTGTGCAGTGACTGCCATCATCCTAGTTAGTGGAGTACCTGGAATGGAGCAAATCATTGTTCCATTGTCATCAAAGTGGATGGTCATGTTCAGTTTGGCCATGAGGTCGCGTCCTAAAAGATTGACTGGGGAGCTGGGTGAATAGAGCAGAGGCTGCTCCACTGTATGGCCTCCTATCTCCATTGAGACTGGCTTGGTGAAGGGGACCCTTGCTATTGCCCCAGAAAATCCCTGTGTGTCCGCTGTTTTGTTTGAAATGGGCAGAGGGCCACCTGTAATGCAGGAGTATGTGGCACCTGTGTCAACAAGAAAACTGTATGTTTTGTTATTTATCATAACACTTGCAATAGGGTCCTCTTCAGTATTGCTTGTGCATGACAAAATTGGGCACACAAGAGTTGTCTGTGGGCTGTCCTAGCCAGTGTATCCTCCATGCTGATATTGCTGGATGGTGCCCTGGGTAAAGGGGTTGCTGGAGGCAACAATTGTTCCTCCTAGAGGTACATTGTTTTGTGTTTGGGGGACCATCTGGTAAGTAGGCTGTTGCTGTGGCTGTACTTGTTGCATTGGAATCTGCATTTGTTGGACCGCTGGCTGAACCTGAAGCATTGGGGGCGCTTGGAGCTGCACTTGCTGTTGCTGTGTTGGTTGCACATATGAGTATAGTACTTGGGGCTGCTGGGGGGTGGCTGTGTGCGCTGTTGTTGTTGGAATGGTGCCTGTGCTTGGTAGCCAGGACGCATATATTGCTGACCCATGTCGCGCTTTTTACTGTTACAGTCTCTCTGGATATGGCCTTGTTTCTGGCAATAGTAACATATTATTGGTGATGCCCCTTGTCCTGGCTGTTGTGGAAACCTTTGCTGTCCCATCCCTCGCCCCCTTCCTTGTCCACCCGTGTTCCAGTTCATGTTCGGTCTGTTATTGTAATAGGGCTGTACGCTGGTGCTGTACGCAGGTGGTGCTGGCATGTATTGTGCCATTGCCTGTTGTGGCTGCTGGACATACTGTATGGCTTGTTGGGGTTGAGCTTGTATGTACTGTACTGCAGGTTGTGCTTGTACCTGCTGAGGGGCAAGTTGGGTATTGCCTGCAAGAGCATTTATGGCAGCCTGAGGGAATGATGTTACTGCTGTCATTTGAGTGACGGGTGCCGCGAGCATGACTGTGTCAACATTGTCTTTTTTCTTATTGAGTTTCTGCTGTACTAGTTTGGCAGTGGCATTCTCTATTGCCAGCTGTCTAGTCTTCTCCTGTTCCTGTCTCTTTTTGCAGTAATGTACAATGTGATCTTGTATCTCTGCCCATGGCTTGCATTCCATTGCTACAATGCCATCTAATTTCTCCTGCACTTCAGTTGGCAAACCTTTCTTTACTGTGTGGTAAAATAGTCTCCCATATCCTCCATTTGCGTCCCAACGTTGCCCTAACTCCTGGTGCCATTTTTCTTTCATTCTAGAAAGATAGTTGGCAGGGTCTTCATTTGGTTGCATAGTCTGTGACAACAGAGCCCCAATGTCAGGAACATCGGGGAATTTCCTGCGCAACTCAGCCCATGCTACTGTTCTAATCTCGTTGAAGGAAACACCATCATGTTTGGTGTTTGTCTTGGTAAGATTTTTATGAATACGTATAAAAAGATCTTCTGCATCTTCTCCAATAAGGGAGATCAGCAGGCTTTTTACATCTCCGATTGCTATGTTGTTGCCCGTGGTGCAATTTTCAAAAGCTGCAATCCATTTTCCCGCACCCTCTGTGAGGGGTGGGAGCGCTTTTTTGACATTTTCTTTGTCTAATGTAGACCAGGGGATATAGATGGGGGGATCAATGATGTTTTTATAGAGCAGTGGCATCTGGCGCGTTACCCCAGGGCGTTGCGCTGTGGGTCCTGTAGGATCATACTGGCGAGCATATCTCTGCCAGATTTTGAGGCTCTCCCTCATGTAGTCATAGTCCCAATCCTGATCTCCTAATCCTTTGAGGATGCATTCAACTGCTGTTGCCATGTACTGAGGTTCAAAAGAGCCTTCCCTTGGCCAAGGGCGCATTTGTGGCGCCAAGGGCTCTGACCAACCTGCCAAATCGTCTGAAAAAGGGTTAACTGCATAATCTGAACCTTCCCCCAATGTCACTATCTCATTGGGAGTGAGGTCATTACTAGCTTTTGGTGGACATGGTCTACTGAGACACATCATGTTACGTCTATTTTTCATCCTAATGGTGCGTAAGGAAGCAGAGCCCGAGACGTCATATAGTATGTCGTCGGGGCGTCCATGTGTCCCCAAGACCTTAAGTCTCTGTGCCTCGGTGGTCCTGACCTTACTTCTTACCACTGGGTCTTGTTCCTGTGGTAGCCCACAATATATTGGGATCTCACCAAACATTGGATTGTGGCCTTCTAGCACCAGTGGGGGTGTCTTCTCCCGTCCTAATGCTGTTGGGGATTGGTGGGCTCGGTGTGTGTTGGTGACTGTTTGTGTTATTCCAGAGGCGGCAGCGTCACAGTGGCGGGGACGCTCATTATGGAGATATTGCATATTCCCTTCCCCATTCCCGCTGATAATTGTCTGTGGGTGGTGCTGCACGAGGTGGTGCCGCGTGGGTGAGGGTGGTGCAGGAGAGCTGGCCTTAGCGATCATGTCTGTAATGCTTTTGTTCATGTTCTCTAATTTAAATGACAAGCGTCTCATTGTGTTTACCTGTTCTGCGTGGCTAGGTGATTGATGCATGTGTGACTGTTCTTCTTCAAGGTGCTGTGGTGAAATACTTTCCAGGCTGGTGCTTTTGCTCAAGTCTGCATTTTGTCTATAATTGTCATATGAGGAGGGAAGACCTGTGAGGGGGGCACGCTGTCCCTCAGTTATGCACAGCAATGGTGGTTTGGGGAACTCAATGAGCTGCCGCTGCTCTGTCATAAGGCCAGATCCTGGTGCCTCAGCATGGGGGGCAGCAGCCATGAAAGGCATGCTATTTTGCAATTGGGGGTGCGAATTTGAAACCAGGTGTGTATCGGTGTCGTGGAATGGGTTGGGGTCATGTTGTTGTTGAGTGTCAGTGTCACGGAAGGGGTTTGATTTAGAGGGTTGTTTAGTGCTGAGATCATAGGTAACAATAACAGGTGAACGCGAGGGACGGGGCAGGGCTTGAAAGACGGAGTCATGCGAGTGACGAGATGATGTCTGAGAGGCCGAATCATAGTCCAAGTAGCCTCCCCCCTCTTCTTCACCTGGGCGTGGGTGTGCGGTACTGACTGTTGGTGTAAATTTTAGTGACAGTTGTGCATCTATAAGACCTGGAATACCAGATACTGCTGTGTCCCTTACTGTGTCGTTAGGGAAAGGCAAGTGCATGCTGCGCAGTTCTGTGAGGTGAGGGTATACATCCCCGGGGGGCATGGGTGGGGTCAGTGATCTGTCCATGTGGTGGTACGGATGACTGGGTGATGTGTGGGAGTTCTGGAACTCCTCAATCTGTGCGGTGGGTAAATCTTGGCCTAGGTGCGGTGAGGAAGATGCCTCGTTGGGTAATGGCTGAAAACCTGCAGCCGGGGAATTATTAGTGGTGACTGGTAGTTCCAGTTGCTCCTTATTAGTGAGCTCGGTATACATACCGCTAAAGTGATAAGGTGGTGGGGGCGGAGCATTGGGTACAACCGGTGATGTGGGGTCAGAGTGTGTTCTAACCTTATCTTTAAAAATGCGCCAGAGGTCTAGAGTAGCCTTTCTCTTCTGTAGTTTAGTACCTGAGTACTTTGTGTCTAGAAAGGTGGTGGCATGCTCCAATATTATAGGGTCAAAGCTTCCCTCTGATGGCCAAGGATGAGTCATCTTTGCCGTACGCTTATGAAGCTCACGGCAGTGCTTTAAGATATGGTGTTCTTGGCCTCCGAATGTTCTTAAGACATGTTGGAGTGGAGTCGCCATGTGGGTATGCCTAATCGTAGGCGCTTTAGGCAAGGCCTAAATTACAGGAGCGCGTTTTCTCAGGTGCTAGGGACAATGTCTCTGATGAGTTCTTGCTGTACTGCCTGAATGACAATGTCATATACCCCGTCCTGTAGGTCCCGCTCTTGTGCTGAAGTATAAAGAGGGAAGCGAAGCTGGCCATCAAAGCAGGCTTCAGCGATATAACTCTGGAGTGGGTGCCTTGGCCATGTGCTAGATAATATGGCAGTCAGTAGCGATCCATGGGGACGTATAATGAAGAAGATGTGAAAGTGGGTAGAAGTTTTATACACAGTAGAGCTCAAAATGCCATTCATGAATGTTGTCTTAAAACTACAATGTGTTTGAGGGTGAAAGTCGATTTTTGTTGGAAAGGGATGCACTTAAATGTCAGGCGAGTATTAAGCGGTAGGAGAGTGAGTGTCGAAGGTAGCGGTAGGGACGTCTTCTATTAGCTCCTCTCCTATGGCACTAATAATAACGTGACACAGTGCTTTCCTCAAGTCCCGTTCGTCTGGTCCGGTGTATATCCCGTTGGGGGAAAAGTCAGGAAATTGGAGTTGGTCGTCAGAGAGAGATGCAATGATCTTGCTCTGCAGTGGGTTGCGGGGGTAGGATGTGGTTAAGGTAGTAGGTATCTCTAAGCCTGGTGCTATTAAGCGAATGCGTATGTAAATATAATCTGGTGTTTTATGAACAGAGGTACCTAGGATCCTGTTCATGGGGACCGGTAATAATTGAAGAGACTAGAGTGTTTCCTAAAGTGTCAGTGCTTGCAATGTTTTTGTTCTTTGACTTTAGTGACGATGGGGTGCGGAAAAGCTGGTGCTAGCGAAAGCGTTATTTGCTGTGCCTGAGTATAATCGATCCCTAGGGCTTGAAATATAGTGAGAAGGACAGTGTTTGCTAGAGGTGTGACGTAACAAAAGGACGATGGGTGACCAGTGGAGAGACCTACAACGTTGTTGTTCACTAGATACACGATGATGGGAGAAGCTGTAGTATCAGGGGATGGGTCATTCATTCCCTACAATGGGTGGAAGTGCGGAGACGGACAGGTCGGGGGTTGCGCAGTGGGAACGTCGGGTGCAGGGTCCTGTAGGTCTACTGAGTAGTCCTGCAGGAGTGCCACAAGGAGTGGGGACTCATCAGCTGAAGACAATGGTTGAGGGTGAGCACTACTAGATGCTGATGCTGTGGGAGATGCAGGAGCGGAAAGACGAGGGAGTGTTGCTTCTTCAGAGAGTGTCGTAGAATGTGCGGAGTTAGTGTTAGACTCCTCGTCTGTGTGAATGACGGGGGGAGAATTAGCAAAATAAACAGAAGAACTTAATGAGGGTGGGGAGGATGAAGAGGAATTAGCAGAATGGTCAGGCCACAGCAGATCCGGACGGGTGGTATCTGGTGGAGGCAGTGGCTGGGAGGAGACGTTGAATGAGGGCGGATAGTCTACGAGAGACAAAAGGGCAAGGCGTAGCTCAGTGGTGGGGGTAAAGGTGATCCCTAAAATATTCCAAGCGGCTGCAAGAATGTCACTTTGATGGCGTGTAAGGGGGGTAAAGCGGTCCAGGGAGGTGTGATAGACTGCAGTGGCCGTACCACGGACTGAATGAATGAGAAGACTTATGATCTGCGGGGGGTCAAGGGACATAACGGGGGTAGTAAAAAGGGGACAGTACAAGAGGAGTGGGGATACACCTCCACCCCTCCTTTTGGCTACCACTTGACGCAAGGCAAAAGGTAGACAAAATGTGTGAGAGACAGAAAAGATGCGCAAAGTGGGTGCAATGAGCGTTAAAAGGTAATGCAACTACTTAGCGGGATCGCAGCTAAAATTAAAAGGCAAAGCAATCCAGACAACAGCTACCTAGCGCAGTCGCCGCTAAACCGTGCTGAAGAAAGTGCGTGAGGGCAACTGAGCACCAAACTAACTAGCAGTCTGCCACTCGGCTAGGGAGGGTAGAGCTGGCAGAACGGCAACAACTGGAGGGGGGCCTAGCGTGGAACAACAGGCAGAGCTATCATTAAAAAGACGAGACACAAAAAACAGACACAATGAACAAAAAATAGACAATAATTAAATAAATGAAATGCATTTCTGAAGAAAAACGAAAACCATCAATGTGAAAATATGCGAGGAAGAACAGACTGCGAGGAGACAGAGAAAAAAGGCGGGGCTAGGGGGAGCTGCAGGGCAGCTGCGAATGTTCGACAGGGACTTCCTCTTTCTGCGAAGGCAGAGAGCCGAAGAAGGCTGAAGGTATGACAGGGAGTGACAGACGTTCTGAAATAGCAAGTTCCTCAATCTGGAGTGGCGCAGCTATCAAGCGATAGAAGCGCCTACCAGAGACCGAAAGAAACTTAAGAGACAGAAAAATAAGAGTACCCAAGCAATGCAAAAAAGAGTCAGAGAGGGACCGGTCAGAGAGAGCGAAGAATGAGTGTGTGAATACACCCATGAACAACACATACAACGGTGGGCAGACCACACCCCAAGAGGCACGCGGGACCCCAGAGGACCCGAGGGCAGGACAGCAGTCACTGAAACCAAAGAACCTCAAAACCAGAAATGCATGGGCAGCCAGCCACGGAGAAACTCACCAAGTGAGAAGAGGCACACGACTCAAACCCCAAATATCAGCCACTGATGGCAAAACCGAAATGCATGTAGGCACCATCAAAATCGCAAATGCATGTATTAAGCAGAAAACACATGCCAGAATTCGGCCAGTCACATGGGAGCGCCGGCACAGGACTCAAACCTCAAGCCGCAAAATACATCATGAAATAATATATGGAAAAAAGCACATACACAATTATGCGGCAAATACCTCAAATGCATGTAATAAGCAGCAAATACATGCCAGAATTCGGCCAGTCACATGGGAGAGCTGGCACAGGACTCAAACCTCAAGCCGCCAAACACATCATGAAATAATATATACGGTAAAAGGCAAACACACAAATTAGGCGGCAAATACCTTAAATAAAAACATACAGAAGAAAAAGGCAAATACACAAGTTATATGGCAGAAAGGATGGCAACGAAAAAGTGGTCACAACGTGATAATAAGAAAGGTGGAGAGACCCCACGCAGAAAGAAAGCAAAACGTAGTATAGGACAGCAGAGAGGGAAGGACCAAAAAGATGCCCCACAAAATGTGACCAGCCACAGAGGACGTCGTGGCAAGACAGCCAGCCACAGGGGAACAAGGGAGCAGACACAGGGGAGACCCCAGAGGACACGACAGCTCGGACGGACCACCCCACAAGCCACAACCCGAGGTAAAATCAAGGAAGAAAAACAAAACTATCCCTGACTTACCCAGGCGGGCGGAGGCAGCGGAGCGTCCGAGGGGCAGCCTGGAGGGGAAACCCGTGCGCGTGTCCCAAGACCACACCGTGGATGACTCGCTGACCGAGACCCTCGTTCGTGGTCGCCACTGTTGGAGGGTCCGTTATGGTTGGCCACACTCTTCTGCTTACCTCTCCCCTCTCAGAGTCTCTCTCACACTTTGCTCGGTCACTTGGCAAGAAAGAACCATGTTATAAGATATAATAGTTTATTAAACAATTCAAAAGCATAAAAGAAAGCACTTCAATTTAAGAGTTGCCCATCAACATATGGGTAAGATCAGAGATAACTGCATCAACAATGTTAAGGATCAATTAGTTCAATTCAAACAGAAAGGTATATCTATAAATTAGTCCATGAGCAGCCGCTCAAGGGGCAACCCTGAATTTAAGAGTGATACAAAGGATAGCGTTCAGAGGACAAAACTTCTTATTGAGATACAATAACAATATTCAAGACTACACAATTAAAACTGAAATAAATGCAATTGCTTGGGTTCAGATGACCTGAAATAGATAATCTGACAAAGCCAATAGGCAAAATTATTCAGTCAGATAGACTGACAAGGTCAATAGGCAGAATTATTCAGTCAGATAGACTGACAAAGCCAATAGGCAGAATTATTAAATAGGAGCATTATCACCTTGGCAATAGGAGCTCTGGACCCAGTCAGGAGAACGATTGATCAGTCGGGAACCCTCACAAGGCACCGGGGTGCTGGTTTGAAGAGAGTTCGAAGCCACACCCTGGGTGCAGCTATTTTATATGCTTGAATGCAGAAGTTTTATCATCTCTGACGTAGGTCCTGACGCAGCCCTTGACCGCCCTCTTACAGTAACTATGGAAAATTCCACACGTAGAACTGAGAAGTGGTATCATGGTGAAATTAGGGGCTTTTGACAGGTGGTCAGTGCTCCTGACCGCAAAAAGTAAACAAAGGATATGTTTTACCGTAAGAAAGCTCAGAATTAATATTTTAATACATTATTTCTTGGTCACGTTGCCGTCTTTCACAGTTTCGATTAGGCAAGCGCGGAAAGTTTCATAACTAAAAATATTGCAAATGTACTTGTGAAACCGCCAGATGTACCAAAAATGTCCTATGCGTGTGGGCTAATCTAATTCTTGTAACTGTGGAAATTTACAAGGGGGGAGAGTTTGTCGCGGAGGATGGCGCAGGCCTCTGCTGTCAGGTTAGTGAAGTCTATGAGATCAGCTTTTAATATTAAGAAAAGGACAATAGGATACCCTGACTTTATTGGGCCTATACATATCTCTTACAAAGGTATGGTTGGTCCTGTATGTAGGTCTGTGAGAAGGTGAACTTGGGCCTATGTGTGGATTTGTAAGAAAGTGAAGGAACGTGGACAACTTAAAGACCCTTTATCTGGGCCTCAGTGGTGGGGCCTATCTAGGGATGCCAGGTTGGAAGGGTATTACAGAATGGGGTGTGTGTGTCCTGTTTAGAGGGTAAAACGGGACCCTCCTACACAGGCCTAAAGCAGCAGGGCAGTCCTCTGCAGAACAAGGGAGTCCTTCTTTTGCAGTGACCACACGTCCAGGAGTGTACTGAAGAGTTGTTTAGAGGGTCCAATATGTATGCCTAGTGCCAGCCTTTGAAATGGGAGAATACTCTAAGCTATCCCCAGATCTGGTTCTGGACAGTTCTTCCATTCCCAAGCCAAGGCTTCAAAAAGTCTGGCATGACAAAAGGCTATATCAGCTTCCTTTGTGTGTGTGGTGGGAGTAGCCCTTTGGAACATAAGTGAGGCAGGGAACAACTGTGCCCCAACCATCCTGGCAGGATGGCCCATCCTGCAAACACCTATTCCCCTCTTGTCTCCTGGTCTGGGAGGAATACACAAAGCCCAACAGCTGAGCTATTCACAGTCATAACCCAGGACACTGGCAAAAGGCACCACATGGTTAAAACTAGAAAATATAAACTTTCCAAAAAAAAGTTCAGAATTGTTGTGACATAAAATCAGATTTTTCAGCTAAAGACGATTTTATATTACAAATCATTTGAGGGCAAACATATTTTTACCTCCTCCCAATAAACAGATAGCACTTATTACATGTAATAAGGTAACTCAATGTTATCCAATGGGAGAGACAGGCCTTACAGAGTGAAAAACTAATTTAGGGTTTTTTCACTACCAGAACGTTTGAAACCTAAAAACACATGTCCTACTTTTTAAGTGCAATGCACTCTACCCTTTGGGCTTTTAGGGCCTACTCTAGGGCTGACTTTTATGTATTAAAAAGGATAGTTTAGGCCTGGCAAAAGGTTTATTTTGTTAGGTTGAAATGACAGTGTTAAAACTGCACTACAGGCTGTATTGGCAGGCGTGAGATGTGCTTTAAAGTGCTTCTTAATAGGGTGGCACCTGAATGCCGCAGGCCCACTGGTGGCATTTAATTTAGATGTCCTCGGTACATGTTGTATCATATACTAGGGATATATAAGTAAATTAAATGTGGCCATTTTTATCATGTGTTAGGGAGAGAGCACAAGTAGTGTAGCACTGGTTAGCAGGGGTAAACTGCACAAAATCCTAATGCCAACAAAAACTAAATTAAAAAAACAGGAGGGCAGAAGGTTTAGGGGTGACCCTGCAGAAAGTTTTGGGATGACCCTGCAGAAAGGACAAAGTCCAACAGGAGGTTATCAAGTGTGGTAAAATCAAACCTGGATTCACTGTTACCATCTGTTAATCTGTCAATGGGATGCAGAAAACTGTGATTTACTAGTATTTTCTGGATACCAGGTACGATTTAACTGCATCACATGCAGTTTTTCAACATGTGGTTTTACAAGTCGGTAAAATCAATAGGAAAAAGCACATGTGCGTAAACATCACAACAACAAGAAATTACACTTAAAAACAAGAAGTATGTCACTTCCTGGTTCCCATTTCCTTTTCAGTGCAGAGGAGAGTGTTTTGATTTGGAAAATCAATCTGAACTTTTTTTCTTACTGGCAACTTCATTTCATTTACCATCTGGAAGTCATCTTGTCGAATTTAAATCGATTGTAGTTTATTAAAACAAACATACGCCTATCCCATCAGCCTAATTTGCTTGGAAGTGTGGCACCTGAGCGCATTAGAAAATATACATTCAGTGGACCTGCATTAGAAGTGCTTGCAGAGGAGGTCAACAAAGAAGAGGCATGCCCAATGGGATATTTGGTATACAAGACCAGTGCCAAAACTAGATTTAAATTCTGACCACAAATAACACAGAAGTGCAATGCTGTGTCTGCACAACCCTGCAAAGGGAAGAATGCAAAAAAGATTTCAGGACCTCAGGTACCATGTTTATGAGCTGCTATCAAAGCACAGAGTAACTTGAAGGCATATGAATTACCTTCTAATAACATTTAGTTTCAAACATGGGTAACAGAACAATGGAGATGTTAGTCATTAAGGGTTTCAGAATGGAAGTTTGAATATGATATTACTCAGGACCAGGAGGTGAAAAACATCCCCTTTAATCACAGCCATCCATGTACAATTTTATGTTATAAATGCCCCCATACCTTCTTTCCCAAAGCTGTATAACCTGTTGTCCTGCTAAAAAAGACCTGCAGCTTTGGCATTAGACTTAATTTTCCTACTCATATATTAAAGGAAAATACCTGGCATGCACCCACAACACCCTTGACACCACTCATCTCGCCCCAACACTTGACATTACTATTCTTCCCTCTCTAACATCGGTAATACAATTTCCTCAAACATTCGCTCATGCAAAAAGTAAGTGCCTGGAACCCTGCTCCACCCAACCTCACCCTTTGCAAGGTCCCCCTTCACCCTTTCCTGATGTTAAAAAAAAAAACCTGTCCTGGGGACTTGCCACTCTTCCACCCCACCCTCTGTGCATTCATGTCCCTCAACATTTCCATATAGAAATAAACCCTACCTGGCCTCCTTCAACCCTATCACACCATCCCCTGCATTTTCCTGCCTTCTTATAACCTGAAGCCACTCGCTCTGCTGTTGAACAGCCATTGCTTCACTGACACAGTCTCTGTGAGAGCCACTCATCATCATGGCATGCTTTTCTCTGATCAGCACAGATCAGCTGCTGGCATGGTAGGTTGCAGTTTGTGGAGCAGGAGTGCCATCCACATTCTCCCAGCTCACTCAGGTCTCTAGAGAATCAGGAGAAGTGATGGTTTTCCCTCAGTGAAAGCATGGGCATCAGAGTCAGGTGCTTTGCTGCACTCACATGAGAACATTGAAAAAATGAAACTCGTTTTCACTGCTCTGACGTTAGACCAGCAAATAACTGTGTTTAGAAACCCGTGTTTTATGCATGGCTTCCTATTACATGACAAAGATTCCTTGCATTCTGTTCTCTCTTAGTATAGGAAATAGTGTGAAATATTATTTTAAGACACGTATGAATACTGTTGGACCTGGCCCTCTCTGCAGGGTTATCCCCAAACATTTTGCCTTTTTTCTCCTATTTTTTCTGACATGTTTTGCTGATTTTAGAACTCTTGGTACTTTACCACTGCTGGTCAGTGCTAAAGTGCAAGTGTTCCCTGTATAAATTATATTTGTGATTGGGTTATCCATGATTGGCATATTTGATTTATTAGTAAGTGCCTAGTAAAGTGCACCAGGTGTACCCAGGGCCCAGGGCCTGTAAATCAAATTCTACTAGTGGGCCTGCAGCACTGATAGTGCCATCTACATCAGTAGCCCTGCAAACCTGTCTCAGACCTGCCTGCCACTGCAGTGTCTGTCAGTGCAGTTTTAAACTGCCATTTCAACCTGGCAAGTGCACCCACTTGCCAGGCCCAACCCATCCCTTTTATTACATGCAAGGCACCCATAAGGTGGGCCCAGGGTAGCCCCATGGGCAGTGTGTAGTGCACTTAAAAGGTGGGACATGTGCTGTTGTGTTTTACCTGTCCTAACAATGAAATACTGCTAATTTTGTTTTTCAATATTGCGAGGACTATATCTCCCATAGGGTAACATGGGGATTGCCTTTAAATATCTTTTACATGTAATTTCCCATTAGGAGCTGATAGAGATTTGGAATTTGGCGTCTCTGGACTCACAATTTAAAAATACATCTTTTAGTGATGTTTGAAAATGCCACCTTTAGAAAGTGGGAATATTCTTGCTTAACCATTCTGTGCCTTTGCCTGTCTGTAGAATACACGTCTGAGTTGGCTGACAGTTGGATTCTTGTGCATTCACTCTAGACAGTCAGACAAAGGGAGCTGAGGTGTGCCCTGCATACCCTGATGGGCCATCACCAGGCTGAAGGACCTTCCTCAGCTAGAGTGGTGGGAGGAGTTGTCACTGACACCTGAATAAGGCTATGCCTGTTCTCACTCAAAGCTGTCTCTAGCCCCTGTAGTGCGTCTGGAGCCAATGTCAGGGAAAGGCAGGGTCTTGTGTACTACAAAGACTTTCCTTTGAAGTTTGCCTACTTCAAGGCAGAAAGGGGTATAAGTGTTGGACCTCTGACACCCCAAAATCAGAACACTTCTGGACTAAGGACTGTAGGAGGGACTGCCACTCTGCCTGCTGCTCTGCTGTGCTGGTGTGCTGCTTGCTGGTTCTGTCCTGGGAGTGAAAGGACTGGGCTTTGCTTTCTGTATCTAACTTCCAAGGTTATCCAAGGGCTTGTGCGTGCTTGCCTCCTATTAAGAAGTCTCAGGGCCATCAAAGACTTCACCTACCAGTGCCTGGGCTCTTCTGCTGAGAGCCCTGACTTGCCTAGTGGTGCCAACTCCAGTTCCTGGGGCCTTGGAAGAGTAATCTGGTGATAAACTCCATGCATCGACTCTCAGTGTCTGTTTTCTCGACACAGCACCTTCCAAGCGGCTGAAAGATTGTCGCAGTGCCTGCTTTGTGACTGAAGAATCCAAGCCATAATTGCTTTGCGACTGAGAAACCACCACAGCACGAGTCCCGAGCACTGTGTCACCGATGTCCGTTACACCCGCTCCGACTCAGAAGCAGTACCCAATCGCGGCTGGAGAATCGGCACAGCACCTGCTTTGCGGCTGTGAAATTGACGCAGCATCTGCTTCGCCATCACATTATCGATGCAGCGTGTCTGGATTTTCGATGCATCGCCCCTCTGAGGTGACTCTTCATCGATGCTGGACCGCAATAAGGAACTGAGGCCGCATGTCTGGAATTGGATGCATCACCTCCCCTTCTAGTAAGGAACCAACGCATCACCGCCCTTGCCTAGCAGTAAGGAACCAACACATCACCTCCCCTGTGGAGTAAGCAACAGATGCATCACTCTATTTTCCGGCACCTCACCTCTCTTGCGCCTGTTCTCATCTTTGATTTTTGATGCATCTAACGTACTTTGTGCTAAAAGAATGCATCAATTGATTTCTGTGGACTACACTTATTTAACCTTCAAAAAGTGATGACTTGTGCATGTTGGATTTTTGTCATTCTTGTTTACTTTTATCCAGATAAATATTGGCTCTTTTTCTAAACTGGTGTGTACTCCGTTTGTAGAGTTTTCACTGTATTACTGTGTGTATAGGTATAATTCTTTACACATTGCCTCTGAGATAAGCCTGACTGCTTACGCAAAGCTACGGGGGGGGGGAGGAGGAGTTATCTTAGCTGTGTGACTCCCTTCCCCTGACCAGTGTGAGGGTCCCTACTTGGACAGGGTGCAAACCACTGGCAACTAGAGACCCTATTTCTAACACATATGAATACATATTCACAATTGGAAAGTCAGAATGTTCAAATATGAAATCATTCACACATTAGCTGAATAAGAAGCACACTATGATATCCAAGTCTTTGCAGGATGCAGGATCACAGGTGCCAAAATAATTGCTTTTATGTAAGTTTATTTGTAACAAACACATCAAGCTCCACACTGGAGAGGAAGCCCAGTCCAGCTCACAACTCCTGGAATCTCTGCTCCCATCAAGTTCTATACATGAGTAGAGATTTCAGACAAGACGTCACGTATTCCCCTCTGTTACAACTCACAAAATGATAATAAAAGAAAAACGTGGACATTGAAATAAATTAAAACACTTTGAAAGTTAACCTAATATTACATCATTGACAATAACAAACACCTGAATATAAACCTTTTACTTTTTAACATGCATATAAATATAAACTATTTACCTTCTATGCATTCATTGGAGCAACATTATAAACAATAGAATATCTTTATGTCATAAAGGGTATTTCATACATCTTGTTATAAAAGCAACAGATTAATACATTTGAATATCCTCATGCTATCTCGGCAACTGGTTCATACACCTTGAAGGTTGATGCGCACCATCATGTGACACTTTTCCACCAGCAGGCTCAGTTGTTCTAGACCTGCCATTCATCATATCTCACTTGGGCCACAAATATCTAGGCACTCTGACCACTTCACACATACTCTGCACATTACCATTCCACAATTCTACTACTCGATTACTAACTCTGATTATCCTCAAAGGATTGAAAAATTTTGACTCAGCAGTTCTTGCAATTTCTCTGTTCTTTACCCGAACCCACTCACCTTTATTTAATGTATGTGGAACCCTGCCACAATTCAAATTGGCTTTACATTCACAAGTAGATTTTGCTTCAGCCCTTCTGCTTTCTTTGTACCTCACCACTTCTTCTCCGGAATTGCTTTTTATATCCAACAGCCACAACAGTTGCAAATTACACATGGCTTCTCTACCTCTTATTTTTTCAACAAACAGGAAATGTATATCCATTAGTTCTTGGTGTGGTGTGATAACACCATAGCACATCCTTGATACTTTGATAACAATCTCTTCTATTAGCTAATGCCAATTGCAAAGCCTTTTTCAAACTCCTATCCATCTTTCTACAATACTGTAATTCTGTTGGTAATAAACAGATGTGCAAATATGTACAATACCATGTTGTGACAAAAATGATGTTAATTGCACACCATTATCTGTCACTATATCCTTCGGAAAGCACTCTGTTTCAGAAACCTCTTTTAAAAACTGAATTACATTCCTAGACGTAACATGGCTTAAAATTGTGACCTCTGGCCATTGTGAAAACTGATCAATTATAACTATAGCAAATACTTGGCTTTTAGCTAAACACATTGGCCCAACTATATCCAAGGCAACTCTTTCCCATACTCTACTTGGTCTCGACATTGGTAACTTTGTGTATTCAGCTGTCTTCTGTGATTTATCACTAATGGCACACTCCATACATGATCTCACTTTGTCCTCCACACCTCTATCCACACTGGGCCACCAAAAGCCACTCCTAATTCTTCTTTTCATGCAACTCATTTCCAGATGTCCCTCATGAGCCATGTCAAGAACAGTTTGTCACAAACTCACAGGTACCACCAGTTGCTCACCCTGAAACAACAGACCATCTTGATCAGAAAGTTCATCGGCAACATGTAAAAAGATTTGAAATCCTCAACAATAAATCTCTTATTGGACCATCTTGTCTATTGTATTCTAACACCTTCTAAATTACTTCATCTTCATTACACGCATTTCTCCACTTTATCTCCATAATGCACCCTCCTGAAAAATTCACAAATAGACACCATTTTTTTCCCTGTTACAATCCTGTCCTTGAGCATCCTCCTTCTCGTCAACTGGAAGTCTTGATAAACAGTCCACCAGAACATTCCTGGCCCCAGGAACATATTCTATCTTGAAAAGAAACTCTTGTAATTTGTAATGCCACGTTGCCACCCAAGATGTTGCTCTCTTACAACCCTTTGTAGTGAATAGGTCTACTAAAAGAAGATGATCAGTTCTTAACCTGAAACTTGTTTCATGTACATATTTTCGGAAATATTCAATACCCCACCAACATTCTGTATCTCCATCTCTAGAGTGGAATATTTTAACTCTGCACCTCACAATGGTCTTGAAGCAAAAGCAACAGAAATCAATTTGCCATTGCTATCTTGTAATAACACAGCTCCAATTCCTACATTGCTGGCATGAAGATAGATTCATAATTTGTGTAAAAAACTGAAAATGCTAGCGAACAAGCAATGGCTTTTTTTAACTCACTGAATTCACATGCACATTCTCTAGTCCATATAAACTGTTCATTTTTCTTCATTAATTTCCTCAGGTGTTATGTGTTGTCTGAGCATGCTGGAGTAAACTTTGCTTAATATTCTGCCAACCCCAAAAATGATCTAAGTTGATCTTTGTTTTGTGGCTCAGGTGCATCTTCAATGTCTTTATCAAGACTTTGTTTTCGAGATATACCATGTTTACCACAATTGTGACCTATATAATCAACAGACTCTGCTTCACATGTGAACCCATTATTTAGCAAAATGGTTAAGACCCTGCATAAAGCTTCTGCATGTTCTTTTTTTGTCTTTCCAAATGCTAGTATATCATCTTGAAAATAAATAATGTTTTTTCATTCTTAAATAACCTATGTCTAACTCTCTGAAATACTGCGGATGCAGATATTACTACAACTGGTATTCTCTTATACCTATATGCCCCCTCAGGCGTAATAAAGGATGTATAATATTAGCTATCTTTACTATCTTCATGTCTTCATGTAAAGCAATTTGGTGGTAGGCACAAGACAAATCTAAGGTGAAAAACACTGTTGCACCACCCAGTTGATCAAACATTTCCCCAATATTGGGCAATTGGTGGCAATCCACCCATGCGCATTCATTGAGATCTCTCAAATCCACATATTAACTGATCTTTCCATTGGGTTTACGCACACCCACCACAGGTGATTACCACTCCGATGACTTTAGTTCTTCAATAATGTCTTGCTTGCATAGATTTTCTAACTCCTCTTTTAGTGTTCTTCTCAACGATAAAACAAAGTTTCTGACTTTGTGAACCTTTCCTATGGCACCCTCATTTAAGATGACCTTGTGTACAAAGTTCTTTAACAGGCCTAGTTCAGAAAAGAAAACCTTGGGAAATAACTTCTTCATTTCTGAGCCTTATTCGCATTAATTTGTTAAATCCAATCACTGTAGGCTAGAACCTGATGAGGAAGATTTAGGTCAAGAGTCATCATAAGATCCCTCTGTTATGGCCAAGCTAATAAGCAAGACCCTCATTGGCTACATATGTTTTGGTCTCAATAGATTTTTCTTTGTAACTCACAGTTGAGTCAAAACTATCAGATGGTATCAGAACAGCCTATGGAAATAAATGGTATGTTTTGTAATGTGAATTTGTGGAGATGGCTAATCGCCCATGAGGGTTTCCAGGCGCTGCAATAAATCATCACCAGTCAAAGTGTGTCTTTCCCCCAATTCCGATATTATTTCAATCTCTTTACCACCAATATTCACAATACAAAAGGGGCATCTTTTATCTTTTCATTTATCTCATATACACCTAAAACATACTCCTCTGATACATCATGTATATCTAGTGCAACTTCCTTGATGTGACTTGATTTGTTGTGTCTGACAGCAAAATTACCCTTAACATTTATAGTTTTGTTTTTGCTCCTACATATCCTTGCTTACTGTCCTTTATTTTAACAAAGTCTGCAAATTTGACAAAGCAAAACTGGTCCCAGGATGCTTGCTTCCGGTCTAGGGAAGACCTGTCTTTGCAGTTTGGGCTGGACGGTTCCCATGAGGAACAGGATCAAGACTGATTTGCATATGGCTGGGTCTGAAAGGGGGTGGCGGAGTGAGCTAAAGAACGATGATGGATTCATCCCAGATCTGTGACTTGGGGTGAGTGTCTGAAAGGTTTCAGCGCTTCCTCCATCATCTCCTTGTGTTTGTGTTGACAACTTGCAGTTAGCCATATGCTCAGAAAACCCACATTTAAAACAAACCAAATCTTTATTTTCTATAGGTTTCCCACGAAAATCCATTTTGATTTCACAACCCATGGGTCTTTTCCCAATGCCATCACTTTTTCCCAAATGTACTTCATCTGTTGACTTATTAGCTAACCCTTTCATTCCTCACTTCTTTTCCTCAAATTGATTTTTCAAAGTCAAATCTTCAACCAATGAAAATTTTTCCTGAAGTTTGCCATCAGATGTCTTGTGTACCATGGTGCACGCATCATTTGATCACGAAAAGCCCCATAGTTGCATTTATTAGGCAGCTGACCTCTTCGCAACCATTTATTCCTAGCAACCACCTCATTTATTTTTTTATAATGCCAATCCAGTTGTTTTATAGCTGTTTCATACATATCTTCTTCTTCATCATCTTCCTCTAAAATCAATTGTGGTTAATGATACAGAATCCATCAGGACCCAGACAATGCTTCAATATAGCAAACGTTCTTTTATCTGTGTACACATCTCCACCAACGGCATCCACTAATGCCTCAAAACCATCTTTCCGCAGTGTCCATTCCTGAATTGGATCACCAGGATTGGATAAAATGGTATAGGTGCTGTAATGCCTTCCATACTATATGAGATTTTGATACAGCACAAATAGTTAACATAAATAAAAGGTGTGTGAATCACCAAAATGTTAACAAACTGACATGTTGTCAAATCAGATTTGCCTAACTGGTGTGTGAATCACCGCTTATCTAAAAATAAATAAATTAATGAATACAATAAATATCAAATGTTCACATCAATTACGAAAAACGGTGTGCGAATCACCATGAATAAATTGGAAACCTCCACCACCATCCATATACTTGAGATAGACAAAACTCTCAATATGGCCACTGCACAGCACAGAAACAAATGTTGTTGCTGTGTGCATGTCTCCAGTAGTTACGCCAAAGAAACTGACACCACGGTGGTGCGCGCACCAAGTCACGTATTTTTCTTGCACAATTTCGGACTTGTTTTGTGCACTGCCTTCATGCTACTCATGCTCCAAGTCACATGGTTCTCCCAGAACTGCAGACTTCCTACACCTGATTGATTGCGCTCCACATTCAGGCTTGTGATCCTTGCTCCTGAATTTACGCTGTCTCGCGCCATACTCTGTGGTAAATTCACTTATCTTAACTCTCTAAAATTTTGAGAATGGTCCCTTGCCGCCACATGTGAGGATGAGACAGTTTCCAAATGAAGATCACAAGTAGATCCTCTTCGCTCTCCACGGCAGTTCATGATCTGTGGCTTTCCGCCTCAGAACTCCACCATTTGCCCACTCATCGCTAGCATTGTATCCAAATTTTTGCAGGATCACAGGAGCCAGAATAATTGCTTTTAGGGGAGTTAATTTGTAACAAACACGTTAAGCTCATGAGCCTGAGGATGTCCAGGCCAACTGGCAACTCCTAGAATCTCAGCTCTCATCAAGGTCTATACATGAGCAGAGATTCCTTACAGGACATCACACACTGCTTTAATGGCAGGCTACTGGTGGTAACAACTTCTAGTATATATTGTTACCAGAATTCTTTCAATCAGGTTTTTACATAAAACAATGGTGTAGCATTCTCCATGAAAATTTACCAGTGGGGAGGCAGTCAGACCATAGTTGATAAATTACTTTTGACACAAGGCATTTTCAATGTGAACCATGAGGAAAAGTAATGACCTTGCATTATTCTGTTTCTTTTTATTATAAAAAGAGCTGGAAATATAACCAAGAGTGGCTTATTTATTTTGTTGGTTATTCAAGTCATCAGTCCCTTCTTGCCTGGTTAAGAAAATCCATTTTCATGTTAAGTCGGATTGTAGCCATCTTCTTTTTTTTTTATAGCTAATCATGTTGAGCCATGTGCACACAATAGGAAGTCTGAATCTGTCTCATTTTGTGAGGCGTTTGTTCTATATTGTTTGCACAGCAGATGTTATGACTATTTTGAATATAAGCCCTGTTTTGAGAAGCCAATATAGTTTGTCCATAGGAGGATTACGTCACCACTCATTTCTTTTCTTCTCCTTTTGTAGATATGCCAGCATCCTGATGAAAGAAAGAGCCAATTGCATTTGCAAAAACCGCAACAATGTGGTGCCAGCCGAAATCTCACTCTGTAAGTCTTGAATTCTCTACTCCAAAATGGCAGACAACTGCCGCTTCAGTTGCATTACCATTGCATCCAAACTCTGCCTGACTGCTTCTTATTCTAACTGGCAGTTGTTCACGTGTGCTGTGATGAATCATCCTGGTTTAGAGAGCAGCCAAGCTTTTTGTGCATGAATGCATGTGTTTATCTTGCATTGCATAGCGCGAACCTAGGCAAAAGGCAGTAGAGCGCTTTGCAGGTCAAAGGCAAAATAACAGTAAATGAGTGATTGAAGGTGAAGCTGGGTCTGAGAGTGGAAGTGGACTGTTTCATCTCTCTTTCATCTGCCTGGACCTCATTAAAACCAGTACTGGAGTGAAGCTGGCAACTGAAATGATAAATTGAAATAACGAAAGTTCTCATAGGGGATGCACTCACAGCTAGTGTAGTGATATGGCAAATATAGAATAGTGATACACCCCTGTTGTGAAACCTGATATCTGGGGACTAGACAAAGACAAAGAGGAAAAAGCTGACACCAGTGTAACCTATTTGTAATTTGGTAGCCCTGGTGAATGCCAGTTTGGAGACCAGTTTGGAGATGCCCACTCATGATTTTTAACTATGTGTAGAGAAGACAGAAATAAAGAACACTACAGTCTACTTTAGTATGTTTTCAATTTTTTGCAAGAGGACCAATAGGTCCTGGGGACACAGTGTTGAAAATAGCCACATAAGGTGGGTAAAGCACTACACACCATTTTTAAAAATGTCTTTCTTTTAGTTAACCTGTTGTAACTGAAGGAGGGGTAATACATAGGAGCTAAATGTTTCCAATGACGTGCACAGTTTTTGAATGTCATGCTATGATGTTGGACAGCATGTAGTAGCGGAGTTTCTCATTTGGTCCTTACTATTTTGATGATTAACTCAAAACAGAAACCTAGCATTTTGAAATTGTACAGTTAGACAAGATGTAACCTCAATGCAGGTTCAATTTCTGATTTTTCCATAATGTTCTTGTTGGAAATGATCATTTTTTGTGTGGTGTAAACCTAAACTTTTGCCCTATCTGTTTTTTCTTGCGGTAGATCTCCGTGTACTTGATTCCTGGTAACCAGTAGTAAAGTGCTTGCACTCATTTCAACATGATGAAATAGGATACACCTAATTAGCATATATAACATATGCATAAGTCCCTAGTACATGTGCAAAGTGTACTAAGGTCCTGTAAGTTAAATGCCACTAGTGAACTGCAGCACCCATTGTGCCATCCACTATAGTACAGCACAAACATAACTGCAGGCCTGCCATATGTAACCTGGCTGTTGCTGTTGATCCAGCACGGCTAATATAAATTCTTCTCTTTTGGACGTGACATCCAGGTACAGATCATTCACGACAATTATACTATATGACGGTGGGGCCCATAACACCGCATAACCTTACACTCTTCTCAGATATTCCCTGGATCACATCCTCTTACACTTTGGGGAAGAAAACGAAATTGCTGGAGGAACGGGATACCTTGTTAACATTTAACAGGATAATACCTTAAGCATCGTACACAATCAGTTTAATCCTGTCGGTTCTAAAACATCAAGGTATTCCGCTCTTTGGTCGATGGACCAACTAGTAGAATAAGTTGATGGTGATTAAGACCAGCTCAATCACATTCAAAACCTGATAATCATTACACTTATTATTGAGCTTAAAGAACCACAGACTCGTTATTTTAATTAGAATAAAGTTTATCTATTTTCTTAAATGCATGAGTGAGATTCAAGTTTATTAATTATTTTAATACATTTTAATAGCATATAAGAATTAAGGTTTTAGAAAGAATTTTATGCATACCCTTCTCAGATGGAGAATGAAATGTTCACCAAAGCAGATAAATTGTAGATCACAGCATAGAAATCCCAAAACTGACTGTCTGTCCCGCTAGAAGCCTCCTCGACGGATCTCCCATACAGGTTTCCCGCATCGATCTCGTTCCTTTTCCCAGTCAAGTTTAAAGTCCAAAATGAATATTTCTATAAAGAAAATGGCCTATAGAAAAATAGCAGCAGCTTCTTCAGCATCAACGTTCAGTGCTCAAAAATAATGCAAGAATAGCGCTCCTCCTACTTAAGAGCAGGTCCTCTTATACCCTACTACTAGCTTACTAAACAAAAAGTTGCAATCTTTGGGGGCGAGAATCATGCTAATTGGTCCATTTGAGGGGTGGCAAGAATCACCTCATTGCCCTCCTTGTTCAAACCAGTTCTCAAATTGTTTAAGGATTATACTTTCACATGACCTTTGGGTAGTAGCAGTCCAATTGCCAATCCATTTAATGTTTCATTTTCATTAGTCACTTTTCAAAACGATCCATTGTTAATTCTTTAGTTGTTAGCGTCCATTCTCACGGATGCGTGCTGAGTCTCTCTTGGCATTCTCCCCAAGTCAGGTCATCCTGACCTTGACACTTCTCACTCTGGGCTCGAATTGTACCCACGTGACTTAGCTTTGTGGCTTTCTTCCGCTTAGAGGCTATCTTTGCGTCTGCGCATTGACCTCATCTGCTTCGGCAGCCATTTTCACAGCACGGCCTAGCAGGCCCAAACGAACTATCATGAAAACAAACACAATCATAATTAAAATAAAGAAAATAAACCTTTCTGTTTCCCACCCGTCATTCTAAGTACCCCAGTTAGGTGTTACCTAGCAGAAGCGACATTTAAAGCCATGTTTACTTACCATCTGCATTCTTTTGCCACAATACAATTTTACTACATAGCACAAATCATGCGATTTTGCTCTAATACATATGCAAATCACTATATTAATATTATTTCACATTACAGTTGTAAATAAGTTAATTTTTGCACATGAACAGCAATTACCATTTGTATAAATGTTTACCAAAGGTGTAAATTGTTGGTTAGTCCATCAAACAATTAATAATATTAGTTCATTAGTGCTAATTTAGGGTATTCCAAAAATTTTCATTTACCTCGCTCCATCAACTCCCCCCTTTGGTAATTTTTAATATCACCACAAAAACCCATGTTACACAATTTTCAGATAAAATGTTTCTTGTCCATTTGCTTTTGTTAGTTCACACATCAGTGTCCCTTTCATCTTCTCTTTTTGTTCTTTCATACATGTTTTCCTTTAGTTCTTCAAGTTCTATTTCTCCCAATTCTCGTTCTCTTTCTTTCTTTATCTTATTTTCTCTTTTTATTTTATTTTGTCTTTTCCTCTTTTTAATGCACACACAAGCTAATTTCACTAATAACACTACTAATATTACTACTGTTGCTGATATTAGAACTTTCCCTATAATAGAACCACCTATTTCAGTGAACCATTTTGTTATTGAGGAAAAACTCTTACCAAGTTTCTCCCAGGCACTTTCAACCTCCAGTGGAGCAAGCTCTTTGTGCAAATTAGTAATATTCTTTATATACTTCTGTATATTTTCACTTTTATCTGGAATGTAAGTGCAACAATGTTGGACTTTCAGCATTCCACAGACTCCACCCTCTTTTGCCAAAAGAATGTCAAGGGCAAGTCGATTTTGCATCACCATAGCTCTCATGGCAGCCATCTCAGTATTTACCATCAAGAACCCTCCAGCAGTATTCGTTGATAAACGATCTACTACTGTGGACAGTTTCCGAATTTTAAATGCATTCAAAGATATACCCACTGCTGGTATCAATGCTCCAAAAATGTCACCAACTATTTCTGAGAAACTTTCCCTTTTCCTACGTGTTAATGTTTCACCCATTTCGTGTGTTCCTTTTTCTCCTCTCTCCACATGAAAAATCTTTGGAAAGACCAGGCCTAAATAGCATGTCCCATACCAATGGTCCGGCAACCTGTAATAAGCTCTATTTCCGCAAATATTATAGATCCCTGGAAATATTGGATCTTTTCCTCCTTTGAATCCCCATCCTCCTAAAATTTTGTAAGTATCTCTGCATTCACTGGAACCCACAAAATAGTTATCATACCTAGTCTTATTTCTACTGATGCACAACTTTCCCTGTTGGGGCCAATCTAAAATTATAGCTGCATTTGTCTCTCTTTTATCATTATTTTCTCCTTCAAACGCCCAAAGGGGTGTTTTTGTCTCTTCTTCTATTATTTTTCTTTGAAATTTAACTCTTCTGTTTTCTACCATTTCTAAAAATACCTTTTCTTCTTTCTTTAATTCACAGGTAAGATTGTGTCTAACTACATATTCTAATGTTAAATCTTTGTTTTCTAGGAAAAATTCACCAAACATTCTTGCTTCTTTCACCTTATTCAACTCAGGAATTATAGGAACTTTTGCAAAAACCTTATTTATGTCAGTATAATAATATTCTAATCAACCTGTTTTATAAAATAAACTAGCTAGAACACTACATGTTATCCCATACGTCAAAGGAAGGTGATGATAGGTCACACCTTCTGTGACAGACGCAGGTAATTGCATACAAACATAACAATCTCTCATATCCATTGTTTCTACGTACTCATATAACAATTTAGTGAAAACGTTCTTAGAAAAATCAGTTATTGATCTATCCTTATGTGATTCAGTACTATCTATTAGTGTTGCTTTGTTCTGTGTGTTATCTTCTTTGTCCTTTTTCGTGTTATTCCCTAATATGGACGTTTCCTCTACGGCTAACCTAATTGGAATTGTGATTGCTAAAATAAGCCAGATGAATATCAATAAACCTGTACAAAAGAAACACATTCTACACCATCTACGTAAAAACTCACATCTACACCTTCTATTTTCTGTGTCTACCATTTTGTTCTATTACCTAGCTATATATATGTATGTACAGAAAATGTGTCACCACACCTCAGAATGACGTATCAGTCACTCTACCCTTTTACGTTTTCTTGATTGATACTTTCTTCAGTTCTTTCCAGAACTCTTCCTTGTCTCCTTCAGGATTTTCTGTCCAGTCCGGGTTTTTCATTACCTTTTCATACTTGTTACACTTCACTCTCACCCATTGGTTTGCAGTTTTTCTTCTGGGCTTTTGTGAGTGTTATCTTCTTCTTTGATGTATCTTATTTCACTTCCTCTTACTTTGAACCCTATGATTTCTCCTTCATTGTTTAAATCTGAACTTTCATGTGCCTTTTCTGTTGGGACACTTATTTCTATCCCTCCTCGAGTTTCTTCCGGATTCTCGTTGGTCTCTCTATCTGATTCTAAATTTCCCTGTTCTTTTATTTGTTGGTCTGTCCCTATTGCTCCTCGTGGTTCTTCCGATTCTTCTTCTATCTCTCTATCCGAATCTATCCCTTCCTCAATTAATTCGACAATCTTTGAAGGAAACCTATCATAACTTGTGCTTGGCTGATCAATGTCACTGTCTCTTGGTTCAATTTCTTCGTCTATGATGTCAAGTTTCCATTTATTCGTTTGCTTTTCATCACCATCTGACTGATCTGTTTCAGATGTCGAACTAGTATCTGTTTTTTCCAGATGTCGACTTTCGGGTCGATCTTCAAGTTCTGGAACTTTTGCTATTTCAAGTTCTTCTTCTGTTGTTAGATTTGTACCTGGGTCTTCCAGATGTCGACTTACAGGTCGAGCTTCAGGATCTGGAACCCTGCTTGTTTCGACTTCTGCATCGGATGCTGAACTGGTATCAGATATCTCCAAATGTCGACTTACAGGTCGCGCTTCAGGATCTGGAACTCTGATAGTATGGCTGGCATGCACCCAGTTTTTCAATCCAGCACATTTGACAGCAGTTGTTGTCACCAGGATCACTTGACGTGGTTTATCCCAGCGAGGAGCCAAACAGTTTCTTCTTCTGTGGACTTTTATGCGGACCCAGTCTCCGGGACTCAAATCATGAGCTGGTTTTCTTTCAAGAGTGGTCGCATCCGGTCCAACCTGATGAAACACAGAATGTACCACATCAGCCAATCCTTTGCAATAAACCATTACGAGATCATCAGTTATAGTCAGCAGTTTGTTGACAGGTACATGTGCTTGTCTCATTGCTCGTCCCATGATTATTTCGTGGGGACTTAGACCTGTTTTTCTGTCAGGTATGCTTCTGATAGTCATCAGCACCAATGGTAGGGCATCAGGCCATTTGAGTCCTGTGGCTTGACACATTTTCCCTAACCTATTCTTTATTGTTCCATTTACCTATTCTACCACTCCAGAAGCCTCTGGTCTGTAAGCCCAGTGTAATTTCTGTTGTATGTCAAGAGCTTCACATATCAATTGGATCAGTTCATTTTGGAAATGTGTTCCTCTATCTGTTTCAATCGTTACTGGAAAGCTGTATCTCGGAATGAACTCTCTCAGCAGGAGCTTAGCTACAGTAACTCCATCATTCCTTCTTGTCGGATAGGCTTCCACCCAACGAGAAAACAAACAAACGACCACAAGAACATACTTCAGTCTATTGCTTGGGGGCATTTCAATAAAGTCTAGCTGCATTTTAGTAAAAGGACCTCCTTTACGTCCTATTGTCCCTAGACTCACTACTGTTTTCCTTCCTGGATTTATCTGTTGGCATGTAAGGCATCTTTGACAGAGACTTTCAGCTATAGCTCTGAATTTTGGGATGTACCAAGTCTGTCTGAAAAGCCTAATCATGGCATCCCTACCTATATGAGCTTGTCCATGGTACATCCGTGCCATGTTAGAGATCATGCTATCAGGCATAACTGGTCTTTCATCTCTGTAAACCCAAACATCATCTTCTTCTCTTTTCCTGCAACCTGCTTTTATCCAACCATCTTTCTCCTCTTCGTTTGCTTCTTCCTGTAATTGTCTTACTTCATCCCATGTTTCGACAATGTTAGTAAACAGCAATGGACATGAAACATGTTCTCTTTCTCTTCGTCGGTTCAATGAAACCATATTTCTAGCACAATATTGGGCTATTTCATTGGCATACCTATTACCCACGGTAATGTAATCCGCCTCATTTTTGTGTGCAGCACACTTCACCACTGCGATCTGTTTAGGCAGCTGTATCGCCTCAAGCAATTTCTTCACAAACTCACCATTTCTGATCGGAGTTCCTGCAGACATCAAGAAACCTCTCTGAGACCAGATCTGTCCAAAGTCGTGGACCACTCCAAAGCCATACTGGCTATCCGTGATCACCGTAATTCGGACATTCTTTCCCAGTTTGCACGCTTGAATCAGAGCAATCAGCTCAGCCACTTGGGCTGAACGTATCCCCCTCAGAGAAGATGCTTCCATTATTGCAGCTACTGTACACACAGCATATGCTGCACTCTAAACTCCTTCACTCGTCCTCAGACATGAACCATCCACAAACATCACATAATCTGATTCTTTTAAGGGCTCATCCTTAATATCCGGTCGAGGCTTTGTGCAGAATTCAAGCACATCCAAACATTGATGATCGACTTCATCTTTAACCTCTGCATTTCCTTCATCTGGCAGTGATGTTGAAGGATTCACACTTGTGCATCTGTCAATCGTTACATTGTCTGCACTCAAAATCACTTTTTCATACCTAGTCAGCCGACTATGTGCCATGAATTGGGTTTTGGTTCTAGTCAGAAGAATTTCAACAGAGTGTGGAACATATACTCTCAGTGGATATCCCATCACAATGCCTTCACTCTGCTCCAGACTCACACAAGTAGCAGCTACTGCTTTCAGACAGCCAGGCAACGCTTTGCCACTGGGTCTAGAACAGCTGAAAAATATGCAATAGGTCTTTTTATTTTTCCATGTCGTTGCACTAAGACCGAAAGTGCACATCCATCTCTCTCACTACAATACAGCTCAAATTCTTTTTCATAATCAGGCATTCCCAATGCCGGAGCTTCACACAACCTTGTTTTCAATTCTTTGAAGGCTTTCATTTCTTCATCATTCAATTCAAACGGATCTTTAACATCCTTTTTTTGTCAATCGCTGTAAAGGTTTTGCAATCAATGAAAATCCACTTATCCATTGTCGACAATACCCAACCATTCCAAGGAACATTCTCACCTCTCTCTGTGTCATTGGAGCTCTCATTCCTCGGATAATCTTTATTCTTTCTGTTGTCACCTTTCTCATTCCTTTTTCAATCTTATGACCTAAATACTGTACTTCTTGTTGGCAAAATTGCAGTTTTGACGGGGACACTTTGTGTCCTCCTTCGGCTAAATGGTTCAATAAAGCAATTGTGTCGGTAACACATGCTTCTTTGGTTCTTGATGCCACTAACAGGTCATCAATGTATTGCACCATCACAGATTTTTCAGGCATTTTCAAATCTTCTAAAGACTTTTTTAGGATCTGATTAAAGATTGAAGGACTTTCTGTATACCCTTGAGGAATTCGGCACCATGCCAAAATACGCTCTCCGAACCGGAACGCAAATAACGGTTGGCTTTCTGGATGCAATGGAATAGAGAAAAATGCATGGCACAAATCAATGACAGTGTACCATTCTGCATCATGTGGGATCTGATACAGTATTACAGTGGGGTTTGGCACAATTGGACAACAAGGAATAACAATTTTATTTACCTTACGTAAATCTTGGACTATCCTATATGTCCCATTTGGCTTTTTCAGTCCCATTATAGGAGAATTACATGGACTGCTCATTATTTCTTTCAAAATTCCCTGCTCAATCATTTTATTGATTACGGGTGTTATTCCTTCAATAATTTCTGGCGTCAATTTGTACTGTGGAGTATTTGGGTAATTTGTTCCTTCTCTTACAGCAATTTTTACAGGGTCTACTCCTCTCATTAATCCAATATCTTTGCCTGTAAAATCCCATACATCAGATCTGACTGTTTCTTTTAACTCATTTGGGATTTACTCTACATCAAACACAGGAAACATGTCATTCACTCCTGGCTCTAGTTCTGCCATTGTCATTTTATACAGTACATCTTCATCTGGTGTCTGAAATGCAATCCCATCCGGGGTACAATAAATGGTGCAAATCATTTTGCAAAGCAGATCGCGTCCTAGCAAGTTTACAGGACTGCAATCACACACCACAAACCGGTGCATTTTTCTGAAGGGTCCGACTTTCACCTCTACTGGTTTGGTAAGAGGCACTTTAATCTGCTGGTTTGAAACACCTACAACTTGGATATATTCACCTGAGAGAGGAAGGTTTGGAATTTCCACTGATCTAACAGTAGAACGGGAAGCTCCAGTGTCCACAAGGAATGTAACATTTGCACCATTCACTTCTCCATCCACAAATGGACCTGACTGATCTACCTCTAGAGTTGCGCCAAGTACGCACTCTTCCTCCTCTCCTAGGCACCGTCATAAACTTTCATCCGATTCATTCCCATCCTGCCGTAACCAATACTGCGATATTGCAGCTGCGCGCGGCAATTTTGTTACCTGCTCTCCTCCGTAGAATCCTGTCTCTGCACTGTATCTCTGAGGGTTTACACTCTTGGGAAGAGGTGGTTGCGGCACCTGACTCTGTTGAGTAACTACCTGTGGTTGCTGCAGCTGTTGGTAACTCACCTCACTCTGCACCTGTGGATTTAATGATTGATTTTCCGTATTAGCTTTTGGAGGGAATTTACACTCGTTTCTCCAATGCCCTAATTTTCCACAGTTGTGGCAGGGCCACTTCTTTTTGGCCTCTTCTATACTCATTTGACCTTTTCCTTTACCTATGTTTGGTTTGGTTTTAATCTGTCCTGTCTCACAAGTCTGATTATTCATTTGAGCTTCTTGTTTTTCTTCAACCTTTACTTGTGCCCACATCGCTTTTTCTTTTAATTTACGCTGTCTACACTCAATGTCATCACTACAATATTTAGCATATCTCAACACTTCGTTCACAGTGCTGTTCTGCCAACACAACATATGTTGCTTAATCATTTCACTTATCTCTGGTTTTAATCCATAAACAAATCTGTATACAAAATGACTCATGTCCTTTTCACTTAAAGTCTCATAACCGCTATACTGTTTAAAAACCAAAAGTAGCCTTTCATAATAGGCGTGTACAAACTCCTTACTCTCTTGTGTAGTTCTGTCAATCTTTACCCAATCAGTTTCTTTGGGTGGAATTTTTGTTTTAAAAAATGTAATAACCTGATCATACTTTCTCATCACTTCTGGACCTGGCGCTCCATTTTTTCAACTCTAGGATATTCTACTGTTGGCCAATCAATGGTAATCTTACATTCTGTCCATAAATCTGCTGGTACTACAATGTCAAATAGTCCATCCAAATCTACCCACAACACTTTTGAAACTTTGACAAACCTTTCCACTTGTCTGTACCATTCTACAGGTTTTTCTCTTAATTTCGGAAAATCATTTGTAAATGACAATATATCTTGTCTAGACCATGGAACATGTACATAGCTACCTCCTGGAGTTTCTCTCATTGGATACTCCCGTACAATTGATTCCTTATCTTTTACCGTAAAAGCCAAAGACGCTTTGTTGGTTGTTCCCTCTTTTCTTTTGATCCATCTGCTCTTCCATCTGTCTACATCTCCCCATCTTCTCAACAAAACGATCAGTTCTTTTATCTGTGTCAGTCGTCCTGATGTATTCAGATTTTCTATATCTTTTTCACAAAAATCTACCCTATATGGTTTCTGCAAACTCTTAACTTTTACAAATTCTACTCCTAGTTCATTCGCTGTCTCTTCCAATTTTTCATGTAAATTTCTAGCTCTCCAAGTAATGCTCTTACATAAGAACATGATCTCCTCAACCTGATATGTTTTCAATGTTTCTGTACCAATAGTCCCTAAAATCAACTCTTCCATATCTATCTTTAGCCTGATTAGCCTGATTACATACATGATTTGTATCGCTTTGGTCGCCCTAAGTTGGCGGGGGTATGCCCAGACGTGGGTCCCTTGCTCACTTTGCCACTGGATTCAAGCAAGCCTGGCTGATGACGGCTGAAATGCCAGAAACCGGTCCTAGGATGCTTGTTTCCGGTCCAGGGAAGACATGGCTTGGCAGTTCGGGCTGGACTGTTCCCATGAGGCACAGGGTCAGACTGATTTGCATATGGCCATGTCTGAACTGGGGTGGTGGAGTGAGCTAAAGAATGATGATGGATTAAACCCAGATCAGTTGACTGGGGGTGAGTGTTTGATTGGCTCAAACGTTCCGTCCATCATCCCCTTTTGTATCGCTTTGGTCGCCTTAAGTTGGCGGGGGTATGCCCAGACGTGGGTCCCTTGCTCACTTTGCCACTGGATTCAAGCAAGCCTGGCTGATGACGGCTGAAATGCCAGAAACCGGTCCTAGGATGCTTGTTTCCGGTCCAGGGAAGACATGGCTTGGCAGTTCGGGCTGGACTGTTCCCATGAGGCACAGGGTCAGACTGATTTGCATATGGCCATGTCTGAACTGGGGTGGTGGAGTGAGCTAAAGAATGATGATGGATTAAACCCAGATCAGTTGACTGGGGGTGAGTGTTTGATTGGCTCAAACGTTCCGTCCATCATCCCCTTTTGTATCGATTACATACAACGGTTGCGGTTCTGTATCTTTCTTTTGCAAATTTTTCAACCATTCATTTAATTCTTCTGGAGTTGGACCTACAGGTGTACTATTTATTTCTATCCAATTTTTATTTCTCTCTGGCGTTTCAGATGCTGACTCTGTTCCCATAGGAATCCTTTTTATCTTACTCTCGTTTACTGTCAGGTTAGTAGGCGGACTTGGTCTATATGAGCTAATCAAATCTCTTGTTTCTCTAGGTTCTGTAATTATCCCTTCTCTCATTCTTTGCATATTTGAGTTCATTGGGATGGTTAAGGAATGCTCATCTATTCTTTGGTTTTCAAAAACTGGTATTACGGGTCCTATTGTCACTGGTACAGTCACAGCTTCCATGTTCATCGTTAACTCTCTTATTTTCTCAGTCAATTCTCTTGTGGTTTTTGCTAACTCAGCTGCATCACCATTGTCAGTCTTCTCACTTTGTGGAGTTTCTAACTGTTCATTTGACCTATTTATATCGTACCTTCGTTCGGGGCTTTTATTCCTCCCAGTTTCCATTGGTGGTGCATTGGGTGTCACCACCGCAGAATTCTGTTGATATGGAGGTGGTTTTCTGTTTAAAATATCTTCCAGCAATTCATCCTCCGTTTCGCTACCTCCATACCCACACCGTTCTGTTGCTACATGCTTCTTTTTCTCGGTACGCTTTTTCCCTGTAACTTCCTCAGCTGTTCTGGCTGGAAACAAACCATCTGTCATATTAGCGTATCTCCAACATCTCATCCTATCCTCATGATTCACTCCCCATACTCTTCCATGAACTAAACTATAATTCTTTGCACCTCTGTGTCTTTCTCTTTCATACATCTCGTCTTCCCATTCACCTAGTGCTTCAAACTGTGTCGGTCTAGGTTTTGGCTCAAGTTTCATCATTTTTTCTCTCAAATTCCGAAGTACAGCTGTGCTAAATGAACCATTTTCTGGAAAAGCCAATACTCCATCATTCTGAGTATATTTTGTCCAATTCTCTAACCAAATGCAAGTATGATAACCATATTTCAGCATCATATGAGAAGCTGGCGTTTTCGGTGGAGGAATTACTTGTCCTTCTCTAGTCACCACCTTCTTGTCTTTCTTGAAAAAGTTCTTAATTTTCGCCATCCATGACGGTTTCTCTCTACAGTACTCATAATCAGCCATATTTCACGATTCTTCTCTTCTGACAAACTCACAACTCGATTCTGTTTACTATATGCTATTCTGACCTATCCCAGCGCGTCTCACACTAACGCACCAATCCGAGAGCTTCTACGTCACTCTCAACTGGCCAATACCAGCGCGTCTTCTCACTAAATGCACCAATCGGAAAATTCTTCGTTTTCCACCACTGGCCAATACCAGCGCGGTCTTAGTCAACGTCAGATCTACTCCTGACCCCTCCTTTACAAAATTTATCAGCAAGTTTTTCTGTACTGAATCTTATTAGTTACAACATAAAACACATTTCCATTGTCTGTTTTCGCTAAACAAAAGAGATAGCTTATTCTGTCTCGCAAGAATACCGATTTGTTCGATAAGTGTAGCACTTCCCTCTACCTTACCCTTCTTTCAAGCAAGGGGTAAACCCGTTTCTCTGGGGATAAGACACATGTGGAGACTACACTGCTCCTGAGAATTAAGGCCAGAGTTTCACAAGAAAACCGGTTGCTATTTCATTTATACACGTTTTATACCTGAGATGTCCCTATCATAACACAACCTGTGTTATCACCATTTTGAAAATCAGACAATGCACTATTCCATGTGACTTCTCTTGCCACACGTGTCCACTTCCTACTTCCTGGAAGCTTCAAAATTTCCGTTTTACATATAACATAGTACAATTCAACATAAAGTGTTAGACATGAAATAATCAATAATCAATAATCGATAATCACCAAACTAATCTATAGTAACCATAACTCTGCTACCAAGAAATCTGATCCAGCGCGGCTAATATAAATTCTTCTCTTTTGGACGTGACATCCAGGTACAGATCATTCACGACAATTATACTATATGACGGTGGGGCCCATAACACCGCATAACCTTACACTCTTCTCAGATATTCCCTGGATCACATCCACTTACACTTTGGAGAAGAAAACGAAATTGCTGGAGGAACGGGATACCTTGTTAACATTTAACAGGATAATACCTTAAGCATCGTACACAATCAGTTTAATCCTGTCGGTTCTAAAACATCAAGGTATTTCGCTCTTTGGTCGATGGACCAACTAGTAGAATAAGTTGATGGTGATTAAGACCAGCTCAATCACATTCAAAACCTGATAATCATTACACTTATTATTGAGCTTAAAGAACCACAGACTCGTTATTTTAATTAGAATAAAGTTTATCTATTTTGCTTAAATGCATGATTGAGATTCAAGTTTATTAATTATTTTAATACATTTTAATAGCATATAAGAATTAAGGTTTTAGAAAGAATTTTATGCATACCCTTCTCAGATGGAGAATGAAATGTTCACCAAAGCAGATAAATTGTAGATCACAGCATAGAAATCCCAAAACTGACTGTCTGTCCCGCTAGAAGCCTCCTCGACGGATCTCCCATACAGGTTTCCCGCATCGATCTCGTTCCTTTTCCCAGTCAAGTTTAAAGTCCAAAATGAATATTTCTATAAAGAAAATGGCCTATAGAAAAATAGCAGCAGCTTCTTCAGCATCAACGTTCAGTGCTCAAAAATAATGCAAGAATAGCGCTCCTCCTACTTAAGAGCAGGTCCTCTTATACCCTACTACTAGCTTACTAAACAAAAAGTTGCAATCTTTGGGGGCGAGAATCATGCTAATTGGTCCATTTGAGGGGTGGCAAGAATCACCTCATTGCCCTCCTTGTTCAAACCAGTTCTCAAATTGTTTAAGGATTATACTTTCACATGACCTTTGGGTAATAGCAGTCCAATTGACAATCCATTTAATGTTTCATTTTCATTAGTCACTTTTCAAAACGATCCATTGTTAATTCTTTAGCTGTTAGCGTCCATTCTCACGGATGCGTGCTGAGTCTCTCTTGGCATTCTCCTCAAGTCAGGTCATCCTGACCTTGACACTTCTCACTCTGGGCTCGAATTGTACCCACGTGACTTAGCTTTGTGGCTTTCTTCCGCTTAGAGGCCATCTTTGCGTCTGCGCATTGACCTAATCTGCTTCAGCAGCCATTTTCACAGCACGGCCTAGCAGGCCCAAACGAACTATCATGAAAACAAACACAATCATAATTAAAATAAAGAAAATAAGCCTTTCTGTTTCCCACCCGTCATTCTAAGTACCCCAGTTAGGTGTTACCTAGCAGAAGCGACATTTAAAGCCATGTTTACTTACCATCTGCATTCTTTTGCCACAAATACAATTTTACTACATAGCACAAATCATGCGATTTTGCTCTAATTAATACGCAAATCACTATATTAATATTATTTCACATTACAGTTGTAAATAAGTTAATTTTTGCACATGAACAGCAATTACCATTTGTATAAATGTTTACCAAAGGTGTAAATTGTTGGTTAGTCCATCAAACAATTAATAATATTAGTTCATTTGTGCTAATTTAGGGTATTCCAAAAATTTTCATTTACCTCGCTCCATCAACTCCCCCCTTTGGTGATTTTTAATATCACCACAAAAACCCATGTTACACAATTTTCAGATAAAATGTTTCTTGTCCATTTGCTTTTGTTAGTTCACCCATCAGTGTCCCTTTCATCTTCTCTTTTTGTTCTTTTGTACATGTTTTCCTTTAGTTCTTCAAGTTCTATTTCTCCCAATTCTCGTTCTCTTTCTTTATTTATCTTATTTTCTCTTTTTATTTTATTTTGTCTTTTCCTCTTTTTAATGCACACACAAGCTAATTTCACTAATAACACTACTAATATTACTACTGTTGCTGATATTAGAACTTTCCCTATAATAGAACCACCTATTTCAGTGAACCATTTTGTTATTGAGGAAAAACTCTTACCAAGTTTCTCCCAGGCACTTTCAACCTCCAGTGGAGCAAGCTCTTTGTGCAAATTAGTAATATTCTTTATATACTTCTGTATATTTTCACTTTTATCTGGAATGTAAGTGCAACAATGTTGGACTTTCAGCATTCCACAGACTCCACCCTCTTTTGCCAAAAGAATGTCAAGGGCAAGTCGATTTTGCATCACCATAGCTCTCATGGCAACCATCTCAGTATTTACCATCAAGAACCCTCCAGCAGTATTCGTTGATAAACGATCTACTACTATGGACAGTTTCCGAATTTTAAATGCATTCGAAGATATACCCACTGCTGGTATCAATGCTCCAAAAATGTCACCAACAATTTCTGAGAAACTTTCCCTTTTCCTACGTGTTAATGTTTCACCCATTTCGTGTGTTCCTTTTTCTCCTCTCTCCACATGAAAAATCTTTGGAAAGACCAGGCCTAAATAGCATGACCCATACCAATGGTCCGGCAACCTGTAATAAGCTCTATTTCCGCAAATATAGTAGATCCCTGGAAATATTGGATCTTTTCCTCCTTTGAATCCCTTCCTCCTAAAATTTTGTAAGTATCTCGGCATTCACTGGAACCCACGAAATAGTTATCATACCTAGTCTTATTTCTACTGATGCACAACTTTCCCTGTTGGGGCCAATCTAAAATTATACCTGCATTTGTCTCTCTTTTATCATTATTTTCTCCTTCAAACGCCCAAAGGGGTGTTTTTGTCTCTTCTTCTATTATTTTTCTTTGAATTTTAACTCTTCTGTTTTCTACCATTTCTAAAAATACCTTTTCTTCTTTCTTTAATTCACAGGTAAGATTGTGTCTAACTACATATTCTAATGTTAAATCTTTGTTTTCTAGGAAAACTTCACCAAACATTCTTGCTTCTTTCACCTTATTCAACTCAGGAATTATAGGAAGTTTCGCAAAAACCTTATTTATGTCAGTATAATAATATTCTAATCTACCTGTTTTATAAAATAAACTAGCTACAACACTACATGTTATCCCATACGTCAAAGGAAGGTGATGATAGGTCACACCTTCTGTGACAGACGCAGGTAATTGCATACAAACATAACAATCTCTCACATCCATTGTTTCTACGTACTCCTATAACAATTTAGTGAAAACGTTCTTAGAAAAATCAGTTATTGATCTATCCTTATTTGATTCAGTACTATCTATTAGTGTTGCTTTGTTCTGTGTGTTATCTTCTTGGTCCTTTTTCATGTTATTCCCTAATATGGACGTTTCCTCTACGGCTAACCTAATTGGAATTTTGATTGCTAAAATAAGCCAGATGAATATCAATAAACCTGTACAAAAGAAACACATTCTACACCATCTACGTAAAAACTCACATCTACACCTTCTATTTTCTGTGTCTACCATTTTGTTCTATTACCTAGCTATATATATGTATGTACAGAAAATGTGTCACCACACCTCAGAATGACGTATCAGTCACTCTACCCTTTTACGTTTTCTTGATTGATACTTTCTTCAGTTCTTTCCAGAACTCTTCCTTGTCTCCTTCAGGATTTTCTGTCCAGTCCGGGTTTTTCTTTACCTTTTCATACTTGTTACACTTCACTCTCACCCATTGGTTTGCAGTTTTTCTTCTGGGCTTTTGTGAGTGTTATCTTCTTCTTCTTTGATGTATCTTATTTCACTTCCTCTTACTTTGCACCTTATGATTTCTCCTTCATTGTTTAAATCTGAACTTTCATGTGCCTTTTCTGTTGGGACACTTATTTCTATCCCTCCTCGAGTTTCTTCCGGATTCTCGTTGGTCTCTCTATCTGATTCTAAATTTCCCTGTTCTTTTATTTGTTGGTCTGTCCCTATTGCTCCTCGTGGTTCTTCCGATTCTTCTTCTATCTCTCTATCCGAATCTATCCCTTCCTCAATTAATTCGACAATCTTTGAAGGAAATCTATCATAACTTGTGCTTGGCTGATCAATGTCACTGTCTCTTGGTTCAATTTCTTCGTCTATGATGTCAAGTTTCCATTTATTCTTTTGCTTTTCATCACCATCTGACTGATCTGTTTCAGATGTCGAACTAGTATCTGATATTTCCAGATGTCGACTTTCGGGTCGATCTTCAAGTTCTGGAACTTTTGCTATTTCAAGTTCTTCTTCTGTTGTTAGATTTGTACCTGGGTCTTCCAGATGTCGACTTACAGGTCGAGCTTCAGGATCTGGAACCCTGCTTGTTTCGACTTCTGCATCGGATGCTGAACTGGTATCAGATATCTCCAGATGTCGAATTACAGGTCGAGCTTCAGGATCTGGAACTCTGATAGTATGGCTGGCATGCACCCAGTTTTTCACTCCAGCACATTTGACAGCAGTTGTTGTCACCAGGATCACTTGACGTGGTTTATCCCAGCGAGGAACCAAACAGTTTCTTCTTCTGTGGACTTTTATGCGGACCCAGTCTCCGGGACTCAAATCATGAGCTGGTTTTCTTTCAAGAGTGGTCGCATCCGGTCCAACCTGATGAAACACAGAATGTACCACATCAGCCAATCCTTTGCAATAATCCATTACGAGATCATCAGTTATAGTCAGCAGTTTGTTGACAGGTACATGTGCTTGTCTCATTGCTCGTCCCATGATTATTTCGTGGGGACTTAGACCTGTTTTTCTGTCAGGTATGCTTCTGATAGTCATCAGCACCAATGGTAGGGCATCAGGCCATTTGAGTCCTGTGGCTTGACACATTTTCCCTAACCTATTCTTTATTGTTCCATTTACCTGTTCTACCACTCCAGAAGCCTCTGGTCTGTAAGCACAGTGTAATTTCTGTTGTATGTCAAGAGCTTCACATATCAATTGGATCAGCTCATTTTGGAAATGTGTTCCTCTATCTGTTTCAATCGTTGCTGGAAAGCTGTATCTCGGAATGAATTCTCTCAGCAGGAGCTTAGCTACAGTAACTCCATCATTCCTTCTTGTCGGATAGGATTCCACCCAACGAGAAAACAAACAAACGACCACAAGAACATACTTCAGTCTATTGCTTGGGGGCATTTCAATAAAGTCTAGTTGCATTCTAGTAAAAGGACCTCCTTCACGTCCTATTGTCCCTAGACTCACTACTGTTTTCCTTCCTGGATTTATCTGTTGGCATGTAAGACATCTTTGACAGAGACTTTCAGCTATAGCTCTGAATTTTGGGTTGTACCAAGTCTGTCTGAAAAGCCTAATCATGGCATCCCTACCTATATGAGCTTGTCCATGGTACATCCGTGCCATGTTAGAGATCATGCTATCAGGCATAACTGGTCTTTCATCTCTGTAAACCCAAACATTATCTTCTTCTCTTTTCCAGCAACCTGCTTTTATCCAACCATCTTTCTCCTCTTCGTTTGCTTCTTCCTGTAATTGTTTTACTTCATCCCATGTTTCGACAATGTTAGTAAACAGCAATGGACATGAAACATGTTCTCTTTCTCTTCGTCGGTTCAATGAAACCATATTTCTAGCACAATATTGGTCTATTTCATTGGCATACCTATTACCCACGGTAATGTAATCCGCCTCATTTTTGTGTGCAGCACACTTCACCACTGCGATCTGTTTAGGCAGCTGTATCGCCTCAAGCAATTTCTTCACAAACTCACCATTTCTGATTGGAGTTCCTGCAGACGTCAAGAAACCTCTCTGAGACCAGATCTGTCCAAAGTCGTGGACCACTCCAAAGCCATACTGGCTATCCGTGATCACCGTAATTCAGACATTCTTTCCCAGTTTGCACGCTTGAATCAGAGCAATCAGCTCAGCCACTTGGGCTGAACGTATCCCCCTCAGACAAGATGCTTCCATTATTGCAGCTACTGTACACACAGCATATGCTGCACTCAAAACTCCTTCACTCGTCCTCAGACATGAACCATCCACAAACATCACATAATCTGATTCTTTTAAGGGCTCATCCTTAATATCCGGTCGAGGCTTTGTGCAGAATTCAAGCACATCCAAACATTGATGATCGACTTCATCTTTAACCTCTGCATTTCCTTCATCTGGCAGTGATGTTGAAGGATTCACACTTGTGCATCTGTCAATCATTACATTGTCTGCACTCAAAATCACTTTTTCATACTTAGTCAGCCGACTATGTGTCATGAATTGGGTTTTGGTTCTAGTCAGAAGAATTTCAACAGAGTGTGGAACATATACTCTCAGTGGATATCCCATCACAATGCCTTCACTCTGCTCCAGACTCACACAAGTAGCAGCTACTGCTTTCAGACAGCCAGGCAACGCTTTTGCCACTGGGTCTAGAACAGCTGAAAAATATGCACTAGGTCTTTTCATTTTTCCATGTCGTTGCACTAAGACTGAAAGTGCACATCCATCTCTCTCACTACAATACAGCTCAAATTCTTTTTCATAATCAGGCATTCCCAATACCGGAGCTTCACACAACCTTGTTTCAATTCTTTGAAGGCTTTCATTTCTTCATCATTCAATTCAAACGGATCTTTAACATCCTTTTTTGTCAATCGCTGTAAAGGTTTTGCAATCAATGAAAATCCACTTATCCATTGTCGACAATACCCAACCATTCCAAGGAACATTCTCACCTCTCTCTGTGTCATTGGAGCTCTCATTCCTCGGATAATCTTTATTCTTTCTGTTGTCACCTTTCTCATTCCTTTTTCAATCTTATGACCTAAATACTGTACTTCTTGTTGGCAAAATTGCAGTTTTGACGGGGACACTTTGTGTCCTCCTTCGGCTAAATGGTTCAATAAAGCAAATGTGTCGGTAACCCATGCTTCTTTGGTTCTTGATGCCACTAACAGGTCATCAATGTATTGCACCATCACAGATTTTTCAGGCATTTTCAAATCTTCTAAAGACTTTTTTAGGATCTGATTAAAGATTGAAGGACTTTCTGTATACCCTTGAGGAATTCTGCACCATGCCAAAATACGCTCTCCGAACCGGAACGCAAATAACGGTTGGATTTCTGGATGTAATGGAATAGAGAAAAATGCATGGCACAAATCAATGACAGTGTACCATTCTGCATCATGTGGGATCTGATACAGTATTACAGCGGGGTTTGGCACAATTGGACAACAAGGAATAACAATTTTATTTACCTTTCGTAAATCTTGGAGTCTCCTATATGTCCCATTTGGCTTTTTCAGTCCCATTATAGGAGAATTACATGGACTGCTCATTATTTCTTTCAAAATTCCCTGCTCAATCATTTTATTGATTACGGGTGTTATTCCTTCAATAATTTCTGGCGTCAATTTGTACTGTGGAGTATTTGGGAAATATGTTCCTTCTCTTACAGCAATTTCTACAGGGTCTACTCCTCTCATTAATCCAATATCTTCGCCTGTAAAATCCCATACATCAGATCTGACTGTTTCTTTTAACTCATTTGGGATTTTCTCTACATCAAACACAGGAAACATGTCATTCACTCCTGGCTCTAGTTCTGCCATTGTCATTTTATACAGTACATCTTCATCTGGTGTCTGAAATTCAATCCCATCCGGGGTACAATAAATGGTGCAATTCATTTTGCAAAGCAGATCGCGTCCTAGCAAGTTTACAGGACTGAAATCACACACCACAAACCGGTGCATTTCTCTGAAGGGTCCGATTTTCACCTCTACTGGTTTGGTAAGAGGCGCTTTAATCTGCTGGTTTGAAACACCTACAACTTGGATATATTCACCTGAGAGAGGAAGGTTTGGAATTTCCACTGATCTAACAGTAGAACGGGTAGCTCCAGTGTCCACAAGGAATGTAACATTTGCACCATTCACTTCTCCATCCACAAATGGACCTGACTGATCTACCTCTAAAGTTGAGCCAAGTACGCACTCTTCCTCCTCTCCTAGGCACCGTCATAAACTTTCATCCGATTCATTCCCATCCTGCCGTAACCAATACTGCGATATTGCAGCTGCGCGCGGCAATTTTGTTACCTGCTCTCCTCCGTAGAATCCTGTCTCTGCACTGTATCTCTGAGGGTTTACACTCTTGGGAAGAGGTGGTTGCGGCACCTGACTCTGTTGAGTAACTACCTGTGGTTGCTGCAGCTGTTGGTAACTCACCTCACTCTGCACCTGTGGATTTAATGATTGATTTTCCGTATTAGCTTTTGGAGGGAATTTACACTTGTTTCTCCAATGCCCTAATTTTCCACAGTTGTGGCAGGGCCACTTCTTTTTGGCCTCTTCTATACTCATTTGACCTTTTCCTTTACCTATGTTTGGTTTGGTTTTAATCTGTCCTGTCTCACTAGTCTGATTATTCATTTGAGCTTCTTGTTTTTCTGCAACCTTTACTTGTGCCCACATCGCTTTTTCTCTTAATTTACGCTGTCTACACTCAATGTCATCACTACAATATTTAGCATATCTCAACACTTCGTCCACAGTGCTGTTCTGCCAACACAACATATGTTGCTTAATCATTTCACTTATCTCTGGTTTTAATCCATAAACAAATCTGTATACAAAATGACTCATGTCCTTTTCACTTAAAGTCTCATAACCGCTATACTGTTTAAAAACCAAAAGTAACCTTTCATAATAGGCGTGTACAGACTCCTTACTCTCTTGTGTAGTTCTGTCAATCTTTACCCAATCAGTTTCTTTGGGTGGAATTTTTGTTTTCAAAAATGTAATAACCTGATCATACTTTCTCATCACTTCTGGACCTGGCGCTCCATTTTTTCAACTCTAGGATATTCTACTGTTGGCCAATCAATGGTAATCTTACATTCTGTCCATAAATCTGCTGGTACTACAATGTCAAATAGTCCATCCAAATCTACCCACAACACTTTTGAAACTTTGACAAACCTTTCCACTTGTCTGTACCATTCTACAGGTTTTTCTCTTAATTTCGGAAAATCATTTGTAAATGACAATATATCTTGTCTAGACCATGGAACATGTACATAGCTACCTCCTGGAGTTTCTCTCATTGGATACTCCCGTACAATTGATTCCTTATCTTTTACCGTAAAAGCCAAAGACGCTTTGTCGGTTGTTCCCTCTTTTCTTTTGATCCATCTGCTCTTCCATCTGTCTACATCTCCCCATCTTCTCAACAAAACGATCAGTTCTTTTATCTGTGTCAGTCGTCCTGATGTATTCAGATTTTCTATATCTTTTTCACAAAAATCTACCCTATATGGTTTCTGCAAACTCTTAACTTTTACAAATTCTACTCCTAGTTCATTCGCTGTCTCTTCCAATTTTTCATGTAAATTTCTAGCTCTCCAAGTAATGCTCTTACATAAGAACATGATCTCCTCATCCTGATATGTTTTCAATTTTTCTGTACCAATAGTCCCTAAAATCAACTCTTCCATATCTATCTTTAGCCTGATTACATCCAACGGTTGTGGTTCTGTATCTTTCTTTTGCAAATTTCTCAACCATTCATTTAATTCTTCTGGAGTTGGACCTATAGGTGTACTATTTATTTCTATCCAATTTTTATTTCTCTCTGGCGTTTCAGATGCTGACTCTGTTCCCATAGGAATCCTTTTTATCTTACTCTCGTTTACTGTCAGGTTAGTAGGCGGACTTGGTCTATATGAGCTAATCAAATCTCTTGTTTCTCTAGGTTCTGTAATTATCCCTTCTCTCATTCTTTGCATATTTGAGTTCATTGGGATGGTTAAGGAATGCTCATCTATTCTTTGGTTTTCAAAAACTGGTTTTACGGGTCCTATTGTCACTGGCACAGTCACAGCTTCCATGTTCATCGTTAACTCTCTTATTTTCTCAGTCAATTCTCTTGTGGTTTTTGCTAACTCAGCTGCATCACCATTGTCAGTCTTCTCACTTTGTGGAGTTTCTAACTGTTCATTTGACCTATTTATATCGTACCTTCGTTCGGGGCTTTTATTCCTCCCAGTTTCCATTGGTGGTGCATTGGGTGTCACCACCGCAGAATTCTGTTGATATGGAGGTGGTTTTCTGTTTAAAATATCTTCCAGCAATTCATCCTCCGTTTCGCTACCGCCATACCCACACCTTTCTGTTGCTACATGCTTCTTTTTCTCGGTACGCTTTTTCCCTGTAACTTCCTCAGCTGTTATGGCTGGAAACAAACCATCTGTCATATTAGCGTATCTCCAACGTCTCATCCTATCCTCATGATTCACTCCCCATACTCTTCCATGAACTAAACTATAATTCTTTGCACCTCTGTGTCTTTCTCTTTCATACATCTCGTCTTTCCATTCACCTAGTGCTTCAAACTGTGTCGGTCTAGGTTTTGGCTCAAGTTTCATCATTTTTTCTCTCTCAAATTCCGAAGTACAGCTGTGCTAAATGAACCATTTTCTGGAAAAGCCAATACTCCCTCATTCTGAGTATATTTTCTCCAATTCTCTAACCAAATGCAAGTATGATAACCATATTTCAGCATCATATGAGAAGCTGGCGTTTTCGGTGGAGGAATTACTTGTCCTTCTCTAGTCACCACCTTCTTGTCTTTCTTGAAAAAGTTCTTAATTTTCGCCATCCATGACGGTTTCTCTCTACAGTACTCATTATCAGCCATATTTCACGATTCTTCTCTTCTGACAAACTCACAACTCGGTTCTGTTTACTATATGCTATTCTGACCTATCCCAGCGCGTCTCACACTAACGCACCAATCCGAGAGCTTCTACGTCACTCTCAACTGGCCAATACCAGCGCGTCTTCTCACTAAATGCACCAATCGGAAAGCTCTTCGTTTTCCACCACTGGCCAATACCAGCGCGGTCTTAGTCAACGTCAGATCTACTCCTGACCCCTCCTTTACAAAATTTATCGGCAAGTTTTTCTGTACTGAATCTTATTAGTTACAACATAAAACACATTTCCATTGTCTGTTTTCGCTAAACAAAAGAGATAGCTTATTCTGTCTCGCAAGAATACCGATTTGTTCGATAAGTGTAGCACTTCCCTCTACCTTACCCTTCTTTCAAGCAAGGGGTAAACCCGTTTCTCTGGGGATAAGACACATGTGGAGACTACACTGCTCCTGAGAATTAAGGCCAGAGTTTCACAAGAAAACCGGTTGCTATTTCATTTATACACGTTTTATACCTGAGATGTCCCTATCATAACACAACCTGTGTTATCACCATTTTGAAAATCAGACAATGCACTATTCCATGTGACTTCTCTTGCCACACGTGTCCACTTCCTACTTCCTGGAAGCTTCAAAATTTCCGATTTACATATAACATAGTACAATTCAACATAAAGTGTTAGACATGAAATAATCAATAATCAATAATCGATAATCACCAAACTAATCTATAGTAACCATAACTCTGCTACCAAGAAATCTGATCCAGCGCGGCTAATATAAATTCTTCTCTTTTGGACGTGACATCCAGGTACGGATCATTCACGACAATTATACTATATGACGGTGGGGCCCATAACACCGCATAACCTTACACTCTTCTGAGATATTCCCTGGATCACATCCACTTACACTTTGGAGAAGAAAACGAAATTGCTGGAGGAACGGGATACCTTGTTAACATTTAACAGGATAATACCTTAAGCATCGTACACAATCAGTTTAATCCTGTCGGTTCTAAAACATCAAGGTATTCCGCTCTTTGGTCAATGGACCAACTAGTAGAATAAGTTGATGGTGATTAAGACCAGCTCAATCACATTCAAAACCTGATAATCATTACACTTATTATTGAGCTTAAAGAACCACAGACTCGTTATTTTAATTAGAATAAAGTTTATCTATTTTCTTAAATGCATGAGTGAGATTCAAGTTTATTAATTATTTTAATACATTTTAATAGCATATAAGAATTAAGGTTTTAGAAAGAATTTTATGCATACCCTTCTCAGATGGAGAATGAAATGTTCACCAAAGCAGATAAATTGTAGATCACAGCATAGAAATCCCAAAACTGACTGTCTGTCCCGCTAGAAGCCTCCTCGACGGATCTCCCATACAGGTTTCCCGCATCGATCTCGTTCCTTTTCCCAGTCAAGTTTAAAGTCCAAAATGAATATTTCTATAAAGAAAATGGCCTATAGAAAAATAGCAGCAGCTTCTTCAGCATCAATGAAATTAAATTAAATGAAATTTGTACTTGTAAAGCGCACTGTTACCCTAGGGTGTCCTGGCGCTGTACGCATACCGCTGTGGAACCCTTCCTGTCTTTTCCCTGTGAAATGTCCACTCCTGGGCACCCCCAAGGTGAAGCCAGGCATCCCAGCGCTGGTGGGGCCGTTGTGGAGATTAAGCAAGCTATTGCCCAGAGTTGCAGAGTGGGACCCATGATTAGAATAGGCACCGAGGCGAGAATTATCAGGTCCGAGGAAATTGAGCCCAAGACCCGCCGAGGCGGGAATTGAACCCTGGTCCCGGGCCAGATCTCTGCATCAGGGTCTGCCGCTCTAACCATTGAGCCACACTTCTCCACCATCAATGTTCAGTGCTCAAAAATAATGCAAGAATAGCACTCCTACTTAAGAGCAGGTCCTCTTATACCCTACTACTAGCTTACTAAACAAAAAGTTGCAATCTTTGGGGGCGAGAATCATGCTAATTGGTCCATTTGAGGGGTGGCAAGAATCACCTCATTGCCCTCCTTGTTCAAACCAGTTCTCAAATTGTTTAAGGATTATACTTTCACATGACCTTTGGGTAATAGCAGTCCAATTGACAATCCATTTAATGTTTCATTTTCATTAGTCACTTTTCAAAACGATCCATTGTTAATTCTTTGTATGTTAGCGTCCATTCTCACGGATGCGTGCTGAGTCTCTCTTGGCATTCTCCCCAAGTCAGGTCATCCTGACCTTGACACTTCTCACTCTGGGCTCGAATTGTACCCACGTGACTTAGCTTTGTGGCTTTCTTCCACTTAGAGGCCATCTTTGCGTCTGCGCATTGACCTCATCTGCTTCGGCAGCCATTTTCACAGCACGGCCTAGCAGGCCCAAACGAACTATCATGAAAACAAACACAATCATAATTAAAATAAAGAAAATAAGCCTTTCTGTTTCCCACCCGTCATTCTAAGTACCCCAGTTAGGTGTTACCTAGCAGAAGCGACATTTAAAGCCATGTTTACTTACCATCTGCATTCTTTTGCCACAATACAATTTTACTACATAGCACAAATCATGCGATTTTGCTCTAATTAATACGCAAATCACAATATTAACATTATTTCACATTACAGTTGTAAATAAGTTAATTTTTGCACATGAACAGCAATTGCCATTTGTATAAATGTTTACCAAAGGTGTAAATTGTTGGTTAGTCCATCAAACAATTAATAATATTAGTTCATTAGTGCTAATTTAGGGTATTCCAAAAATGTTCATTTACCTCGCTCCATCACTGTTTTAAACTGCAAATTTGACCTGTTAAAAAATAACAATTTTGATGGGCCTAAATATTCCTTTGAAATATTAAATTAAGTAGGCCTTACTGCCCATAATGCAGGGTACATGGTATTTAAAAGCAGGACATGTAAATGTTTAATGATAAATATGGCCTTACAGTGAAAAAGCCCCAAAGGCTATTTTTACTGTAGAACAGCTGGCTGTGCCATAGGACAACATTAGGTTACATTATAATATTTTATAATGCTAATTTCAGTCAAAAAACAGCTAGTAATTTAATTCAGAAAACCCTCTTTTTAGTAGTTATTCAAAATCCAATTTAAAGATGGAATTGAGTTTTTAATAACTATTAAGGAAAATGAACTTTTAGAAAATTACCTTTCCTCTGCCTAAATCCTCTGAAGACCCATTTGCATGAGTCCAAACCATCACCTGTCAACGGAATAGCCCCCTTGGGGAGATGTAAAAACTGTACCTTGAGCAGGACAAAGGCTTGGGGAGATGTTTCTGTTCCTCTGACAGGATAACCATTTGGGTTGTGACCAGGAGCTTGATTAACTTCAAAGAGGCCTACCATGTCACAGGTAAATGTTAGGTGACACCAGGTCAGGGCCCTTCTTTGTTTGTTTCCCCAGGTAGGCAGGCTCCAGTCATGGTGGAAGAGGAGCTGTCATCAGAACTGGTTTAGAGTCAACACAGAGGAGAGGTTGTACATTTCTCTGGCCACACTGCTGGGGTGGGCATACAGCTTCTGCACAAGAGGAGAAGGGTTTCACCATCTTGGATTTAGGCAGAGAGGGCTACTGTGGAATTGTTCACAGTAGGGCACACAGGAAGTGCTGAAAAAGTGGGTAGGAAAATTCCTGGTATCTTTTCCCCCATTGGTTAGGGAGGAGCTGGGAGTCACCCCAACCCACAGGCTGGTGCTGGCACCTACAGCACCCTCTTCAGAGCACTATCGGACCTGTGGATAATCAGAGGAGGATTGATTCTGCTGTCTGAGACCTGAGAAGAGCATAAAAGGCTGTACATACTCTCTATCTTGTACCCATGACAAAGAATTGGAGTCCAAGGGTCATAAGGCTGACCTGCTGTTCAAGCTACAGGGACACAACACACTTTAAGAGGTCTTTCCTGTAGGTGCCCAGCTGACCAGTTCCAACTGGGCCTGCCCTAGACTCTGCTGCTGCCTCTGCTGGAGTAATTGCTAAAACCTAGGACTTAAAAACGTTTTGGGTCGAAACACCTCAGGAGGACCGGGACCAACTTGCCAAGCTGTTCCAACGAAGGTGTGTTGCTGCTGAGCTGAAGCTTTAGGTTCCTCCCACTCTGAGCTTTTCTACAGCAGCAAATCTGGTTCAACGGGTCTTCCTGGGGCTCAGCCTTTTGGAGACCTATTCGGCTATAACCTCTAGCCTTGCCCCACTCGAAGAATCTGAGCTCCAAAAAAGTAACTGGGACAAACATGGAAATCTTCACCTGGCAAAGGTGCCCAAAGTGTCTGGCCGGCGAGAGACTTTCTCTGAGTGTGAAATTCACATTTCTCCTGCTCAGAGCTCACGTGCTAAAAGTCAAAGGCTTGACTGAGCCATCATCCAGTGGCTATCCAATGACATGGAGCTCTCTTCGGACACACCCTGCAGCCTTGCCCCACTGAAGATTTTTTGCTTCCATTTCGCAGACTACGTGTGAAGGAAAAACTTCCATACAGACTCCATCCCGGTCAGCCTTAACTCCCCTAGCTACCGGTCAATGCAATTGGATGCCCGCGGTTGGTATATAACACTTTTTGGAGCTATTTTGCACCTTAAACTTTAAAAAATGATGTCTCTGGTTTCCCTTATTGGATTTTTGTAATTTTATTTATGGAAATATTCTCTGTTTTTCTAATTTGGTTTAGGATGTTTCTTGTGTTATGTTTTGACTTACTACTGCTTTGGTACTGCATAAATACTTTCCATAATCCTGTCTGATCTGTGCCATAACTACGAGGGGGTTGAGCTCAGGTTAATTTAGTGACTTTACTACTTCAATGGTTGCTTTTAATTTGCAAGCCCTGGCACCCAATACTGGGGAATAATGAGAAAAGCTGTGCTGCTGAGGGATTCTTAGACATGTACTGCAGCATCCATTCGAGGGACCTGCTAGATTGCAGTAATTTCTTGATTCCTTGTTCCATCTGACTTTTGGATATTTCAGGCTCAGATCGCTTTTGACTCCCATTTCGTTTTTTGTTTTGTTTTGTAATTCTTTATTGAAAATTAAAGATGAATATATCAACAGAAGTAAAGCCCAGTATAATTGATTCACAGGGGTATATTGCTTCCACAGGTATAAGTGTGCATTTGAGAAATAAAACTGTACAGAACAAAGGGAAGGAAGGGAAAAGATTGAGGGTGCACAAGGGACAAGGAACAAGTTGAGGGAGGGAGGAAAGGAAGGGGAAGGAGGAGGGAAGTAGATAAGGAGGGGGGTAAAGTGTTATATATCAACATGAAAGAGGTAGACATTATCCATGGAATGTAACCTTAGGGTTGGTAATACAGGAGTAGTCCTTAATATTAATGTGAGAGGCAATAGAGTACTCCGGGGGGAGCTGAATACAATCAATGAGAGGGGATAAACTTCCATCAATGGGTGTCGTACAGTAGGCTGTATTGGTACTTTTCCTCAAAGGGGGAAGCACGGGAGGAGATGGAAGAAGGGAAGGGGGAAAAGGGAAGAAGGGGTAAGTGTAAGAAACTGGCTCTATATATACTGCACCAAAGTGAGGTACAGTGTGTATAGAGTCCAAGGGTCTCCAGAGGTTTGGCAGAGGTTAAAGTTAGATAGAAACTTACTCTCTAAAGTGGTAGCTTGGTTGAGCAGTAAGGCAGTATCAGAGGACAGTGTTAAGCATGTGATGTACACACTCAGTCATCAAATGAATTCACACACTCAAGAACTGAACTCTAGGCCAATTGTTTTTGTATAAAAAATATACTGTTATTTTATTTTAGAACCAAGCAAGCCTGATACAGGTAAGCATTCAATTCTTTTCAGTAATAAGTTACTTGTTGTACACAGTTTTAAAAAGCAATGAAGATTGTACTTGATTTGATTTACAGGGGATGCAGTAGGTTGCAATACTTAGTAAATGCAGTACATTGAAATGAATGGCTTTTTAAGGTAAATGCAGGGAAAATTACTTTTGCGTTACTTCTGTAATCCAGCGCTGCACTCCTAGATTCAGCACTGGGACATTTACTTAAAACAGGTAAGTAATTACGTTTTTGTAGTTTGTACGATTTGTAAAGAATATTCTTGTATTTCAAAAGTTGACACTTAGAAACTTTTTCACATAGAATCACCAATGATATCCTATGGGAGGAAATTCACTTAGCAGGTAAGTTAGGTTATCGATACTTTTTCTTACTCAGTGCTGGATCCTGGATTCAGCACTGGGACATTTCCTGAAAACAGTTGAGAAAATGCGTTTTTGTTATTCGGCTGATTTTTAAGGAATTTTTGTAGTTTTCAAAAGTCGACAGAAACTTTTTGGGAGAAAAAGTGTCAATGTTATCCTATGAGGAAAAATGAGTTATCGGTTTTGAGGTAAGTAATCGGTCTTTTGAGTTAGGGTTCTGGGGTAAGACTCAGGGGTCTCCCAGGGTCAGTGATGCACTGTTGTTGCACCCTCAGCGGCACTAGGGCGGCCGGGTGCAGAGTGTTGAGGCCCAATGTTATCCTATGGAGGATAGGGGGACTCCGGTTGGTATCTGCTGGCAAGCAGGCCACGGGGTTGTGGGAGCAAAGCTCCTAGGGTTAAGCTCAGGGCACGTTGGGGACCAAGTTAGCACCAAAGAGCCACCCTCAGCGGCACTAGGGCGGCCGGGTGCAGGGTGCTGTTTTGAGGTCAGGTGCCCTGTTGATTTCAATGGAGATTCTCCGGGACAAAGAAACACTGCAGGCTCGGGGACGAGGATCTTCCAGGAGCTACCACCACTTCGAGGGGTAAGTTGGGATGTAGAGGGTTGGTTAGGCACCGTTGGTTTGGGCACACAAGGCCGTGTGGCGTCGGGTGCAGGGGTGCCTTGGGACGTCGGATTTTCTTACCCGCTCTGGTCGCGGTAGGGGGGTTCTCTGGATTGAGGCTGCAGGCGTCATCAGGAGGCATGAGGCAGGTCAGGGGTCGCCGGATCTCGGGTCAGGATCGCCGGGGGGACCTCCTCTGTGTATTTGCCCACTCGAGCTCGGGCCGGATTCAGCGGGTGCAGAGTGTGCCGGATTCGTGGTTCCTGGCTGGCACCAGAAGCTGCAGTTCAAACACGTCCGGTGTTCACGGGAGAAACAGCTTGGAAAGTGAAGGCAGGCAGGTCCTCCGGGGTTTTTGAGGTTGCTGGCCGCTGGACACGCCGGGGTTTTGCAGGAGCAGGTTCGAGGGGAGACATGCCTGTAGGGCTGGGGCCAAGTCAGTGGGTGTCGTCCTCTTGTTAGCTCTGCACGGCTTCTCGTCCTTCTTCTTCTCTTCCTTTTCTTGTGGTTGCTGGATCTGCCTTCCTGGTTCAGGGCTGCCCCCTAAATACTGTATTTAGGGGGCGTTTTAGGGGTCTTGAGGTCAGTAGCCAATGGGCTACTGACCTTAGGGTGACTACATCCTTGGTGTGCCTACCCCACGTGGGGGAGTGAGCACAATCCCTAGTCCTGATTGGGGAGGGCCTGCCCTCTGCAAGATGGCGAGCACTGGAGAGTGGGCTTCACCTCGCCTCCCCCACCTGAGGGGTGGAGTTGGCAGAGGTGGGCACACCTCCTGGGCTGGCTAGTTTTCCCGCCTGTCTTCCCACCGAAAGGGAGGGGATACAGGAAGGGGGCCTGCTCCTGATAGCAGGAGAGGCTGGGGGGTCGCATTACAAAGGCTGCCAGGCCTTTGAAGCTCTCTGCCACAGAGGGCTCTTCCTGGCCTGGGGGAGGTGTGTACCCCTCCGCCCAGGAAAGGCTTTGTTTCTGGGCTCAGGGAGCGTACGCTCCCACCCTAGGGGTCCAGAAACATGTCTCGTGGTGGCAGGCTGGAGTGTACCAGTCAGGGAACCCACCAGAGGCTGGTCGTTTTTCAGGGGGCATCTCAAGGATGCCCTCTGTGTGCATTTTTCATTAAATCCCACACTGGGATCAGTGTGGGTTTAATGTGCTGAGAAGTTTGATACCAAACTTCTCAGTTTTCAGTGCAGCCATTATGGTGCTGTGGAGTTCGTAATGACAAACTCCCAGCACCATATACTCTTAATGGCAGCACTGCACTTACAATGTCTAAGAATGGACTTAGACACTGTAGGAGTACAGGGCTCATGCACCTGTACCCTCACCACTGGTATAGTGCACCCAGCTAGAGGGGTGACTGACCTATGCCAGGGCAGTGGGTTGTAGGCATGGCCCACAGAGGTGTGTGCCATGTCGACTCTTCACTTTGTTCTGCACCAAAACACGCAGCCTGCAAAGGCAGTGTGTGTGTGTAAAGGTACAGGGCCGTTAAGGGTGGCACAATAAGTGCTGCAGCCCTTAGAGGTCTTCCCTGGTCACAGTGCCCTGGGTACCTGTGGTACCATTTACCAGGGGCTGACCTGTGGCCAGAGATGCCAATTGGGTACAGTTTTGGGGAAAGAACACAGGCCCTGGGAACCTGATTGGCAGGGACCCAGGGCACATCAAGTCAAAGTGCATCAGTGGTCTGGCAAAAAGTGGGGGGGTTACTGCAACAGAAACCCACTTCCTTACAGTAAGCAGTTGCCTCTTGAGACTAGGCTGGGTTGAAAGCATGCTGTATATAACAAGCTGTATATAACAACCAACACGCAACAACATATGGTCATAGGTTAATCCAATCAGGGTAGGTCTTGGAGAAAGGGGGGCAAGGTTAGGCCTACGGAGTATTGGGCATATAAGGGGTGAGGCAATTGGTGATGCTAGGTGGCCAGGGATGAGTGAGGCGACGGTCCCCTTACCCGAAGGGAGATTGGAGAGGAGGGTGAGGATGGGGGGAGGAAGGGAGGAGGAGACAAGTATGGAAAGAGGGAGAGGAGGGGGAGGATGGGAAGGTGCGTGCGCAGTGAAGTGAAAGAAGGGAGGAGTGGGGGTGGAACAGGGGGAGGGGGAAGGTAGGGGCAGGGGCAAAATAGGGGGGATGGAGACAAAGTCAGTGGAAATTGTAAGTTCAAGACTCTCGAAGGAAGGGAATCCATGTTTGTTGAAATACCTCCTCCTGATCTTGCAGGCCATATATTACACGTTTGTGGGACGCCATTTGAACCATTGCTACCATCCAGTCCTCCTGTGAGGGAGGTGTGGGTGATCTCCAATGTCTTAAGATGCACATTTTGGCTGTAGAGAGCGCTGTGTGCACAGGCTGTGTTGTGAGCGGGTGAATCTCTAAGATCGTGCAGTAGAATGGTAGAAGGGGTAAGGGGGAGTCTTAGAGGCATTGTCTCACCTAGAGTATCCCCTACATAAGCCAAAAAGCGCTGTATAGAAGGACAGTCATATAGGATGTGGGGAAGATCACATTTGACTCCCGTACTCCAGCACATAGAATGTGGTAATAATCCTGCATGTTGCAGTTTCAAAGGTGTCCAATAACAGTCCTGTAAAGTCTTGAACAGACAGAATTTCAAACGCGCTTCCCGGGAACCCTTGTCTAGGACTTCCAGGATATCCAGCCAATCATCTTCTTCGATGGAAATATGCAGGCGTTCCTGCCATTTCTCGCGAAGACTTCTAAGAAGAAGTTGTGGATACAAGTGATTAGTTAATACACCATATAAACCCGACACCGCTCCCTTAAGTCGTCCCCATATTAGGAGATAGTCTAATATTGGCGAGTGTTCCAATGTCCAAGGATGTGGACCTAAGCATCGCCTCAAGCAGTGCTATAGTTGCAGGTGACGCCCAGCTTGTTGCGATGGGAGACCGAATTCCTCACTGAGCATGGCAAAGGATTTTAACTACCCGTTTAATATGACCTGATCCAGTGTCTCGATACCTCTCGATCTCCAACTAGGCCAGTGAAGCACACGGCCATTTATTCTGATGCTCTGATTACCCCAAAGAGGGGCTTTGGAATGCAAACGATGGGAGACGTTTAAAAGGCAGTGTGCTCAATGCCATGCTTGATATGTAGCCTGCATCTCTGGATGTGGAGGGGATGTTCGCGGGGTGCGGGCTCCATAGAGAAAGTCAAGGCCGTCATCTGACTCCCATTTCTAACTGCATTGTTAAAGGCACACCTAGCATCTTCAGAAAAAGAAAAAAACAAGCATGAGAAAAAGAAAATACTAAAACTCTTCCACAATAGTTTGGTCCTGTTGTGGGCAAATGAAAGCTTCTGTGCACCACTTGCACCACCAGCCATGACACCATACGTACAAGTTGTCAAACAATCAATAAAATAGTATTTATAAAGCACGACTAATCACCCTGGGGGGTATCCAGGAACTGAGGTCTAGAGGGGGGGTCTTTAATCAAAGAGCCAGGTCTAGAGTCCCTGTCTGAAGTCCAAGAGTGAAGCTGAGGTTCAGAGGTGGAGGGGGAGGTCGTTCCAGGACTTGGCAGTGAGGTAGGGGAACAGAGGTGGCGGCTACATAAACTTATCCCAAGCACCGATTGCAGGATAACTTTTCCTATGAGTGAATGCACTAAGCACCAAGCAATGCTGTAGAGTTCCATCCATCTGAGAAGCAATCTGTCCACCTGTTAGATCGATGAAATAATATACGAAGTACATAACCTTTAATCGAAAATACTGCCTTATTTTCAGTGTTTATTTTGAGCTGGCGGCAGCAGGTGGAGCTTACTGGCACTAATTTATGGTGACCATCCATTATTTTTTCTCATCACACTTAGATCCAGGCAGTGACAAAGAGAAAGAAAGGATGAAATACAGCCTGAAAGAGTGTTATAAATAAGCCCGGGCGGTTAACTCCGCTCCGCCAGCATAGTTTACAGAGTTTTGCCTACTCAGCGCTCCATTGAGAACGCAGAGTTCAGGCAAAACTCCGACTCCGTGGCGGAGCGGAGTTAGCCGGCCCCTCCACCCTCCCTAATGTAATTATAATAAAGTACGCAAGATGTACAACGTAGGGTTTTCCATGGACGAGGACGGCAGAGACGAGGAAGGAGAGAGAGATCATGGCGAGGAGGAGGCAGCCACAGCAGGTAAGTACCTTTTATTTTTATTATAATTACATTAGGGAGGGTGGAGGGGAGCAGAGCGGAGTTCCATGGAGTTCCTTTCCAACTCCGTGGAACTCCGCATAGTGGCACTACGCCAGCTCCGCCCAGGGTTAGTTATAAAGAGAAAGGGACTGTCTGGTGGTGGATGAAAGAGGAAAGAGGTGGAATCAATACTAAGCAACCCTGGTATTTGGGTACCACGACATTCGGCAGCACCAGCTACAGGCTTTTGAGCAAAACCTTTGGCACCATCACTTATTCTTTTATAAATTAAACACTGCTCCTTTCCCAAGAGAGCAACTTTTGCTGGCACCTTGCAATCAGACCTTTAAGCAAGCATAGCCTTCAGCAGTTTCGGTGTCTGTTCTATTAAGGAAGTTCCATGCAGTACAACATGTCCTAAAAGGAACTGTTCTTAATAAAACTGAACATGATTGAACCCTGTGATGTAAGCAGTGAACAAACCAGAGCTGCAGCCAACAGTGACATTGTGCATCTAGTACACAATATTTTACTAATTATCCATAGAACCAAATGGAGGATGATGGCACTCGAATGTGTATCAGCGACCTCTGCCATTGCAATAACCTGCTGAGGCCTTGAGCTACAACCACCACCGGCACCCCAAACTTTGCTTCATAAAATAAACAATGTATTGCCACCTGCTCATGAAGGTGTTATCTGCCCACACTTTCCACTTGTAATTACTTACAAGGTGCTGACCCTGCACCCTATTGTCTGGAGTTTCCCTTTGCAGAAAACAACATCCACCTCGAACCCATGATGGTGGGCATAGGTGGGAGGCCAAAGCTGAGCTAAATAGCAAAGCGTACAGCCCCAGTTAAATGTACCACCTCAATTACATAGGCAGAAGTAAAATGAAAATGCCCCCTCTTGAAATATACCTCTAATCATACAAAGCACATGAAGCAAGCAAACTCAATGCTCCCTAGCAGTTAATTTCAATGTCTCTTCTGCCTTTTAGCCATCTATCTATTCATCCATTCATCCATCCATACTTCCGTCCATCCATCCATCCATTCATCCATCCCTCCATCCATCCCTCCATCATCCATCAATATATTCACGTATCCATCCACCTTTCCTTTCACCCATCTATCCACTCTTTTCTATCTATCCATTCATCCTTCCATCTATCAATCCTCTCATCCTTCCTTTCATTCTACCAGACTTCATCCAACCGTTCACCTTTTTTCACTTCTTTAAAGTTTCTTTACTTCCGCCCACCCTTCGTTCCTCCTACCTGTTCTTGCTTTATCTTTCCATTTGCCTATATATTTTCTCTCCTCCTTACTTTTTCTTTGTCACCTTTCTCTCTCATGTTCATTGTTTATCTAGTTGCTCCTCTCTCTGTGCTTCCTCAATTTTAATTATTTCTCCTTCTCTATTTCCTTCACTTTATGTGGCAGCCCACAACTCTCTTTTATGGTATTGCCTAGCAGTGATATTTATTAGTGTTTTGTCGTCTGTAAATCTGCCAACAAATGAGTCAAATAAACAGTCAATTAAAGTTGAAGTAGGACCAATGGAGGAGCCCATCAAGCACAATGGGAGTCCCCACATAAGCTCCTAGAATCGGAGGTTTCCAATGCCACTGTAAAATTGTGAAAATTCATACCACTCTACAGAAAACATGTAACTTGGAAACAATTGTGCACCTAAAAGTGGAGACTACAAAAATATGTTATAGTATACAATGGAAGCAAACCCAATAACAAACTACTGCACAATACCAATCAGAAAAGCAGACTGTAAAGAGGAGTATTCCTCAATAACGAAGTAACACAGGAAGTCAGGAACATCAACAGGTTTATTGTAGGTAAAAGGAGATCCCTACCATCCACATCACCCTCCTCCAGCCTTCCGTCACCACATGCCCCAGACCATTCCAAATGACCTCATATTGTCCCACAAGAGTAAAGGTAAAGAAAGGATGCACACAATGGTGCAGAAAGATTGAACATACATATATGCAAAGTTACCACACATCTCCCCTCTTACAATAACAGAAGATCTAACAGGCCCACATCCCAACTGTACATTACAATATTGGTCCTAAATGCCAAAAGATACAGGATGAAATCAGTATATTCACTATACTGAAAACAAATAAAGTACAAAATAAAACATAAACTACCGAACATAATCATCCAAATATGCAGGACTTCTCATTGTTCTGTTAGTATTCCTTGATATTGAGACATTGTTGTCAGAAACACCATGTTTCACTTTATCAGCTTTCCCACACCTAGTAGCAATCCCATCCCATTCCAGACTTTTCCTTTGTAGATAACAACTCTATTCAGATTCCACACCTGATGATCTTCAGTCTTAATTGCATTGATAAAAACCTTTAAACCTTCAAAGGCTTTGAAAATTGTCCACCAACATCCTTTCACACCAGTTTCTTTATCAACACCCAATCACTCACAGCACCCTTAGTTTGTTTGACTGAGATTCTTTTATCAAAACGTGCTTTGCTGTCACTCATCCTTCCGTCGTTCTTCAACTTGCAATCATCAGAAATAGGCTCCTTGTCCCATTTACACAGAAAGTCATTTACCCAAATTGGTTCTATGATTGCATCAGGGAGCCTTCCCAAAACAGAATAAATGGGGATTTGCCCTTGATGGAATGAGGTGTGAATAATTTCAACTGTTTTGCTTACTTCCTCTCTCCAATTTTGCTGGTTATTTTTAGCCAAAGATATGATTTCTTTCAAAGCACGATTAAACCTCTCTACCATACCATTAGTCTTGGGATGATAGAGGGCACACTTTTCGTGTTTTATTCCACATCCACTCAGGAAACTCTCAATTTCCTTAGACACCAGTTGCACTACATTGTCAGTGAGCAGGGTTTCTGGGAGACCCTCCCTTCCTATCAATCCTTTAGGAATTTTACCACGTGTCTGATCCCGATACTGCTGGTAAAACACACCTCTGGCTATCTGGAGAATAAATCTTTTACCACTATGACATAGGTTTTCTGATCTTCACCATGAATCGGCCCCAAAATGTCTAATGCAATATCTTTCCACAGACCCATGGGGCGATTTCTAATGGGTTGCACCATGGGTTTCATAGCTTTCTCACTTATGTATGCATTCCCTTACTAACCTCTTAACTTGGAGATCTATCCCTGGGTACTAATTCCTCTCCTTTGCTTTGGAAATACATTGATGGCAACTGTGCATAAGACTTAGCAACTTCTCTCTAAGTTTGGTTGGAGGAATTAATCTTGTGCCCCTAAACAATAGACCATTGCTTGTGGCTAATTCATCTCTCATGAATCAAAAAGAGGGGGACTAGGAGCCAGATAAAGGTCCAGTACCCGGGCTCCTCACTATATTGACATGTCTAATCAGTCAATGGGGTCCTTGTTCCTATGTGAAGAACGTATAGAAAATGTTAAAGAAACGTTGGTTGGAATATATGGTTCCAGGGGATCTTCCTTATTTAGAAGTGTTGCCCTCACACACCCATGTGGTTGGGTGTGTGAGGGCAACACTTCCAAATAAGGAAGGGTGTGTCTCGCTGGGCCCGTGGGGCATTGCAGTGCCGGCTCCACGAGGAGAAAAATGCCTGATGATGAAGCATGACACCCACATGGGTGTGTGAGGGCAACACTAATTCATCTCTCATCCACCAAAAAAGTTTGCACCCAGCACTACCTTGTTCTTTGCTCTTCCAGTCAGTATATATAAAGTTCATCACTTTCTGCTATAACTCAACCAACCTCATTCTCATCACGCCATCTATCTTCAGGAATAATTGCAGCATCATTATCAATTCCTGCATCCTCTTCTTGATCGACACACACCTTAGGTACTAACCTGGACAAAGTATCTGCTACCTTATTCTCTGCCCCCTGAATATATTTCACCTCACAGTTGTACTCCTGCAAGGCTACCACCCACTTCATGACTCTCCCAGACAAGAAGTCAATGCCTTTAGTCTTGAAAAACCTCTCACAAAAGCTTGTGGTTCATCCTTACTTCAAAAACACCTCCCCATTACATTTTCAAATCACCCAATGCACTGCAAGAGCCTCCCTCTCAATTACGGAGTATCTAGTCTCTACCCCTCTCAGACCACAAGAGATACACATAATGGTGTTCTCTGCTCCAAGACTACCCAGCCGGAGCACAGCACCCAGCCCTTTGAAACTAGCATCCGTTGTAATGATGGACCTCTTCCTAGGATCACACTTTTTTAAATTTTGGGGCCCAGCTTAACTCTTTTTTTAATTCAACAAAGTCTCGCTCACATGCAGAACCATACACAAATTCAACCCCCTTTTTTAATAAGTTCCTCATATTAGCACTAAATTCTGTAAAATTTAGAACAAACTTATTATAACACTCCACCACACCAACAAATTGCATCAGTTCTTCTTTGGTGGCAGGTGAAATCATGCTTTGAATCATGTTAACCAACTCTGCTTTGGGGACCACACCATCACCTGTGACAGTGTGACCCAAGTGATCAATGGTCCCTGTGCCAAACCTACACTTTTCTAACTTGATAGTGAGATCATGGTCACACAGCATTCCTAGAACTTATCTCACTCGAGCATTATGCTCAATCTCGTCCTTTCCATACACAAGAACACCATCCTGATATATGCATATACCTTCCAACCCATGTAACACCTTCTCCATGGCTCGCTGGAAAACTGGTGCTGCTGAGACCAGACCAAAATGTAATCTGGCATACCTAAAGGTCCCAAAGAGTGTTATGAATTCCTTGAGATCTTTTGATAACTCCTCCATCTGGATCTGGTGATAGGCTGAGGTGAGATCTATAGTTCTAAATACCTTTGCACAACCCAATATCATTAAAAATTCCCAGATGTTTGGAAGTGAATATCTATCAACTATCATGTTCTTATTCAAATGTCTGAGATCCACATATAATCTCTGTGAGAAAGTGCCCTCTTTCTGCATGGTTGCCCCCACTTTTTGCTGAACTGCTGATGTACTTTGACTGAGTGTGCCCTGGGTTCCTGCCAATCAGGTGTCCAGGGCCTATGTTCTTTCCCTAAAACTGCATTGAAGACCAAACCCAATTGGCACTCTCTGGCCAAAGGTCAAGCCCTGGTAAATGGTACCACAGGTACCCAGGGCACTGTGACCAGGGAAGGCCTCTAAGGGCTGCAGCACTTATTGTGCCACCCTTAGAGAACCTGTACCTTTACACTCACACACTGCCTTTGCAGGCTGCGTGTTTTGGTGCAGAACAAAGTGAAGAGTCTACATGGCACACATCCCTGTGTGCCATGCCTACAACCCACTGCCCTGGCATAGATCAGTCACCCCTCTAGCTGGGTGCGCTATACCAGTGGTGAGGGTACAGGTGCATGAGCCCTGTACCCCTGCAGTGTCTAAGTCAATTCTTAGGCATTGTAAGTGCAGTGCTGCCATTAAGAGTATATGGTGCAGGGAGTATGTCATTACGAACTCCTCAGTACCATAATGGCTGCACTGAAAACTGAGAAGTTTGATATCAAACTTCTCAGCACATTAAACCCACACTGATGCCAGTGTGGGATTTAATGAAAAATGCACACAGGGGGCATCTTAGAGATTGCCCCTGAAAATCGACCTAACACTAGTGTCCAGGCTGAGTGGCTGCTTTCAGCTGCCACCACCAGACATGTTTCTGGACCCCTGGGTTGAGAGCCTGCTGCTCTCAGGGACCTGAAACAATGTACATCCTGGGACGAGGTGCCAAGCCTTCTCCCCCAGGATGGGCAGGGTCCACGAAGGGGAAGCTTCAGAGGCTTGCCGCCTTTCTGAGCTTCCCCAGGCCTTTTGCTTCTCCCAGCAACTGGTCCCCAACTGTTCTGACCCCCACTTTGGGCAGGAGCACCAGCGGGAAAACCAAGTGAGGAAGGGAGGTGTGCCCACCTTTGCCAACCCCACCCCTCAGGTGGGGAAGGCGAGGTGTAGCACAGCTCTCAGTCCCCGCAATCTTGCAGATGGGGGATCCAGCCAACCAGAGTGAGGCATATGCCCCCCTCCCACTAGAGGGTGGCATAATAGGGGGTGTACCCACCCCAGGGAAGGGACCCATTGGTCCCAACCTTTTACCTACCTGTAACTCCCCTAAATCTAGTATTTAGGGGTACCCCTGAATCTTGCCTCCTCAGACAAGAAACAACAAGAAGAAAATAAGAAGAAGGACCAAACAGCCATGCCGAAGCTAAGAAGGGGAGGATGCCCACTGACTTGGCCCCAGCCCCACCGGCCTGACCCCACCTCGAACCTGCAGAAGCGAAACTCTGGTGTGTCCTGCAGCCAGCAACCTCAAGATCCCCGAGGACCTGCCCTGCCTTCCAAAGAAAAGACTTTGTCTCCCATGAACACCGGATTTGTTCACCCACAGACTCCAGCTCCGGCGAAATCCGCGAGTCTGCACCACTCTGCACCCGACCCCCACGGCCCGAGTTTGAGTGTCCCAACACCATGAGGAGGTCTCCCCGGCTATCCTGACCCAAGATCCAGTGATCCCTGACCTGCCTCAAGCCTCCAGCCGACGTCTGCAGCCTCAATCTGGAAGCTTCCCCCAACCGCGACCAGGAGCTACTAAGACGATCCGACCCTAAAAGACACCCCTGCACCCGACGCCCCACGGCCTTGGGTGGCCCAACCGATGGTGTCTAACCAATCCCCAGCATCCCAACTTACCTCTCCAAGTGGTGGTCGCACCCAAAAGACCTTCGTCCCCGAGCCTGCAGTGTGTTTGCAAACCGGAGACTCCCCATTGAAAGTAACAGGGCACCCGACGACAAACCAGCACCCTGCACCCGGCCGCCCTAGTGTCTCTGAGGGTGCACCTTTGGTGCTATCTTGAACCCCCATTTGCCCTGAGCTTAAGTCCAGGAGCTTTGCTCCCACAACCTTGTGGCCTGCTCATAAGCAGCCACCAACCGGAGGACCCCTATCCCCCATTGGATAACATTGGGCCTCAGCACTCTGCACCCGGCCGCCCTAGCGCCGCTGAGGGTGTAACAAGAGTGCATCCTTGACCCTGGGGGACCCCTGAGTCTAACCCCAGAATACCAACTCCCACAACAAAGTACTTACCTGTTAACCGATAACACTATTTCCTCCCTTAGGATAACATTGACTGTTTTTCTATGAAAAGTTTTTAAGTGTGGAGTTGGAAAATCTATAAAAGTCTTTAAAACTGTAACCAAATAACAAAAACACTTTTACTTACTTGTTTACAGGAAATGTCCCAGTGCAGAAAAGTAATCTGTAAAGTAATCTACTTGACCTTTCATTGAAAAGCCAATACAAAGTATATGTACAATATTTCAAAGCATTGCATTACTAGTAGTTCTACTGTAATCAAACCAAAGTATATATACAACTGCAATTCAAACTGTATACAATTACAATTCAAACTGTATTATTACTGCAAAGTATAAATCACTTACCTGTGCCAGGCTTGCTAGGTTCTAGGAAATAAAATAACTAAAAGAATATTTTTATACAAAACCAATTGGTCTGAGTTCAGCCTTTGAGTGTGTGACAATCATTTGCTGATTGAGTGTGTACAACAAATGCTTAACACTACCCTCTGATAAAGCCTTACTGCTCGCCCACACTACCACAAATAGAGAGTAAGGTGCTATCTACTTTTACCTCTGCCTAGCTTTGGGGTTCCACTGGACTCTGTGCACACTATACCTCACTTTGGTATAGTAATAATAATAATAATAATAATAATCTTTATTCGGCATATAAAAATATGACCATAAAAGAAACATCTTAAAAAATACATACATCAAGCCAAGTAAATCTTTATAGAATTTGCCACGTACACGGGAAAAACCAAGCATATATACTGTCATTATCCCCCAATTGTCACTTGGTATCAAAAGTGCATCCATCAAGTTTTAGTGCAGGTTTAAAATATATAAAACAATAAAATACTCAGCTAGTACTTTTATAACAGCAAAGCTTAGTGCAAATAGCAAAACAAAAAATTCTTCTGTACGTCAAGCACCCCTCGTAGTTCTTAACTTTAAAGCAGATCTTAAAGAGTTGGAAACACAGATAAGTGTAAAAACATCTGATGACAATTTTAAAAACAGCAAGGCAACACATGCCTGTTTAAATCTAAATCTTCTTAAAAGGTCCTTCAGAAACATTTTTCTGGGATATGCATAGTGCGGACAGAGTAGGACAAACTGTAGGGTATCCTGTGGAGACCTATTGTCGCAGCCACAGGGTCCTCTGTGTTCTATTTTCAATGTAAAACCAGCAGGGACAGCCAATAGGTGATGAAATAAATTTAATCTAAAACGAGTAATTAAAAATCTGTCATGTGAACTCGTTATGAGAGATAAGTATAGTTCTATGCCCTGGGTTGATTTAACTAGAATATGTTCTCTCACCGTGGGCTTATAAAGTTCAATATCCTCACGTTTCAACATAACATACTTAAAAAACAGATCTTTAATAAATGTCTTTTCCTGGGTTCTCACCTTATCCGGCATCTGCACGGCCTAATGTAGAGAGGTTGTCCTTTACATATCTTAACCACGGTATTTTGAGCGCATGGTCAAGCGAGAGACAATCCTGAATTACCAGCCTATTAAAACCAGCCTCTTCATTTGACCAAATCTTCGCCCAGCACAGTAGGGGTTTGACTGCCACCATATCAGAAATGTATTTGGACCCCAGTTCTTCGTGGACAATGTACGCAGGGGTACTATGAGGCACTTTCAGCATGCGCCTAAAATATTTATTCTCTTCAGTTTGTAGCTTATTAACCTCTGTGAATCCCAAGACCCCACTTCCATATAAAACTTTAGAGCAACAGATAGAGTTATATAACTTTAAAATCATTCCTGGAGTCCAACGGTCCAGTCTATGAGCAAAATGAGCAATTGCTCCTGTGGACCTTATCAGGGAAGACACTTCTCCTCCAATAAATATTTAAAATTCAAATTTCCGTCAAATAAAATGCCCAAATATGAGAAGGCCGGAACTTTCAATAAATTATGTGTGCCTATTGTGTAATTATAAGGCTTGCTTGACTTCTTCCCAATTTCCATAATATATGACTTTGCTAAATTGGGGGACAAATCCAGATTATTCATGAAGATCACAAAGCCATCTATTAAAAGCTGCAAACTTTTTGGGGTGCGGGCGAGGAGTACCGCATCGTCTGCATAAAGCAGAACAGGGACTACTCTTGTGCCTATCCTCGGGGTATCTGCTTGTATAGCCATCAGGGCGGAATCTAGGCCGTTGATATATAAAGTAAACAAGAATGGCGCTAAAATACAGCCCTGTCTAACCCAGCTTGAGCACTTAAAGTGGTCCATAACCATCCCCTCCTGTGTATATCTAACTGCTGCCGAGGTGTTAGAATGTAGGGACATTAAAATGTTAATTATTGACGGATCCACCCCAAGCTCGCCCATGAGTGTCCATAATTTCCGGCGATTCACTCGGTCAAAGGCCGCAGTGAGATCCATAAAAGCTAGATACATCGCCCCTGATTTAGCTATTGTGTATTTTGCGGTAATAAGATAGAGATTAAGACATTGGTCTGTGGTAGATTTCCCCGGTCTGAACCCATATTGAACATCCGTTATAATTTGGTTGGTCTCTGCCCATTCCGTCAACCTATTTAAAACCACCCGCCCCAATACCTTCACAAACACATCAATAAGAGATATGGGGCGATAGCAATGTGGGCTGTCCCTGTCTCCTTTCTTGAAAATGGGAACAATAGTGGCCGTGGACCATGAATCTGGCATTACTGACGCTGCTGCCGCATTTAATACCCTTACTAGGATCGGCGCCCAGACCTCTATATTACATCGAAAGAGGTCTGGCGGGATCCCATCTGGTCCTGGGGCCTTGGTCCTCGTGAGACCCTCGATCCCTATTCTCACCTCATCCAAGGAAAATGTAATCGGTATGGATCTTAGTTCTGGATTTGGGGTCTGGGGTGGGTCTACTCTTTGGGGGTGGTTGTATAAACCCTGAAAGTAATGCTGCCATTGATCAGGGAGGATGTTATGGCTTAACCCAGGTTTATTTGAGTCTTTGAAACATGGGTTATTAATAACCCTCCAAAAACGAGTAGAGTCCTTTAACTCCGCTGACTCTGTTATCTCCTCCCAGGCTTTCTGTTGGAGATGTCCCTTTCGCTCTTTTACAGCTTGCTTGTAATTTATACGGCAGGCCGCCACCCGGTTCCTGTCCCTCGGGGACTGTTTAAGGGCCACTTTTAGCTCTCTTAAGGCCCGAGAGCAGTGTCCATCAAACCATCTAGGGGCGTCCATGCTAGGCGAGGAAGCAGGAACTTTCAATAAGTTATCCACTAGCTGTGCAATGTCCCTAAAAGCCTCTACTAGTTCAACCGCATCCACTTCTAGGTCTAGACATTTCAGAATATCCTGCTTGCCTCTATTAAAAAGAGAAATGTTAAGAGCAGTAGTATCAACCTGAGCCCAACGCAACCGCCTACCTTGATCCGTAACGGCCATCGGTGTGCCCCCGATTACTCTATATGGTGCTGGGGGATGGTGCGAGGCAACAAGTGATAGAGTCACCGGGTTATGGTCACTAAATACACTATAAGTAATATTGAATAATGATATAAACCTTTTCAATGTAAAAGAAACAAAAATAAAATCAATGAACGATGAACATCCTCTCCCTTTGAAGGTCGGATGAACGAAGGTGTCCGGTTGGGTAACAATCAGATCCAACGTATGCATTAATCCCGCTCAGGTCCCGGCCCTCCTGCGTATGCTCCATATGTGGACCCTCTCTGAGTGTGCAGGACGACCAATCACCCTGGATCGCCCTCAGGTTTGGACACAGGTGGCAATTAAAATCACCAACTAGAATCAATTGTGACTCTGCCAGCCCTGCCTCGCATTTATGCTCCAGCCGTGTATTTAGTTCTTGGAGGCTAGTCAATCCCTGCAAGTGTGATTTAGCATTATAAAAATTTATTAAAACTAGCCTATACATATTATTAAAAAATATGAGTCCTTTTGTGACATCAGAGTCCCATGCCAGGTTCTTCCAAGTACCCTGTATTTTCAAATCTATAACCATAGTTAAACCCCCCCTTGCTCGTCCTGAGGCCGCTCTTACTGCTGGGCAGAAGAAGGTTTTATATCCTTCAATGAAGAAGTTATTTTCTGGCTCCCACGTTTCCTGGAGGCATGCTATATGAAATTTTCTGACATAGAGAAGCCATTGTTCGTCCGTGAACTTACTGGACAAACCTGCTACATTCCATGAAATTATTTTTATATCGGGTCCAATACGTCCTTCCCTACAACCACTAAGCGGGGCACTAGGCTCAATAATAGCCCTCTCTGTGTTGTCTATACCCGGTTGAATAAAATCCCTGCGCTCTTGTGGGGTTTGTATGGTTATCCCCAAATTGGGCTCCTCTCTCCTCCCTACTATGCCAATATGTTCAGGATGGGTATCAATGACACTGCCCATACCCTCCCCTGTATGTAGTCAGTCATTGTTGTTCAAGTCCGTTAGTGAAGCAAATGCATTGCTTAAAGCCAGGGGTCCACCACCCAGAGTTATACCCTCCTCCTGTCCTACACAGCGTTGAGGCAAATTAAGACTAGACGGTGGCCTATAAAAAAAGCCCAACGGTAGTGGTTTGATCCCTGAGTCTGCTGAAAACAGGCTGTAGGGATGAGATAAGATATTATGAACCAATTCAGGGTACCTAAGCGTGACAATCATGCTATCTCCTGGGAATACTTTCCTGGACCTACCAATCCATGATACCCTTCTAGCCATCAAAATGTGCCTGTGCTCTACAATATTAAATCCAGCGTGCTTGCACAACCAGTGCGCCACTTTATTAATTAGCTGGACAGAGGATTCCTCATGTATGGTATAACGTCCTGGTACACCTGTCAGGACCACTGTGTAAGGGCAGCTTGCTGGTGGTAGGTCTATTACTGGTAGATCTCGGGTATTGTGGGCAGCTGAAATAAACCCCCTGCACGATTGCTGTTGCAAACTATGATCCCTTAGAGTCCTATGGTGGCTCCCTTGCGACACCTTATTGATGCCCGAAGCCAACGGCCCAGGCACCCTTGACCCCGGAATCCTACCCTGGACCTCAGGCCGTGTTACCCCAGGAGTAATTTGAGGGATATAGTTTTCTGTCTGCCTCACTGCCGGGGGAGCTACCGGGGGGATTACTTGTTGCACCTCCTGACTAATAGGTACCGTGTTCTGCGCTACTTGTGCGGAAGGAGACATTATATTACCAATTTTATCAAGCGTTGCCCTTGTTTCTGCCAATACTTTTACAAGATCGCTAAAAAAATAATTCAAAAGGCCAGTCACTCTTTGTACAATTTTGTGTTTCAAAAGCCCCCACATGTCCTCAAAATCCTTAGTACCCTTGTTATCTGGGTTTATCGTGCCTCCCCCTTTCTTTTCCGGGGCTAATTTCTTTGCTGTTTTACGTTGTTTCTTCGGGGCTGGTGGCCCGCTAGGTTCCTCCCCCTGGGTATTGGTCACTCTGGTCTTGTTGCCAGTGGTTTGACCTACCATATTAGGTTTTAAACTATTTCCGGGGTTGGCACCCCCTGTACTGTCCACAGTCTCCTCTTGGCGTTGGCCTTTACCCAGCGAACCCCCTGTTGAATTTTCGGCCTCCTCAGGCATGCAAACCTCCACAGTTGACCCCGCTACCCCTGCCTTCTCTAAAGAGAGAGAGGCGCCTCTCAGCCCTGTCTATCTCTTTTGTAATCGCCCCAACTGCTTTCACCAGAAAAGAATCAATGGTTCCTTTAGTTAAATCCTGTGGGGAACACGCTGGCGGGCATTTCCTCTTTCCCATGGTATTAGTTAAGCAATTAAACAGTTAATCCAGTGAGCCCGCCTTCTTAATGAACGTCCAAAGATGCTTCAGAGAGCTTCAGAAGGGAAGGCGGGAGAATAATAAAAGGAAGATTACTCACAACCGTTTCCACAGCCGTCCCCGTCACTGCCCTGCAGTCCGGCGTGGATCGCCCCAATCAGCTCCCTCGCTCCGTACCAAAGATCAGGCGACAGAGTAATACTTATTCCTCACTGCAGCCCGATGGTGACCTTGTGCACCTCACATTATAGGTGAATACTCGGGACACAATCCGGCTGCTCAACATAAGAAAGGTGGCCCTGCCCTGCCTCGTCCTGGCAATGACAGGCAAGGATGGGCCCGCCCTTGGCCCGGGCTTTGCCCGGGCGCTGCCCACGCGCTTCCCGCTTTGCGGGAGCCCGCGACAACTTTTCAAGCGCCTCCTGGTGCTGTGAGTGACGTGTGAGGCAGTGCAGGCTGGTTCCTGCAGTCCTGGCCGCTGATGGCATAAGAGCGGTGGCTGGTGTCCAAAAGACGGGCTTCCCGCGCGGCGGGAGACCGCGACGACTTTTCAAGCGCCTCCTGGCGCTGTGAGTGACGTGTGAGGCAGTGCAGGCTGGTTCCTGCAGTCCTGGCCCCTGATGGCGTAAGAGCGGCGGCTGGTGTCCAAAAGACGGGCTTCCCGCGCTGCAGGAGCCCGCGACGACTTTTCAAGCGCCTCCTGGCGCTGTGAATGATGTGTGAGGCAGTGCAGGCTGGTTCCTGCATTCCTGGCCCCTGATGGCGTAAGAGCGGCGGCTGGTGTCCAAAAGACGGGTATAGTATATACAGAGCCAGCTTCCTACAATCTCAAATTCCCATTCGATTTTCTAGCCTTAACCACTGGAGCCAGCCATTAAGTACCCTTGACTTCCTCAATTATCCCTTGAGCTTTCAGCCTTTCCAACTCAATGTGCATCTCCTCCTCTATGACTATAGGGACATTTCTCACTTTACTACAAAAAGGTTCCACCCAAGGAATTAGTCGTATCCTGTGACTATAACCTTTTACACAACCTAGACTTTCCCTGAACACTTGGGGAAATTCTTTCTTTAGTTCATCTTGGAAGGTCACTCCAGATAGCCTCGGATCTCCTATCTCACTCATGCCATGATTTTCCTTCAGAATGATTAAAGGAGAGCTGTTGGGATCCAATATTACCCCCATCTCTTTTTGGTGGACCCAACTTATTATACTGTCACCTTTTCTTGAAAGGTACACCTTTCCAAATGTAAAGCGTTGTTCATATTCAATCAAGCCGACAAAATATCCACGCAATTCAATAGGCTCGCCACCATATGCACAGGGTCTGATATCAGGTTTTAGCAAAGTCACTTTCTCTTTAAGTTTCCCCTCATAAAATTTGCTAGCAACAATCATAATTTTTGCTCCTGAATCAAAGAGGACTTTAGGTTTTTTCACCTTCAACCTCAATGTAGTCAAGAGGACCCGCATCACCCTTTCCCCCAACTTGCAAAATTGTTTGTTCACATTCGAAATCAAGGTCATCCTTGTCCTCTCCATCACTCACATTCACCTCACTGAACTTTTGTTTGGATTTTTTCAAACTGCATACAGATGCAAGTGCCCTTTTTTCTTGTAAAACATACGAACAGCCTTGAAAGTGGGGCAAGTCTTGTCATTTGCAAAGTGTCCCACTCTGTTACCCCTAAAACATTTTTTAACTATTTCACTCTCTTAGTCTGTCCCCCAAACAGTTTTGGTTTTGGTTTTTTTCACTACTTCTTTAACAACATGCACATCCTTAGTAGTATGTTTCTTAATTACCTCTGCACAGTTAATAGAATGTTCAATGTTCTTGGCCACTAGCAATATGTCATCAAGTGTGGGCTCATCTCTTAACCAGAGTTCTTCTCGCACCTTTTCAATGTTGCACCCCAACATGAATTGGTCTCGAATTCCTTCATCTAATATGGGGCCAAATTTACACTTAGAGACTAAGGGCCATATTATCAAGAACGGCGATAACATTATCGCCGCTTTAGCGGCAGGAAACTGCAGCTAAAGCGGCGATAAGGAGCTTGATAATATGCCCTATAGAATTCCAATAGAAGCCCAGGATCTGGTGTGAAGGACATCAAACCTGGGCTTCTATTGGAATTCTATAGGGCATATTATCAAGCCCCTTATCGCCGCTTTAGCAGCAGTTTCCTGCCGCTAAAGCGGCGATAATGTTATCGCCGTTCTTGATAATATGGCCTAAATGTCTAAGTTCAGTAACATAGTTTTGTACAGACTCCCCCTCAATTTAAACTCTCCTTCCAAAATAAAAGCATTCAAGAATTGTGCTTACTTTTGGAAAATAGTGTTTGACCAACTTCCGTATGCATGTCTCATACTCGTTAAGGTCCACAGCCTCATTGTCTGGAACATCTGGAAGATAGTTCAAAAACTCTGTGTCCTTCAGGATCCAGACGGTGCAGAAGATGAGCTTTTATTCTCTCTGTGCTAAGGAATGTACCAGAAACCCTAGCATATTGTTCAAAAACCTTTTTCTATTTATTCCACTTTATGGGTGGTCTGCCAGGACTTGAAAAAATGGAGGGGCTGTAATATTTTGCATTGTTCCAGATATGTAGGTATGTAAATCCACTCAAATACGGTACTGTAAATGGTATGGTATTGTATAAAGATACACACACAAATGTGTGCTCAACTCCTTCCTGCAAGAAGGAATTTTTTTTTATCACTATAGCAAAGCACAATATACTGCCTAAATGGGCCCTGGTACAATGAGAGCTGCACTCTCTAGAGTCTTTGCTCTGAAGTCTTTTCACCTGTGAAAATAAATGGTCTTTCCTCAAATAGGAAAACAGACAGCCAAGGGGTTTAATCCTTTAAACGCGTACACAGCGCATGGCAGCACAGAAAGAGGAAGAAACACAAATGTACTAAAGGTGAGGTCCTCGGTCAAAATTCAGTAGTTGAGTTAACATCGCATCCTTGGGTGCCACCGTGACTCGCAGCTACAAAAACTAAGGGGCATATTATCAAGCGGCAGCGATAATTATCGCTGGCCGCTGTTAGCGCGAGGAATCCTATCGCCGGCTATCGCTGGAAATTATCGCCATGCTAGCGCTGTATTAACAACGCTTAGCGCAAAGGCGATAATTTTCCAGTGATAGCGATGTTTTCCATGGAACATCGCTGGTTTTCCAGCGATGTCCCATGGAAACGGCGATATCCTTGGTGATAGGGCCTGTGGTCTTAGCCACACAATCCACCCCCATGTTAGGTATGCCTTAGTCAGGAATTTAGCAGACGTTAAATTCCTGCGTTAAGGCATACTTAACGCGATTGAAAATATCGCTAACCCACGTTGTTGATATGGCGATACCTGGGTTAGCGATATTTCCCCATGTTGTTTCACAGGCACGCCTCCTTTGCATCTCATTAGCGATGCGATGGGAGGCGTGCAGAACACGGACGCTAATGCAGGAATCACGCGCTAGCGTGTCCTTGTTAATTAGGCGATAGAATTATCGCTGCTTTTCGTCCAAAAACGGACGCTAAAGCGGCGATAATTCATTAACGCCGCCTTGATAATATGCCCCTAATTTCTTCCATGCAGTGTCAAAGAGCAGTGAGCACTCTAATAAGCTCTGATCCTCGTGACGCTGGCAGCAGAGACCATGGCCTTTCCTTAGTGTGCAGCGCTTCCTTCAAGTGCAGTGGTATGTAGAAGTTCCGATCAGCTGATCTTTGACTGTCTTGGTGCGACTTTCCTTCACACAACCTTTCCTTTATGTGTGGCTGCCACGGTTGTAGCTTTACACTGTAGGCTTCCCTTTGTTTGAGAGCTGAACTTGAGCATCGCGCATGGCTAAAGCTAGCGGCTTTCCTTCGCTCGAGCACTACGTTTAAAAGTCACGATCACTAAATCCACTCATTTATACTTCAGCACCGACTGTCATAAGCGCGCTCGCGAAGAAGCAAATAAAAAGTTAAAAATCACATGCCAAGACAACTATATCAAAGCTCATCCATCTTACCTGAAAAATATGACATCAGATCTGAAGGGGTCATGGTGTTGGGATCCCCTTATTGTACAACCATCCTCATCGCCAGTGTAAAGAGGGGTTACCTCAATAACGAAGTAACACAGGTAGTCAGGAACATCACATCTCATCATCTTAGATACCCTGAGCTCCACCAAAGAACCTATCCCAGGGCACTTAATTGGAGAAGATCCTAACTTAAGCTAAAACCTAGAAAAATGTTTTAGGCGACAAAAAGAGAGCAGCCTGTCAGACTTGGCTTTTTCAGCGGGTTCACCCCCAAGACTTTTTGCTTTTTGGCCTCCTGTTGTTTACCTCTTTTCCATTGGTTTTGGGACTTTTGGCACTTTACCACTGCTAATCAGTGCTAAAGTGCATATGCTATCCTTGTAAATTGTGTATGGATTGGGGTTTCCATGATTGGCTTATTTAATTTACTAGTAATGCGCACCCAAGGCCTGTAAATCAAATGCTACTAGTGGGCCTGCAGCATTGATTGTGCCACCCACATCAGTAGCCTTTCAAAGGGGTTCTCAGACCTGCCACTGCAGTGTCTGCACACAGTTTTCACTGCCACGTCAATCTGGCAAGTGCACCCACTTACCAGGCCCTAACATTCCCTTTTTTTTTTTTTAGAGTTTTATATAGCGCGAACTTGACCCGAAGGTATCGGGTATCAGAGCGCTTTACATGAGCACCATATTAGTTACAGATGGACACATTCATTTTTTTGTTAGGCGCGGGGAGATTAAGTGATTTGCCCAGAATCACAGGATGTTGAGCGTCCATGCCGAGACTCGAACCTGGTTCCCCAGCTTCGAGGTCGACCGCTCTAGCCGTAAGGCTACATCCTCTCCTTACATGTAAAACCACCCTAAGGTAGGCCCAAGGTACCCCTGTGGGCAGGGTGCAGTGTGGGGGAAAGGTAGGACATGTGCTGGTTTTCATTACATGTCCTGATAGTGAAATAGTGTCCATTTTGTTTTTTTCACTACCGCAAGGCTATCTGTCCCACAGGCTACCATGGGAGTTGCTTTTGTAACATCTTACAAGCATAACCTTTCTTTGGTACAAGATGGAGAAATGGAGTTTAGGCTTCCTGAACTCAGAATTCAAAGATACATCTTCTAGTAAAGATGATTTTTATATTATGTGTTTGAAAATGCCACTTTGAGAAAGTCTGCATTTTCCTGCTTAACCATTGTGTGTGCCTCTTCCTTTTGTGTATTCCCTGTCAGGGTTTAGAGTGACAGGAGCAGGAGATGTGCATTCACACTAGACAGACACAAGGGGGGGTTGAGGTGTGTACTGCCTTTCCTGGGTGACTCCTAGCCAGGCTGAATAGGCCTGGCTGCATTTAGAGTAGTGGGAGGAGTTGTCGCTAGCACCTGAATGGACTGTGGCCGCCTCTCACAAAGCTGTCTCCACCTCCTGTAGTGAACCTGGCCTGAGCCAGGTTGAACTGGTTTATGTGTGCCAGAGGAACTTTGTTCATACCAACTTCAAAGGAAAATGTGGTATAAATATTGGGGCCCTGACCCCAGAACTTTAGATAACTTCTGGACTAAGGAACCTGCTAGGAAGAAGAGCTGGAAGAGCAGTGAGGAGAGACTACCACTTAGCTGTGTGCTTTGCTGGGTTGGCCGCAGTATCTCCAAGGGTTTGATGTAGACCTTGCCTCCTGTTGGAAGTCTCAGGGAAATCACGGACTTCAGCATCTTCTGGGTACTGTCTTCTGGAACTGGATGTTTCAGCTGCCACAGAGGAGAAAAGGTAACCAACGCCGTCAACGACACCGCTGCCTGCACTGGGTTTGGGGGCACCGCTTCTAGGTTACACTGCGCACAACCTCATACCACACTGCAGCCTTGGACCACCGATGCCAGTGACATCGACTACAGATCGTCAACTGATGCCGCTGCCAGCACTGCGACCTGTGGGCCCCGTACACTGCAGTGCCCCATCTTGCACCACAGCCTTGGGTCTACCAACGACAGCGCTTCAGCAACGACGCCACTGGTGCTTGCACCATGACCTGTCAGCACCGCAACGAGCTCCGCCCCACTTTATACTGTAGCCCTGGTCTCACTGCCGCCGCCCGAGGACCGTCACTGGAATATGGCTCATTACATCGCGTGCTTTTACAACGCGGATGTTACAAGGACTGCATTGTTAGTACGCGATGCATTTACATCGCAAGTCATTACAACGACTAGCACTAGAGAGTGCGCTGGACTTAGGAATAGTATTAATTACTATTCCTGCTCCAGTTTGCCCAACCGCAGGGAAGGTGTTGGAATTCATTTCCAATACCTCAACGCCCCCTGGTGCAAGTCATTGTAATGACTTGCGATGTAAATGCATCGCGTACTAACAAAGCGGTCGTTGTAACGACCACGTTGTAATAGTAGCGCGATGTAATGACAGCGTTGTAAACGCTGTTTTCCCCGTCACTGAGCTGCTGCCTGCACCATGACCTGAGGGCACCGCACATCACACCGCTCCGCTTCACACTGCAGCCCCGATGCCTGACGGCACTCCTGACTTCAAACTCACAGAGTTTGACCTGCAACGTGTGTGACTTCAAGGGCCCGATGCCTCCTGCACCGACTCCCGGTACCTACGCATGCCTACGCTGCTCCTCCGGAACTCACTGCAAGGTCCAACGCCCTGCATCTCCAAAAGTGCTTTTTATGGGTCTCCCTACACCGTAGCTGGCCCGCAATGCCGTGGTTGGCCAGAACTGTTGGATTTGTTTGCTCATGACGCTGTGATAGCCCTGGACAGAGCTACCAACTTTAAGGAACTGTATATAAAGTCTATTTTTGCTTTATTGGTATTTGGATCACAGTATGTTGGATTTTTATCGTTTTGGGTCTTGTTTTACAAAGATAAATATTGGATATTTTTCTAAAACTGGTGTGGTGTCATTTTGTAGTGTTTTCACTGTATTACTGTTGGTTATATGCAAATGCTTTACTGTTAGAAATGGGGGTCTCTAGTTGGCAATGGTTTGCACCTTTGTCCAAATAGGGATCCTTCCTTCTAGTCAGGGTAAGGGGGATACACTACTGAAATAATCCCCTGCTCACCCCCTTGGTAGCTTGGCACGAGCAGTCAGGCTTATCTCAGAGGCAGTGTGTGAAGCATTTGCACATAACCAACAGTAATACAGTGAAAACACTACAAAAGGACAGCACACCAGTTTTAGAAAAATAACCAATATTTATCTGTGCAAACAAGACAAAAATGATAAAAAGACCAACATACAGTAATCCAAACTATGCACTTTGCAAGAATGGCTTGAAAATGCTGTTTCTTAAAGGCCGGTAGCTCCGTCCAGGGCTACCACGGTGCTGAAAACAACAGAATCCAACAGTTCTGGCCGACCGCGGTGGTGCGGACTGGCGTTAGTGTCAGCAGACTCATAAACAGTACCTTTGGTTCCAGCTGACCACGTCGGTGTGGGCCAGTCGTGGCAACCGTCGCTGTTGGAATGTGAAGCGTAGCGGTGCGGTACGCAGTGCCCTCAAGTCACGGTGCAGGCAACGGCTCGGTGATGGTCATCCAGCGGCGTTGGTGAGACCAGGGCTGCGGTGCGGAGTGCTGGTTGATGGGAGCTGGCGTCAGTCAGCCCAGACTGCGGTGTGGGACGGGGTGGTGCATCATGTGACTTATGAGCGGTGCCCCCAAACCACAGTGCAGTCACGGGTGTCGAGGTCAGCGTGCAGTGATGTAGTCGGTGAGACTAGAGTGGCTGAGTGAAACGAGGCGGTGCGGAGTGCAGTGCCCACAGGTCGCGGTGCAAGCAGCAGCTCAGTGGCAGTGGCGGTCATCGTCGTTGGTAAGACCAGGGTTGCCTTGCAAAGTGCGGCGGGGCCTTCAGGACATGGAGCCAGCAGTGGTGTCGCTGATGGTGTTGGCTGCTTTCCCCCTCTGTGGCAATTGAAACCCACGGTTCCAGACGTGGTACCAGAGGAAGTGAAGTCTTTGCTTTCCCTGAGGCATCGTGAACAGGAGGCAAGCTCTATTTCAAGTCCTTGGATTTCCTCTTTGTTGCTGAGTTGGTGTGTTTCTCCTTCCCACAGTTTTAACTATACCCATACCATTTAAATGAGGAAGAATGTCTCTGCTATGCAGAAAAACTGACAAGTAGCCATCCAATAGTCCCCACTCTGCAACCTCAGACCCCTCTGTAGTGAGTGGGTTACCTGGCTCTCTCTCGTGGTACCTGACCCCAGGTTAGCCATCATCAGGCCACTCTTTCTTGCGCCCAGGGAGAGAACCTAGAGCAGGGATACTCAAAGTATGGCACAGGGTGTTCATAGTCCTCTTAACCTTAGCATGTGCCCCCCTGGTGAACAGCAGCATTGTGCTGCTGTTTATTTGACAAACCAACTAACATTCAAAAAGCTGTTAGACAGGCAAGCATTTATTTATAAGTTAACTGTTAAAAACCGGGGTCTCTGGTTGGCTGAGGTATGTACGTTAGTCCAAATAGGGACCCTTGCTTCCAAGTCAGGGTAAGGAGGGACACACCTTTAGATAACCCCTGCTCCACCCCCTGGTAGCTTGGCACGAGCAGCCAGGCTTATCTCCAAGGCAAATGTGTAAAGTATTTGCAACCACGCTACCAGTGACACAGTGATGACACCACAAATGGACTCCACACAAATTTCATAAAAAACAATTATATGTTTATAAAAAAGATATACGATGAGACCACATGATAAGAATCCAACATATGCGTATTTGTAATATTTCACCTTGCTGGTTATTAGGCCAGCACGCACTGGTAGGTTCTTCCAGTATTAATGAACAATTCTCGATGATCCAATGCAGTCCTAATGCAATGCTATGCAGTTCATAATGCAAGAATCAAGCACTTTGTAATGTAAAAATAATGCACTTCGTAATGCAACAATCAGGCAGTTCGTAATGCAAAAATAATGCAATTCGTAATGCAACAATCAGGCAGTTCGTAATGCAAAAATAATGCAATGTGTAATGCAACGATCAGGCAGTTCGTAATGCAAAAATAATGCAATTCGTAATGCAACAATCAGGCAGTTCGTAATGCAGAAGTTACGCAATGCGTAATGCAACAATCAGGCAGTTCGTAATGCAATGCATAATGCAACAATCAGGCAGTTTGTAATGCAAAAATAATGTACTTCAGCACCGATCACGGTGCTCTGGATGGTCTCTATGCCACTCTTACTGACTCGCGGTCAGCTACTGCCAAAATATGCCCCCAACACTGTTATGATGAAAAACAAAGTGCCGCTCCACACTCTGGCCCCGGTACTGCCACTCCTCGGCAAGTACGGGCAGCGATACAGACTTGAGCGGGGGCTCGAGCTGCAAAGATGGGAAAGGCCGAGAGCATTTCTCTCGTAGCCCCCACCCCCCCCAGGCGGCGACACACGCACGCTCGCTGAGCGTTACCTGGGAGGTGCGATCTCACTCTCCTCTCCTCGTGGCTTGGGCCCCCGGTGCGAATTCGTTGATCTTGGGCAGTGGAACTCGGACCCCCCTGATGGTGATGGTTCGAGGTCTCTCCTTGGCAAAGGCAGGCTCGGGCCGGCGGTGGTGAATTCCCACAGCTCCTCTGGGGATGCCAGTCCGGGCCGATGGCAATGACGATAACAGCAGTTCTGGCCACGCTGTCGATCAAAGTAGAGAACAAGACTGCTCTGGGACACACAGTCACGGGGCAATTTCTCACGAAGGTCTCAGGCTGCCACAGGGCACACGCACACAGCGTCGCTGAGACTCACTTGAGCTCCGGGTGCACACGATCACAGGGCAATCCTCCCGAAGGTCTCAGGCTGCACGAAGCACACGCACACAGCGTCGCTGAGACTCACTTGGACTCCGGGTGCACACGATCACAGGGCAATCCTCACGAAGGTCTCAGGCTGCACGAAGCACACGCACACAGCGTTGCTGAGACTTACTTGGACTCCGGATGCACACGATCACAGGGCAATCCTCATGAAAGTCTCAGGCTGCACGAAGCACATGCACACAGCGTCGCTGAGACTCATTTGGAAACTTTTATGTTCCTGAGTTTCCACAACAGGGAGCCAGCTCTCCTCGTGCCCTTGGAGACATGCTACTTCAGGACACAGCACACAGCAAAGTCCTCACAAGCAGGGGGACACAGCACACAGCAAAGTCCCTTGTCCTCTCCGTAGTCAAACCAGCAAACTGCAGGCCAGCCCCAGAACACACAGCAAGGGTCAGTCCTTCTCTTCAGTCTCTTCAGCTGTTCTTCTTTGGCAGAGGTTCCTCTTGAGCACCAAGTAGGTTCAATTCTTTTTCAATAGGGATTTAAGTCTAAAGTCCAGGGGTTTCAGCTCTCATAGTTATACCCCTAAATGTCTTTGAAGTCTTTGTGTTCAGGGGGCACTGACCCCTGTCCAAACCAGTTCTGGGTGTCTCCTTGCCAGTGACACCTTCTTCCTTTGATAGTGGGGGTCTGGATCTTCAATCACTCAGCAGGAGATGGAGCCTTTGTTTTATGGCAGCAGCCCAGGCCTCTTCACCTCCAGGGGCTACTCCTCCCCCTTACACTCCAGATGCAGGTCAGCCTGTTGCTGTCTCACCTCCCCTCCCTGGGTCAAGACATTTCCCAGATCCTATCACATTCAAATCCAGACAGTCAATCCTCAACCAGGCAGAGACACACAAAATTGTTAGAGCAAAAAAACCAGCCACTTCTAAAAGCGTGGTTTCTAAACACACAATTCAAAAACCACCTTCACAAAAGATGTGTTATTAAATTGTGAGCTCAGGCACACTAAACTTCACCTCTCCATCTTAAACCTATGGGAAGATAGGCTGGAAACATATTACACAGCCTCCCCCATTCTGTCCTATGCGCAAGATGGCCTTGCAACAGTGAAAAACGAAATGGAGAGTATTTCACTGTTAGGACATGGTACACACCTCAGTACATGTCCTACCTTTCACAGACACTGCACCCTGCCCAGGGGGGTACCTTGGGCCTACTATAGGGGTGTCTGATGTGCATGGAAAGGGAAGGGTAAGGCCTGGCAAGTGGATGCACTTGTCAGGACAACATGGCAGTTTAGCAAACTGCGCGCAGGCACTGCAGTGGCAGGCCTGAGTTCTCTCTTTGGGGGCTACTTATGTGGGTGGCACAATTAGTGCTGCAGGCCCACAAGTAGCATTTGTATTACTAGCCCTGGCACACATAGTGCACTTTACTAGGGACTTTACTAGTAAGACAAACATGCCAATTATGGACAACCAATTACCATAACACTTTACACAGGGAGCACTTGCACTTTGACACTGATCAGCAGTGGCAAAGTGCCCAAAGCATCTAAGTTGGCAACACCATGTCAGAAAAAAAGGTCTAGGGGAAAGGCAAAAAGTTTAGGGAACTTTAGCCCAAAAAAGGCCAAGTCCAACATTAACTAAAGTACATTAAAAGAAGTCAAGACGGTCTCCTGCTCCACTTATGTACACATTCATTTGTACCACATTGCACAACAAATCTGTAAAAATATGATAAACTGTCTTCAAAATTCAAAAAAGTGTATTTAATGAATATGCAGGGGATTTTAACCTTAGTACATCACATTATGTAACTGCATGAGGATCAGTTATTAAAAAGTTTTCAAACATAAACTTAGAAACGTTCATACTTTTGCCTCCCTGTCTGCAATGCCATCGATAAACAAAGAGGCTAGGTAATTGCAACGAGCACGCGCTGGATGGCCTAGGTTGCTGTTGCATTATAGTTTATAACATCAAGCGCACAAGAAAGTTTTGTGCAGTGCACATCCTGAACTCACATATTTCAAAGTGCTCTTATATGTGGTAATGAAAACTAGGAGGAAAAGTGAAATAAAACAATTTATTAGTATCATACAATGTGTTCAAGTGGAGAAGCTGGAATTGAGCCCAGGTTTTTTGGTTTCCCATTATGCAATTCAGCCACTAGATGATTATCTTTTTCCCTCACACACATATTTCCCCCTTTTATATCAAATATTAATTATTTGGTAATTATTTGTCTTTAAGTTTTGGTGCATGAGATTAGAGCATGGTGGAAGGAAGGAAGAAGACACATGAAGGTTCAGTTAGTTTTGGGCTCGAGGATCCAAGAGAACCTTGGGGTGAGCCAGGCAGCTGACGCTAGCCTTCTGTGGCTCATCCATTACTATCACATAATGGCAATTAATGGGACAAAGTCATAAGAAGGATATGATTTAACCCTCATATCAACTCCATGACTCACTGTTCACACCATGTACATGCTTCCTTTTCTTTACACCCACCTTACACCATCCCTGACCCGCACCCTGCTGGCATCAATTCAGCCCTCGGCCATGCCGCAGACTATACTTTTTGGCCTTTTGAAAAAAGTCTGCGAGTAACTATGACCTATTGTGTCCATATGGAAGGGTACATATGGCAACCTATGGTGCTCTCAATTTGCAAAAAATCAGGATACACTTGCCTCATCATTGTCACAAGATGGCAAAGGGTTATAATCTGGCCTGTGGAGGTCTCTGGCACTCTGTCTCTGGTACCCCCACTTTTTGCAGGAAGAACCATTTGAAATCCCTCTCTGACATCCTGAAGAGTCTCAGAAGCCATAAGCTTACCTGTGAGGGTTGCTAGTTCATTCTGGCTGCCCTCTTCTGTGCTTGCTCTGGAGCTGGTGTTGGTGAGCAGGTATGAAAGGAGTGGCCGGCATGGGTGATGACAATTCGTTCTGGAGCCCCACATCTGGTGGCAGACAGCTAGGCAGACTCGGATGGAGGGTGAAGGCAAAAGCTGGCTTTTAAGGCGACACAGCTGTCAATCCCTTCTGTTGAGACAGCCTATGGCTCATGACCTATCCTATGGCTCCTGCTGGCAGGCAAGATTTTAAAGGGTCCAGTCATGGAGATGAACTGTTGGAGCATGCAGGACTTGGATGATCATGGGAATTCTCCTCTACCCTGAATACATCCGCTGATTGGGGATGGTGTGGCTGAATGGTATGGGCCATGCCATCCAGTGTGATGGTCAGTTCCTGTGCCATGACCACTGGATGTGTTTGTTTTGTGATTATGGGCTCCATATTTCATGGATAGTTCCCTGGAGACCACTATATTGCATTATAGACATGAAGACTCCAGCTTTGCTCTATACAACTTATGTTCTGTAAGTGTGCTTATGTAAAGCACTCTGATACCCACTAGTCTGTGCTTTAAAAAACTCTAAATAAATGAATACTCATCAGACACCACAGGGACCAGGAAGAGGATTGAAGAATCATTGTTCGAACTCACTGGGGGCACGAATGGTAGTATATTAGTCATACAAATCCTACAATAGAATCAAGTACACAACAAACAGCCTTTTATGCAAACAAGTAGACAAGACAATTAATCAATCAGGTTCTTATAAAGTGTGACTATTCACCCATGAGGGTCTCAAAGCGCTGAGAGGGGGATGGATCTGTGGTTCAGTTGAAGAGCCTGGTCTTGAGGTCCTTCCTGAATTGCAGCAGCGATGGTGATTGTGAGGTGCAGAGGCAGGGAATTCCAGGTCTTCACAGTGAGGCAGGAGAAGGATCTTCCTCCAGCCGTAGCCTTGCAGATCCATGGGATGGTGGCCAGGGCTAGTTGGACGAAGCAGAGATGTCTGGTGGGAGTGTAGAAGGAGAGGCGCTGGTTGGGGTATCCAGGTCCGGCGTTGTGGAGGGCTTTGTAGGCATGATTGAGGAGCTTGAAGGAAATTCTTTTGTTGATAGTTAGCCAGTAAGGTTCTCCCAGGTGGCCGGTGATGTGGCTGTGGCGTGGGATGTTCATGATTAGTCTGGCGGAGGCGTTCTGGATGTTCTGCAATTTCTTTTGGATTTTCTGGGTGGTGCCGGCGTAGAGAACAATGCCGTAGTCGAGTCTGCTGCTGACGAGTGCATGGGTGACCATTTTCCTGGACTCGGTGGGGATCCACTTGAAGATCTTACAAAGCAGGCAGAGCCTGTGGAAGCAGGAAGATAAAATGGCATTGATTTGGTGGTTCATTGAGAGTGAGGAGTCCAGGATGATGCAGAGGTTTTGTGCGTGGTCCGTGGGTGTGGGGGGGTTCTGAGCTCTGCGGGGCACCAGGAGTTGTCCCAGGCAGAGTGGGTGGTGCCCAGGATGAGGACTTTAGTCTTGTCTGAGTTAAGCTTGAGGCAGCTGTCCTTCACTTTTAATCTGTAGCAACGTACAAAGAATAAGAACACAAGCTTTGAACCCAGTCATAATGTAACAGAGACAGTGCGAAGGGGACATTAAAAAATATTAAGCCAAGTGTGTCTTCAGGGTTCACAACTGAAGTCATCATGAAAACCTGAAGCTACGAAGGGGACGGTGTTATGTAGCCGTTTTTAGCTCCAGATTTCATTGAAACTGAAGAGGTCACATACACGTCTCCCACCAACAACTTTTAGTGTCAATAGTTCAGCAACAAGGAATAAATCTTATGGTACTTGTAGTCATGAGGACACCCTCTATGAAGTACACATAGGATCTAGAATCACCATTGGTATCTGAAGAACACCACACAAATGCTGGGTAGCAGGGGATGTCTGCCAACGAATCACTCAGTAACCCAAGGAAAACCATCTGAAATTGTCCAATAACACATAAATGACTATAAATGGATGAACTTTCCAGGGGAGCCTACAACTACCGTATCTACTGCTGTGAGTGCTTCAGACTCAGAGGGAAGATGATTGGGATCAGGATCTAGTGGGAGTCCTCTTTCCAAACACAAGCACCATGGCATACATATGTTGTGCTAGTGATAGGAATTTACATCACCAAGAAACCAAGGGAGAGACACCGGGCCAGTAACACTGACTATTCCACCTGTGGCTGTGGAGCTGGGGATCTGAAGGAGGAACCAAATACCAGTCCCGATCTGCCCAGGGCCTTTGGTGTATCTTCACTAGTAATGGTTGACCCCAAACGTTGTCATCAGTAGCTTAAGGAAAGTGTGAACTCCTGTGGCCAGGATTCTGTTTATTTACATTTAACTGTGCAGTCTCCTCATCCACTACATTGCCTAAACTGTTTGCTGTACTGGCTTGAAAAACAAACATGAGATTCAATGCAGTGCACAGGTATGTAATATAGGACCCTGTGGTGCAGTGGCCCCTGCGAGCGTGGAAATCGTATGAAATGTCCACAAGGAACGTCACCATAAAACTTAATTAGAGAATCTGGAATTTCCACAGCTTCCTAAGTCGATGAATCTTTTCCACTGTATTAGAATGGAGCATCACACAAAATAGTCATCATTATTTGTATTTGATGTTGAGTCAATAAAGAGAGGCTTGGTGAAGTTTCAAAAGTTATTTTTTTTCTTTAAGATACTAGTCGGTGTTTTGTTCTTTTTATTCTGATTGGTCAAATAGATCCAATCACAGAAATGTTCAAAAATAAGTTTGGTTAGAACAAGTATAGAAAATAACAGCGTGTTCCATTCAGAATTTAGTCCCTATTCTAAACTAAAGGACCTATCTTACTGAGAACCTTTAAAGAGTTCCCTTTGGAAAAAATCAAGTAAACTCTGGAGCAAAGTCAGATAACTAAGAAAGGTGAAACCCACCATAAAGGACAGTTCCGGAAACTCAGGTGAGTTCTCCAAACAGCTGCTGTAGCAACTGTTAAGACAGGTAGAATGAAAGAACCACAGCAGTAGCTATGAATGTCATAGGGGTAGAAAGTCTCCTCACTTAGAGCAAGGATAATTGAAGAAAATCACTGTTAGCAATAGCTTATGGTAATTCGAGCTAGCACCATAGAGTGGGAAGGGGCATGGCAGGGTAGGAGTGCATAGAATGCCTTGACTCTCTACCTAGGAAAACATACTAGATAGAAAAGCCACTAAACATGTTGCAAAAATATGCGAATACGTCATCAATGTCCAATGGAAGAAGATCTTCTGATGGTCTGTCGTCTTTGTCTTTGAATCCTACAGTAAACGTCCATATCGATATGAAGTCACTCAGATGTGGCTACCGCTTATTATAAAAGATACATCTATGAAGGTTCTCATGAGAACCTTTTTCAAGCCTACTCTATTAGCTGCGTAGTGTCCCACCGTGTAACAATGAGCTGTTCTATGAAACGAAACATTTACATCTGATATGTCCTAGTTAGATCACAAAATTTAAACTGCAGCATGCATTTACTTTCATTAATACGCTTGTTCATTATGAATATGTGGCAGAGGAAACAATCTAACTACAGTGAAATCATATGGTATGAGGAAAAGAGAAATACAATTTCCAGGAAACAGCAGATTTCATTATTAGGTCAGGTTAGGACCTTTACTCAATAACATTAATTCATCTTTTTCTAAAGCATTTACATTCTTAAAGGGATAGAGAAGAATAACAGAATAGTGCGGCCTAGCAGTGCGAGAACGATAGAAATGAGAGCTTTCTGCAGAAATAAGCAGCATTGTCACTTTTGTTCCTTTAATAAAAGCACATTTTCCTGATGTCTATTTTATTACATATTTTATGTTAACGTTAAGGCGCATTTCTATATTAATAGGGGGTAAATATTTCTTAAACTTTTTCTTCTTCCTCACCCCCAACCTTCAGAGGGCCCCCATTCGAAGTAAAGCCATTGAATGTGTCAGTGAAATATGCGGGTGTAAGGGTACCCACATCACAATCTGCCAGTGGTCCATATCATTTTGCATTACGTCATCATGGTACACCTGACATTTTCGACTCAATCTGTGTAGTTTGTAACTAACTTCTTCAAACTCACGAACACATTCTTTCCTTTCAGCTGTGTTTCCTGAAAGCTTGTCAGTTTAGACTAATTAGGTATTGCTACTTACAGCTTTTTATGCGTGTATCCTTAATTAAGATTTCAAATATCGCCCTTGCCATCAGCGTTAAGCTCACTGATCTGCTGTCTCTCGGCTGGTGCAGACAATACCTCAATGCTCCAAGCAGATTGCTTGTCAATGTATTTTCACTTCACTTCCAGTAAAAAAAACTAAAAAAAAATGATTAAGTAAAGCATTAAGAATAATGGCCTTACAATTTCTTAGCTCCACGACAATCACCTTGAGGGCTTCTTTTCGATCGGTTATTTATTCCAAAGATTATTTTAAGTTGTTCCCTGTTTCACCAATCGTTGTAAAACGCTTCTTACTCTCAGCGTTGGCTGTCCGCCCATTGGTTGCAGTGTCATTCATTGATGTCCCTTGATACATATATAGAAAATTTCCACTTCATACAATTGTAATCAACGACAAGCATGGGCTGGTGATACTGTTTCCCATGAAAGAGGCTAATAATGGCACCTTTCAGTAACCTGCTAGAAATTCTACATCAAATTCATCTTTGACCTTACGGATTTGATTAACTTAACACGATGATATGTAAATGTATATATTTGGCTGATCACTTGCATGTAAAGCTTGATTATGCTTTAGGGAAAGAATGAAAATACTTTTGAGTGGCTTTTCATGGTGCCGTTTTTTACTAGTTAAGAAAGTGATTCAGGCACTAACCCACACTGCACTCCCAACATCCACTTTAATCACATTTTGTACATAAGAATCACGACCGCACCCTTACGGGGAGCAGTGCTCAGGACCGGTCCATCCATAAGGTGAGCGGGGGAACAAATTATAATAAGGAGGTCGAAAAACGTGTTTTTTTTTCTTGTGTGGGGGGAGTGCCCAGCAATCAAAATGATATTTTGCTCGAAACTCTGAAAATTCTTGCACTGCTCCTGGCATTAACGTCTTGTGGTTCATTTCACTAACCAGAATTATTTCTATGCCTCATAAGGTGAGCCAAGGCTTTACTAAACATGTATCGAGATTTACATGGTTAGGCACAGGAAAGAGCATTAGTATCATCACACTGTGACGTTTGTAGCCGCCTTCCAGCAGTGGATATCAGGGTGGTTTGACTGGAAGGTGCATTAGACAGCTTCCTTGTGGGCTTCTTACCTGCATTTGACGTTGTTGATACATCATAATTTGAAGGTTTATATTGTGTTTCTTAGAAAGATGGATAACTGAAGATTCTGATCGCCCTGAGGCTGTATTACCCATTATAGACAAAGCTTTAAAATTGATGCGATGACTCTTTTACCGAAGAAATTGTGATGGAAAATAGAACAAGAGAAGGATGTATTCCTATGCATTTTTTTGTTTACTAATAACTATTATGGGTAGGGACTTGTAATAGGTCCCATCCAAGGATGGGTGATGATGACATCTAAATTGTTATTTATGTGATGATTCAGTCCTATTGGAGCAAACAGTATTAAGACTGCAGGGAAATCCAGTACCTGAATGTCACTCTTTTAGTACTGAAATATGTTACTCTTAAATAGAGACATGGCAAACATAATGGAAACTTTTCCGCTGTTGGGGGCTCGTTGCTGCATCCTGCAAAACCCTGGTGGGACTCCCTGTCCCAGGGTTCCTCTGATTACAGGCGCTGACGGTGAGAGGGAGGAGTGGCCATCGCGCTTATAGAGCTGCCTCTACCCCCACAGCGCGGGACGCGCGCGGGCCATGTCCGCACGAAGCCCGGGCCAAGGGCGGGCCCGTCCGCGTCCGTCATAGCCCGGAGGAGGCCGGCCGGACCACCCCCCTGAAATGTTGCTCCTGAGGATTGCGGAGTCTCAACCTTTAAAAGGGACTGTGTAACATCTTAGAGTCACCCAAAGTCATAACCGGATTTGTACTCCCCGCTACGGTTGCTATTTCTCTCCTCCCCATACTTGGTGTTGGGGTGCCATGGGGAAAAGGAAAGTAACAGAGGGAGGGGCGGGAGGCGTCCATAGGAAAAGTACGAAAAAGAGAGCCCGGAATTCGAGTCCCTTGGAAGGGGGTGGCGTGCTGGACCGCATTGACAATTTACTAATTGAGTGTGAGGAGCTTCTTGATCCTACTGATGTTACTAGCTGTCCCAAGCCCAATGCCCCACACACTCTTGCCAACCCCCCAAACTCAAGAACCAGTCGCATTCCGAGTCTGTTCAAAAAGGCAGCCACCACAAAACAGCTACCGGAAGCCACCAATGTGCCACTTACAAACTTGACTAGTGCTACTAGCATTTCATCTGTGATTACAGCAGATTTTCCAGGCAGTAACAGATTTTTACCCCTTTCAGATCCACTGGAACTATTGGACACTGCCACTATCACAGGGGCTCAGGTGGTTAGGGAGGAGATAGAGGTTAGCAGGCCAGATAACACTCTTCGGGCTAGGGGGGGAGGGGGGGAGGGATGGAGGACTTCGAATCATCGTTTTCCAATTTAGACCTTCACAGGGAAATCTTTATTTTGAAAAAAACAATAGGGACTTTGACTGACCTTATTTGTAATCTGCTCGGTAGAATAGAAGGAGCAAGTGGCCCTGTGCCATTGCCCATTGTAGATTCATTGAGGGAAGCTGCTAACCCAAAATATCCTCCACAACCCACACGCAACGTTCGGCCTGCTACCCCTGTACCCCCGACAAGCATCACAGGCCACTATGGCACGGGCCCTCTTAGCACATTACCATCACGAGCGAAACGTCAGGAAAGGGATAGGGGGCCAATGGAGGGAAACATACCACACAAGAGGGCACCTGCACAGTGAACATTTCCCCCTAGAGAAGGAGGTGATGAGGCATACAATCTTCTAAGGCCTCCCCCCAAATCTCCCTAGCCGCCAGCGGCAAGTAATCTACATGATAAATGTGCCTAAGGCTGACAAATTCACCAAATATAAGAACGATGAATACATCAAGAATAAATCCATACATTGGATCAGGCACATAAAGGGGTGTAGGTCCGTGATCAGGGATGACATCCTGAGAGCAAGAAGATGGGTCCTGACCAATAGCCCAGTAGATGCTATAGAACTTGCATTAGCTGATGAAAGTCTAGTGCACAACCTAGTTGCCCTGGAAGCTAGGACTTGCCCCACACCCACTTCAAATATTCAACTCAAGCTGCACATCCCTAGCTATGTCGCCCAGCCTACGTTCAATTTGAAGCCAATAAGGGCATCTCCATCGTCGCCCCTAGCCGAAAATTACTAACTACAACTAGGGTCTCTACATAATCATCTTGCAGCTAGAACTCTCGACTTTGCTCCCAACATAGCCTACCCTCCTTCGCTGGGGATATACTTAGAAACTAATCTAATGATTGGCCTAGAATCCACTAACTCCACCTCACAGAGGCCTTTAGGCATGGGAGATGCTAATCAAGCTGAAGATAAAGCCATAGGCAACCACACTATGGTCCAGGAAGCTGAGATCCATGGCGCCCCTGCTACTCCAGAACAATTACAGCCCACAGATTTGTGTCCGCTCAAAATAGCCTCATGGAATGTGGCTGGAATAAGGAGCAAACTATGCCTACCTCAATGGCTCGAGTTCACCAACTCGCATGATATCTGCATTTTGAAGAAAACCTGGAGGTTAACACCCATATGAGTGCCAGGTTTCGTGACCCTTTATAAACCGGCAGTAGCATCTAAACAAGGCCGTCCCTCAGGAGGAATGCTATCTCTGGTCAGCATCGCATTAGTTTGTGACACCAAAGAGCTCCCTACTGATAAGCTAGATATCCTTGTGGCTAGGCTAAGGGGTAGGACACGAAAGAGCTTAGACATTTATAATGTCTATGTGAGAGGCACCAGAGGGGGCAAATCTCCTGCCATACAAATCCTAGATGAGATGTTGGATGCAAGGCGAGTCACATATCCTCTAATTAAAGGTGGTGATTTTAACGTAACGTTTGAGCCCCTTGACAGGGAGGACATCCAAGAAGTTGATGAGGAGGACAAACTGTGGTCAGTCCGACCTCTTGACCTTCTACCAATAAAGAAATGGTCCCAAGCAGCTTTACAAATGAATGCATTGGCCCTAGAATACAGGTTGCGGGCCATGAATGGAAGAACGTGCTCTGAGAGAGGAGGGGGGCTGACCTTCATTGGCCCAAATGGTGCCAGTCGTATAGACTACATCCTTGTGGACCTTATGCTATGGCCAACTGCAATCGATATGGCCATAGTTAAAAATTGTGAAAGGACCACAATCCATTAAGCCTGATTCTTGAACATCCGTGGGGCGAAAAGGGTAGTATAGTGACAAATAAACTGACCACAAAAGAGGTGATATCATCGAATGACAAACGTCGCCTCAAATGGCCTATGATTATGAAGGACGAGTCCAAACTCAAAACTTTAAAAAAAGACCTCGAGGCGTGGCTACGTCGTGCATGGAATGAGACGTGTTTGCTTGGGTCTTCGCTCCATGGCGCCTGATTCCAGCGATCGCCCCCTGCTCCCGGGACACTTCCCTCGTGCTTATGTCCCCGCTTGATTCCGGGGGGTCTGAGGCTGCCCCTGGCGGGTCGCGGAGCCTTTTGCCGCGCTCGACGGACGAGGATCTGGGCCTGAGCACCAGACGGGGATCGGCGGCCACCATCTTGGCCGAGGACGTCCGGGACGTGGACCCCGCTGGGCGGCGTCTGGTGGCTCAGGGGAGTGCGGAGGCAAGGCCCGGAGCCCTGATGGCGGTGACCAGCCTGACGCGAGCTTCTCGAGGCGGTGGGGCGAGTGGGAGCCTCCGGTGACCCTGTGGGCCCTTGCTGACACACTGCCCTGGTTTGAGGTGTCGGAGGGGATAGGAGGTACTCCAGACTTTGTGGGGGCTGCGGGGTGGATCCCCCCAAGAGATGGCGCCTGGACCTGAGGTGCTACGAGAGGGGACCCCCCTGTGGTGACCGGCAGGCGACCTTGAGGGCCGGCTTGCAGGCGACCTCCGTTTTGCCCGGCTGCGCCACGCCCTGCTCCTACACCGTAGCACGAGAGGACTGAGACCTAGGAGCGCTATAAGGAGCTCGTTGCCAATGGGGACCGGGTGCAGCAGGAGCTGGAGAAATAATTAAATGAAATAATAAATGAATTACCTGCATTTGTAAAGCGCACAGCTACCTCCGGAGAGGTGTCCCGGCGCTGGGGGCCCTCGGGAAGATTAAGCGAGCTATTCCACAGAGTCACATGGTGCTGGGCTAACCTACCGCCGGCACCGGGGATAGAACCGTGAACCCCGTGGTCTGGAATCAGGCACCCTGCCCGCTGCGCCACACCTCTTCCACAAGGGTCTGAGAACTGAGTGGGAAGAGGCTTACGAGAGGCTCCGGCGCCCTTGGGATCCCCACTGCCCTGCCGCTTGGTCGCGGTGAGTAAGGAGAGGGGCTTGGAGGTTCGATACTTGGGGAGGTCGCAGGACTGTGTGTGAACTGGCCCCCTGATGCAGTGATCACCCTGGTCCCTCTATCTGTCTTGAGGGTCCGAGTGGGACATGGCAGACCACCCACCTGGTGTCCTTGGATACTGGTGAAGACAACTGACCCTGAATTGAACGTAGGGGGGGCCGGAGAACAAACGGACCTTGGCTACTTGTGCCTTCTTGACATCCTGCAGGACTGAGTGGGGTCTCCCCCATATACCTGGGTAGGTCTCGGAGTAGAATCCATCACTGAATAAAGTGCAGGAATGGGGGAGCTGCCCCAGATCGACTGCGGAGGTGTGGGATGGATTGGTGAGCCACCCACGCATCCTTCTCACGGACTGCCTAGCCCTGCAAAGAGTGGGGCTGCTGCGCAGACTGCGCCCCTGCTGTTGGCACGTCTCACACTCCGCTGAGGTATCGATACCCTTCCTACTCTAATCATGCCCCCCAAGAATAAGGCCACCAAGGATTCAGACGCGGCCACGACCAAGGACAATCCTGTAACATCTCTATGGTCCAGGACTGGTGCGCAGACGCAGACCGCCCCTACACCTTCGGCACTTGCTCCAGATCATGCAGTACAGTGGGTCCAGATAACGCAGGCCTTCATGTCGTCTTTCCTTCAGGAGATCAAAGACGAAATCGGCTCCCTCAGGCAGGATTTTAAGACTGAACTTCAAGACATCCGGAAGGAAGTCACGGAGATCGGCGAAAGGGTGGACGATCTCGAACGTACTATGGACGCTAGATCTGAGGACCACGAGAGCCTATGGAAAAGGATGGCAGAGCTTGAGGACCAGAATATCAGCCAACAGCTGAAACAGGAGGATTTGGAAAATCGCGGTAGGCGAAATAATCTACGCATTAGGGGGGTCCCACTTGGAGCGGAGGGCAAGGACATCATGGCCTACACGGCGGACCTACTGCAGGCGATTCGTGAGGGAGAAGAGACAACACCCCCTATGCTGGACAGAGCCCATCGGGTGCAGGGCCCTCGCAATAGACCTGATTTTGTTCCAGACATCCTGACAAGGGTCCACTTTTTTGCGGACAAGGAAGCTATCCTGAGGAAGACCCGGGGGGCCAAAGACATCTCCTACAATGGCCAGTCGATACAGATTTTCCAGGATTTGGCTCCAGCTACGCTACGTAGGCGAAAAGAATTTAAAGTGGTTACAGACAAACTTCGAACTCTTAACATTAACATTAACACAAATGGGGCCATCCCTTTGCTCTGTTGTTTACTTGGGAGGGGAAGCGCTGTGCTATCCACTCGCTGATGGAAGCAAAACAACTCCTGCATCTTCCGATCGAACTGGAGGAACCGGTCCCCCCTGCCCCTCGGAGGGGCCCCAGGGGGCCAATATGCCCGGAATGGTCCGTGGTTGGGCCGGCTCGGCATAAGCGACGTATTCAAGAGCAGGACTCGTCTCCAGCCAAGCAGGAAATTATTAGCCACATCAGAGCTCTGAGCGACTCTTCCCCGCGACCTCATTCGCCGGCCCACTCGGAGTAGTGCTGGCACAACTTGAGGATATTTCTTCCCTGGGTGCCTTGGGGTCGCTAGAGGCACCAGGATGTTGGAGGTTCGGCTGGGACCTTCTTCTGTTGTCAGCTCTCCTTCACTGTTGAATGGGTAAAACATGACATATGATGATGTTGCCTCTTCTTCCCCGAAAATATATCCCATGCAGGGATACTATGCTGAACAAGGACACTCTTAGAGCTGTTTCTGACCGTTATTGAATGTGCCCCGGGCGGGGGTGACTTCAACGTTGATTATATGCTTAGGTAAGCCATTAGAAGCGGAGACCCACGGGAGGCCTTTTACTTGCCGCCCCCCCTTCTCTTTCGGAGTCCTTTTGGAGAGTGACTTTTCCAGAATGGCCTGTCCTAGGGACTATGGGCTATTCCTCATGGGCTCTGATCATGTTTGGCCCAGTTGGCCATGTATTTGGATGTTTGCTGTTCCTTTTCTCACTCTACTCTTTCCTTTCCTCTCCCCTACTGTGCTGCTCTTGGGGGGATGGGGATTGCTATGGGGTGCCTTTAAACGTGTGAAATTGTCTAGGAAGTATTTAGTAAACATGGGGGCGGTGGTGCTGATATGGAATATGTTGAGGTGCGGTGGCGAGGCTATGGGAAATCCCTTTCCCCGCATCGCGAGCTTTTCAACTGCTATGGACGGACTGACCGACTAATATGGACCCGACTAACCCCGTGAAATTCCTTTCATTGAATGTAAAGGGACTCAATTCTCCCAATAAAAGACGTCAAGTGTGGCGGTATCTCCTACAACAAGACCCTGACATTATATTCCTTCAGGAGACTCATCTCCTCTCCTCTGACACCCGCCTCATGTCCCACCCCAGGTATCCCCGACAATTCTGGGCTTGCGCCTCCACTAAAACAGGTGGTGTGGCCATCTTTCTTAAAGCTGGCTGGGGGGTCCAAAACACTAGAGCGACGAAAGACGGGAATGGGAGGTTTCTAAAAATTCAGGTGCCCTGGGGGAGGGGACCCCTGACTCTGGTGAATATATATGCTCCTAACCAGAACCAAGATGCTTACTTGTGCTCCCACCTTCATGACCTACTTCACTCAGTCACCACACAGATCGTTCTTGGGGGGGATTTTAACTTGGTATGGAGTCCAGAATGGGATCGCACAGCTCTGACTCTTCATCAGGCTGGGGCAATGTCGGCTGCTCTAAAGCACACTATCACAGACCTGGGCTTAATGGATGCATGGCGCTATTTACATCCTGACTCTAAAGACTACTCCTTCTATTCCCACGTGCATCGTTCCTACTCCCGCATTGACTATTTTTTTCTGTTGTTACCTCTGTTACAGTCGCTAGCTGTTGCCGAGATATCGGACATATCATTGTCTGGCCATGCACATATGGCAATATCTCTACAATCCCATAGGCATCAGGCGGGAACTGTCCCCAAGTGGAGACTCCCGCCCCAATTGTTACGGGACCCTGTGGATGTGGCCGATGTTCGCAAAGAGATCGAGGCTTTTTTCGAGGTGAACGACCTTGCGGACACCTCTGAGGCTACTAGGTGGGACGCCTTTAAAGCCACCATACGGGGGGTCATTTCCACTATCTCCATTGCAAGGATCCGTGAATCTCGTCTCGTAGAGAACACTCTTGTGGCGGAGATCAAGGCTCTAGAACGACGGGATCACCTTCATCCATCCCTTCGCAATAAACGTTTTCTTGCAGAGACACGGGGCCAATTGCGACTCCATCGCACTAATAAAGCAGAGAAACTGTTACTTGCCCTTAAACAAACATATTATGTGGGTGGGGACAAAGTGGGGACATGTCTGGCGCGGAGGCTTCGGGCTCGGAATGCGCGGGCGCATATAGCCAAACTCAAACGCCCGGATGGGACTTGGGCTATTTCGGAGCTGGATAAATCTGCAGTTCTCTCGGATTTTTATGGGACACTCTATGCGGGCGCTCCTTGCCCCCCTGAGGCAATCACGGACTCTTAGATTCTTGTCCGTTAGACACTATTAGTGCTCATTATAAGGACTTGATGGAGGAACCCATTACGCAGGAGGAAATTTCGAAGGCTCTGAAGCAGCTCCCAGTGGGGAAAATCCCAGGATCTGATGGCCTACCGGTGGCTTTCTATCGGGTTTTCTATCCACAACTGCGGGAACATTTGCTACATCTTTTTAACAGCTGTACGGAGGACTCGGGTCTTACTCCGACTATGGCGGAAGCAGAGATAGTTCTTGTCCCTAAACCTGGGAAGGACCAAGCTCTTCCTTAATCATATCATCCTATTGCGCTCTTAAATACTGACGCTAAGATCTACACTAAGATCCTGGCGAATCGGCTCGTACTTCATCTTCCAGGTTTGATCGATCCGGATCAGGTCGGATTTATCCATCAGCGGCAGGGAGCGGACAATATACGCCGAATCGCCCATATAGTGGAAAAGGTACAGATCAGAGGCATACCGGCTTGTCTAGTGTCCCTGGACGCTGAGAAAGCCTTCGACCGTGTGGACTGGCGCTTTCTCTGGGAGGTACTGCAGAGGGTGGGCTTGGGCCCTATGATGATCTCTAGGTTGATGGCATCCTATGCACATCCCATTACCCGCATTCGGTTTAATGGACGGCTCACTGCCCCCATCGCGATTCACCGGGGAACTAGGCAGGGATGTCCATTGTCCCCTCTGCTGTTTGCCCTTGTGGTGGAACCCCTTGCCATTGCTATTCGACGAAGTCCTGGGATCCGGGTTATCCCTTTTGGGGTATATGATCATAAGGTCTCTCTCTTCGCAGATGATCTCTTGCTTTCTCTCTCTTCTCCGTCTTCTTCCCTTATGGCTCTTGGCCCGCTTTTGCGATCCTTCGAGATGGCCTAGGGATTCCGGATAAACCTTGCTAAATCTCATGCTCTCAATCTCACCCTCTCGACCTCGGAAATTCAATCTCTTCAAGGTTTGCTCCCCCTTCAATGGTCGGACAAGTTAATTAGATATCTGGGGTTAGATTTGACCCCCTCTCTCTCTTCTTGGACATCGGCTAACTGGCCTAGACTTAAGGGGGCAATACGGGAAGAACTATCTAGTTGGGGAGGTCTTTCTCCTGCATGGCTGGGACGCATTAATGCTATAAAAATGTCGCATCTTCCGAAGATTTTATATGTATTTCAATCTCTTCCCACCCCAATACCCCAGGCTGACATCCTCTTGCTTCAACGAGATTTTACCTCCTTCATATGGGGTGGTCGCGCCCGCGCTTCTCTAATAAGATTTTGAAGCTGCCTCAGGATCGAGGAGGTCTTGCGTGCCCCAATCTTTTGGAGTATTATTGGGCCTGCCATCTTCGGTATATCTCAGAATGGGTGGTTCACGAGAGCGAGAAACATTGGTTTCACATGGATCGGGCAGTCTCTTGCAGGCCCCTTAATGGCCTTAGCTTGGCTCTCTCGCGGAGCTTGACCCCGTAGTGCATATATTGCTACCCCTACTAAAACAGTGCTGGAGATATGGGATAAATTGGCGGTCTCTCGTGGCCTGACTACGTTCCCTTCTCCTAATACCCCCATTGCGCGTAACCCCATGTTTCCCCCCACATTGCAATCGCGGGCATTTAGCGCATGGTCTGATGGTGAATGCCGTGTTATTCAAGTTATGCTTCAAGAGGACAAATTTCTCTCGTTTGATCAATGCAAACGATCCTTTCACCTTACAGAGGGTGCTCGGATGCAGTATTACCAGCTACGCCATTGGCTGCTAGCGCCGGCATATACTCAAGGAGCTACTAGAAAGCTCACGCTGTTTGAAACTCTAGTGCGCCGGTTCGATGGGTTGCGGGGACTGATTTCACGTACCTATTCTGTCTTGCAACACTCACACCAACCCCTACCCCATACTTATCAAAAGCAATGGCACTTGGACTTGGGAGAGGACATAGACCCTGAGAGCTGGGCACGGTTATGGCAGCAAATACCAAAAATTTACCGTAGTACTGCGCAACGCGAATCAGCTTACAAGCTCATGTCGCGCTGGTACTTTACCCCGGTTCGCCTGCATCAGATGCCGCAAAATTTCCCTCCGGCTTGCTGGAGATGTCAGGCTGACAGAGGGGACTTTCTCCACATCTGGTGGTCATGCCCGAATTTGGAAATGTTCTGGAAGGAGATCCTCAGCCATATAAAAGACGTGGTGGGGTTCCCTATACCCGCTTCCCCGATGATTACACTGCTAGGCATTCGGCCCCCGACTTTAACGGCCATGAAATATTCAGACGCGTTTAATACTACAGATGCTGGGAGCAGCCAGACAGTCCATAGCGTTGTTTTGGAAGAAACCCCACCCTCCTCCGGTAGCCACTTGGCTCCTCCGCCTATGGCAGGATTTAGCCCTTGAATTGCTTACTGCACATCTCAAACACGCAGATGCTAAGTTCACGCGCGTTTGGCAACCACTCATACACCACTTCTCTAAGATGGAGCACTCCAGATTAGTCCCTCCTAGACTTCGAGCCTTGCAACTGTTTGACGACGCCTTGCACCCTTATGTGAGGGGCCGCTGACAAGACACCTCTGAATCATTGCCCCCGTAGAAGAAGACTCCCCTATTCCTCTATTCTAGATCCCCTAACCCATCCCAGCTATAAGGCACTGTTAGGATACCTCTTCATGTTCTCTCACAAGGGTATATGTCTGGCCGCCATTTCCTCCCTTCTTCTTCCCCTTCTTTCTTTTCTTTTTTCTATCTCTCTCGTTCCCTCTTTCCCTTTTTCCTTGTTTAACATGGGAGATGGGCCCCAGCAATCGCTCAAGTTGGAATGTCAAGTTGTGTACCATATGACCCAGGAGAGCAGGTTATGTATTATGTTGTATTATATGCATTAATTAGTACTGTTGCTTTGGACAAGCCTTTGCAATTCTTTCAGGATGTTAGCTGCCTCCAATTGGATATGCCTGCTACAAGAGACGGGGAGTGGGAGACTAGCTTGTACCCTCAAGGAGGTACAATGGCGTGCTGTCTGGTTCCTTGCTTAGGATTACTTCCCGTCCTCCGTGACATGGGTGAAAGAGAAAAGGTACTGTCTCCCGGGGCTTGTACTACTGCTCCCCCTCTATTTGTAATGTCTTGACACTCACATTCAGTGATGGTGGTTTTCTTTTGTGCTTTGCTGATGAGGGCGCATTGTCCCGAAATGTATGTTATTCTCTGTTAAGCTTCAATAAACAGATTTGAAACAAAAAAAACAAAAAAAAGAGACCTCGAGGTGCACTTGGATGTGATACAATCTTCACCAGATGAGCTGACCTCATTAGTACCTTGCACTCAAAGTTCTTTGACCGTTTGGCTCGAAACTTTATTGCCCATCCCTACAATTGTGGTACAAAACAGAAAGAAGCAAACAAGGCGAACCCCTGGTTCTCACAGGAATGTAGGTCCCCAAGAAGACGACTGGCCACAGCTATCAGATTCAGGAACATGCCCCTGATACGCGACCTAAGGAGGCTTTATAAACTATCTTAAGCAAGGGCTAAGCGAGATTTGGATGAGAAGAGGTAGGAAGAACTTGGGGAGGCTTGTTCCCAGTCAGACACCAGGAAATTTTGGATTCTCGTGCGTAAGGGTAACTGTGAAAATTTGCCCTCCCTAGCCAACAATATTGCAGCCAAAGTGTGGAACGAGCACTACAGTACCTTGTAAATGAATATCCCCAGCCACCACTTAGGCTTATCTTCTCCTGACCCACTCTATTCTACTCAGAGGCTTTCGTTCACCAAGGAGGAAATCCTGGCCTCTATAGAGGCAATTGTACCTGCCAAAGCACCCGGACCGGATGGAATTCTGGGAGACCTCTTCTGCCTTGACAAGGACAACTGGGCTTCATATATAATGTCCCTCTCTAATGACATCGCTGGAGGGGGGGGCCCTATCCCTGAATCATGGAAGGGAGCAGTAGTGATCCCTATTTTTAAAAAGGGCGATAGGATTAATCCTGCCAACTGTCGGCCTATTAGCCTGATTGATTGAGTCCAAAAAGTTCTCTGCCGTTTCCTTCTAGTGAAGATCCATGACTGGATGACCTAGAAGCATATCCTGTCTCCACTTCAAGCAGGGTTCTGCCAAAAAACGGGAACTATTGATAAGGTTTTTCGCTTCCTTCTTCTCTATTGGAAGGCGGTACTGCTGGGCAAGGGACGTCTCTATGTAGAGTTCATTGATTTGCAGTCAGCGTTCGACCTAGTGCACAGGAACAAGCTCTGGCAGTGCTCAAGGAGATGGGTATGCCCCTAGAAATTCTGATACTACTTATAAAGCTACATGAAGAGAACTATGCCAGGGTGAAATGGGGTGGTCAGGGCCAAGTCACCGATCCTGTCCAAATCAAGCGTGGGATCCGCCAAGGCAGTGTCCTGGCACCAACTTTGTTTTCGCTATATATTAATCAAGTGGTCACATTTTTATCTGCAACTCAAGCGGAAGTTCCTTCTCTAGGGAACCAGAAAATTGCAACCCTCCTTTTTGCAGATGATACCCTCCTCGTCTCTAAAACACCTAAGGGGCTGCAAAGCTTATTAAATCGATTCAAGTCCTTTTGTGACGAGAGGGGCCTTGAAATAAATACCACAAAGACAAAACTGATGTTGCTGAATCCCCACAAATCTTGCAGAGAGTGCCTAACCCTAAATACCATCCCCCAAGAGAGAGTGAGCTGCTTTGACTACCTGGGTATCAAACTGTCTGACGGTATGGCCTGAAAACAACACCATAACAAGGCCTACCACAAATTAACTCAGGTAACAGGGACTCTAAGGAAGGAACATTGTCACTCCTACACAAGACCAGTTGCACTGGTGCTAGAAGTTGGTCCGGTATATGCTGTCCACTAATTAAAGTGGGCACCTTGTACCAGTCCAAACAACCCTTATGGTGATTTAAGAGGTCAAAGATACCCTTAGAAAGCTATCCAAGTGGTAGCTGTGGAGAGCAGCCTTCAGGCCCAGTGTTGAAGGAATGTTAAGCAGCTTGTTTAACCAGAGTGCAACCTTATAGTATTGGTTAAATGAAAGGAGAACCATACAGTAGTTATAAAAATATGTATTTATTGATATAGCACACTCTAAGTGCAACACAGTATCTTCTGCACAAAGACACTCACAAAGCACACAATTCTGTAGCACAGAAACAATAGTAAATAGCACTAATACACAGTGGGCTCCAGGGGGAGACCAGACCCTATACTAAAATAGTGGTATTAGAACCATGACTCGAGTCAAGACAGTGTCTAGAGTATGTAGAATCGCTGGGACTCCAAGGAACCACCCAAGGTGAGTAAGTAGGGACCCCATGGAGGATGGGTGCAGTGTGGGAACACGACCGCGTGCGACATACAATTCTATGGGATAGTCGTGGTTGCAGTTTTAAGGTTTAAGGATCCTTCTAAGTGGACTTCGAGGAAACCCCGTGGGAACTTAGGAGGGTGGAGAGCCACCCCACCCGTGGATACCCTAGTACCAGAGTTACCTATCCCAGGGAAGTCAGGTGCATAGGTCTGAAGTGGCGTCGGAAACCGCCGTCGATCTCTATGGAGGACTTCGAAGAGCCACTGCTGGGAAGAAGAAAAGTGTCCGTCAGAATCCAAAGGTGGATTCTTGATGAAGAGTACCTGAAAGCAGAGGGAACAGAGTCTGGGTCACTCAGTAGTGACCAGGGGCTCGGTAGACGAATGCCCACTGATGTCGGGTGCTTCAGGTGCGTTGAGGGGGTTCTTGACTCTGCAGCCACAGGGACCAGGAGATGTTGAGGAGAACCAGGAGCCGGATGTGAGCTGTCCCATGATGGATGTTGAGTGCTGAGGGGTTGGTGTCCTTGGCAGCAGCAACCCATGCAGAATGACAAGGAAGGTTACGGTTCGGACTAGCAAGGTCCTGGAGACTCACCAAACGCGGGGGTGTCAGGACAAGCCTGGAGCAACCAGGGGAGCCCAAGAAAAGCAGTGTTGACCCTCAAGAGGACCCACAGGCCAGAGGCACAGGAGTCGTGAGGGGACCTCAAGCAGTTTCACAAAGCAGCAGCCCATGGAGCACTCGGTGTGAGAAAGCCAGAGTTCTTTGCAGGAAATGGTGCCAGAGGTTGGGGCTACTCAGAGCCCAGTGCACTTATTTTGGAAACGCCAACAAGCATATGCACTTGCAAAGGTTGGCGATGCACAGGGGTACGGGTATTGCAGCCCCCACAAGGGATTCTGACCTCAAACTTGGTGAGAGGGCAGCTCGGACCTTGAGGGACTTGGAAACCCACCGCCAGTGTTGCTGGAGCCTTTGGAGTCCAAAGGAGCAGCAGATTGGTCAATCATGATGTGGTGCCTGCTATTGCAGGGGAGTGACTCCTTCACTCCAAGGGAGATATCTTCAGTTGTCCTTGATGTTCCACAGGTGCTGCACAGAGCCTGTATGGTGCACGGGCACAGACAATGCTTTGGACGGATATGGAGACGAAGTGGGGCCCAAACGAAGTCCAGAGTGTCCAGACGGTAAAAGTTCAGTGGTTTCTGGTTCAGAATCTTGTCCACGTCGAGTCTAGGATCCTACAGCCAGGTAAGCCCTTTTGTACCCACGGGAGAGGGTTGGACAGATTTAGGGGACCCTCCCAGGGGAGGTTCTGGACAGTGGGGAAGTTACTCCCATATCCTTTGTCCAGTTTTACACCAGATCAGGAGACAACAGCTCCCAGGACTGGTTTGAACTGGACTATGCACAGGGACACCAAATGTGCCCCTCATGCAGACTTTCAGTCGCTGGCAAGTGCAACCACCCAGGTCTAACGCACTAAATCCTGTCTGGGAGGTGGTCACACCTCTCTGTGACAGGATGTCTATTGTTCTGCCTTCCCCTGCTCGAGCTTGACTCAGCAGCAGGAGGGCAGAAATGTGTCTCTGGTCGGCAGCAACCCTTTTGGGCTGCCCGGTACTAGAAGGCTGGTACCGGGAACACCAGGAACCTCACAAAGCTCCTTTCTGAGGGGTGGAATCATACCTCCCGCACCGGTTACCGGTGTGGGGGTATGATTCCACAATGTTTGATAACACACACAATAGGGTTACTTTCAGCCGTTTTAGAGTTGGTCATCACGCGGTCGCATAATGCCACTCTATATGTCGTAAATGGCTGCAGTACTAACAACCCGGGAGAATGGACTCCGTAGGCTCCAGGGGTGTCCTGCTCATGCAGTGGCACCCTCTCACTTAGAACCAAGCACCCTGCCTTCAGGATTGTCAAGGCCTTCTACAGGTTTGACTTATAGGTTTGAAGTGTAGTGACCCTTAGATATAGTAAACCTATATCTAAAGTAAGTGGTGCATGCACCATCTTACACAGGCTGCAATGGCAGGCCTGTAGTTTCATTTTGCATGATCCCTCATGGATGGCATAATACATGCTTCAGCCCATGGGAGGCCTCTGGGGTACCTATGCCCTGGGTACATGGGTACCATATACTAGGGACTGACAAGGGTACCCCAGTATCCAATCTGGAGTGTACCTAAGTACATGACATAACAGTTTAGGGATAAAGCATATAGACTGGGGTCCTGATTAGCAGGATCCTAGTCAGACTAGTCAAAAACAGTATAACATGAAGCAAAAAGTAGGGGTAACCATAGGAAGCAGATCCTACTTTCCTACACAACCCCCCCCCCCAAATGTAAGGAGATGAGACTAACCTTACCCAGTTGAGTCTTCATTTTCTAAGTGTAAATATCTGGAGAGTCCATCTGCATTGGCATGGTTACTCCCAGGTCTATGTTCCACTGTATAGTCCATCCCCTGTAGGGAAATGGACCACCTCAAAAGTTAGGGTTTTTCACCCTTCATCTGTTTTAGCCATAGGAGGGGCTTATGGTCTGTCTGAACAATGAAGTGAGTGCCAAACAGGCATGGCCTCAGCTTCTTCAGGGCCCAGACCACAGCAAAGGCATCCCTCTCTACAGCTGACCAACGTTTCTCTCTGGGGGTCAACCTTCTGCTGATAAAAGCTACTGGTTGATCCTGCCCCTCTGCATTAAGTTGTGACAACACAGCTCCTACCCTTAACTCAGGTGCATATGTTTGGACAATAAATTGTTTGGAGTAGTCAGGACTTTGCAGAATGGGAGCAGTGCAGATGACCTGCTTCAGATCATTAAATGCCTTCTGACAGCTAACTGTCCACTGAACCTTCTTAGCATTCTTTTTGATGTGAGATAATTTAAGGAAGTCACTATACACCCATGTTCTTTAACAAATCTCCTGTAATACCCAGTCAGGCCCAAGAAACTCTGACCTGAGTCTGGGTACTTAGAGCAGCCCAGTCCATGATGGTCTGGATTTTGCTCTGTAATGGTTGAACCTGGCCTGCACCTACAAGGTGGCCCAGGTACACAGCCTTGCTCTGCCCTATCTGTCACTTAGTAGCCTTGATAATGAGGCCTGCTTTCTGCAGACCCGCCAAAATATTCTTCAGGTGATCCTCCCAGGTGGAGCTAAAGACAGCTTTATCATAAAGATATTCTGCACTATAGGCTTCCAATCCTGTAAGGACTTTATTCACCAGCCTTTAGAATGTGGCAGGTGCATTCTTCAAACCAAAGGGCATCACAATAAATTGATAATGCCCACTAGGCGTTGAAAATGCTGTTTTTGGTTTGGCATCCTCAGCTAGTCTGATTTGCCAATAGCCAGCAGTGAGGTCAAATGTACTTAGATACTTGGCTGAGGCCAGAGTATCAAAAAGCTCATCTGCCCTAGGAATTGGATGAGCATCAGTCCTATTGGCTGCATTGAGTCCCCTGTAGTCCGCACAAAACCTCATCTCTCTCTTACCACCCTGGGTGTGAGGTTTAGGTACCAGGACTACTGGGCTAGCCCAAGGGCTATCTGAGGCCTCAATTACTCCCAATTCCAGCATCTTTTGGACCTCTGTCCTGATGCAATCTCTGACATGGTCAGTCTGCCTGTAGATTTTATTCTTGACAGGTAGACTCTCACCTGTGTCCACTTCATGGGTACACCAGGTGGTTTGACTGGGTGTCAGAAAAAACAAATTCCTGTATTGATTGAGGACTTTCCTACAATCAACCTGCTGTTGACCAGTGAGGCTGTCTGCCAAGACTACACCATCAACTGATCCATCATCAGAGTTCTGTGAGAAGAGGTCAGGGAGTGGGTCACTCTCTTCCTCATGTCCCTCATTAGTTGCCATGAGCAAGCCCATGTCAGCCCTGTCAATGTATGGCTTGAGCCTGTTCACATGGAGCACACTGTGGGGGCTCCTGGGAGTACCAAGGTGTTAACCTTCACTCACCTGAAATCCAGGCCGTTCCAGTTGAGAGATGTGATGATTTTTTCCCAATGCCCCCTAACACCTAGTTCCTCCTAAACTGTTTGTAAATACACAGCCTGGATTCGTAGGTCCTTGGGGGAAGGGGAAAAAAGGGCAAAATAACCAAAAGGCAAATAAAAGGACACACACGCCACACTCTTCACTTCTGTCAAAGTGCGTCGGACTGCAAAGCTTTTAGTGGATCATTCCCTACAAGAAAATAAACAACAATGAGTGCAGCACTGCTTACTTCTCTAAATAACTTGCTTTACATTAATATTGTTCTTTACACTATTAGTACCTTTGCTTTTACTGTATGCCTCTTATTGACATTAATAGATGACTTTAATGTGCCACTCCTTTTTTCTGTAAAATAAGAACAAATTAGCCCACAAACATTTGTGGTGTACATTAAACAAATTAGCCTCTTATATTGGGCCACTTACTTAATGTCAGGTCCTTGTGACACTTCACAATAATGCCCCAAAAAATAAATAAAAGAAATGAAAACTGTTCTTTAGCAATGATTGAAATCACAGAGTCTTCTTCTCGCAGAACTCCTTTGTAATCTATGCGTTTTTTATCGTTTTAGCTCTTGTCAGAAGATTGTGGCAGGAAGCCTTCATTCAGCCAGAAAGATCAAAAATAAGTTTTTCTTTACCTTTTAATTGTCTGCATGCATGCGTGCGCGTGCGCTCCGCAAGCGGAACGTTCTTACTTGTCTAGTGATTCTTTTCTCTTTGATTTTGTTGCAGGTTGGAAGATGAAGAAAACTGGACCAGGAAGTATGCGCCGGAAGAATAATGGGGGACGGAACAGGAACGGATTCTTCGATGCAGAGAAGCGCAGCGGAAGAAGGACGAAAACCGGAAGTCAAGAGACGGGACCAGAGCGCTGCTGCTTCGTCGGAAGATTTCAGGTAAGTGGAGATGCTGGATAGCGGTAACGAACACAAGCGCGAGTAAGCGGGAGCGGCAGTCTTTTATAGCTGAGGAAGGGTGGGTTGCTTTTCACGCTGCTAGACACGTTTGTCAGTTAACAGAAAGCAACGTGCGCACGAGGTCTTGCACCTGTTCTTGTTGCACGAGTCTGGTGGAAACTTTAACAATGTGAAATTCAATACAGGCTAACATAATTGTTATATTAACATAATAATCGGAAGCCCATTAATACTAAGAAGGGAACTAAAATGTTTACAAAGGCAAGCTTGAATAACCATAAGGCAGTGCACACAAAAAATGGGTTGGTGTTACCACAGAATAAACCTGACCTATTAATCACAGTTTGGTCAAGTTTACCTTGCTGTGGTTAACACCTGGTCAAACATTCCCTTACTGACTTCTTCAATGAGGGCTATTATGATGGCTGTGCTCTACAAACCCCAACAGTCGCTCCCCTCAAAGGCCTCCCTACTGGACGTGGTTTGTGTGGGTTTCTGAGGTAAAAAACCCTAACCAACCGAGGGGCGTGCACTGCCGAAGCAGGTTCCCAAGAGTTTTCTTCTGCTGGGTAACCTTTCCAAGAAATCAAATAGTGTAATTTTCCTTGTAGCCGCTTCGCATCTAGAATTTTTTGAACCTCATACTCTAAATGGCCATCTATAACAATAGGAGGAGGAGGGGGTTCTTGTCTAGTAAGTGGATTATAGGCTTTCAGTAATGATACATGAAAGGTAGGATGCACAGAGTATTCTGGGGGTAAGTGTAGCTTCACTGATACTGGGGTCAATATTTGAATGATGTTAAAAGGTCCGATATATTTAGGTTGCAGCTTCCTAGGGCCTACCAATTGCAAATTCTTCGTGGAAAGCCATACCTTGTCTCCTACCTTAAAATTAGGGGCTGGGATTCTATGTTTATCAGCTTGAGATTTCATTTGCTCTTTGTACTTAGCTAAGTGTTTTACTGCTCTTGCCTGTATGTCTAATAAATTGTGCAATCGATCCGTTACTGCTGGTAAACAAGACTTTTCAACAGACAAAGGTAATGCCTTGGGATGGAAACCTTGTAAAAAGTAAAACGGGGAACATTGTGTAGCCACATGAATGCTATTATTGTAACAGAATTCAGCTAGAGCTAAAGCTTTATCCCAGTGACTAGTGAATTCCGCCATTAGACATCTTAAAGTTTGTAATAAAGTCTGGTTAGCTCGTTCTGTCTGGCCATCGGTTTCTGGATGGAAAGCCGTGGACAGAGCTACTTTTACCTTTAACAATTCACAAAAATGTTTCCAGAACTTTGACACAAATTGACTCCCTCTGTCCGAAACAATTTTATTCGGCAAGCCATGCAATCTCACAATGTGTGATAGGAAAATATGACTAAACTCTATTGCAGAGGGGAGTTTTGATAAGGGAACACAATGGGCCATTTTGGACAAATAATCCAACACCACCAAAATTGTGGTGTAACCATTTGACACAGGAAGTCCAGTAATGAAATCCACACTTATAGTGTGCCAGGGTTGGGGGGGTACAGGTAAGGGTTGAAGTAAACCAGTAGGAGCTGTGTGAGAAGATTTATTACTGGCACAAATAGGACAGGTAGCTACAAATTCTTTAACATCTTTCACTAAGGTAGGCCACCAAAAGTGTCTCCGGCAATTTTCTAAAGTCTTCTGAACTCCAGGATGACCAGCAAGAGGTGAATCATGATTCCAATGGATAACTTTTTGTTGTAAATCTACACTGGGTATATATAACAAATTATCATGATAGAACAGACCATCTTGAAGGGAATTCTTTGAGTCTTGTAACCATTCTTTCACATGTTCTTTTAAATGTATTTGTCTAATCTGGGGCATAAAATCAGGGGAACTCAAAGGTGCTACTATTTTCTGTGGTGGAATAATAGAGGGATTTTCTGTCTCTTTCTTAGACTCAATTGTATGCCCGTACCGAGACAACAGATCCGATAATACCTGTCTGGTACCTGGTCTGAATGTTATTACAAAATCAAAGGAACTAAAAAAGTTCAACCAGCGCATTTGTCGAGGAGTGAGAACTTTTACTGAACTAAAAAATTGCAAGTTTTTATGATCACTGAAAATTGTAACCGGGAATTTGGCTCCCATCAAATGATGACGCCATTCAGTAAATACCAATTTGATTGCCAACAATTCTCTTTCCATAACCGTGTAATTTTGTTCAGCTGGAAGCAGCTTTTTTGAATAGAAGGCCACAGGGTGCAACTGACCATCCTGTTCATCCCGTTGTGAGAGAACTCCCCCTACAGCCACCTGTGAAGCGTCAGCTTCCACAAAAAAGGGCAAATCTGGATTAGGATGTCGGAGTACAGGTGCTGAAGTAAATTTTTCTTTTAATATTTGAAAAGCCTGTGAGGACTCTTTAGACCAGTCGAATGGGTGTCCTTTCTTTAACAACTTAGTAATGGGGACCACTGTTTCTGCAAATTGTGGAATAAAGCGTCTATAAAAATTAGCAAAGCCCAACACTCGCTGAACCTCTTTGACCGAAGTGGGCTCTGGCCAATCTAAAATAGCACTCACTTTTTTCTTGTCCATCATGATACCATTAGGCGAAAGACAATATCCAAGAAATTCCACCTGTCTCGTGTTAAACACGCATTTTTCAAGTTTTACAAAAAGGTGGTTCTCCTGTAATTTTGCTAACACGGCCTTAACCTGCTGTGTATGTTCTGTTTCATTCTTCGAATAAATCAAAATATCGTCAATATACACGATAACACAAATGTCCAGAAATTCGTTTAAGACTTCATTAATAAAAAACTGAAATGCAGCGGGGGCGTTGCACAGGCCAAAGGGCATGACGGTGTACTCGAACAACCCAAATTTGGTACTGAATGCCGTCTTCCACTCATCATGCTCCTTAACCCGTACAAGATGGTATGCCCCTCGCAAGTCCAATTTGGTGTAGATTGTTGAATCTCTCAACTGGTCTAATAATACAGGTATTAGTGGTAAAGGATATTTATTTTTTATAGTGATTTTATTCAATCCTCTATAGTCGAGGCAAGCTCTCAGGCCGCCATCCCGTTTCGGGATAAAAAATAAAGGCGAGGAGACAGGGGACGTGGAATGACGGATAAAACCCAATTCCAGAAGTTCATCCAAATAAGATCTTAGATATTTTGTTTCTTCCTCTGATAACGCATACACCCTACTGTTTGGAAGAGGAGCTCCTGGTATCAAATCTATGCGACAATCATACGGTCTCTGAGGTGGTAGGACAGTGGCTTTGATAGGATCAAACACATCTTTAAACTCCTGATACTCAGGTGGAATGAGACTTGAAGTGACTAATGAGTTTGCGCAATGAACAATGGTTTCAAACTCTTGGTGGGCTACTTGATAACATTGGGCCTTGCAAAAAACTGAATTCAGGGTTACTGTTCTAGACTCCCAATTTATTAACGGATTATGTGTTATGAGCCAAGGAACTCCCAATATGACACCAAAAGCAGGAGTATCAATAAGATCAAAACTAATGGACTCCGTATGCCCATTTTGACAGACCGTGACCATAGGCTCTGTTTGATGGGTTATGTTTCCTGAAGACAGAGCAGTGCCATCTACAGCGCATACCGGTTCTGGTTGCTCCTTAAGTATAGTGGGTATCTGAAGTTTCTGAGCTAGTTGGTTATCTACAAAATTCCCTGTTGCTCCTGAATCCAATAGGACAGACACAGTATGTCTCACTTGAGCATTCAAAATTAAGATGACCTGAATTATGAAATGTTTTGGTATTCTGGGCACAAGCTTAAGTCTGGATTGGGAGATCTTGGTCAGATACTGCCTCGTGCAAGTGATCTCCTTCCTTGACGAGTTACCTAGTTTTCCTGCTCTGAAGAGTTCTTTGCCGCAACACTAACCTTTTTAGGAGTTTTTGGTTTAGTAGGGCAGTCCTTTGCAAAATGCCCTGACCGACCACAATAGAGACACAGGTTACATTTTCTACGTCGTTCTTTTTCTTCAGGGGTGAGTGGGCCCTTAATAATGCCTATCTGCATGGGTTCTGAATCTGTTTGTTTGACTTCTGTCTCTTTTTTTTCTGATTTTATCCATGTCAACCTATTTTCAACTCTGGTTTTGTCACCTTTTCTTTCACCCAACCTATGGTCTAGTTTAACTACCAGATCTACAAAGTCGGCATAGTCGTCTGGGAGGTCCACTATATGGGCTAGGGCATCTTTCAACTCATCACGTAAACCACGATAAAACAGAGATATACGTTTTTCTTCCGGCCATTGAGTCTCTGTTAGCAGTCTATTGAAATGTGTTAAATATGTCAAAAGATCTTTACCAGATTGTTTCAAATTAAGCAGCTCATTATCGCTAGCTTGTACATAGGTATGTTTAGCAAACAGTTTGGTCATAGTCTGTTTAAACAATGGCCAATTATACAGTACTGGGTCATTTCTATCTATATAAGGTATTGACCAATTTGCAGCAGTGCCTCCTAGATATGAAAGCACAAATGCCACCTTAGACGCATCAGACGTAAATGCCTGAGGTTTACACATAAAGGGGCCGATTCCGATTCGGGCCGGAAATCTCTCCGACCGAGCCGGACCCGGAGAGATTTCCGACCGAATCGGACTCTGGCAGTCCGACTGAACGAGTACGATGCGCACGCATGCCATCGGACTTGAGTCGGTCGGACTCCCATTGAAGTCAATGGGAGCCGGTCGTACAACGCGTACGCGGGCTCCCATTGACTCAATGGGTGCGAGGCGGACAAGGGCGCCCCCTACAGCAGGTACGCGTCGATGCGCATCGCGGCGTACATGCACAGGTAGGGGGGACCCATGGGTCCCCCAGTGTGCGACTCGCGCGCCTACGCGTACAGGGGGGTCCGACGCGGACCCCCAAAGTCCGGCTCCGACAGCTTTTTCGAGCCGGACGGCGCGAGTCAATCGGACTGCTCGCGGCGCGCATCGTACTTACCCGGCCGGGAAACGTCTCCATAGCGCGGTGCGAGTCGTGTCCATGCGAGTCGGTCGGAGCGTGTTGAAGCCGCGTTCGAGTCGGTCGGAGATTTCGCGGGTGCCTGCATCGTACTCGCTCGGCCGGACCCGCGTACGATTCAGTCGGGAAACAGGGCTCCGAATCGGATCCGGTAAATCCGAATCCGATTCGGAGCCCTACCGGCCGAGATCGGAATCGGCCCCAAAATGTAATTGACATTGACTAATGAAGATGTTAAACTTTGCACTATCTCCAAAAAACCTTTCCGGGGCCGACAATGGCACCGTAGGCGGAACTGCAACTGTGACTTGAATTGGTGACGAACTATCGTCGGTAGTCCTAAAAATATTTGAAGTTTTAGGCTTGGTTCCTGTCTCAAAAGATGAGGTAAAGGGCGGGAAAGTTGTGCTTGGCCAAGCTGAATCCCTAGGTTTATAACGTATGACTTCTTGTCGCAATTCTAAGTTTTCTTGTTTTAACTTCTCCATTTCCAATTGCATATTCTGTAGTATTCCAGTAATAGTTCTATCAGTCTTGGTATCTTCAAATAAAGCTTGCGCCATGTCGCGGGTATCAATATGATCTCTGAGTGGGTCCATCTCTCAAATAGAACTTTAATGTTGTGAAGGCTTGTGTTTCTGTTAACCTTCACTCACCTGAAATCCAGGCCGTTCCAGTTGAGAGATGTGATGATTTTTTCCCAATGCCCCCTAACACCTAGTTCCTCCTAAACTGTTTGTAAATACACAGCCTGGATTCGTAGGTCCTTGGGGGAAGGGGAAAAAAGGGACAAAATAACCAAAAGGCAAATAAAAGGACACACACGCCACACTCTTCACTTCTGTCAAAGTGCGTCAGACTGCAAAGCTTTTAGTGGATCATTCCCTACAAGAAAATAAACAACAATGAGTGCAGCACTGCTTACTTCTCTAAATAACTTGCTTTACATTAATACTGTTCTTTACACTATTAGTACCTTTGCTTTTACTGTATGCCTCTTATTGACATTAATAGATGACTTTAATGTGCCACTCCTTTTTTCTGTAAAATAAGAACAAATTAGCCCACAAACATTCGTGGTGTACATTAAACAAATGAGCCTCTTATATTTGGCCACTTACTTAAAGTCAGGTCCTTGTGACACTTCACAATAATGCCCCAAAAAATAAATAAAAGAAATGAAAACTGTTCTTTAGCAATGATTGAAATCACAGAGTCTTCTTCTCGCAGAACTCCGTTGTAATCTATGCGTTTTTTATCGTTTTAGCTCTTGTCAGAAGATTGTGGCAGGAAGCCTTCATTCAGCCAGAAAGATCAAAAATAAGTTTTTCTTTACCTTTTAATTGTCTGCATGCATGGGTGCGCGTGCGCTCCGCAAGCGGAACGTTCTTACTTGTCTAGTGATTCTTTTCTCTTTGATTTTGTTGCAGGTTGGAAGATGAAGAAAACTGGACCAGGAAGTATGCGCCGGAAGAATAATGGGGGACGGAACAGGAACTGATTCTTCGATGCAGAGAAGCGCAGCGGAAGAAGGACGAAAACCGGAAGTCAAGAGACGGGACCAGAGCGCTGCTGCTTCGTCGGAAGATTTCAGGTAAGTGGAGATGCTGGATAGCGGTAACGAACACAAGCGCGAGTAAGCGGGAGCAGCAGTCTTTTATAGCTGAGGAAGGGTGGGGTTGCTTTTCACGCTGCTCGACACGTTTGTCAGTTAACAGAAAGCAACGTGCGCACGAGGTCTTGCACCTGTTCTTGTTGCACGAGTCTGGTGGAAAATTAACAATGTGAAATTCAATACAGGCTAACATAATTGTTATATTAACATAATAATCGGAAGCCCATTAATACTAAGAAGGGAACTAAAATGTTTACAAAGGCAAGCTTGAATAACCATAAGGCAGTGCACACAAAAAATGGGTTGGTGTTACCACAGAATAAACCTGACCTATTAATCACAGTTTGGTCAAGTTTACCTTGCTGTGGTTAACACCTGGTCAAACATTCCCTTACTGACTTCTTCAATGAGGGCTATTATGATGGCTGTGCTCTACAAACCCCAACACAAGGTCCACCAGGTAGGTGACCTATCCCTTCTGCTCAAGTATGGTATGGGGTCCACTCATTTGTCTTGGAGAGCTGCTGGGGCCACAGGCTCCAACACCTAAACCTTCTGTCCTGGCTGATAAACAGTCAAGACAGCCTTTTGGTCATGCCAAGCTTTGTGCAATTCTTGACTTTGCCTCAAGGTTTTTACTGGCCTTCTTCATGTACTCAGCCATCCTGGAGTGGAGACCAAGTACATAGTCCACTATGTCTTGTTTAGGAGGTTTGAGAGGTAACTCCCATCCCTCCTTCTCCAAACACAAGGGACCCCTAACTGGATGTCCAAACAGAAGTTCAAAAGGGCTGTAGCCAACCCCCTTCTGTGGGACCTCTCTGTAGGCAAAGAGAAGGCAGGGTAAAAGGACATCCCATTTTCGCCTAAGCTTTTCTGGGAGGCCCATGATCATGCCCTTGAGTGTTTTGTTGAACCTTTCAACTAATCCATTGCATTGTGGGTGATAGGGTGTTGTGAACTCTACACCCCTTCCACATTGCAGTGATATAACTTGGCATGAAGTTTGGATCTCTGTCAGTTAAGACCTCCTTAGGGAAACCCACTCTGGAAAAGATTCCCAGGATGGCCCTGGCCACCACAGGAGCTGTGGTAGTTCTAAGGGGTATAGTTTCTGGATACCTAATGGCATGGTCCACTACCACTAGAATGTAACTGTGTCCAGATGCAGTAGGAGGGTTAATGGGACCAATGATATCAATCCCAACCCTCTCAAAGGGAACCCCCCACCACAGGTAGTAGTATGAGGGGGCCTTTGTGATACTACCTGACTTACCACTGGCTTGACAGGTGGTACAGGAGCGACAAAACTCCTTTGTGTCCTCTGACATGTGAGGCCAGTGAAAGTGAGAAACAATCCTGTCCCAAGTCCTACTTTGGCCTAGGTGTCCTGATTAGGGAATGTCATGTGCCAAGGTGAGTAGGAAGCCCCAAAACTTCAGAGGTATTACCAACCTCCTGGTGGCACCAGGCTTCGGGTCTCTACCCTCTGTATATAGGAGTCCCTCATCCCAATAGATCCTGTGGGATCCACTGACACTCCCAGCAGCCTCAGCAACCAGCTTGCTGTCTGAGGGGTTAAGGAGAGGGGCAGGTTTGCTGCTCCAAACTCAAGTCTGCCCTGGAAGGGCCCCCTGTCCCCAATAACTCAACCTGATCAGGTTCCAGTTCATCTGAGACAGTTCCTTCATAGGGACTGAGAATATCTCCCTCAAGAGATTGATCCTCACGCTGAGTCTGGGGGGAAGACACAGCCTTACCCCTCCTGCTCCTTCTCTTAGAAGGCCCTTGGTCCATTTTTCCAGGATCCAAGGCCTGTTCAGTGTTAGCCAGCTTGGCCTGTGACCTGGTCACAGCAAACACATCTGCAGTGATGCCCAACATTGTTGCATGAGTCCTTAACTCTACTTCAGCCAAGGCTGAAGTTTCCAGATCATTGCTCAACAAACACTCCACTGGAAGGTCTAAGCTAACCACAACCTTCTTAGGGCCAGTTACCCCTCCCCAGCTGAAATTAACAACTGCCAAGGAAAGATCAGTCCTAACATTGTTAGCATTGGTCACTTGGTACATTTCTCCAAGTAGGATTTGGTCAGGGCCCACACGATCCTCTGTCACCATTGTGACACTTGCACCTGTGGCCCTGTATGCCATGGCCTCCTTACCATTGATCAAAGGCTGATGTCTGTATTTCCCCAGTTTACTGGGACTGACAAATAAGGTGGCAAGATCCATGCCACCATCACAGACAAGCACAGCCTGAGCTGGAGTTCTGACTAGGCCATAACCCATCTCAGAGCCCAAGGTTAATGCTGCTAATCCCTTGTTCCCTGTACCACCACCGGTACTTGTGCTAGGGGGCGCAGTTGCCTTAGGGGCAGTGGTGGTAGGAGGATTTTCCTTGGCTTTTGGACAATCAGAATTTTTTGTCCAATGGGTCTTTACCTTACACAAGTAACACCAAGGTTTCTTCTTGCCTTTTCCTTTGTTGGATTGTGACTCCCCCCCAGATGCAGGTTTTTGGGGCCCTGATGAAGACTTTTGATCTTTATCCTTGTCCCCACCCTTATCTGGAGTTTTAGCATCATGCTTCCTTTGGTCACCATCAGTGTTCTGGTTTTTCTGCTTCACCCTGGTTCTGACCCACTTATCTGCCTTCTTTCCTAATTCTTGGGGAGAAGCCAGATCAGAGTCAACCAGGTATTGATGCAACAACTGATTTTGGCAATTATTAAGGATCTGCTCCCTGATAATCAAATTGTACAATCCCTTGAAATCATTCACTTTACTGCCAAGCAACCAGCCTTCCAGAGCCTTAATGGCACTATCCACAAAGTCTACCCAATCCTGATTCTGTGCCTTCTGGGTGTCTCTGAACTTAATCCTATACTGTTCAGTGGTTAAGCCAAACCAATCAATGAGAGCATTCTTCAAGATTGAATAGTTGTCAACATCCTCTTCTCTTACAGTGAGGAGCTTATCTCTACCTTTGTCAGCAAAGGAGAGCCACAAGATAGCTGCCCACAGCTCTTGAGGGACCCTCTGAACTTTACAGGCCCTCTCTGAAGCAGTTATCCATTTATGGATGTCATCCCCAACTTGGTAGGGAGGGACAATCTTGCTCAGGTTCCTATTATCAAAGGAATGTTCCTTAACTCTAGAGACACTGTTGCTGCCACCATGGGACTTTAGTCCCAGCTTTTTTCTAGCTCTCTGGACTTCTAGGGACTCTTTATCAAGGGCCAATTGCTCTTTCCTGAGCCTAAGCCTAGCTTTCTCAAGTTCAAGCAGTTGGTACTCCTACCATAAGAGTAGTCCCTCTTGCTAGATACAGAGGTCCCTACAGACTGTCCTGAGTGATTAGACTCTTCAGAGGGAGATCTAGATTTCCTTGGTAAACTCTGCCAGGAGGGGTGAAGAGGGGGCCATCATGGCCTTCTCCATTGCCTTCTGAAAGATCTGAGTTATCCAGGTGGGACCCATCTTGGTCCCCCTGGTCAGGGTTAGATTCCAGGTCATAAAAGGTGTCACCTCCTGACCTGTCTTCATTCCCTGTCCCACCCACTCTGTCCTGTTCATCTGATCCAGGAGTCTTCCTTAGGTCATCTAACACTAACATCTCTATAAGACATTGAGTGTTGGCACTTCTCCCTGTTTTCAGCTTTCTAGAGGCACACAGGGCTTTCAATTCTTGGAATGAAAGCTCACTGTATCTAGAGGGCAGAGAGCCACTGGTATCTTCTTTAGTAGACATATTAAGTGTGGTGAGGTGTTCATCTACCTAACCTAGTGGGAACTAAACTCTCTGAGGTTGGAGAAAGGGAGTACTAGACCCTTGGCTTACCCAACCCTAAGTTCAGTAGAACTTACTTATTCTAAGCTAGTATTATATGTACCTAGTACTTAGTGGTTTTCAGTTAATCAGCACAAAGATTTATTTGGTAAAAAAATGCAGGCTTGAATCCCACCGCTGCCATCCAATGTGAGAAGTTGGCCTGGTATATGCTGTCCACTAATTAAAGTGGGCACCTTGTACCAGTCCAAACAACCCTTATGGTGATTTAAGAGGTCAAAGATACCCTTAGAAAGCTATCCAAGTGGTAGCTGTGGAGAGTAGCCTTCAGGCTTAGTCTTGAAGGAATGTTAAGCAGCTTGTTTTACCAGAGTGCAACCTTATAGTATTGGTTAAATGAAAGGAGAACCACACAGTAGTTATAAAAATATGTATTTATTGTTATAACACACTCTAAGTACGACACAGTATCTTCTACATGAGGATACTCACAAAGCACACAATACTGTAGCACAGAAACAATAGTAAATAGCACTAATACACAGTGGGCTCCAGGGGGAGACCAAACCATATACTAAAATAGTGGTATAAGAACCACGACTCGAGTCAAGACAGTGTCTAGAGGATGTAGAATCGCTGGGACCCCAAGGAACCACCCAAGGTGAGTAAGTAGGAACCCCACGGAGAACGAGTGCAGTGTGGGAACACGACCACGTGCGCCGTACAATTCTATGGGAGAGTCGCAGTTGCAGTTTTAAAGTTTAAGGACCCTTCTAAGTGGACTTCGAAGAATCCCCGTGAAAGTTAGGAGGTTGGAGAGCCACCACACCTGTGGATACCGTATTACCATAGTTACCTATCCCAGGGAAGCCGGATGCATAGGTCTGAAGTGGCGTCAATCTCTATGGGGGACTTTGAAGGAGACCCTTTGAAACCAAGGAGAGGGGCTCTATGAGTCCAAAGGGACAGAGCACCTAATTAACTGGGTAGTTAGAAAACAAAATTCCCTTTGGAACTGTACAATGTATTCCTTATAGAACCAAAACCACATGTACCCTTATATCAAGCATACAATAACACACCGTAACATACCAAGATAAATCGTATAATATAAAAATAGAACCACTCTACTCAAGGTGTGAAAGTACTTATGCACAAGTTTTAATTAAAAAAGATTTTTTTTAGATAACATCAAGATATAAAAATACATTGAAAATACAATATACACAATGTGGAGTCAATTCAAGTACCTCAATAAAAAAAGATTAAAAAACTCCTAGCAAACTCAATAGGTACAAAATACATAGAAAAACAAACCCCCTGGAAAGGAAACTACATGAGACAATAAAAAGAGTCTAGCAGGGTAGGGCCTTCCCTGTCTAAATGGCCACTGTCACACCACAAATTAGACAAGAATCACTGCGTCGACGCATTTCGGTGGTCATAGATGAATAAGGCCACCTTCTTCAGGACTAACAATTTCTTTCCTTATCCACACATCAATTGTTCAACCGGTGCCTTTGCACTCAGTATGATATGGCTCCCACGTATGTGTGGAGGAAAGTGACGATTTTGTTGTTTGTCACTTTAATATATGTTTATGTCGAAAACAGACACCTGATTCTTCGGTGGTTCAAACTCTGGTCAAGCACCTCCCTCAAATTAAATAAAATTGTAGGCGAATACCCATTCTTTGTATTAGCTAAAAACCGGAACTCGTCTCGGTTGGTCTTTAAGTTGATTCGAGTGTTCAAACTTTCAGAAACGTTGGCATCAGATCTAATTACTTGTCCTTTTATTTACATTTTTTTTTACCGGAACACATCTGGGTGGGCTATATGGCTCTCGATACCCCGCGTATTCCGGCACTTCCTCTCCGTTATGGTAGAAAAGATTTGTGGTGTGACAGTGGCCATTTAGACAGGGAAGGCCCTACCCTGCTAGACTTTGAAGGAGAGCCACTGCTGGGAAGAAGAAAAGTGTCCGTCAGGATCCAAAGGTGGATTCTTGTTGAAGAATACCTGAAAGCAGAGGGGACAGAGTCTGGGTCAATTAGGAGTGACCAGGGGCTCGGTAGACGAATGCCCACCGATGTTGGGTGCTTCAGGTGCGTTGAGGGGGTTCTTGACTCTGCAGCCACTGAGACCAGGAGATGTCAAGGACAACCAGGAGCTGGATGCGAGCTGTCCCACAAAGGATGTCGAGTGCTGAAGGGTCGGTGTCTGGCGCGAGCACCAACAAGCCTTGGCAGCAGCAACCCACAAAGATGGTCAATAAAGGTTATGGTTTGGACCAGCAAGGCCCAGGAGACTCACCAAACACAGGGGAGTCAGGGTAAGCCTGGAGCAAGCAGGGGAGCCCAAAAAAAGCAGTGTTGACCCTCAAGAGGACCCACAGGCTGAAAGCACAAGAGTCGCAATGGGACCTCTAGCAATTTCACAAAGCAACAGCCCACGGAGCACTTGGTGCAAGGAGGCCAGAGTTCTTTGGTGGAAATTGTGCCAGAGATTAGCGCTATTTGGAGCCCAGTGAACCTGTTTTGGAAACGTCAACAAGCATATGCATTTGCAAAAGTACGCAGTGCACAGGGGTATGGGTATTGCAGCCCCCACAAAAAATTCTGACCTCAAACTTGGTAAGAGGGCAGCTTAGACCTCGATGAACTAGGAAACCCACCTCCTGTGTTGCTGAAGCCTTATAAGTCCGTGGGAGCTCAGGAGCAGCAGACCAGTCAGTTGAGATGTGGTGCCTGCAGTTGCAGGGGAGTGACTCCTTCACTCCAAGGGAGATACCTTCAGTTGTCCTTGATGCTCCACAGGTCCTGCATGGAGCCTGTATGGTGCACGGGCACAGACGATGCTTTGGATGGAGAGGGAGACGAAGTCGGGCCCAAACGAAGTCCAGCAAAGTCCAGAGTGTCCAGACAGTCGATTTTCAGTGGTTTCTGGTTCAGAATCTTGTCTACGTCGAATCTAGGGTCCTACAGCCAGGTAAGTACCCACGGGAGAGGGTTGGACAGATTCAGGGGACCCTCCCAGGGGAGGGTCAGGACAGTGGGGAGGTTACTCCCATGTCCTTTGTCCAGTTTCGGATCAGAGTAGGAGCCAACAGCTCCCTGGACTGGTTTGAACTGGACTATGCACCTGGACACCAAATGTGACCCTCCCGCAGACTTTCAGTCGCTGGCAAGCGCAACCCTCCCAGGCCTAATACACTAAATCCTGTCTGGGAGATGGTCACACCTCCCTGTGACAGGATGCCTATTGTTCTGCCTTCCCCTGCTCGAGCTTGTGTCAGCAGCAGGAGGGCAGAAATGTGTCTCTGGTCAGCAGCAACCCTTTTGGGCTGCCCGGTACTAGAAGGCTGGTACCGGGAACACCACGGACCTCACAAAGCTCGTTTCTGAGGGGTGGAATCATACCCCCACACCGGTAACCGGTGTGGGGGTATGATTCCACAATGTTGGACACCAAACATGATAGGGTTACTTTCAGCCGTTTTAGAGTTGGTCATCACGCAGTCACATAATGCCACTCTATATGTCGTAAATGGCTGTAGCACTAACAACCCGGGAGAATGGACTCCATAGGCTGCAGAGGTGTCCTGCTCATGCAGTGGCACCCTCTCACTTAGAACCAAGCACCCTGCCTTCAAGAATGTCAAGGCCTGCTCTAGGGGTGACTTATAGGTTTTAAGTGTAGTGACCCTTAGATATAATAAACCTATATCTTAGGTAAGTGGTGCATGCACCAACTTACAGAGGCTGCAATGGCAGGCCTGTAGGTTCCATTTTGCATGGCCTCTCATGGGTGGCATAATACATGCTTCAGCCCATGGGAAGCCTCTGGGGTACCTATGCCCTGGGTACATGGGTACCATATACTAGGGACTGACAAGGGTACCCCAGTATCCAATCGGAGTGTACCTAAGTACATGACATAACAGTTTAGGGAGAAAGCAGATAGACTGGGGTCCTGATTAGCAGGATCCCAGTAAGACTAGTCAAAAAGAGTGTAACATGAAGCAAAAAGTGGGGGTAACCATAAGAAGCAGATCCTACTTTCCTACAACCGGCCATGGAGTAATACAAATGTAAGGCCATGAGTAGCGCCCTTTATGGGGAGGCGCTTCAGTGTTATGAAAAACCGTGTGATCTTACAGCAACTGAGAATAAGTTTCTTAGGAACTTAGGCCATATTATCAAGAACCGGTGATAACATTATCGCCGCTTTAGCGGCAGGAAACTGCAGCTAAAGCGGCGATAAGGGGTTTGATAATATGCCCTATAGCATTCCAATAGAAGCCCAGGTTCTGGTGTGAAGGACATCAAACCTGGGCTTCTATTGGAATTCTATAGGGCATATTATCAAGCCCCTTATCGCCGCTTTAGCGGCAGTTTCCTGCCGCTAAAGCGGCGATATGTTATCGCCCGTTCTTGATAATATGGCCCTTAGTGTTTCTCCCACTGAGCACACCACTCTGCCCCTTAAAGCTTGACATGGGCATTAAACCAGTCATGGACCTTGTGAAGCTTCGCCTGCTCCTATTCTGGCTGAGGCTTGTTACCACCCCAGAACTGTCCTCATACGCAACCGCCTTCAATGAGGTTTGTTCTCTGGATACATCAAATGAAATAGGATGGATCAAGCACATCAGAAACCTCATCTCTAGTATTGGGCTAACAGGACATAGCGTTAACTACCCATCACCACTCACTAAAAAACAAATCAAAGTGTTGTATTGGGACTGGGTAGAGCAGAACGATTCCAGGGACAGTAAGCGGGGCAGATTACCTGAGGAATTTAGGGACTTCAAAGTTAGCTGCTCCCTGGAAGGTTATCTTGATCTTATCAAGGTGCCGGCCGATAGGAAACTATACGTACAATTTAGGCACGGCAACTTGCCCGTAAATTCATTCACAAATTTCTGGCTATGCAATGCTGCCCGGAACAAATGCTGCCCTTGCTGTCCTGCCCTGACTGAATCAATAGGTCACGTCCTTTTTGCCTGTATTGCATACACTAAACCCAGGGTCAAATGGATAATCCCCATTTGCAAGCAACTTGGAACTCGCAACTCTAGGGCAGCCTTGCGCATACTACAATCAGATACAAGTCCACTATTTGTGTGCGCAATCGCGAAGTTCCTGGGTCACACATGGGGAATTAGAATGAAGGCCCTGAGACTAACCCCGACCTTATCCTAACATGCCTCGATCATGTTGGTGAGGGAATTGAACCTGATTGCGATGAATTCACGCCATGGAACGATCTTTTTAGGCCCCCACTTTTTCCTCTTTTATGCTAGCAGTAGCACAACTAAATTAGTCTATCTTCTTCATTCATTTGTAATAAAGTTTTAAACAGTCTGCTGCTCCCTTGTATTAGGTATTATGAATTGTTTAGCAGGCAGTTTTATGGTTATTTTTAATAATTTTATGATAGAAGAAAAGGACTATGTTTATAATGATGAATTGTTATGCTCATGTTTTGTGAAGGGTTTTTAAACATTTTTTTATAATAATTTCAAATCCCCATTGGGCTGTACATATGTATTTACACTTTTATGGTCTAATGACCGAATAAAGTTTTATTGATTGAATAATGGACTTCACATTATATTTATCTTTTAAAATGTCTCTTTTAAAAAGATAAATGGTTGATTTTAATTTAGTCTATGCAGAACCCGGAAGGAGATGCTGTGAATTTATAGTGTTAAGACTGAGTGAGCAAACGAATGACTGAGAACACTTATATAATGTAAAGATAATGCAAAGTTCATTTCTGTTTCATGATTGTAAAACACTTAGGGGCATATTCACAAGGAGCTATCGCCGAATTAACGGCACTTTATCGCAGCCAAAGTCGTGATAAATTTACCCCCCCATTCACAAGCCGGTGTTAACAGCCCACAGCACCAGTTTACCTGCGATAGCAGCCGCAAAAAACATCGCCACAGAGGACCCTCGCAAATATCGCTAATGAGTTGCAGAGTAGGCGTTCCCGTGACAAAAGCAGAGACAACAGCACACCTCAACATTCACAACGACCAGCCACATCTGCGATAAAAACACAAAACAGGCGATAAGGCGCGTTAGCACCAGGAAATCTACACCTGCTCTGACCTGGTGTAAAGTCGGACGGCAGCCAGCACCACAAAAGGGAGCACAGCCCAGGGCCACAACCGAAGGGCAACAGATGCCATGGAGCCACACATCATGCAGCCCGGACACCCAAGAGGGCCACAACACCCACCCCCACCACCCCAGGACCCCATCCCACACCCGGAACACCCCCGCCGGACCAACACAGATGCAGCGCAGACAAAGACAGCGGAACCCCAGGAAACGTACCAGCCGCACAGACCCAACATCTGACAATGTCACCTTCCACTACAGGCCAAAAGGGACAACCAACCTACGCATCCTGACCATCATCGCCTAACAGGCCTACGGCACCAACACAGCGGAAAACCAACATCCCACCCCACACAAAGCTGATGGCGTGGCTGCACCTGTTGGCCCCTGAGACCCCCCATCCAACACCCGCCAGAGTCGGAGGAGTCCCACAGCTAGCCACATCCAAGTCCCCCACACCTGTCCTGGGTGTCACCATCACCCTGGTACCCCAGTCCCCATACATACAACACAATGCGCAGGATCCGCTGGAGACCAAGCAAGGACCAGACGCCATAACAGGATGCACGCACGTGTTGGGGGCAACACACAGCACACATGTACTACCTGTGCCCCCTGGTGACACAGCACACAATCACCGCAACAGGAAGCACACATCTCACACCAATGTGCAGGCAACAACAGAACACCGTGGAACACCCAACAATGTCACCTTCAAATACACAGCCAGTGTGCATGATACCTTCATCCTCCGACAGTCCATCATCAACCAGCGTTCCCAGGATGGCAACAAGGGAAATGTACAGCCCCTTGGCAATATACAAATGAACACCCCACACACCTCAACACCACAACCATGCAACTCACAACTCGGGCAATGCACACGTCACAAAATCACATACAACAGGCACAACAATATGCCCACCCACCAGACACGACAGAACAACTTACAATGTCCACATGGGCAAGCCCTGAAAATGAGCCAGCAACGGCATGGCACCTCAGCCACATACTAGCCGAATGTGGGGAGAGGTGGCAACCAGGCTTGCGTGAAGGATGCAGGAGAACCATGATTGGGAAAGTACACCATGCCAAGAGTGCCGGAGATGTGCTGGACACCTCGCAGTATGCAGAACACACCCATATCCATGGCGACATACACAGCTTGCGTATGGAGTGTAGTGGACAGTGGACGCCACCATGTCACCACAGCCAGTGGGGGACCTCGCGGAAATGTTGCCTGTTACGCCCCCCCTAAGCGTCAGCGGAGTGGGATGGCCCGGCGTACGCCACGCCAGCGTAGGGGTGTGAATAAAAACCACGTAGGCCTGGGCGTGGTCCACTTCCGGAAAGACCCACGTCTCTGCCAGGGCGGTGCCTCCCACCTCACCACAAGGCCGACGACATCCCCGTGAGCGGAGTTGCCTGAGATGCCGTGCGCCTGCCGGACCCTGGCACGCTGGTCCACGAACCCGTCAGGCCAGCCCCTACGCGGCCAGACCACACTGATCACCTTCCGACACCGGCGTGTGTCAAGGAGGGCCCACCAGGTGCCGGCGCAAGCCACAAGCCCGAGGCCCGAGACCTTGGCAGCCACCTCAGACCATCACGGCTGCCACGACACCGGCCTGCTTTATTCCTTTTCCGTTGACGTACTCTACTGCCGCCCCCGGCCTACTCTTCGGACCAGTAGGTCCCACATGTGGAACTGTGTCTTGAGTCATAAATGGCAGTGACCCCAAATCCGGGCCAGCGGCCACCACACCAGACCCCCCGATCAGTGAGGCATAGTTCCATATGGGCATCTTGCGACACGTGGTGCCACTAATCCTGTTCAACGCCAGCCAGCAACACGTGGTGCCACTAACCCTGTTCAACGCCAGCCGGCAACACGTGGTGCCACTAACCCTGTTCAACGCCAGCCGGCAACACGTGGTGCCACTAACCCTGTTCAACGCCAGCCGGCTACACGTGGTGCCACTGAACCTGAACTACGCAGGCCGGTGGGGCCATCCAACCTATGCCGGCGACACTCGGTGAATGGGCCGTGCTGACCGCTGCCTCAGGCCTACACCATGGTCAGGTAGGTCACACATTTGGAACTGAGTCTTGATTACACCATGGCAGTGACCAGATGTCTACTGCAGGGGTGATATCACTAAACTCCCTGCTATCAGTGAAGCAAACGAATGCATCACAAGCACACAACACGTGTCTGTGGGCCCATGCTGACCGCTGCCTCCGGCCTACACTGCGGTCCAGTAGCTCACAGAGTCTTGATTTGGCAATGTTGGAGTTCACATCTGTGTACCGGCATCATCGCAGACTGCATCCCTTCACAGCACCTGTGCCACTAAGTTTGTTCCCTGACATACATGGACACTCACTGGTCGTACATTGGTGGCGTTTGAGTCTGTGGACTAGGGGATAGTTTTCATCCTCATGTAGCTGATCCCGAATTGTTTGTGCAAACGAGGCTTGCGCTTTCCACTCCTCCATTTGCTGCTTCCAGATGACATCAGACCTTCCGCATAATGCCCTGGAGGACACCTTCCACTGTCCCCCGGAACCCTCCGCAACATACACCTCGGACATTGATGGGGACCCGCTCAGGTCGCATGGCCCATCTGACTGCACCCCATGTCACCGTCACGTGGCTGGGTGCCTGTGCCGACGGCAGTGCATCCGGGGCCAATAACTCTGTGCTGGTCAGGTCTGGGACACCTTCTTCTGAGACATTGAATGACCTCTGCAGCGATGGTCTTGGGGTCATCAACGCCATGTGTCTGTGGCCCTGCGCTGTCCGCATCCTCAGGCCTTAACTGCGGGCCACCATGGCCCACACATAGCATCGAGTCTTGACCGGCCCAGACGTCGCATCACCGCAGGAGGCACACGCCACCACCGCAAGGAACACCACCAACCGCCATCTGCCAGAGTCGAAAGGGTGGTCCTGACAGACCTACGGAGTTGCTCAGACCTGTCGTGGATGCCATCATCGGCCTGATACCATGCTCAGCACTCCAGGTGCCAGTGACTCAGTGCACTGCAACTCACGGAACCTCCTGACTGAATATTGGGTGTCCTCTGTCCTTACTCCGGATCCCTCCATGTTGCTCTGCATTTGACTCTGTTATGCTGGTGTTTTCTGTTTCCATGACACTGGTGTCCACTTTTCAGGTTGTTGCCAGCACCAAGCACTCCGTGCGGGCTGGCTTATACTCACCCCACACACATCCAGCACAGGCGTCACTGTACATGTGGCCCTGCCAATAAAGGGGCCGGGCGAACGTGCCCGTAGCCAGTTCAACATGATATGTGCATGTGTTTCTGTGGAGGTGTGGGTCTCCTTTGTGGGTTGTAGGTGGTCCCTGAAGGGTATTGGACACCCACGTATGTGTTCTACTTCGCATTTCATGGGTTAGGCAACACCCTCACCTGTTGGGCCACCTCCTTTTGGCATTCGGCCACCTGGCATTGGGGTACCATGTGTGGGTGGGTGACGTGTTGTGAGGCAGCTGTGATTGCGGGTGCTTCATGCTGTGTGGTCTGTTGCAGAGTCTGGGTTCTCCTCTGAGTAGCTTGTCTGCCCTGGTCCTGGTGGTGGGTTGTGTGGGATGTCCATGGGCTGTTGTAGGGCGTCGGGGTTGGGGGTGTGGTGTTCGTCTCGGGCATCACTGATGGGTTGTCTGTTCAGACCTGCTGGAGGTGTTGTTTGTCCTTCTGCATTGTGAAGGGGAGGTGCATGTTGGCATTGTGTTGGCGCCTTGTTCTTGTCGACATGCAGACTGTGTGACAATGTACATTGTGACTGTTTGGGCGGTGGTGGCTATTTGAGTTGGGACAGTGTACATTTGGCCTACATGGCTGATGTGGGGTTGTAGGGGTAGATGTGCATCTCACAGTTCCCTGCTCTGTCCAATGTGATTGTTCTGTTTCTGCGCCTGGGTGGACCCAGTTGTGTCCCCTGTTCTGCAGTGTGGGTGTTGCACTTTGTGCCACATTGTCATGGTATGTGCTGTTATTGCTATGTGTGTGTGCTGCAGTGTGCTACGGGGATGGGGGACATGTCCATGGGTAATTGTGGATGTGCAGTGTGCTACACCTCATTGTGCATGTGTGGCATTGTGCCCATCACCCCCATCCCCCCAGTCCCTGTTGGATCCTCACCCTGTTGTTGTTGTGTCAGGTCCTGTCGAGCTGTGTCCGTACTCCCTACTCCTTGCACCCTCTCCACACTGATGACTGTGGCCTGGCTTTCCTCCTGCTCCTCCTGTGTCGCTGGACTGCCACCTCCTAGCGCCGTTGCTGCCTTCCTGTTGGCAGCGGGTTTGTGGGTCATTTGCTGGTAGTGTTCTGTCGCCTCCGTGGCCTTGGTCTTGTTTTCCTGCGGTCTGCACCCCGTCTTCCTCTCCATTTTCTCCTTGGCCTTCCCCGACCCACTTGTTCCTTGCTGGTGGTCTGTGGGGGTTGTGGGGTTCGCGTTGCCCTCTGCGCTGGGTCAGGGTGCATGGATGTTGCTACGTGCTTTGGCTTGTTTCTGGTGTGTTGTGCCTGTGGTTTTTATGGTGCAATTGCCCGCCAGACGCGTGGGAGTTGCAGGCCTGAGGCTGCTTTTCGCAGCTTTTTGTACCGCGATTGTCCTCATCGCATGGTTTCTCGCGTTCGCGTTTCACATTTTTGGGGCTTGGGGTTGATTTACACGCTGGCATTTGACGCGTTATCTGGTGACTATCGCATGGTACCGCCTTGTTGTGAATTCCACGTTGACGCAGGGTTATTTTCCCATGATAGGCTGCGTTATTGAAAGTTGCGTTACGCTACTCTTGCGGTAGTTATCACACGTTCTTGTGAATATACCCCTTAGCATTTAAAATGATTAGGACCAAGTCTGTTATAGAAACAAAGCAGTGGTCCGAAATTCCATACCAGAGTTTACATCAGTCCTTTGAGATGTGATTAACTTTTTAATTGTAAGCTGACCTATCTGAGTGACAGCGGTCAATAAAAATAGAAATTCACCTTTGTATTTGTTTCTTTATATTTGTGTGTAGACAACATACACCAGAGCGTCAAATAACTCCAGTATTAGTTTAACTTCTTGGTGTGTAAAACCCATATTCTTGACGCAATGCAACAGTTTGCAGCACATTTCAAAATGGTAATAGACATTTCAATTGGTTATGGTCTAACTGCATTCATTTATAGAATCAATCATCATCCTGAATAGATAGTACACATTTCTCTAGCCAGATCAAAGCACCAAGTTAGAGCTTGCATTTCCTTTAGGTGCGTCCATGTTTAAAATATAACTCTCCAGCTTTTTGTGCTGTCCATATCCAAATCCCGCTCTAACATATGTATTTCAGTAGTTCAATCATTGGTCCTGTCTTCCATGTATTTGGAGATGAATTTCACAGTGCCCCACGTGATCACATCAGATTGAAGTCAGAAAACTTGCAAAACCTGTGTGATTAAAGGCAAGTGGAATGATTCTGAGACTTCTTGTGCCAACAGTACCTCCTCTGTGATGTATGTGAATTCATGGAAAACCAAAACTGAAAAACCACATTGCAGGAAACTAAATCATGGAAAAGCAATTTTAAGGAAACACAAAAAAATAAAAAAAATAAAAGAAACATTTTAAAGGAAAAATAATTTTAAGGAAAATCCAGAATGATATTAAAATTGGATATAGGTGTAGTGAAGGGTATTTGGGTTCCGGGATGTGTGATGAAAGGCTTTAGGGGTGAGAGGTGGGTGAAGTTCAGGCTTAGAAAGGGAATTTTAGGATTCATGGATGGGATGAGTTTAGGGGTGGTGAGGGTTTTTTTAGCGATTAGGAATTGGTGAAGTTTGGGGTGGTGAAGGGTTTTTAGGGTTCACAGATGAGTGGAGATTAGGGGTGGTGAGAGGTTTTTAGGGTACAGGGAAGAGTGGAGTGTAAGGGTGCAGAGGGTTTTTATTGTTCACGGTTGGACGGAGTTAGGACTGGTGAGAGTTTTTTAAGGTCCCATGATTGATAGAGTTTAGGAGTGGTAAGGGGTTTTTAGTGTTACGTTATGGGCAGAGTTTAAGGGCAGAAAGAGTTTTAGGGTTCTGAATGGGTGGAATTTGGGGTGGTGATGGGTGTTGAGAGTAAAGCAATGAAATAAATATCTCAGATAAAAATGTTTCTGAAAGTAAGACCTGCAATATTTACTCCCTAAAAATAAAAGACATTCTATGATTTAGTTTCTATGAAATATAAACACCATTCGTCCAGCAAGTTTCTATTAAACAGTTTAGGTGAAATGATTTTCCAGTAAATATATTCCATGAAATAATTTTCTATGAAATCAAGTACAACTCCTGCATGGGTGCCATTTGAAAAACTGAACAGTTGGGCAATGACCTACAGCCCCATCAAAATTGCTAAACAGATTTCACTGAGGGTAACCCTTGCTCACTTTTAGTAGCATGAATGTGGATGTTGAAAATACCATGGGTACCTGAAGTGACTTCACATTCCCTTTGTTCAACAGAGAGAAGCTGTGGAGATCCCTGGTGGACCTGGGTGTTGACCCCTCGTTAGTAATGACCATACAGGTCCTACATACTATTAACACAGCCAAAGTACGGTATGGGCCGGGCGGGGAGTGAACTGTACCTTTCCCGGTTTAAAAAGGTGTCCAGCAAGGGTGCAGGTTGGCTCCCCTGCTATTTAGCCTTTTTTTAAATGATGCAGTTGACTAGCTGATGGAAGGCCCCATAGATATTCCAGCTGTGGCCTGGAAGCGGGTGCCAATATTAATATAAGTGGATGACGCGGTATTGATGGCACAAACAGAAAATGCTGCCCATAGGCTACTAACACGCCTTGTGGAGTATTGTGACAAGAAGTCGTTAACCATTAATGGTAGCAATACAAAGTGTATCGTATTGAGGTCTTGCCCTGTTTTAAGTGAAAGCCTTTGGTTGAAGGTATACCCCTGGATACTGTTAAGCAGTTTGACTATTTGGGAATTCGATTTTCTGAGAATTTGCGATGGGGCAGTCAAATACAGAAAGCTGCACTAGTTTTGAGACAATTGGCTGGAGCTGTTTTAAAGTTTAGACATAAGCGTAGTGCCAGAAGTACAAATGTTATTTTACAAATATATAAGCAAAGGGCAGTATGATGCGGAACTATGGGGGTTTGGGAATGTCCGCACACTCCAAGTAGGTGAGAATAATTTCCTCCAAAATTTGCTGGGGCTTGGGCCAGGTACCCCTCTAGCAGCACTGTATGGGGAACTTAATTTTACCCCTATATCAGAAATCCTCGCTCTCAGGCCAATTCTTTACTGGTTAGACTGGTAAGAAACCCTAAGACTACAGTTTATTTAGAAACCCTAGAGGAAGTCACAGATAGCTGCTCCTGCCAAGGCCATACATGGTCGTCTCATGTACAAAAATCTTTAAAGGAGCTACAGTTGATGTCTCTGTGTGAAGCTTCTGGTAGTGTTAGACAGGATACTGCAGATTTGATTAAAGAACGGTATCATGAATACACTCAGATAACAAAAAGCTGGGAGTTAAAGCCGGAATCTCTTCTGAGCAGTTATTTCAGTAACATCTATGGCTTTTCGTGTCCAGAATGTCTAGACATGCTATACCCGGAATTGAAGCAAACACTGTACTGTACTTAAACTTCTGGCTAGGTATCCTCCCGACCAGGAATTTTCTTATACGTATACCTATACTTGATGGTAGATATGACAGCTGTGATTGTAGTGTCGGTGGTCTGGACAATCTAACTAATTTTATTCTGTTTTGTAAAAAATATAGAGCTGCCCAGCGGAGGAGGCTCTTCCCCCTTTTTAAATACTATGGGGTCAGATGTGTTAAACCAGCAATGGCGTTATGTATTTATCCAGATGATATGTATGTGGTCATCTCCATAGCGTCATATTTATAGGTTACGTAGCCCTGCCTGAGAGATTTGCCCTCCACTCTAAAATTATGTTTAAGTAGGTAGGCTCTATGAACCTGATTGTTTCCCATAATGGAACACACTGCTATTTTATGCATAAATTACACAATTTTGCACTATTTTTATGCACTGCACTTTTACTCCCTAGGTGGGTTGGCAGATTGTTTACATCTGAAAAAAAGATAATTCCAAAATGTTCTTATGCTTTTTTAATTGATAGTGATGCACATGTCTTTCTGTTATTTAGAATGTTGCCTCTGATGGAAATGCGCACCTTTTTCACTGCACTTGCACTTTACTGTGTCTGAAGAATTTAAACATGCTCTTTTTCTTAGGTTGTGCGCCTTCGATGAAAAGGCATATTTTTAGCACTTTATTACACTTGCATTTTATGTTTCCAATGAATTTATTGATAGATTGCTGTGCACATGCTTTTATTGAGTTGTTTTTATATTGCATGTTCTCAAAATATTGTAAGGCTGTCAGCTGAAACAATAAATAAATAAACAGACATCCCCTTTGACATCTGAACAACACATGAGGACATGGCATCACACAACCTTTGACTTTATGACTTTGAAGAAAGTGGCATTGTGTGATGTTTGGCTACCGGTCCAGCCGAGAGCGTCACTGGCCATTGCGTTCCAATTTCCATATGCAGTTCAGTATAGATTTTCCTGAAGCAGTGCATCCTCCACAGACAAGCAGAACTACACAAGATGCAACTTAGCTCAAGTGTGCGCAGTGCTGAAGAGGATTCTTCAGGGCACTGTTCACAAATTTACTTTAGCTTGCACTTTTAAATACTATAGTCACAATTTTGTTTCGTTGATTGTAGGCAAAAGTGATGGAAAACTCACTCCTTATGTCACACATTGTTTTATTAAGTTTTGTAACTATAAATACTGGAGTAAGTGTCCACGAACAACTTCTAAGATGTAAGAATTCCATGTGGATTTTGGATGCAGAGAGTGGTGTTCTTTTTTTTGTTAACATGTGTGTTTCAAGGAAGAGGTGTCATGTAAACTTAAAAAGCAGCATGTAAATACTGTGGTCCTAAATGTAATAGCGGTAATACTGCAGTGCCATGGTTTGTAAACTGCACTATACTCTGCTTACATGGTGTACCTTCCAGTATATTTACTGCCCCTAGTTTTCTATTTTATCAGCTCACCCTCTTTCTATAGTCTGGCTCCCACACACAAAGCTGATATCCTGCTCCAACTGCATGTCATAGCACAGAGCTACACAGCTGGCATTCAGCCCAGCACCATCTTTTCCATGAGGGAATGGAAAAGGGGGTTTGAATAGAAGGGCCTGGATTTTCAGTCATAGTATACTAAGAAATCTCATCAGGAGACTGTCTCATCAAAACTCTACACAACTTCTTTCCAAGAAGGTTAGGCCATGGAAGTCCCAGATCAGGGCAAATGCGGATGCAGTGTAAAATTCAGAGCCTAGTATTTTCCTGAAACTGTACCACAGTTCGAGTGGGGCCCTGAGCACTTTCAAGCATACTTTTTTAAAAACGTTCTGACCACAAATTTATGTAGACTCCTGCCTTACCCTAAAGTGTCTAACATAGCAGAAAATAACTTTCCTCTACTCGAATTATCAGGACTAGAAAATAACTATCTGCAGGTTTTAAACTGAAAAGAGAACCAACAAAGCTAACTGTCAGGGCATGCCAGACCCCCCTTTTTAGGTAGAGCCTAGGCAGCGCACGCGCTGTCTATTCGAGAGATGCTGCATTCACTTTGTGGACATACAGCCCGTCCATTGCCTTTTTATTCGCCTCTTTGATTGTTGTTCTGAAATGCTTGTTGCTAGTGGTTAATCCTCCCTCTTTTTCTCTCCTTTTTGTGTTTTGTCCCCCCCCCAGCCCAATTACTATTAACATTACGCTTCTGTGTTTATGTGTTGATTTGGGGGACTATTTTTTTCTTTGATTCCTGCTTGTGACACTGTTTTCCCGTCTTCGGTGGTTCAGCTTCGGTACCCATCACTTAATCTCACCATCCCATTCAAATGCCAGATGATGTTTTTGAAATTGCCTCTTTTATTTTCTCTGACTTCAAAGTGCGTGGATTTCCCCCCGAACCCCTACCACTTTATTGCTTGTTGTTTTAGCGACCATCGGTCACCGGACCTTCAGCAGCCCAACCTTGCAGCACAGTTAAGGGCAAGTCTTGGGCAACTCCTGTTGCATTTTCCCTGATGCTTTTTTATATAATGTGAACTCAAGTGACCCAAAGGTATAGGATCACTTTACATGAGTGCTAGTTACATTACATTATGTCAGATTATTTTTGGGGGGCATTTTAATAGAGCGCAAACTCAACTGACCCAAAAATATTGAAGCTCTTTACAAAAGCGCAAGTTACATTACACAAGGTCAGGTAAATTTGTTTGTTTTTAGGTGCACAGAGATTAAGTGATGCAGGCGCGGCCCCTGTTTATTCATTATTTTCCCTCCACCTGACAATTGGGAGCAGCATTCGTCCCTCCCATGTCGCTGCATGCCTACCCCACTGCCTCTTCCTGTCATCCTCCTCTAAGAGCTCTAATTTCAAAGCACATTCACAGCAGCTCCACAGGGACTGTGAGACATTATTTATTATATATTGTGAACTCGAGCAACCCAAAGGTGTTGAAGCGCTTTACATGAGTGCTAGTTACATTACACAATGTCAGATACATTTTTGGGGGCATTCTTATAGAGTGCGAACTCGACTGAACCAAAAGTATTGCACTCTACAAAAGCACCAGTTACATAATAAGGTCAGGTTCATTTTATTGCTTTTAGGTGCGCAGAGATTAAATGATGCAGACACGTCCCTGTTTATTCATTATTTCCCCTCTACCTGACGAATGGGAACATTTTGTTGTTGTTGCTATGTCTAGTGCTCCTATACCCCGGGGGCTGGGACAGAGGGTGGGGACGGGGGCTTGCTGGTAAATGGATGGTTCGAGCAGTGTTTTTAATGGAAAACTCTAGAGAAGTGTGCCTGGTGAATAACGGCCTGGGGGAGGAGGGATGTGGTGCGTCCCCCATTGGAAAGTAATTCACAGGTTTTTTTTCATAGACTGTTCAATACTCTAGTGATGCAGTCGCACACAGACTGTTATAGTGCTGTTGACTTGCATCAAGGCACTTGTCTTTCTGTCTGTGCATTACAAAACCTTGGAATGTGTCCATATATGTTTCCTGAGGCAATCATGTATTACCGAATCCCACTGCATGATCCAGTGTGCAGTAATTGCATAGCTCTTCAACCCCTGGTGGCACAGCACCCAAGATAATGTGCTGCATGGCTGAACACTTATAAGCTCCCAAAGGCAATACCTATTGGCTATTCCAATGCTTGTTCTAACTTCTTTCTTTTTTCCGAGATAGTCTAGCCCAATGGAACCCTAAATAACGATGCTTAGCTTGCCCTGAATCCTAGCATTGGTTTCCTAGCAATGAAACCAATCTTCTTGGAAAATACAATTAGTCTCCCCCTGTTAGAAGGCAGGTCTAAACCATTGGGGGGCAACTGTGGGAAGGCTCTGTTCTGATTTCATGGGAGGCAATAACAGAGGTAACAAAGGGCCTTCGCTCAAGTTTTAAATACCTCCAATTGGCATCACGTTGGTCAACCCATACTTGGTAATAAAGGAAAGAACTGGGCATATGTAAAACGGTTTTAAGACCCACAGCCTTAAAAAAGGAAACTTAACCTGGTATTAGGAGCTTATAAACACAGATGGTAACAATCTGAGGAACTCACAACACCCATGGGAGGGACACTTGGCAACACCAGAGCTAGAAAATATATGGCAAGTATCTTAGAATCTCCTTAACTCGACTAACAAAATCCGTTGCCACTTAACCAGAATTTATTGGACTCTGCAGAAGCTTGCATAATTTGTCGAAGGAGAAATACTCTGCTGTAAAAGGTGTGGAACGTCTACGGCAGATGATGAACACATGTTTGCATCTTGCCCAGCACTTGGAAAATTTCGGAAGGAGGTAAGTGGTACACTAGCAGAAGTTTTCTTAGTGATGGTCAAGATAAGCTTTTACTTCATTTTTTTTTCAGAACCAATACCAAGATAAGATCTTTTATTTAAACCACACAGAAAAGCCTTCTTTTCTATATGATCCTTTTAGCTAGAAGAGTGATCTGTATCAGCTGGATCCAACCCATCTGCAAGTACTAGTTGGCTGAAATCAATAGACAAAAAATGCAACTTGGAATCCAACATCAGGGATAGAACAAATAACCTATGGTAATGTTATACATCATGGCTGGCAGAACTTTCATATCCAGAAATGGCCGATGATTGTGCCAATATGAGCTGATATAATCTGGGGCAAATGTGACATTTCACAGGCCTTTCAGGTCTTTTAGCAGAATAAAGCTTTAGATGGGAAGGGCAGCCTTGCTAGAGTAATATACATGTGAAAGCGAATGAGGACCAAAAAAAACCCAAGTTCTTTCCTTTCTGATGATGATGCTGATAATGTGATTATTATTGCGATTATTATTATTATAATATACACATTTACAACTAAGAGCATCTTGGCACTACAAAAAGCGTCAGTGCTAAACGTACCCCAGAGCGCAAACAGAAGAAATTATTGAACAGATTAAGAAAACAAGTGTGTCGTGGGTATTGACGCAATGCACAGAACGTCACCTGTAACTTCTGTTTTCTCAGCGTCCCCGGCTTCTCCTCCACCATTAAGCTTGAAGATGGCATTCTTTAATGGAAAAGTCAGATGGAAGGTGGAAACCATCACTGTTTTGAAAATGCTACACCGCTGGTTTGAGCATGATGTTTGCACCCAATATTTCTTTTCATTGTCATGCTCTGATGAATGATTGCCGGGCTCTATTTGAGTCTAGATTCTGTGGGGGTCACTAAAGATGGAGAGAGAGCAGATCTGGAGACACAGTCTCAGCTAGTAATTTCTGCCAGCATCAAGAGTGAGACAGGGTGCTAAGTGACTTTGGCCACTTGCATCAGAGTGGTCAGCTATGCCTACAAAACACCTATGCTCTGAAGGCATTAAATTCTAGGATCATGGCTAAAAGTTGCAATGCTGGCCCTATGAGAATGGATAATAGCAATAAACTATTAAAGGGGCCAGATATCATGAATAATACATCAAATACAAGCGGAATATTGTGCCATAATCAAACTGAGGCAAAGAGGATGCTGACACCGTGGCTTCACAAAAGAAGCTGACATTAGACCACATGCAAGATTTAGAAATGGCCAATACATCTCTCCTGTCTGAAGCTGAGATCATTAATGATAGTATCCAGAGATGAGCTGTGAGCGATCCAGTAATTTAAAGCCCTCTGTGTCAGCAGAATCCTACCCTCCCAAGTGGTGCCACCCCAGTCCTGGAGGTGAGCCTGAAGCTGCTCTGCCAGCCCATCTGTAGACCAAGCAGAACAGATGCATCTCTTCTGCTGCGCTGCACAATCCTGAGCTGAACTGATGCATCGCCTCTGCTGTGAGGATTCTCTAAGTGCAAGGACTCCATATCAAGTTCGCAGCCCACATCAGAACTGCCACTGTGTGAAGTTTCCCTGACACAGGCTCTCACACTGCAAATCTCTTGTCTACTGCAGCCTAGTCGACTATGTAGGTTCTGGCACCACAGCCTCGCAGCTCCTCAGGACTGATGCATCGCCTCTACTGCGCAACGCATCTTCAACTCCAGACTTAACATTGCAAACTCCAGTCGACAGGATCCTCCACAATGATACAGGAACTCGCATCACAGCTTCACAGCTACTCGGAACCAACACATCGCCTCAGCTGCAGGGAGCATCCTCGATGCCGGACCTCACAGTACTTTGCAACCAGGATTTAATTATTCTTGTTCAGCAGGCCTCACTGGGACCCTGTAGCGAGCCCGCACTCCCTCGCAGTCTACCTGAACTTGTGACTTTGGCCCGGTCCGGCGCAAAAAGATATCCACAGTTGGTGCTTTGTGCTTTTTGAGACGATTTCCACTGACATTTTTTAAACTGCATATATACTGTTCTACTGACTGGAGTTTTGCTGTTTTGGTCTTTTTTATTTATTAAAGATAAAATCTATTTTCCTAACCCGGTGTGGGACACCTTTTGTGGTGTGTTTCCATTTTATTACTGTTTGAAGTGTTGCACAAATACTTTACACGTTGCCTCTAAGTTAAGCAAGAGTGTTCTGTGCCAAGCTACCAGGGGTTTGAACAGAGGCTTTTATGGGTTTACTTGTGAGTTCACCCTGATAAGGATTATTGGTTCTGCTTGAGTAGGGCTTTACCCCCTTCAACCAGCCACTCAATTTCTTACAATGTAATGTTAAAGTGAAACCGCTAATCATCTAAAAGCAGGGGCGGCTGGCACGGCTCGCGGGTGGGGGGGCGGGTGCGTGGGGGGAGGCGTGGGCTGCATTAAAAAAAAAAATAACACTTACCTTGCCGCTACTGCCACTGGGTCCTGCATCTTCTCTCCTGCTCATCTGTGTCCGACTCCAGATAGGAACAGGAAACAGGCAGCCAGGTTCCCACCCCTAAGCCAATCACAACACTACAATGCAGCGTTGTGATTGGTCTGAGCGCCATGACACAGCGCTCAACCAGGGGCTGGAGGGGTGGGCATTTTCTCCATGCAGGCTGTAATGCAGCCTGCATGGAGAACAGGGAAGTGCGCACAGTCATTGCGCACAGGAGTGTTCTACCACTGCTCCCCTGCTCTGCAGCCCCGCCCCCTCACTCATGCTGCCGCAGCAGGAGGACAAAATAAAATGTTAATAACATTCCGTTATTATCGGTTTTTTTCCCCTTTCTTTTGCTGCTTTCTGGCAGTGGGGCGACGCTCATCCGCCTTAGCGGAGGAGCCGCCAATGTCTAAAAGATCATTTGGAGAAGGAAGATAAAATGTCTCAGAATCTGAGTAGGATAGATGAAATAGGAAAGCAAATTTCTGATTGTAAAAACAAATTATACAAAGTAACAGACCACGTTGAACAATTTCAGAAGGAGCTGCGCATCTGTGGAACAAACACGAAGAGTTGGAAAATCTTTCCAGATGATCAAGTTTGAGTATTACATGTATCTCTGAACCGTAAGAAAATACTGCTGGTTCTATCTTTTATGTTGAGGCATTAATTAGGAGCCATGTCCTTCCTGATTACTTTTACAAATTACCTATATGTGGGCCCACAGGGTTCGAGCTCACATTTGCCCACAATGCAAGTACCTTAAGACAATGCTGATTTACTTTTCAGTCTACAGGGTCAAGGAGATGATTCTCAGTGAAGTCGTTAACAAAGGTCTTTTAATGTTGAAAGAAAGTTTTCTAATCAATTTTTCTCAGACATGACTACAAAGTCAGCTCAAAGTTGCAAGAAGTTTAAAGCCTTGCTTGAACAATTTCAATACAACCATAAGTCAACCAACAAGGTTAAACGTTTTGTATAATGTACAATTTCATATGTTTGTGGCAGTCAAGGAAGCCCAGGACATTTTGACACAGAATCTTTAAATTAAATAGGCCTAGACATTTGACCTTTATGAGCTTGGTATAAGTTAGGGGTTAATGGGGCGCAGGAAACATAGAGAGTATTTACACTGAGTCATGGCGCCAGTTTGGACATCAAAGGGTTCTTTCTGTTCTACTTTTTAAGCGGGAGAGACCCATAAGAACACCCTGGGTGGGGGTAAGCACAAAGGGTGTATACAGATACAAAATGAGATATTTATATGCTAAAGATTGGACAAGAAATGGCTTTGCATATTAATATAGGAGACTGGCAATCTATATTGTACTGTAATGCAGATCCACACTTGTATAGATTCATATTTGTACTTTTTCCAGATCTGGAACATATGTATTCTTTGTACGCCTGATTTTTTTGTACATATTTCTGATGCATATTTTCGGTATTTGCACATATTTGTGTTCAGCTTGTAATGTTCTCTGTGTGCAGAATGTTTTGTACATTTTAAGATGTTTAGTCATATATATAAACCCAGTCTGCACATTCATGGTCATCCAGAGATCTCAAAGTCGTATGGTAGATGAGATCTTTGTTGAATAGAATTATAATCTGAAGCTCAATATAATACAGTGAAGTAACTATGGCGCAAAATAATTTGAAGATAATTTGATTTGAATAACAGGAGTAAATCAAATGCCTTAGAGAAATGGATTTTGAGTCATAGCGCAAATATTATTTGACGCATAACCCACTTTTAAAACTTTCCAGCTTTTTGATGTTTAATAATTGGTCAGGTTTTGAATGTTATTCTTCAACAGGGGCTGTACACAGAGAAGTAGACACATATACACTGCCAAGACATGACAGATAGAAATAAACGGCTGGTTAACGGACAAAGAACCTAGATGGACCCAGCGGTTAGTTCACCCACACTATTTTAATCTTTTCATGTGTTTTAATTTCCGGATTGAATCGAATCTTTTACTGTGGGGAGAAACATTTTTTGTTTTAATTGCGGCAAAATTGTTGGGGGACTGCTTTAGGCTGATTGGGCACGGTTGCGACCTGAGTTGGGGCATCCTGGCACAATTTGTTCTGCGGGGGGGGGGGTCAAATACTGCATTTTGGGAATCTAGATCTGCAGCTAACACCTGTTTGTTTACTTAATGTGAAAAGCGCACTTGCTTGAATTCTAAGAGGCAGATTTACAAGCCCCTTGCAACACTTTTGCGCAGCCATTGTGTCACTTTTGTGACTCAGCGGCGGCGTAAACAATGCGGCCAATTTACAATGTGACGCATTTAGGGAGATGCGTCACGTTGTAAAGCCCTGCGTCACATTATACCTTCGTCAGGTTTCACTGCACCACTTCTAGGAGGCCACTGCGTCAAAACCATACCCCTGCTTGAAGCAGCCCTAAGGAGTGACGCAGTATAATGAGAATAGGCCTCCCCATGCATTGCTGGAGTTGTGTCGTGCTTGCGTCACGACTCCAGCAATGCATGACTTTTGGGCCAACAGATGCATCAGAATTTCTGACGCATCTGTCAATCCTTGCGCCATGGTGCGCTGTATTGTAAATACGGCGCATCCATGGTGGCGCAAGGGAATCGCAGGCTGGTGCAGGGAAACTGACGCATCTCTACAGATGCGTCAGTTTCTTGTAAATCTGCCCCTAAAAGCGCACTTTCTTTGACTCACTTCCTGATCAGTGAGCATTCTGATGTCAAGCCGTCATTTTGGTGTGGTCACGCTCCAGTTGTTTTTGGGACCCAAACCCATAAATTGGTAGTGATGCCGCGGATGCGGAGTGGTTAGTTTACCCACTATGTTTTAATCTTTTATGTGTTTTAATTTATGGATTGAATCGAATCTTTCACTGTGGAGGGAAACATTTTAGTTTTAATTGCGGCAGAATTGTTGGGGGATTGCTTTAAGCTCATTAGGCCATGGATTGCGACCTGAGTTGGGGCATCCTGGCACAATTTTCTCTGCGGGTGGTCAAATACTGCTTTTTAGAAAACGAATGCTGCAGCTAACTTACCTGATTTTTACTTAATGTAAAAAGCGCACTTGCTTGAATTCTAAAAGCGCACTCGCACTTTGACTCACTTCCTGATTGGTGAGCATTCCGAGGTCGAGCCGCCAATTTGGTGTGGTCGCGCTCCAGTCGTTTTTGGGACCCAAGCCCATAAATTTGGAGTGATGCTGTGGACGAGCAGGAGACACGCACAGCAGGCACACCTTAGGCAAGGCCAAGGCCCGACCGCATCCGGATCGCATCATGCGTCGGCCATCCTATTGGTGAGGTTAACAAACCCTTTTCTTCTCTGGCCTGCTCAAAAAATGTATTACTTGCTATTAATACACAGTCTCCTTTTTAGTGTCATGCTGGACACGTTCTAGTTTCTCAGCACGCACTTAGTTTGCCAGCCACCCCCTCGGGGCTGGCCACACTTGCACCCCACACCCACCCACCACAGGCGGCATGAGTGACATGGCCCTGCCAATAAAAGCGTCCGGGTGCACGTGCTTGTGGCCAGTTCACTAACCATACCCACAGTGTCAGTGTCATCATTATTAGTAGCATGTAGGCCCAGGGCCCACAACACAACAATGGCAATGAGTGGGTCCTATCCTGCGTGTGAGGAAGCAGCCGCCTCGCAATTCCTCGTGGAGGGAGAATAGCCCGAGTCACCCTGCACCTGTTGCCGTCGCAGCCCATCAAGATATGGCGGGCCCACATTAAGCCATCACTTGGTGAAGTGCCCATAACCTACCCCAACCTACCACCGTTTGTCCCGGCGCAAGGAGGAGAGAGGAGTGCCCTCCCAATGAGGAGCAGGCACAGCACTGGTTAAGCCGTCACACAATCGAAGGTATGGAGAGACCCGCTAAAGCAAATAGACACTCCACACTCTGCACACAAAAAAACATTCCAGCTAACTCACCTGCCTCTGCAAAGTTAAGCCGGACTCTGGCACCCAGCACAAGTGTATAGCCCCCAGTGCACCCCTGCATACCTTCATCCGTGTAGTCAGCGTGGCCCGGCGATAGGCGCGCCACAGTGCACACTGATTGCCAGCAAATGTCTGTAGCAGTCCTCCATCAAAAGGAACAGCAAGCCGCGAGGCTACCTAAGCATCAGGAGAGGCTCCGTACCTACACTGGCAGTCCCCGCATGGGCGGCATTACCCGCAGAGACTTAGCTGCCACAGCAAAAACTGACTTCACTGCAGCACCAACATGGACTAACCTCTATGTGGCGGCCCGACCAGGGTTTTGTGATGAGCATAGCCTTCGTGCTGCACCGGATTTTCCGGCCCCAGCCTGCGGTGCAAAAGTGGACTGCAATGTGTCACAGAGGGCCTGCAATACCCAGCAAGACCCTGGAGCAGGGCATACCGTGGAGACTGCGGAAAGGCCTATGAAGCCGTCAAGCAAGGCCAGAAGCAATGAGAAGGCTGCCGCAGTCTGCCAGGAGTGGCTACAGCATCACCTAGAGGTATTCGAATGCAGTGACCCAGACTGGGCGAAACTCAGGGCAAAAGCAAGCCGCCCTGCTGCACCGGCCCTCCCAAGGCTGCAGGGCTCCCAACATCAGCGGAGCTGCAGGTGAAAATAAGATATAACACCCCTAGCGCTAATTTTCTGCACCGCATCCTGAGGAAGAGCAAGAAGCTCGCGAGGCAAGTCCTGACTAAGGACAATTGGGCAGATTGTGAGCTCCAGCTTCCCTGCAAGAGAAAGGCAAATGAGAGGAATGCAGTGTACCTAGCCATAGGCAGAAGGGACAGTGCCAGTGAGAAACCAGGACAGGTGCTGATTGTAGCATGCACCACCTGGTGGCCACCTACCCCTACTGTAGGAGAATAGACTGATCAACCTCCTACACTGTTTTGACAGTGCCAACAGTACCCCTGGCTCAAAGTTAGAGGAAAGACAACAAATGCCCACACAGCAGCCCAACGACCCCTGAATTAAACAGAGGTAACCGCTGGAGCAACCCCGATCTGCCCTGCAGCAAGAGAGGAACAATGCCATAGTGCGAGGCAGACTGCCATGGCCTCCAATGTCAAAGAGGCAGCGCCACATACAGAGTGGAAAGCCAGACCGTAGAAAGCATCCTGTGAAGACTGGTGCCCGCCAGCATTGCATCTTCACCCCGGCATGGCTCTGCAGTGTTTGTAAGCTGGCCCAGCACCTGAAAGGCAGCCACAGCACCCCTAGTAGAGGTGCTCGGCACCACACCTCATCCCTGGTTAGGGGAGACAATACCTATTTAAATGAACAGCCTGTATGTCCCACAACCCATCCTAGTACACCAACCTGCAAATAAACGGCCCCATTAGAACAAATATGATCAGTACAAGGATGCCTAGCTGCCCTGATCACTAAAGGGCCTTCATGGCCCTGTGACCTCATCTCATTCAGCAAAATCAGCTACTGGTAGAGCACTGCAAGGACCAGCTAGTCAGCCAGCAACAAACTCAGCACTGCACACGACAAGTGGTCTCTTGCTGCTACTGAAAGCTACCTGGGCAGAGAAGACAAACTGGCTGACTTTCTCTTAAAAGGTGAAGGAGAGAATCGTACGACCCTTTTGGCAAGTGGCCAACATCACCACAAGTGAGAAGAGCGAGAGCACCCTCCAAGAGACTGTCATGGACAGAGAGAGCCTGGTTGCCTGCCAGGCACCTGCCATAGAGTCTATGCACAATGCCAAGCGCCACCAGCCCTCCTTGGAGAAAAGAGAGGGAAGTAAAGGCCTAGCGAGGCCCGAATGCAGGAGCAAGAGCCTCTGCATCTCCATTGTACCAGTGAAGCCCCGCAGTGGGCCAAAGACAGCACAGAGTATCCTCCCACGCATTGCCTCAAGATGGAGTCACCAGTGGTCCAAGACAGGCAAGAGGAGAGTCACACACTCCAAGGGGCAAGCTGCCATCGAAGCATGTACACTGAAGACATGCGACACGTGGCAGCACGCCACATCGCACTGCAAGCAAGAAGGAGCATGTCACACAAGGTGACCTACCTTGCCAAGCATGCGTAAATGGTGGCAGGAGCAAGCGCCACAACGACGGAGGCTCGAGGTGCAAACACTATGCCCTTGAGCGAACAAGATTGAATAAGGTGACCCTCCATCCAGGTATTGGAGCACTAAGAATCGGACTGGCAAGAGCCATGTCCTACCGACACGACAGACCTGCAACTGGTCCGTAGCAAAGAAAAGACAAAATCCTAAGAACCGGATGCGACCATCAAGATGTCCATGTGGAGTGAACATGAGACAAGTGGCATGACACCACACCATTGCGAGGAACCTGGTCGGGAAGAGAGAAGAGCAACGGAAGTCTCACCCGCATGGTCCAGAGACCATTGAATGCTGATAGGCCCTGTTGGCCTGTTTGGAAGGATGGTGCATGCCACTCCACCCGGAGGAAGAACTGAAAAGAAGAGTGACAATCCCGTTACCATGAAGAACTGGACAAACACAGGTGCGCTGGAAAGACCAACAAGAGGAGTAGAACAAGTACTCATACCATGATAAGCCAAGACTAAATATGCAGATACAAGAGAGTCACCAACGCGAAGCACGCCCCTGGAGACAGATCAATGGGAGAACAAAAAGCAAGCGCGAACTGCATCTCTCCCCAACGCTTTGCAGTACGACCGTCAACTCGAGAGTGTCGGCAGTCTAAGTCGGTTGGCATCCCTGCTCGCAACAGCAAAGACACTGAGTTACGTGGCTGTGAAGTCTCTCCAGTCATCCTCACTCCAGACGAATCATCACCACCTGTTGTCCAGGTCCAAGGGCAACCACAACATCATTGCCATGTGCATCACCCAATCCAGCGAAGGAGAAAATCATTACCAGGGTGGAGCCTTGCACCTGCAAAGCACCAAGAGACCTAGGCACCCCATCGAAGTGAGAGACCAAGTGTCCAGCAGCTATATGACAGCCCATGTGTCTCTATGTCCTGTTGGCAAGCGCACCGACCATGAAGTCACCAACCCTGGCAGTTGCACGCACAACATCATTGGATCCTGTCATTTATCCTGCAGCTGCCCTCAGGCAGCCCTGCACAGTTCACGTGGTATCGTGGCAGCCCTGCATAAGGGCCTCAAGGACATTCCTGCACTCAGGGGTCCTGGCACGAGATATGGTCTGGAAGCGGCCCCACCGACAACGTACTCAAGTGAAGACTCTGTAGCAGGACTCCACCGATGCTCCTGATGCACCATGTTTAAGTTGTCTGACACCAACAGCATCACTGCAAGAGCACACACGTCCATTCATCAGTGTGTTAGTGGACATTGATCAGATGGTCAGGCTTCCAAAGAATCCAGACTCCATTGACGCAGCGTTCGTGCTCAGTAATGGCTGGTTAAATTGTGGACATGTGCCGAGATGCCCAGGTGCTCCCAGCTTCACCTGTCCATTGTTTGTCCTGCGGACTGTCTTGCAAGACCAAAAGACTGAGTGGTGTCTTATGTGTACAGTTAATTTCCATAGGTTGGACTTTGTTTTGTTTTAATAAAATTTGGGAGGAATGTAATGTCGTGCTGGACATGTTCTAGTGTCTTAGCAGGCACTTAGTTTGCCAGCCACTCCCTCGAGGGCTGGACACACTTGCACCCCACACCCATCCACCTCAGGCGTCACGAGTGACGTGACCCTGCCAATAAATGGGCCCGGGTGCACGTGCTCATGGCCAGTTTACTAACCATACCCACAGTGTCTGTGTCATCATTATTAGTAGCATGTGGGCCTAGGGCCCACAACACAACATCCTTTGCACAATTGCCATTTCAAATATGATTTAGAAGCTTTATTGAGCTCGGCTACCAATAAGGTCTGTTCTTCTTGTGGCTTCTTTCTGAATCCTCTCATTGAGCCACTCATGCCTGTCTCTAATTCTCCTCAGGCCAAGACCATCAGTACCATTAACTCTTTAGGGGAGCCTTGCTTTCAGCCGCCCTAATTAACTGCAGCTCCCTCCTTAAGCATTCCTTTGAAATTAGCGCTCTATTTACAGGAAATAATTACAATCTTTTTTTCTTGACAGAAACATGGCTTTCAGACTCCTCTGCCCCAGACAGAGCTTTTTCTATTCCGGCTGGCTTTCAAATTCAGCATATAGACAGATTGAAAAAACAAGAGGATGGCGTAGCAATACAGAGATTATTTTCAGTGATCTATATCGCAACCTCTTAATATGGGAAATATTGAGGGCATGTCTTTTGCAATCACACTCAAACCCTCCTTTACGGGCATAGGGCTACTAATCTATTGACTATCCAATGGTACGTCTGAATTACTGAATTCATTAACAGACCTGATTAGTCAACTCTCCATCACTCATTCTAATTTTCTGCTTTTGGGTGATTTTAATCTGCATATTGACGATCCTAACTGCTTTGGCAAAACACTTCCTCGATACTCTTGAGGGATTTAACCTTACTCAACACGTCATAGTGCTGACCCATAAAGTAGGTCATACACTTGACCTTATTTTCTCACAATCTCTGACCATTCAATTGGACCTGATCCTTAAATTAACTTGGTCAGATCACTTCCTAGTACCTTTTAAATTGTGGGCTTGCCCTAAGAAACATGGACCCCCCTTGCAGAAAATGTCTAGGAGGCAAGTATTCAAATCCCTTTTCTTCTAAGTTCGATGAGCTACTCTGCTTGAACTTGGCCCTGACCTGACTAACACAAACGACTGGCTAACTTCAGCCCTTGATCACATTGCTCCGCTAAATCGGTATCCCAATGGAGATCAACTCCGTCGGCACCCTGGTTTACTGATGTGCTAAAAAAAGGGAGATTGCACAGTAAAATCCTTGAATGCAGATGGAGGAAATCTTACGACACTGATGCAAAAGTAACCTACAAAAAAGCGCTTGCTACTTTACGGAGTTCAGTGCGCGAGGCACGTAAATATTTTATTTCACCTTCTTTTACTATGGCCTCTAAAAAACCTCCCAAACTTTTGGTGAACTCTTTCCTCTCACTTACTGCTTCACATAATACCCTGAATCAATCGACAACAGTGTGCGAAGAACTTTTGGAGTTCTTCTACAATAAAATCAAAATGATGAACCCATATTTTTTTCAAAATTTTCCTGCAGAGAGAACCTCCCTATCCCACACCCAACACCCACCCACCTCTTTCAATTCAGGCTCGCTCATGTATTATACACAGGTCTTGGGGCCTATTAGGATATCTGTAGGATCGCCACCGCCGGGCCTGCGGTGGCGATCCGCCCGCCAAATATCCTTTTTCACCCCCCGCCATATTAGCAGGGCGAGGGGCACCGCGGCGGACGGAAAAACCGTCCGCCGCTTTTCCGCCGGTCGGATTGCCGGCCGGGCGGAAAAGGCAGACAACATGGTGGCGGTGCCTCCATATTAGCATGCCTGCGGTGACATGCCTTTCCATGGCAGAGACTCCGCCATGGAAAGGCATGAGGAGAATGCCTTCGGGGCCCCGTTGCGGGCCCTCGGGGGGGTGGATGCCTGCACTTGGGGGGTACCCATGGTACCACCCTTCATTGGCATGCACAAGGTGGCAGGCACCGCGCGGTGCTTGTCACGTTGTGCATGCCAATGCACAACATGCATATTTTGCATTGCGGCGGATGCTGCTGACAGCACCGCCCGCCGCAATGTAAAATGTGCTGGATGCGACCGCCAGGGTGGCGGTCGCATCCTAGTTGCCATGGTGGGACCGCCGCACCTTCGGCGGTCGGTCCCATGTTCCGTTACGGTGGCGGGCGGACTTTGTCCGCCCGCCATCGTAATAGACCCTGAATTTCGGTCCTCACCACTTTTAAAATCCACTAGCCGCCACTGGCTCTAATAGGTCCCCTTTTATTCTTAAGTGTGATATAAAGCGCTACAACGTCATTCTTTTAGCCACTGCTACTAGTAATTACATATAGATTTACAGTCGAGTAACAGTGAATGACTGAGACCTGTTTTGCCTTGGGGTTCCGAGCGAAATCATAGACAGCTCAAGCTTCTTTCTCATTGTCTATTCGATGTCATTCAACGCCTGGGTGAAAAACGTCTCCATTAATTGCAGTTACTCATCTATAATTATATATCTAATTACCAGTTGAAGTGCCAATGGGAATGACATGTATTTAAAAAAAGTAAACCCGTTTTAGAGCTCACAGCAGACAGCTTTAGGTGTATATTAACAATACTTTAAAAAAGTAAGCATAAGACGTAGCACAAAGAGGAAGCAAAGTCTTCAAAGCATTTCGCCTGGTTGATGTGGACCATAAAAAGTTCTTTTTCAAAATAGGTCAAATAATTTTGTAACAGAATGCAGCACGAACAAATTGGAGGACTCCCAGATGTTATTAAGAGCTGGTCTGCAGTTAATTTCCTGCATATGATAAACTGCTACAGGACACTGAAGAAACATTGACTTGATATGTCATTCTTAGATTTCTTAGATTGAAAAGCAAGCTAAATAAAAGCAAAGCAACGTCAAAAACGCCTGTCATTTTCATAAGAGATCTTCACAGGAGCCCAGATGATTGCAGACATTATCATAGCGCCAAGTATAAGTGACTGGGAACTTTTTAAAACAGAAATCGTAGCTCTGAGCAAGTTTCATTTTAGCTGCAGGGCCTTCCAGTGGCCTGGTGGCATTTTAATAAATAAAAAGCTGCAATCCCTTAGCTGGAATGATAAATGTACATATTTCCTGCCTCAATGTGGAAAGTATTTCAATAAGCCCTTATTTGCTGACCTTGCCAAAATAAAGAACTTTGGTCTAAGTTTACTAACACTTTGAATCGTCACAAACTGAAACACGGTCACACAAAGCAGCGCACAGCACCACATTGGTATTTACTTTCCAGTATGAAAGGTAAATTTTGTGCAAGAAAGAGGCCTTTTTTTCAGTGGAAAAAAAATGATTTGCGCTGCTTTGCGACAAGGGACATTACTGGGGCATTACAGTGTAAACAATCACTGTTTTTGATGCAAAGCCCAATCTATTAAGATAGCCAGACCCAACTTTCTATGAAAAACTAATGTCTCCTTGAAGCAGGCTGTTAAAATGGTAAGTAAGTAAGTATATTTATTATGTATGAATAATAAAAACCGTTGCATACACATGATAATAAAAGTTCCATGTGGGTAATGCGATGGATAAAAACAGTGTTAAAAAGTCATCAAAGAGCATTATATTAAAACTCACATTTTGGCATTGCGCTCTTCGACTGTTAAGATGGGGAAATGTTTTCATTTCTAAAAAAACCACACATTGCATGTGCGCTGAATTTCACAGCATACATCCATTGTGTGGGATCCCTCTATGTTTGATCAGACATACGAATTTGTACTTGAAGGGTCTGCCTCCATTACAAATCCAGTGCTAGACAGCTCATACTGACTTCTTCGAAGCTGTGCATCACGAAAGGCAGACTTTAAGAACGCCAGAGCAGGGGAAGATAGCAGTAGGCCATCCTTAATAAATTTGGCTCTTCCCTTTGTTTTCCCCATTGCCTAACACAGTGAAGCAAATTTGGTTGCTGCACTAAGTTGTATTAAATACTAGAGAAACTGCCCAATTGAGTGAACAGCATAGAATGTGAACCTTCGGAGGCTCCTCAGCTAAGGCAAAGGAGCGTCGCCCCACTGCTTTTTGCAATGTAAAGAAAGGAAAAATAAAACGATAATTAGTCGAGGTTATTATCATTTTAGTTTTCCCGTTATGGCATCTTTGTAGGGTGGGGCTGCTCTGAGAACAGGGGGAGGAGTGGTTTGCACTCCCTATGTGAGCATGAGTGCTTGGCCGGCCCTCTTGGCCGCCCAAAACAGTCATGCGCACATACTGTGTTCTCCATGCAGGGTGCATTACAGCCTGAGTGGAGAACATACCCACCCCTCCAGCCCCTAGCTGAGCGCTGTGTTACGGCGCTCAGACCAATCACAATGCTTCATTGCAGTGTTGTGATTGACTGCAGGAAGCCTGGGAGCCCTGGTGCTTCCTTCTTTCTGTCTCCCCCAAGAAGCCAGGAAGAAAACGTAGGAGAGGCAGTGGCCGGCCAGACAGCCGGCCGGCCGGGAGGTAAGTGATATTTTTTTTAACCCATGGCCCCACCCCTTTACCCTGCCCGCTCCGCCCTACTGCTGCTTTCAGGTTTGCAGCGGCCACTGATGTGAACATGGACCTGTGGCAACATTGATTTGGTGTATTGTTCCCAGAATTCTCTGCCCCCCCGTACATGGATACATAGAAGCACTTATCTTTCTGTTTTGTTCTATTGATAATTTGTGTTGTATCGGCACACTAGCTGCCATTATCAATTGGCTTCACTCGTTGCTGAGTGACTGCCAGTACTTGTCAATGGGCGCTTTTTCTTAACATAACTTCTTTGGAAATATTTGTGACAAGAATTTAGCAAGATAGTGACAAAAAGAGAGCTAAAACTATAAAAGTAGGGAACTGATTGAGTAACTCATCATTAGCATAGAATGCAACATCAATTTTGAATATTCCATAACTCATGCCTTCAGATTACTCTAAAACAGTGTTTAATTTGAACCGGTGGTTGCAGGTGGGGCCTACCATCACTCATTGTTGGTGACAAAAACTTATTTTTTCTCAATAGACTTTTATCCAAAGGAAGAGAAAGAAAAACACAAAAAGGGGAAATGAGGAGAAAGAGAAAAACGGAAAAGCATTGACATAAAGGAGAAAGAGGAGATCACAAATATCTTCAAGAATGAGTTAAAGACGCAGAGAGTGTCTCTCGGTGAATTAAAGAGGCGTGAGGTAGAATCGAGTCTACCCAGCCCCGGCTTTCGGCACCCCCGACCTTTGATTGCATCGGTCGAGTGTTTCTGAGCAAAACTTTTGCCGGGATGCTATATGTATTTGACAATATATAAACAGAGAACTCAAAATACCCTGTTGAGAGAAAATATCTTTCTCTTTGGTGCAAGGTGCACTATCTTATAGTGATGCTGTCCTAATTTCTTGGTGTCGGTACTTCGAATTACCCCAATTCACTTCTATGCTTGAGTGACTTGTGAACTGATTACAAATGAATGATAATGTTATTTGTTTGCTTTGGAAGTATAAATGATTGTACTTTCAAGTAACGATACATATATATTTTTATAAACAGAACGTTTACTCTACTGATGTTGCTTTAAAAGAACTTTTTCTAAAATACATGAAACTGGGAGAACTACAGTGGCTTTAATGTGAAAAAGATTGTTGTTCTAATGCTGACACCTTACCCAATGTTTCCTCCAGATTGTACTGGACGATCGATTTTAGTATTTATGGTTAAGCTATTGAATCTAATCATGCCCTCCTGAGTCATAAAGATGCATTAAATCTGATCTGGAAAACGTTATTTTTTTTAATTTACATTATTCTTCTAGCTTGCTGACCATTAGCAAGCAGCATGAGTTAGTATCATTTTTAAATGTAGACTCTCTCAATCTATTTTGTTTTCTGGAAAGATCATGAGAATTTTTTCAAACCTGCTTTTTGCTTGTCCCAATAAACAGGGGGTGAAAATGTGAACTTTTCATTCGATCAACAAGCGTTTGTTAACATTTTAATAAGGATAACCCAGAAATAAGCAGGCTACAACAGATGTAATTTTGTGAGTAGGTACCGGAAATTCAACGTCAAACTTCCGGCATAGAAGGTATATTATGTTAGCAGAGAGACATGCGCAGTGTGTAAGAAGAGGAATGTAAAGCCTGTCTCTAAAATGGCCGAAATCATAGGTCTATTCCGCTTATCTTTTCCAGCTATTTTCTACGATCTTCTCAGTTACACGGGGGCATATTAACAACGGCCAGCGATAATTATCGCTGGCCGTGCTTAGCGTGAGGAATCCTATCGCCGGCTATCGCTGGAAATTATCGCCATGCTAGCGCTGTATTAACAACGCTTAGCGCAAAGGCGATAATTTTCCAGTGATAGCGATGTTTTCCATGGAACATCGCTGGTTTTCCAGCGATGTCCCATGGAAAACGGCGATATACTTGGCGATAGGGCCTGTGGTCTTAGCCACACAATCCACCCCCATGTTAGGTATGCCTTAGTCAGGAATTTAGCAGACGTTAAATTCCTGCGTTAAGGCATACTTAACGCAATTTAAAATATCGCTAACCCACGTTGCTAATATGGCGATACCTGGGTTAGCGATATTTCCCTGTTGTATTCACAGGCACGCCCCCTTTGCATCTCATTAGCGATGCGATGGGAGGCGTGCAGAAAACGGACGCTAGGTCAGGAATCACGCGCTAGCGTGTCCTTGCTAGTCGGCGATAAAATTATCGCCGCTTTCGTCCGAAAACGGACGCTAAAGCGGCGATAATTCATTAACGTCGCCTTGTTAATATGCCCCACGGTTCTTAATGACTCATGCTTAAATGTCTTTGGAGGGCAGTGATTTAAACTGGGAGGGTGGCCTTTAGCAAGCAGTAAGGACACACAGCCAGTGATGGAACCATCCTTTGAGGCCTGGAATGACAAGACGAGGTGGCTCAACTTCAGAACCTACTCAGATTTAATAGTAGAATATTCTGGATAAAGCTCCAATTGGGGGTGCGATATGGGGATGCATCACACTCAAGGCATTGATCATCAGAGTAACTCATTATTCATATGATATGCAGGATCTTTTGCAGTCATTTGCCACTCCAAGTACAAGACTCCGAACTCCATCTTTCTCAGATTTGATGATGAGTTGACAGATGATATGTCAGTCATTGGGAGGCATGGAGCATGGGGTGTTGTCAGGCCTGGTGAAAGATTTCTGTATTGTTGATGATCTCAGTTTAGGCTCGGTATCTTTCTGTGTTTGGTGATCAGAGCATCAGTTTTGAACTCCAGGTACCAGCTAGACCACAGCAAGTTCCGAAGTATTCCAGGACCTAATCATGGTTGTTTGAATGATGTAAGCTATGTTGTCATCCATCATGGTACAATGTGCAGATTTTCCAATCCACGCTCAGCATATTTTACACCACCTGAAGGCAATCAGGGAAAGCCTCAGACTGTAAATAAGCACAGCCCTCTAAGAGATTTTTGCACACTTTTATTTCACATTTTATACAAGGCCCTGTAAGGCTCTTCATTTTAAGTAAATGTGTGTGTGTACATTTAATTGTCCCCTCATACTTTTTTGGTAAATCACCAAAGATGAGGCAGAGTTTTGTAGACCTGCTCCAATGGCTCTAACGTTCATCATTCTTGTTATAAAGCGCTAAAATCCCATTCTTTTATGCACTTCATCTGTAAATTACATATAGATTTACAGACGGCGTATTTTACCTTGGTGTTCTGAGCTATATCGTAGACAGCTCGAGCTTTTGTCTCATTGTCTATTTGCTGTCACTCAACGCCTGAAAAACATCCCCATTAATTGCAGTTACTCATCTATAATTCTATATCTAATTACCAGTAGAAGTGCCAATGGGAATGGCATTTATTTAAAAAGTAAACCCGTTTTAGTTCCCACAGCAGACATCTTTAGGTGTCTGAGACACATAATACTCATACATTAAAAAATGTCGGTGGAAGAAGTAGGAAGCAAAGGAAAAAGAGGAAGCAAAGTCCTGGGGGCCAATTCGTCTGATTGATGTAGACTAGTAATTACAAAAAAGTCAATTTTTTTTTTTTAAGTGAAATAAAGCATGAATACTTTCGAGGACTCCAAGATGTTTTTCACAGCCGTTCTGTATTTAATTTCCTGCATATAAAAAACTGCTACTGAACACTAAAGAAACAACGACTTGTAATGTCATTCTAAGATTTCTAAAAAAAAAAAAATAATAAAGCAACATCTAAAACATCTGTCATTTCATAAGAGCTATTCACAGGAGTCCAGATGAATGCAGACATTAGCATAGCGCCCAGTATAAGGGAATCATAAAAACAGAATGTGTTGCTCTGAGCAAGTTTGATTTCAGCTGCCGGGCCTTCCAGTGCCATGGGTGGTATTTACTAAGCGAAAAGCTGTAATCCTTTAGCTGGAGTGATACATGCTCACACTATTCCCTGGCTCAGTGTTTAAAGTACTTCGACTTACAACTGCAACTTAGCTTTTTTGCCTGACCCCATGTAAAAGGGTATCAGTGTTCCAGGGCTTTGTCATTACAGAAGGGGATTTAGTACAGAAGAAATTGCATTCTAAATTGCATACAGCACTAAAATATATACCACATTGGCGGTGTTCCAGAACAATCTCTGGCAGGTGAAACTATGCATGTGACCAGAGGGATAGCCTGTCGTATTGATATGTTCGTTCACCAAAAATTATTTGTGTATATATATAAATACAATTACAAAATGCCTGTGCTGACTGTGAGCTCAGAGCTGCCCTATGAGAAGTTTGATCAAACCACTTGTAAAGTGCAATTTTGTCACATGCATTTCAACAGACGCATCTCAACTATAATTATTTTAGGGCCCATGGGACCGCCACCTCCCCGGGGCTTTAAATTATTTTGGGCGCCCCCACGCCCCGGGGACCACCACCTCCCCGGGGCTATATGATTTAAATGCGGGGGGCCACGTGGCCCCCCTGCAGGCCCTGGGGACCGCCACCTCCCCGGGGCTACCTTCAAAAACAAAGTGTGGGGGGGCTCGAGCCCCCCACACTGCCCCGGGGACCACCACCTCCCAGGGACACTGTTGATTAAAATGCAAGGGACTAACACAGTGAAGCAACGGCCCCGGGGACCACCACCTCCCCCGGGGACCACCACTTCCCTGGGGCTTTAATCAGTTGGGAGGGGGGCTGTGCGGCCCCCCTTCTGGAGCCCTAGATGGCCCTGGGGACCGCCAGGGCCGGCTCCTGCAATGTCCAGGGGTGCCCACGGCTCCCGCCCTGCCATAGCAAACACTGCTTTTCTTCTTGGAAACCTGATCTCGCTTCCAAGAAGCAAAGCAGAATTGCTTTTGGCCAAAGGGAGCTGCATGTCAGCAGTTCCCCTTGCCCAAAAGCAATGCCGGCTCCCGCAGGAGGCGGGGAGCTGGCTGGGACCACGGGGGCATTGGGGCTCCCCCCACGGTCCCCAACATGAGGGCCGGCACCGGGGGATGGGGTCCCCGGGGCCAGAAGTGGCCCAGGGGAGGGGGGCACATGGCCCCCCTCCCAGGAAAAATGTTTAAAAAATCAAATAAAAAAACGAGGCCAGGCCCGGGGGATGGGATCCCCGGGGCCAATAGTGGCCCAGGGAAGAGGGGCCACGCTGCCACTTTCCCGTTTTCTTTTTTAAATACTAAAAGAAGGGGGGGCCACACAGGCCCCCTTCTAAAAATATTTAAAAAAAGAAAAGCTGGCATCTCGCCGGTGGCCCTGCCCCCTCCCTGCACCACTCTGCAATCGCGCCTCCCGGAGTGTTCTGGGTTAGGGGATTAAGTCCCCTTCAATCCTAAGGGTCCTTAGGGGCCAACTAGACCACCAGGTACCTCCAGTAATCCCCAAACAGTGGGATTGCTGAGAGCTGGTCCGAGGCCACGCCCCTTTTTACACCACTCTGCAAACGCATCTTTTGGTGCACTGCTGATAGGGCGATGAGGTCCTCTTGGGTCCTGAGGACCTCAGGACTAAAGTGGACTTCATCCCCCGAGCAGCAGTGCGCCAGGAGGCGCGTTTGCAGAGTGGTGTAAAAAGGGGGCGTGGCCTCGGACCACTCACAGCAATCCAGCTGAGTGGGGCTTACTAGAGATAACAGGAGGGCTAATTGGCCCCAGGGACCCTCAGGAGGCAAGGGAACTTCATCTACCAACTAAGAGCATGCCAGGAGGGGTGTTTGCAGAGTGGTGGAGAAAGGGATGCCTGTGTCCACCTCTCAGCAATCCCATTGTGTGTGGCTTACTGGAGGTAACAGGTAGGCTAGTTGACCCCTAAGGACCCCCACAAGCGAAGGGGACTTCATCCCCCAACGAAGAGCGTGCCAGGAGGCGCGTTTGCAGAGTGGTGGGCAAAGGGGGCGTGGCCTGCTATGAGAACTTAGCAATCAGGGGGAAGATTTACAAGTCCCTTGCGCCACTTTTGCGTCACTATTCCCATGTTAAAAATTATGCTAAAGTGGCGCAAGGGCCTTGTAAATAAGCCTCCCTGTTGTGTGGGACTTACTGGAGATAATAGGAGGGGTAGTTGGCCCCTAAAGATGTCCTTTGGGGCCGACTACCCCTCCTGTTACCTCCAGTAAGACCCACACAGTGGGATTGCTAAGAGGTCTTCGGAGGCCACGCCCCCCTTTCTCCACCACTCTGCAAACACACCTCCTGGCACACTACGGGTTAGGGGATGAAGTCCACTTTACTACTGAGGGACTTTGGGGGCCAAGAAGCCCTCCTGGTATCTCCTGTAAGTCCTACGCAGTGGAATTCATGAGCGCTGGTCGGAGGCCCAGCACCCTTTCCCCACCACTCTGCAAACGCGACTACTAGTTAAAGAAGCATTTGCAATGTAACAGGTTTTGCATTTGCGAAAGTTAGAGCTATTGGCATTGTAAATGTAAAAATGTTTTACTAATGTTTTTTGGAGTGGAGTGGATGTACGTTGTGTGTAGTGTAATTATGTGGTATGTTGTGCAGTGAAATTATGTGGATAGAAAGTATGTAGTATTTAGTGTATAGGAATTATGTAGAGTGGGATTATGTGTTATGGAGAGTAATTATGTGGTATGGTAGTCTGTGTTGTGGAGTGGTAACCTCAGGTTACTCTTCCTCATTTCCATAGAAGCTAAACTATGAACTCAATGAGAGAAAAAAAGAAGGAATCACTGAAGAGCACTTCTGGACCTAGTCAGAGGTATGAGCAGGACCACTGGAATTGTGCGACTGTTTGGCTGCACCGACTTTTGCACAATTATACATTTTCCGCATTAGCCACATAATCCATCATCTGCTGCCTAATCTGCAGATTTGAACAAATAAAGCCTTGTTTCTAGCTCAAACGACTCAAACGTTACCAAAAATGCAGCGACAAGTGTTACAGCGTGGTGGAAGGTCCTTTGTAAACCTAGGATGGTCACCTGTTACTTACTGCTAAATGTGGGTGTTAAATTGGTACTAATGGTGTGCAAGCCACTCTTGCTTCTTTCTGACCCTCTCTTGCCTCTTTCTGCATTTCTGTTGCTTCTTTCTGTACCTTTTTTCTTTTTCTGCACTTCTCTTGCCTCTTTCTGCACATCTCTTCTACTTTCTGCACCCCTTTTCTCTTTCTGCACTCCTCTTGACTCTTTCTGCACATCTCTTCTACTTTCTGCACCTCTTTTGCCTCTTTCTGCACCTCTGTTGCCTCTTTCTGCACCTCACTTGCTTATTTGTGCACCCCTCTTGCCTCTTTCTGCACCCCTTGTGCCTCTTTCTGCACCCCTTTTCTCTTACTGCACTCCTCTTGCCTCTTTCTGCACCTCTATTCCTTCTTTCTGCACTTCTTTTGTTACTTTCTGCACCTTTCTAGCTTCTTTCTGCACCCCTCTTGCATCTTTCTCCACCCCTCTTCCCTCTTTCTGCACCTCTGCTGCTTCTTTCTGCCCCTCTCTTGCCTCTTTCTCCACCCTCTTCCCTCTTTCTGCACCTCTGTTGTTTCTTTCTGCACCTCTTTTGTTTATTTCTGCACCCCTCCTGCCTCTTTCACACCCCTCTTCCCGCACCCCTCTTGCCTCTTTCTGCACCTGGGTTCCTTCTTTCTGCACTTCTTTTATTTCTTTCTGCACCTCTCACTTCTTTCTGCACTTCTTTTGCCTCTTTCTGCACACTCTTCCCTCTTTCTGCACCCCTCTTGCCTCTTTCTGCATCTATGTTCCTTCTTTCTGCACTTCTTTTGTTTCTTTCTGCAGCTCTCTTGCTTCTTTCTGCACCCCCTTGCCTCTTTCTCCACCTTTCTTCCCTCTTTCTGCACCCCTGTTGCTTCTTTTTGCACCTCTGTCCATACTTTCTGCACTTCTTTTGTTTCTTTTTGCACATCTCTTGCTTCTTTCTGCACCGCTTGTGCCTCTTTCTGCACCACACTTCCCTCTTTTTGCACCCCACTTGCCTCTTTCTGCACCTCTGTTGCTTTTTTCTGCACTACTCTTGCTTCATTCTGCACCTCTCTTGCTTCTTTCTGCACCACTTGTGCTCCTTTCTGCACCCCTCTTTCCTCTTTCTGCACCCCTCTTGCCTCTTTCTGCACCTCTGTTCCGTCTTTCTGGTCTTCTTTTCTTTCTTTCTGCACCTCTCTTGCTTCTTTCTGCACATTTCTTGCCACTTTCTCCACCCCTGTTACCCATTTTTGCATCTCTGTTGCTTCTTTCCGCACTTCTCTTGCCTCTTTCCCCACCCCTCATCCCTCTTGCTGCACCTCTGTTGCTTCTTTCTGCACTTCTCTTGCTTATTTCTGCACCTCTGTTCCTCTTTCTGCTCCCCTCTTGTCTCTTTCTGCACCTCTGTTCCTCCTTTCTGCACTTCTTTTGTTTCTTTCTGCACCTCTCTTGTTTCTTTCTGTATCCCTCTTGCCTCTTTCTCCACCCCTTGTCCCCCTTGCTGCATCTCTGTTGCTTCTTTATGCACTTCTCTTGCTTCTTTCTGCACCCATCTCACCACTTTCTCCACACCTGTTCCCCCTTTCTGCATCCCTGCTGCTTCTTTCTGTACTTCTCTTGCCTATTTCTCCACCCCTCGTCCCTCTTTCTGCATCGCTGTTGCTTCTTTCTGCACTTCTCTTGGTTCTTTCTGCACCCCTTGTGCCTCTTTGTACACCCCTCTTCCCTCTTTTTGCACCCCTCTTGCCTCTTTCTGCACCTCTGTTCCTTCTTTCTGCACTTCTTTTGTTTCTTTCTGCAGCTCTCTTGCTTCTTTCTGCACCCCCTTGTCTCTTTCTCCATCCCTCTTCCCTCTTTCTTCAACCCATGTTGCCTCTTTCTGCACCTCTGTTCCTTCTTTTGCACTTGTTTTGCACTTGCTTCTTTCTGCACCCTTCGTGCCTCTTTCTGCACCCCTCTTCCCTCTTTTTGCACCCCTCTTGCCTCTTTCTGTACCTCTGTTGCTTCTTTCTGCACTACTCTTGCTTCTTTCTGCACCTCTCTTGCTTCTTTCTGCACCATTCGTGCTTCTTTTTGCACCCCTCTTCCCTCTTTCTGCACCCCTCTTGCCTCTTTGTGCACCTCTGTTGTTTCTTTCTGCACTTCTTTTGTTTTTTTATGCACCTCTCTCGCTTCTTTCAGCACCCCTCTCACCACTTTCTCCACACCTGTTCCCCCTTTCTGCATCTCTGCTGCTTCTTTCTGCACTTCTCTTGCCTATTTCTCCAACCCTCTGCCCTCTTTCTGCACCGCTGTTGCTTCTTTCTGCACTTCTCTTGCTTCTTTCTGCACCTCTGTCCCTTCTTTCTGCAACACTTGTGCCTCTTTCTGCACCCCTCTTCCCTCTTTCTGTTCCCCTCTTGTCTCTTTCTGTACCTCTGTTCCTTCTTTCTGCACTTCTTTTGTTTCTTTCTGCAACTCTATTGCTTCTTTCTGTATCCCTCTTGCCTCTTTCTCCTCCCCACTTCCCCCTTGCTGCATCTAAGTTGCTTCTTTATGCACTTCTCTTGCATCTTTCTGCACCTCTCTTGCTATTTTCGGTACCTCTCTTGCTTCTTTCTGCACCCCTCGTGCCTCTTTCTGCACCCCTCTTCCCTCTTTCTGCACTCCTCTTGCCTCTTTCTGCACCTCTGTTGCTTCTTTCTGCACTTCTCTTGCTTCTTTCTCTACTTCTCTTGTCTCTGTCTCCACCCCTCTTACCCCTTTCTGCATCTCTGTTGCTTGTTTCTGCACTTCTTTTGTCTCTTTCTCCACCCCTGTTCCCTCTTTCTGCACAACTGTTGCTTCTTTCTGCACCTCTCTTGCTTCTTTCTGCACCCCCATGCCTCTTTGACACCCCTCTTCCCTCTTTTCCCTCTTTCTGCAACCCTCTTGCCTCTTTCTGCACCTCTGTTCCTTCTTTCTGCACTTCTTTTGTTTCTTTCTACACCTCTATTCCTTCTTTCTGTACCCCTCTTGCCTCTTTCTGCACCCTTCTTCCCTCTTTATGCACCTCACTTGCCTCTTTCTGCAACTCTCTTGCCTCTTTCTTCAGTTCTCTTGCCTCCTTCTGCACCTCTGTTGCTTCTTTCTGAACTTCTCTTGCCTCTTTCTGCACCCCTCATGTCTGTTTCTGTACCTCTGTTGGTACTTTCTGCACTGCTCTTGCTTCTTTCTGCACCTCTCTTGCAAATCTTGGCACCCCTTTTGCCTCCTTCAGCACCTCTGTTGGTTCTTTCTGTACTGCTCTTGCTTCTTTCTGCACCCCTCTTGCCTCTTTCTGCACCCATCTTCCCTCTTTCTGTACCTCTCTTGCCTCTTTCTGCACCTCTGTTGCTTCTTTCTGTACTTCTCTTGCCTCTTTCTGCACCCCTCTTGCCTCTTTTTTCCCCTCTGTTGCTTATTTCTGCACTTCTCTTGCCTCTTTCTGTACCCCTCTTGCCTCTTTCTGTACCTCTCTTGCCTCTTTCTGCACAACTGTTGCTTCTTTCTGCACCTCTCTTGCTTCTTTCTGCACCCCCATGCCTCTTTGACACCCCTCTTCCCTCTTTTCCCTCTTTCTGCAACCCTCTTGCCTCTTTCTGCACCTCTGTTCCTTCTTTCTGCACTTCTTTTGTTTCTTTCTTCACCTCTATTCCTTCTTTCTGTACCCCTCTTGCCTCTTTCTGCACCCTTCTTCCCTCTTTATGCACCTCACTTGCCTCTTTCTGCAACTCTCTTGCCTCTTTCTTCAGTTCTCTTGCCTCCTTCTGCACCTCTGTTGCTTCTTTCTGTACCTCTCTTGCCACTTTCTGTACTTCTCTTGCCTCTTTCTGCACTTATCTTGTCTCTTTCTGCACCTCACTTACTTCTTTCTGCTCCTCTCTTGCCTCTTTCTGCTCCTCTCTTGCCTCTTTCTGCATTTCTCTTGCCCCTTTCTACACTTCTCTTGCCTCTTACTGCACTTCTCTTGCCCCTTTCCGCACATTTCTTACTCTTTCTGCACCTCTCTTGTTTTTTTCTGCAATTCTCTTGCTCCTTTTTGTACTTCTCTCACCTGTTTCTATATTCAAATGGGAAGTGCAAGCTGTCAAGTTTAAAGGTCTGTATGCTCTCGTGACTGAGGTATATGTCTACTTGCACATGTATTCTCACATGTGTTATGCATCGGAAGATGGTACCTTAAAAAGTGGGTAGCTTCTCTTATAAGTGGTCAAATCTTCTTAGTTCTGCTCTGTCATTCGGTTGCACAGGCAGACATGTCTTATGCATACATGTGTTATAGAGCCCCTCAAATATACTATTGAATATCCATGTGACCTGTATTGTGAGCACAAAGAAATGCATACACCTTTTTTACACAAATTTACAGAGTATGCTGTTTGAAACACAGGTATTCAAGTGTTTGTATGTTTATTTTCATTTAACATGTCACTAGGTAAAAGCAGAGACACATGCATGCATACCTTCACAGACTTGGCCAGACTTACAACAGTGATATGCTTAGGATTGCTGTTTTATATTTGGTAGGCCTAACATTCTGAGTAGTTGATTAATAGTGAACCTTCAAGAGAAAAGAGAGGTTTAAGACATCTTCGGAGAAGGATTAGTGATTAGGGTACTTTGTATGAGTTTGTTGTAAGGTACAGCCAAAGTAAGCCTCTTTCTGCACCTCTGTTGGTTCTTTCTGCACTTCTCTTGCTTCTTTCTTCACCTTTCTTCCTCTTTCTGGACTTCTGTTGCCTCTTTTTGCATTTCTCTTGCTTCTTTCTGCATCTTTCTTCATCTTTCTGCACCTCTCTTGCTTCTTTCTGTACCCCCATGCCTCTTTGACACCCCTCTTCCCTCTTTTCCCTTTTTCTGCAACCCTCTTGCCTCTTTCTGTACCTCTGTTCCTTCTTTCTGCACTTCTTTTGTTTCTTTCTGCACCTCTCTTCCTTCTTTCTGTACCCCTCTCGCCTCTTTCTGCACCCTTCTCCCCTCTTTGTGTACCTCACTTGCCTCTTTCTGCAACTCTCTTGCCTCTTTCTTCAGTTCTATTTCCTCCTTCTGCACCTCTGTTGCTTCTTTCTGAACTTCTCTTGCCTCTTACTGCACCCCTCTTGTCTGTTTCTGCACCTCTGTTGGTACTTTCTGCACTGCTCTTGCTTCTTTCTGCACCTCTCTTGAAAATCTTGGCACCCCTCTTGCCTCTTTCGGCACCCTCTTGCCTCCGTCAGCACCTTTGTTAGTTCTTTCTGCACTGCTCCTGCTTCTTTCTGCACCCCTCTTGCCTCTTTCTGCACCCATCTTCCCTCTTTCTATACCTCTCTTGCCTCTTTCTGCACCTCTGTTGCTTCTTTCTGCACTTCTCTTGTTTCCTTATGCACCTCTGTTGCTTCTTTCTGTACCCCTCTTGCCTCTTTCTTCCCCTCTGTTGTTTATTTCTGCACTTCTCTTGCCTCTTTCTGCACCCCTCTTGCCTCTTTCTGCACCCCTCTTGCCTCTTTCTGTACCTCTCTTGCCTCTTTCTGCAGTTCTCTTGTTTCCTTATGCACCTCTGTTGCTTCTTTCTGTACCTCTCTTGCCTCTTTCTGCACTTCTCTTGCCTCTTTCTGCACTTCTCTTGCCTCTTTCTGCACCTCACTTACCTCTTTCTGCTCCTCTCTTGCCTCTTTATGCTCCTCTCTTGCCTCTTTCTGCACTTCTCTTGCCCCTTTCTACACTTCTCTTGCCTCTTTCTGCACTTCTCTTGCCTCTTTCTGCACATTTCTTACTCTTTCTGCACCTCTCTTGTTTTTTTCTGCAATTCTCTTGCTCCTTTTTGTACTTCTCTTGCCTGTTTCTATATTCAAATGGGAAGTGCAAGCTGTCATGTTTAAAGGTCTGCATGCTCTCGTGACTGAGGTATATGTCTACTTGCCCATGTATTCTCACATGTGTTATGCATCGGAAGATGGTAGCTTAAAAAGTGGGTAGCTTCTCTTATAAGTGTTCAAATCTTCTTAGTTCTGCTCTGTCATTTGGTTGCACAGGCAGACATGTCTTATGCATACATGTGTTATAGAGCCCCTCAAATATACTATTGAATACCCATGTGCCCTGTATTGTGAGCAGAAAGAAATGCATACACCTTTTTTACACAAATTTACAGAGTATGCTGTTTGAAACACTGGTATTCAAGTGTTTGTATGTTTATTTTCATTTAACATGTCACTAGGTAAAAGCAGAGACACATGCATGCATACCTTCACAGACTTGGCCAGACTTACAACAGTGATATGCTTAGGATTGCTGTTTTATATTTGGTAGGCCTAACATTCTGAGTAGTTGATTAATAGTGAACCTTCAAGAGAAAAGAGAGGTTTAAGACATCTTCGGAGAAGGATTAGTGATTAGGGTACTTTGTATGAGTTTGTTGTAAGGTACAGCCAAAGTAGGCCTCTTTCTGCACCTCTGTTGGTTCTTTCTGCACTTCTCTTGCTTCTTTCTTCACCTTTCTTCCTCTTTCTGGACTTCTGTTGCCTCTTTTTGCATTTCTCTTGCTTCTTTCTGCATCTTTCTTCATCTTTCTGCACCTCTCTTGCTTCTTTCTGTATCCCCATGCCTCTTTGACACCCCTCTTCCCTCTTTTCCCTTTTTCTGCAACCCTCTTGCCTCTTTCTGTACCTCTGTTCCTTCTTTCTGCACTTCTTTTGTTTCTTTCTGCACCTCTCTTCCTTCTTTCTGTACCCCTCTCGCCTCTTTCTGCACCCTTCTCCCCTCTTTGTGTACCTCACTTGCCTCTTTCTGCAACTCTCTTGCCTCTTTCTTCAGTTCTATTTCCTCCTTCTGCACCTCTGTTGCTTCTTTCTGAACTTCTCTTGCCTCTTTCTGCACCCCTCTTGTCTGTTTCTGCACCTCTGTTGGTACTTTCTGCACTGCTCTTGCTTCTTTCTGCACCTCTCTTGAAAATCTTGGCACCCCTCTTGCCTCTTTCGGCACCCCTCTTGCCTCCGTCAGCACCTTTGTTAGTTCTTTCTGCACTGCTCCTGCTTCTTTCTGCACCCCTCTTGCCTCTTTCTGCACCCATCTTCCCTCTTTCTATACCTCTCTTGCCTCTTTCTGCACCTCTGTTGCTTCTTTCTGCACTTCTCTTGTTTCCTTATGCACCTCTGTTGCTTCTTTCTGTACCCCTCTTGCCTCTTTCTTCCCCTCTGTTGTTTATTTCTGCACTTCTCTTGCCTCTTTCTGCACCCCTCTTGCCTCTTTCTGCACCCCTCTTGCCTCTTTCTGTACCTCTCTTGCCTCTTTCTGCAGTTCTCTTGTTTCCTTATGCACCTCTGTTGCTTCTTTCTGTACCTCTCTTGCCTCTTTCTGCACTTCTCTTGCCTCTTTCTGCACTTCTCTTGCCTCTTTCTGCACCTCACTTACCTCTTTCTGCTCCTCTCTTGCCTCTTTCTGCTCCTCTCTTGCCTCTTTCTGCACTTCTCTTGCCCCTTTCTACACTTCTCTTGCCTCTTTCTGCACTTCTCTTGCCTCTTTCTGCACCTCACTTACCTCTTTCTGCTCCTCTCTTGCCTCTTTCTGCTCCTCTCTTGCCTCTTTCTGCACTTCTCTTGCCCCTTTCTACACTTCTCTTGCCTCTTTCTGCACTTCTCTTGCCTCTTTCTGCACATTTCTTACTTTTTCTGCACCTCTCTTGTTTTTTTCTGCAATTCTCTTGCTCCTTTTTGTACTTCTCTCGCCTGTTTCTATATTCAAATGGGAAGTGCAAGCTGTCATGTTTAAAGGTCTGCATGCTCTCGTGACTGAGGTATATGTCTACTTGCCCATGTATTCTCACATGTGTTATGCATCGGAAGATGGTAGCTTAAAAAGTGGGTAGCTTCTCTTATAAGTGGTCAAATCTTCTTAGTTCTGCTCTGTCATTCGGTTGCACAGGCAGACATGTCTTATGCATACATGTGTTATAGAGCCCCTCAAATATACTATTGAATACCCATGTGCCCTGTATTGTGAGCAGAAAGAAATGCATACACCTTTTTTACACAAATTTACAGAGTATGCTGTTTGAAACACTGGTATTCAAGTGTTTGTATGTTTATTGTCATTTAACATGTCACTAGGTAAAAGCAGAGACACATGCATGCATACCTTCTCAGACTTGGCCAGACTTACAACAGTGATATGCTTAGGATTGCTGTTTTATATTTGGTAGGCCTAACATTCTGAGTAGTTGATTAATAGTGAACCTTCAAGAGAAAAGAGAGGTTTAAGACATCTTCGGAGAAGGATTAGTGATTAGGGTACTTTGTATGAGTTTGTTGTAAGGTACAGCCAAAGTAGGCCTCTTTCTGCACCTCTGTTGGTTCTTTCTGCACTTCTCTTGCTTCTTTCTTCACCTTTCTTCCTCTTTCTGGACTTCTGTTGCCTCTTTTTGCATTTCTCTTGCTTCTTTCTGCATCTTTCTTCATCTTTCTGCACCTCTCTTGCTTCTTTCTGTACCCCCATGCCTCTTTGACACCCGTCTTCCCTCTTTTCCCTTTTTCTGCAACCCTCTTGCCTCTTTCTGTACCTCTGTTCCTTCTTTCTGCATTTCTTTTGTTTCTTTCTGCACCTCTCTTCCTTCTTTCTGTACCCCTCTCGCCTCTTTCTGCACCCTTCTCCCCTCTTTGTGTACCTCACTTGCCTCTTTCTGCAACTCTCTTGCCTCTTTCTTCAGTTCTATTTCCTCCTTCTGCACCTCTGTTGCTTCTTTCTGAACTTCTCTTGCCTCTTTCTGCACCCCTCTTGTCTGTTTCTGCACCTCTGTTGGTACTTTCTGCACTGCTCTTGCTTCTTTCTGCACCTCTCTTGAAAATCTTGGCACCCCTCTTGCCTCTTTCGGCACCCCTCTTGCCTCCGTCAGCACCTTTGTTAGTTCTTTCTGCACTGCTCCTGCTTCTTTCTGCACCCCTCTTGCCTCTTTCTGCACCCATCTTCCCTCTTTCTATACCTCTCTTGCCTCTTTCTGCACCTCTGTTGCTTCTTTCTGTACTTCTCTTGTTTCCTTATGCACCTCTGTTGCTTCTTTCTGTACCCCTCTTGCCTCTTTCTTCCCCTCTGTTGTTTATTTCTGCACTTCTCTTGCCTCTTTCTGCACCCCTCTTGCCTCTTTCTGCACCCCTCTTGCCTCTTTCTGTACCTCTCTTGCCTCTTTCTGCAGTTCTCTTGTTTCCTTATGCACCTCTGTTGCTTCTTTCTGTACCTCTCTTGCCTCTTTCTGCACTTCTCTTGCCTCTTTCTGCACTTCTCTTGCCTCTTTCTGCACCTCACTTACTTCTTTCTGCTCCTCTCTTGCCTCTTTCTGCTCCTCTCTTGCCTCTTTCTGCACTTCTCTTGCCCCTTTCTACACTTCTCTTGCCTCTTTCTGCACTTCTCTTGCCTCTTTCTGCACATTTCTTACTCTTTCTGCACCTCTCTTGTTTTTTTCTGCAATTCTCTTGCTCCTTTTTGTACTTCTCTCGCCTGTTTCTATATTCAAATGGGAAGTGCAAGCTGTCATGTTTAAAGGTCTGCATGCTCTCGTGACTGAGGTATATGTCTACTTGCCCATGTATTCTCACATGTGTTATGCATCGGAAGATGGTAGCTTAAAAAGTGGGTAGCTTCTCTTATAAGTGGTCAAATCTTCTTAGTTCTGCTCTGTCATTCGGTTGCACAGGCAGACATGTCTTATGCATACATGTGTTATAGAGCCCCTCAAATATACTATTGAATACCCATGTGCCCTGTATTGTGAGCAGAAAGAAATGCATACACCTTTTTTTACACAAATTTACAGAGTATGCTGTTTGAAACACTGGTATTCAAGTGTTTGTATGTTTATTGTCATTTAACATGTCACTAGGTAAAAGCAGAGACACACGCATGCATACCTTCACAGACTTGGCCAGACTTACAACAGTGATATGCTTAGGATTGCTGTTTTATATTTGGTAGGCCTAACATTCTGAGTAGTCAATTAATAGTGAACCTTCAAGAGAAAAGGGAGGTTTAAGACATCTTCGGAGAAGGATTAGTGATTAGGGTACTTTGTATGAGTCTATTGTAAGGTACAGTCAAAGTAGGCCTCTTTCTGCACCTCTGTTGGTTCTTTCTGCACATCTTTTGCTTCTTTCTTCACCTTTCTTCCTCTTTCTGGACTTCTGATGCCTCTTTCTGCATTTCTCTTGCTTCTTTCTGCATCTTTCTTCATCTTTCTGCACCTCTCTTGCCTCTTTCTGTACTTCTCTTGCTTCTTTCTGCGCCTTTCTTCCTCTTTCTGCACATGTCTTACCTATCTAGGTGTAGTTTGAAATTAGCATTTAAAAAACCTTAGAAATTCATTGAAAAAACCATAGGTTTCAGGGACGTTATAGTTAGTTGGACATTTCACTCGTACAAAACCAGAGAAATTCGGCTGTTATAGTTAGTTGAGCTAACTATAACTCGCGCCCCACAATGCACTGCTGATGACATCACATATTACATCACTCATGACATGGTCAGTGACATCACTGATGACACCACTGATGACATCTCAAATGACATCACTGATTACATCATCCACGTGATAAACTGATGCACCTCCTCACAGCCTAATATAACCTTTGATACACCCACTCTAAAATACAGACTTCCATTCTCGAAACCATAGACACACCAATATCAGTTACTACATACCCACTCACTGATTCCTAGGTCTACACACACATCCACTCCCTCATCCATACATTCACTCTTACATGCAGTCACTCATCAATACAGCCACTACCATATGCACTCATACACCCATACAGACACTCACACACTGCCACTCACCCATAGAGTTAATCACACAGCTAGTCAGTCATGCAAAGAATCAATCACACTCCCATTTACTCACCTACACAGTTATACACACACCACCTCACTTATTTATACAGATACTAACACATACTTACTCTCTTATACAATCACTGACACAAGCACACACTCATCCATACAGCCTCTCTCACAATCACTCACTTTGACATATAATCATTTATATACTCCACACTCACATATACTGCCTTTCACATATGTAGTAACTCACACATGTAGCACTGAGACATCCATTCATTCCCCAACATAGCCAAACACACACACACCCACCCATACAGCCCCTCACAGACACACTCTTGAACCCATACACCAAGTGAATCACCCACTCACACATCCCTGCAGGGAGTCTCACACTCCCACCCACACAGACACTCAGGCACCCATTCAGGTACTCAGACAACCAATCAAAAACCCATATAGACACTCATGTAGCTACTCACCAACCCAAGCAGCCACTTACACACCAACTGACAGACTGATACAGACATTCATACAGATTAGTCAGTTACCCATGTATAAGAAGGACATGTTTAATCACTCACTTATACAGTCAGTCATGCACCAATTAAATCATCCATTCAGACACTCGTACACTCACTCATTCTTCAATACACCTTGGCATATACATATATAAAACATATTTAAACTTTTTGGAAACACTCAGTCACTGGATGATGTCATCAGTGATGTCATTTGAGATGTCATCAGTGATGTCATCAGTGATGTCACTGATCATGTCATGAGTGATGTAATATGTGATGTCATCAGCAGTGCATTGCAGGGCGTGAGTTATAGTTAGCTCAACTAACTATAACGGCCGAATTTCTCTGGTTTTGTACGAGTGAAATGTCCAACTAACTATAACGTCCCTGAAACCTGTGGTTTTTTCAGTGAATTTCTATGGTTTTTTAAATGCTAATTTCTAACTATAACGTCCCTGAAACCTATGGTTTTTTCAGTGAATACATATATATATATACATACTGTGAGAAGCCAGCCTGGTATATGATGTCCACTTATGTAAGTGGGCACATTGCACCAGTCCAGGCAACCCTTAGGGTGATTTAGGAGGTCTTAGACAACCTTATAAAGATCTCTAAGTGGTAGCTGTGGAGAGCAGCCTTCAGGCTTAGTCCAGAAGGAGTGTAAAGCAGATTGTTTAACCAGAATGCAATCTTATAGTATAGATTAAGTGAAAAGAACCACACCAAGTATTTATAAAAATATGTATTTATTATATAATAGTCTCTAGTACTTTCCAATATCTCCCACATGGAGATAAACACAATGCACACAATACTTTAGCAAAGAAACACAGTAAATAGCACAAAATACACAGTGGACCCAGGGGGGGACCAAACCATATACTAAGAAAGTGGTATAAGAACCACGACTCGGATCAAGACAGGGTCAAGAGGGCGTAGAAGTGCTGGGGACCCAAGGTGAGTAGCTAGGGCCTCAGCGGAGAGCGTGTGCACTGTGGGAACATGACTGCATGCTCCGTACAACTCTACATGTAAGTCACGGTTGGATTTTTAAAGATTAAGGACCCTTCCCAGTGGACCCTGAAGAAACCCAGTGGAAGACAGAAGGTTGGAGGGCCACCCCACCCGTGGATACCCTAGTTCCCACATTACCTACACCATGGTAGCCGAGTGCATACGTGTGAATTGGTGTCGGAAACCACAGTCGAGCCCAATGAAGGGCTTCAGGAAAGTGCTGCTTCTGGAAGAGGAAAAAGTTTCCGGTGGAATCCAAAGGTGGATTCTAGATGAGAGGTACCTGCAAGCAGAGGGGACAGAGTCTATGTCACTCAGGAGTGACCAGGAGATTTGGAAGACAAATGCCCTCTGATGTCGGGTGTTGCAGGATGGATGACGATGACATTGACTCTGTAGCTGTGAGGACCAGGCGATGCTGAGGAGGACCAGGAGCCATGCACGAGCTGTCCCATGAAGGATGTCGAGTACTGAGGGGTCGTGTACGGCGGCAGCACCAACAAGCCTTGGCAAATGCAACCAAGGCAGGAATCAAAGAAGGAGCAATGTCGGGATCAGCAAGGTCCAGGGGACTAACCAAGAGCAGGGGAGTCAGGGCAGGCCCCGAGCAATCAGGGGAGCCCAAAAGAAACAACGGTGACCCTCAAGTGGTCCCATAGGCCGGAGGCACTGGAGTCGCGAGAGGACCGCAAGCAGCTCACCAAAAGATGCAGGCCACGATGCACACGATGTGGTATGGCTGAAGATTCTGGTCACTGGAGGTGCTCGAGCTTGGGGCTACTTGGAGCCCGAAGATCTTCTTGGAAAGAAGTCAACAAGTCTTTGCAACTGCAAGTTGTCATTGCACAGGGGTTCAGTTATTGCAACCCCCACGAGGGATGCTGGCCTTTTACTTGGTGAGAGGGCAGGGCAGGCCTCGGGAGCTGTGGAAAACCACCACCGGTGTTGCAGAGCCTTTGGAGTCCGGAGGAGCTCAGGATCAGCAGACCGGTCGACTTAGTTTTGGTGCCTGCGAAGGCAGGGGAGTGACTCCTTCAATCCAAGGGAGATTCCTTCAAGTGTCTTTAATGCTTCACAGGCCTTGGAAAGCTTCTGTATGATGCACAGGAGCAGACGATGCAGCAGACTGGAAGAGAGACGAAGTCAGGCCCAAACGAAGTCCAGCAAAATCCTGGGTGTCCCCAGACGGTAGAAGAGTAATGATGTCTGATCTGAATCTTATCCCACGATGAATCTAGGGACCTACACCCAGGTAAGCCCTTAAGTACCCTAGGGAAAGAGTTAGGAAGATTCAGGGGACCCTCCCAGGGGAGGGTCTGGACATGGGGGAGGTTACCCCCATGTCCTTTGTCCAGTTTCATGCAAGAGCGGGAGCCAACAGCTCCCAGGACTGGTTTGAACTGGACTATGCATAGGGACACCAAATATGCCCCTCATGCAGACTGAGTGGCACTGGAAAGCGCACCTACCCCACCCCAATACACTAAAACCTGTCTGGGAGGTGGTCACACCTCCCTGTGACAGTATGCCTATTGTTCTGCCTTCCCCTGCTACAGCTTGGCTCAGCAGCAGGAGGGCAGAATCGTGTCTCTGGTCGGCAGCAACCATTTTGTGCTGTCTGGGTCAAGAAGGCTGGTACCGGGAACACTGAGAGCCTAACGGAGGGCTCTTCCAGTGCTTGGAATCATACTTCACACACCGTTTACGGTGTGGGGGTATGATTCCAACATGTTTGATACCAAACATGATAGGATTCGTTGCAGCCGTTTTTTTAGATGGTCATCGCGTGATGACGCGGTGCCCCTCTATATAGTATATGGCTGCTTCACGAAGAACCAGGAAGAATGGACTGCGTAGGCTGCAGGGGTGTCCTGCTCATGCAGGGGCACCCTCTCACTTAGAACCAAGCACCCTGCCTTCTGGATTGCAAAGGCCTGTTCTAGGGGTGACTTATAGGTTTTAAGTGCAGTGACCCTAGATATAGGAAACCTATATCATTAGTCAGTGGTGCTAGCACCAGCTTACACAGGCTGCAATGGCAGGCCTATAGTTCCATTTTGAATGGTCTCTCATGGGTGGCATAATACATGCTTCAGCCCATGGGAGACCTCTGGGGTACCTATGCCCTGGGTACCTTTGTTTCATATACTAGGGACTGAGAAGGGTACCCCAGTATCCAATCTGGGATGTACCTAAGTACTAAACACAACAGTTTAGGGAGAAAGCAGATAGACTGGGTCCTGATTAGCAGGATCCCAGTCAGACTAGTCAAATACAGCTTAGCACCAGGCAAAAAGTGGAGGTAACCATAGAAGCAGATCCTACTTTTGTACATAAACACTTCAAAAGGCAATTATATAGGTTAACAGAGGATAAGACACTGTTGACATTTCTATGGAAATTATATGTTTCACTTTAATGCTATAATTTCTTGTGATAGGAAAAAATGGTGCCAAGTTCCAGTCATGGCTAGATCTGTCAAACTGCATGAGAGGAGATATAGAAAATGCATCAAATCAAATAACTGCATCAGATAAGGAGAACTGAGAGGCGTAGAGGAAATGTTAAATATATGGTGTTAAATAACTGTTACAAACAATGGCCATGATTACAGTTTTTGTCCAAAAAGTTAGGATGTGCACTAGAGTTTACATATTTGAATGTAGCAGTGACCAAGAGCAAACAATGTAGGGCCTGATTATGATGACAGTCGTAAGCACCTCTGTGGTCCTGTCGGAGGCGGAAAAACAAAATTTCATTACGCCGGAAGTGATCATCTCGACCGCCATATTTCAATCGGCAAAGATAGAAATATTTCTGTCTGCCGCGGAGTTTCCGAATCTGACAGGAAATTACGACCGCACCGGTGTCAGAGGGAGCCAATGGAGACACACAGCCGGGCGGAAGAGCGCTCCGACCACCCACCCCATTACGATGAGCCTATCAGGCCACCCGAACGCGGCGGTAAAACCTGCTCATCAGAGATGGTGGAAACAAACACAGAAAGAAAAAACTCTACATTCACGCACCACTCCATATTCCTGGACGTCATGCATCCTCCCCTACAAGTCCTGCCACTGCTCTACCTGGTCCACTACTACCAAATATGACACCGTCGCGGACCGCACCCAGGGTAAGTGGAACACCTGCCACCGCATGCAACTGCCTGACACCAACATGACCCAATCACCACTCTGGGACAACTTACCTGTCAACCTCAGACACCATGCTGGACACAGGAACCTATAGGCATGTCACACACTCCTGCTGTGCATGAAGGGCCGTTGTCACCTCTGCAGCGGGGGGTCCAATTTGTGCACAGAATGAAGCCATCTGGGCTGGCCATGGCCTACTTTGAGAAAGGAGGAGCAGGGACAGTGTCAAGCAGGCAGTAAATGAAGATATCTGGCCGGACAATCTTAAAGAAGTGGTCTGCGCAGAATGTATGCTCTTGCCAAGTCTGAAAAGAGCAAGAGTGACAGGATGGTTGAGATGTGTCTGTTGAAATGCATGTGACAGAATTGCACTTTACAAGTGGTTTGGCCACACTTCCCATAGGGCAGCTCGGAGCTCACAGTCTGCGCAGGCATATTGTAATTTTATTTATATAGCACTTACTACCCCTGAAGAGGCGTTGAAGCGCTTTTCAGCAAGTTGCACGCTACTCTGTAACGCAAAAATGAACAGTGGTGGATTAGTATAGGGAAATCTGAGTTAATTTGAGCGGTGGATATGTGAATCTGTTAATTGGATTGACAAGGATAGCAGAGGGATAGAAGAGGTAAAGGTCTAGAAAGTGTTGATTGGGAGGTCATAGTAGGACGATGAGGTTTGGGATGAGCAATAGGAGCGATGGAGGAGGGAAGAGTCTCTAGAAAGGGATTAGGGAGATCATACTAGTAAAATGAGGTTTGGGGTGAACCAAGGAGGAACAGAGGAGGAAAGAGTCAAGAAATTGTGATTTTAGAGATCACAGTAGTAGAATGAGGTGTGGGATGAGTCGGAGAGTGGAGATAGATGACATATTCAGAGAGGTACCATGCCATACAATCACAGGCCATGTCAGACCATAAGCAGACAATGACAGGTCATACCATACAATGGCAGACCATACTACATAATGACAGGCCATACCCATTCAGACCCCAGAATATTGCTGTCATGATCTGAAAACATCATGGCACCAACAGTGGACATTTGGGGTCATGTGTGTTTTGCAGCACTTCATTTTTCTATGTGTGTTTGTCCTGTCCCACAAAAACACTGACTATCCAGCTAATCCACTTGACTCCTCTAACCCAGCACTTCCCATTCACAAATGTAGCAGAAAGCACAAAAGCAGAATTGAATGCCGATGTGTAATGAAGAGGCCAGTAAGAAAGCGGTGATGCTTGACATAAGCACTCTAGCAAACCTCCTCCTAGTCACCCCTGCCTTTCTCTCTTGTGAATAAGCTTGCTATCTTGAATTATGAATAAGTGACTGCTCAGAGTCCAGACCTTTCACTGGTTAGTATGCATGTCAGCTCCATAATCCTCTCTCTGCAAGCCTTTAATTCAGTTGCCTCTGCCTCGTCCCCAATGTGGAATTCATAAACACTGTTTAAGAACAAGTAAACTGTTCAAAAGTGGAGCAAGTACTGCAAGAAAAGTCTGTTGAAATGAGTGTCAGCATATGTTGAAGTTATGAAAGAGGTTTCCCATTTGAGACAACACCAAGGATGTCTACTGACCTTTTTGTGGCACAGAGGTGGAAATAGAAGGAAAGATATCATCAGTACAGTGTCACCAGGATCCAGCAATGCAAGGAACCCATTGAACCCTAATTAATGCACATTTCCAATAGCCATCCAGGTATCTGCGCTCTATTTGTCTGCACTATTCTTTTATGGGTATGCCACTGCCACACTTTTCATGCCTCTCTGTGCCCTTACCTGTTAGAAATACTTCAAAAATCAATTTTCCATTACCCCTCACTTGCCCATCCATCATCTTTCCTGCTCTACACCCTGCTCAATCTCTGATACATGTGCCACACTAATCCCATGATGTCATTGCTCCAGAATGTCTCAGACTGTTGGGTACACCGAATGCGGTGAGCCCAGGTCAAGCATGTTAGATGTAATTAACCCTGGGTGGAGTTCGCGTAGTCGTGCTACCCTGAGTTCCGCGAAGTGGTAAACAAACTCCGCGAGCTACGAGGATTCCGCGAGCACGCGGAGTTGCTTGTTCGGCCCGTTCGCGATGCGTTTTTCCTGTTCGGGAACGCGTATTGCGTGTTCGGGACGCTGTTTGCGTGCTCGTGGGGAAATATCTCGCGAACTTGCCCATGCGGTCGCCAATGGGCGCGGCCATCTTGTTTTCACTTGTCCCACCCGTTCGCGATGCGTATTTCTTGTTCCGGAACACGTATTGCGTGTTCGCGCCCGTTCGCGATGCGTGTTTCCTGTTCGGGAACACTTATTGCGTGTCCGCGATGCTTTTTGCGTGCTTGGGGGGAAATATTGCGCAAACTTGCCCATGCGGTCGCAATGGGCGCGGCCATCTTGTTTTTCACTTTTTTGCTATGGTTCTGGTCCTGCTTTTCTATCCTCCCTCTATCTTTTCAATCCTTTGTTTCTGGAAACTTTTTTTTGATCTTTTTTATTTATTATCTATCTCTCTATTTTCCTGATTCTATATTTTGAGTTTTTTTGTACTTTTTGTGTGTTTTTCACTACTTTTTCACTCTTTTCTATTACTTGCTTTTTTCATTTCTTTTACTTATTTTCTTAATTCCTACCTTTTCTTTTCCGCACCCCCCCCCCCGAGTACCAGAACCATGGCAGAGGGCAAGGCTTGTCGTAGCCGCAGCCAGAGCCGCGACCAAAAGGGGTGCAGGCACGGGCCTTATTTGGAGAGGCGGAGGTGGCTGCACTTGTTTTTTTTGTGCAGCGCCACCCACCCTTAACCCTGGCAGCAGGCGGCAGGCCTGGGTCCGGGTACGGGCCCCGGGAGCATCACCAGCGGTGGGGAAGGGTGCGCCGGGCAGTGTTTCGCTGCTCTGGGGTCCGGCGCACCCATAACCAGCTTACCCACTGTGGTCCGATATCCTGGACCAGGAGCAGGACCTGCTGGACCTGCTAGGAGTTGAGGTCCCGGGGCTTGGTGAGTAGCTATTTAATATTACTACTTTGTGTTCTTCTGCTCTGTGTTATATATTGCGAATATAATTTTTTCCGAATTGCAAGAATGCTGCTGCTAACATTGCAGGTAAATTACGTTTAAAAATCTTCTGTGATTGTTATGCCACAGGTGCTCGGCGCTACTAATCTTACTTGTTTGCAACTTTGCGCTCGCTTGGGCTGATTATGTAAGAGTTTACTTTAGAGAACTTAAGTTAGGTAATGCTAGAGAGACTCTAGTCCTTCCTTTGTCCTCCTGTCACTAAGGGATAGTGGTGGATTGATAGGTTTAGTTACTTATTAGTATTAGTTGGTAATTTTTTAGCGGTCTACGTGACGCATCCTCTGTTATGTCAGGTGCTGCTGAGTGCTGCTTACCCCAGTCCTTAGTAGAACCTTTTGTAGTTTGTTTAGTGAGTGGTAATAGGCTTAGCACTAGCAGAACATCAGCAGCAACCAACCAACAATTTGGTGTATGCAAAAATGTATGCATGTGTCCTCCATCTATGCATTTTTGAGGACTAAAATAAATGGAAATGCCGACTTAGTGAACAATTGGCCTGTCTGGAATAGGTGGGCTAGGTCAGGTGGTACTTAGGCTTAGTTAGTATTCTGGAATCAGAATGGAACACTGGATTAGTGTTCATAAATAATAACTAGACGGTCCGCGAATCCCGCGATACTACTAGTCGACCAGATTAGATAGGTCAATTTTATTGCAATTGTTGTTTCCATAAAGGTTTTTTTGAGCGTTTTTTAAAATATTTTATTTGTTTCACACCAATCATCAATGTTTGTCTCTTTCTTTCTTATATATTTCATGATCAGCACCCAGGGGCAAGAAGACGGGGTCGTTGGAGTTGGAAGGAGGAGCTGCAGAAGATGCCGGCCAGGACCGCTCCTCTACCAAGGGCTCTGCTGCTGGCCCCAGTAAGTCCTCCTGTTGTTAATATTAATAATTATACTTTCCTAACTTTTACTGCACCTTATTTTTTCCGAACTATTATTTCCGTTTCCAAATTCTATTTTTTACTTTTTTACTTTTTTTCTAAATTCTTGTTATCCCTGCCTCTAACTGCCTCTTCTATGACTCTCGGTACTACTACTATTAGTCTGTCTGTAGCTAAGCTTGCCCAGTTGGCCACTCTTTATTTAAAAGGTTTTAAAACTCAGATTCACCAATAGCTGTAGCCACTGAGTCCAGTCCTTTGGGTTATCCCCTTCTAGTCTTCTTAATCTTGAGGCTTCTCGACAATTCCCACCAACAAAATGCCCAACCAGATATTTTACTATTTTTGATAGGATAGGACATACTACTACTAGTCTACTCTACTCTAGTACCCGATTTGTACTAGTGATGTATGTTGTATATGTATGTATTAACTTTTTTTTCAATCTTGCTAGTGAAAAAGAATAAATAGGGGGAGGTGTATATGGCATCTAAAAAATGTGTAATGTTTTTCCTAGGCGTACCGACCACCAGTGCCGGAGCCAGCGGCGAAGGCGACGCGGCCAGTAAGGAGGAAGCAGAAGATGCGGCAGCTACAGGGAGTGAGCCAGCAGCAGTGGCGGGTGGTGGTAAGTTATATTCCTTACTTATTGACATTACACTCGCTGCAAGGGTGTACACTGTACTGTTGAGAGAGACTAAGTTGTTGTGAACAACGGTTGAAGAAGACACCCTTTACTTAGCATTAGCAATAGCATTAGTGGGAGGAGTTGAGTAACTAATGGCCTCTTTCATCTGACTTCAACTCAGCTGTGAAAGTTTTATGGAGAAGACTAAGAGTCAGATCAGATGACCTTGATGGATGGGTTGAACGAAAAGGGAAAGAAGGGTGGAAGGAGGAAGGACGGGCGAGATGTAATATTTATGACTGGCAGAGAAGGATACGCGGGATGCATGCATAGGTGGCTGATAGGAATCAGATGCATGGGTGGTTGAAGGATGGGTGGAAGGTGAAAGAAAAGATGCCTGCCTGGGTGGGTGGGTGAAACTGTATCTGTGGATAGCAAGAATCCTCCAGGGTGTTTCATGGGTCAAACTGAAAGCCAAGGCAAGCAAGGAAGGAAGGACCCATGGGCGGTGATTTAAAAAAAAAAAGAATAAATGTTTGTTGTTGGTGAAACAAACTAAGGTTTGTTGAGAGATTAAGAAGAATGATAGACATGTTTACTTTGAATGGATGGATGCCTGGATGGTATTCATCATAGATAGCATAGATGGAGACTGTCACTGGATGAAGAGTCTTAGTTTGAAGAGAATGTAAAAGAAACCGCGCCAGAGTAGCAAAGCCAAGGAGAATAGAAGTTGTATTTTCTGAATACACCCTTGACTCACAGTAGTTTGCAAGCACAGCATATATATTGTGTATGTATGTTGTTATCAAGTGCCTCCCTCCGACTCCGAGGCCCACTCCCTACCTATGTTAATTTATTTTCGACTGTGTCAGCCTGCCATGGGTGGCCTATCGGCTGCATGTTTATTGTTTACACAATCAATCAAAACAAAGTACCTCATGTCGTCCCATATATAAGCAATGATCATTTGGATCAGATATCATCTGCCTTTTTGTAGTAGTCAGGGCAGGGTGAAAGTGAAATTGAGCAGTTGCCCTTGATGTAACAGAGTATGGCCAGTGCCACGCGTAGTAGAAAAATACGATGATTGTGTAGTCAGCTTCCCCACCTGCAGACAGTAGTAAATAAAACTAACGTGAGTCTGCATCACGATTATGTTTGTCTTGGGCACAAGCTGACTGAGCTGGCATGCCGGCTACAACAAGGTTATGTAATTTCGCTAAACAAGAGAGAAGAAGAAGACTGGTGTACTGTGTACTCGAGTCCATAGTGCTAGTATAATGCCTGAAACTCCCACAAATGTTAGGGAGGCCGAGGAAGTGGGAGGATAGATACATACCACAAATGTTATGTACTGTGCTTGCTAGTGCTACTGTGCCACTATGTGTAGAATTAATTTGTCTTACTGTTTTGCTAAGAGTATATTGTTACAATAGTCTTTTTTTTCTTCTTGATATAGCTACTCCTTCCAAAGGAAAATCGAAACCGGACAGGAAGGAGTTGGCAGCCATGGCCCGGCGCCGGAAGCTGGAGGCCATCCAAACCGAATACCGGCGGCTGGTGGTTCTGGCGGAGGAAGAGGAGGAGGCGGCAGCAGCTGCAGCCTCCTCCAATGCTCCGGGCCCCAGCCAGGCCCAGGCCCCTCCAGTCATATGGTGCTGCGGTCAGGCAGCCACCCGCCGCCGCACTACTTCATCCAACACTGCTGCCCCCCCTGTGGATGCAATTGTAAGGCATTCAAGCGCCGCATGCTCCTCCGAATGGCACGCCTAGAGGAGCACCTAGAGGAGCGGGTAAAGGTCCTGGTGGACAAACGACTCAGAGCCCACCGATAAGAAAGACCCTGTTGTATTGCCCCTTTTTTATTCCTTTCTTTGGTGGGTGGGAATTGGGCGTTGGGGTTTTATTCACTGGACATTGGTTGGACTTTTTCTTGTTGGACATTGGTTGGGGTTAGGGAGAGGGTGGGTCAGGTGTTGTGGGATTTTTACATAGTTTATTTTTGTTAGGGGATTAAATTATATTTATACTAAAACTTTACATACAATGTTAATGTTTTGTGGGGGTTACTGTTTTACATCACATGGTTTCCTGCTGCTGCAGGGCCGCAGCCAGTGCTTGATTTAAATAATCTGCCGATTTTGTAACACACAAACAGATAGATGCGGTACCCCTCACTGAGTGACTTGTCCTACTAGTACTGTCAGTCTCTCCTCCTAGTCTATGCATTCTGCAACAGGAGGACTCAAGGGGTGTGTGAATTAATTAATTAATTTCCATTATTAATTATACCTCCCCCAAACTTCTTCTCTTACCTGTGATTGATGTTTAACTTAGGCACAGCGATGGCTGCATGGCGATGATGGTTTGGTTTCCCAAGATGCCATGGTTGTGGTGGTAGTAGTAGACACTGGCAGTAGCATTTGCAAAAAAAGAAAATGAGACAGTCAGTCGCCTGAGAGAGACTCTGGGAGGAGTAGTAGAAATAAGTACAGTACACAAGAAGACTGCCAAACAATAATAATAATGCTGATTAGCAATGCTAAAGTAAAATAAAACATAATGGTGGCGGGGATAGCCTAGTACAACAAGTTATAAACTGTAGTTGTGTCGAGTCACTCGACACAACCGTAACCTTAAGTGCTGTGTAGGAGGATGATGAATCCAATCGATGCCAGCAATTAATTATGTTGGATTAGGTTCCTATGGCAAAAAATTGACTTGCAAATATACTGAGCATGGGTGGACAAGCAGAAGAAGATCCTCACCCTGAATTGAAATTGAATTAGTGTTGCTTTCACCACATCCGCCCCAGCAAGCATGTGATCAATTATTGGTGTACATTTAATTTAGTCACACCTCAATATAAATCACACAGCCCGGGTGAAGAGGGTTAGGGTTTGATGAATGGTTGGGAAGGGGGGTTTGGGGTAGGCCTGGCTGGTAAATTCCGTTCCGCTCGTGGAATTTGCGAAATTTTGGGAATTCCGCGTTCCGCAGAGAACGCGGAATTGCCAAAAATTCCGCGATCCGCGGCGTAGCGGAATTTTTTCCTTGTTCACGCTGTCAAAATGTGTGTTTGTGCACGCGGTAGTGACTTACCGGGATCCCTGCGTTCGCCGACGAGTTTTCCTATCCGTTTGCGCGATCCCGTGAAAGTGTGCGATCGCATACAATTCATTCGGACGCGCCATCGGACATCTGCGTTCGCGAACAGGAAACACGCATCGCGAGCGGGCGGGACAAGTGAAACAAGATGGCCGCACCAATTGGCGACCGCATGGGCAAGTTCGCGAGATATTTCCCCCCTAGCACGCAAACAGCGTCCCCGAACAGGAAAAACGCATCGCGAACGGGCGAAACAAGCAATTCCGCGTGCTTGCGGAATTCTGCGTGCTCACGGAGATTTTTTACCGTTTCGCGGAATTTTGCGTAACGCGAGTACTCAAATTCCACCCACCCCTAGTTTGGGGAAAGGTTTGACAAAGAAAAACACTACGCATGGACAAACAACAAAACACAATCTTGGCAGACGACCATCATATCCATAAATCTGTTAAGGGATAAAAAGGAAATGCATGCATGATGATGATGACTTGATGGTTAATGATAAGTAGTACTTACTAACTAGACTAGTAGACAGTACAGGGCAGCAGTATATTATTATTATGCAATGTGCCATGCCTGTCTGCCCTCAGAGAGACCCAAATTACATAAACTTTTACTTCTGTTGTACCGGGCTTACTTTTTAAAGCTAGCAAAGAAAATTAAAAAATAGCTGTAGGGGTCAATTATAAGCAGAGAGCAAACAACAACAACACACAGTCGCAATGATTGAAAAGAAAAAATGAATCAAATTATTTAAAAGATGATGAATGTTGATACTAAAGTGTTACTGTATGTTATCCTGGTCAAATTGGGGAGTTGCATCTCGGCATTCCTCTTGGTCCTCCTTCCATGGACGCTGCGTCCGTCAATCTTGGGTGCCACTGCCTGCCTGGCGGATGCGGATTGGTAGGTGAGTGTGAGTTGTTTTTCTCTGTTTAGCACAGGGTAAAGGCCGGCCTGTAAGTGTAGATGAAATGGAAAAACAAAAGGGATATTTAAAAATCAAGGAGAAAAATAAAGCATAAATTACGGAGGGGTGCAAACACTTTCAGAACGGCATGGCTAAATCATGTCTACTCTGTTGTCTGTTTCCAGCATTAACCTACAACAGCAACAGGACAGAGCAGGTCCAGGGCGCCCACCCAACCTCCACTTAGCTTAGATTTTGACTGAGCCAGACAGAGCACACATGTCACATATACAGCAACATAGCATTTTCCAAAGTCAGTAACTAAATCAATGGCATGCACAGCTGTCAGTCATACCACCACTACTACACTCGTGACACTCGACTCCACCACTACACAGACATGTAGGTCTGTTGTGGTTGTTGTTGACTTGTTTACCTTTTATGCCACTCATGAAACGCCCTGAGTTATTCCATCAATCATCTCCGATCCTACTGACTGACTGCGAAGATATTATGTCACTGTGGTCATCATCATGGTGTTGTCCAACTCAGTCTGCAGTGTACCGAGTGAGTCCAGATTCCATATTAAAAAATGCAATGAATCGGCCTGCAGTAGAAGTATAATTTTGTTATTAAACAACAAGAAGGGAAACATTGACTTGAGTCACTTTTAGTGTGTAGATTAAATAATAGTACACAATGAATTCACTTCATGCACAACAAACAACAACAACACAAACACCAATCACTCAGAGTAAGCGTCCAATGCATGCCATCATTACCTGTTCCTTCTCATCTTAAGTTAAGGGGCAGTCTCTCGCGGCTCGGAAAGGAGGATAGCTATAGTAGTCATCATGTTCCACTTCTTTTGGAGGGACTCGACGGGGCAACATTTCTTGTACTATTCTCCATCCAATCATCATCTGGCTTGAGGGAAATGGATTTAGGGCGAGTCAGGAGGATGGAGCAGGACTCGGAGGAGTGGACTTAAGTTAAATACACACAGCTGCAACTCCAATATGGCAATAAAAAGACTAAAAGACGGTGGTGATGGATTTGTTGTGATTCGAACCAGAAAGACAGAGACACACACAAATAAAAGTAAAAAGGGAAGAAAGAAAGTAAGAAGTTCAAAGCCTAGTTGTCAGGCAAGTATAGCTCGTCCTCAAACTCTGGTCGTTCAACCAGAAGTAGGTAATCATCTAACACACTACTTCCGTCACCTAAGTCGCTGTCCTCATCTTCCTGCATTGATTCACGTATTTTGTAATTCGGTGGTATAGAGTGCTGATTCATTTTGATCATGGTTAACCTCTCCACGTTTTTGGGCGGGAGACTGGTCCTTTTCACTGTTACAATGGCACCAGCAGCACTGAAAACACGCTCAGAAGAGACACTTGTGACAGGACAAGCCAGATATTTTATCGCCATCCTGCTGAGCACTGGCCATTGGCCCCTTTTCCCATACCAATACAGCAATGGGTTTTGATCAATGTAGACCTCTGTTGGGTCATCCAGATAGGCCTGGACCATCCGCTCAATGTTCAGGGGTGCTCCACTTTGCTGGGCCTCTTTTGCCTTTGCATCAGCACTGGGCCTAACAACCCCTTGCTGTAAATACCAATCCTGTGCCAATTTTACTGGGGCTGATGATCCGGTTCTTGCTGTTGTCGATAGTGTTGGTGACCGCTGTGAGCCAAACACACTGCCCTCAGGCTCTGAAGTTGAACTTGATGCCGGATGCCCTGCTGCAGTACTTGTTGTGGGTTTGAGTAGCGGGCCTTTAATTACCAGCCGTTCATTTTCCAAGTCACTGGCTGCCTCAGCTATCCAAGTTTTGTACTGGGCAACATCCACTTCTGAAAAAGGAATTAATGTCTTAGTGTTCAGTGCCGATTTGTACCGTGGATCCAGAATTGTGGCACAAATGTAATGTTTTTCTGAAACAATGCGAGTTTGCACCCTTGTATTTTCAGCTAAGCGACGGGATAAGCTCTCCACCAACTCATATGCTTCATTTTTTTCCTCCACACCTGTGTACGTTTCAGACACCTCCTTCAGCTGTTGCTCTAGCATGTGCAACAATGGGATAGCTTGGCCCATAGTACAGTCCACATGTGAAGAGCTCGAAAGGAAGTAGCATCTCTGTCAGGCATTTAACTAGGCCCCATTGGTCCATCTGCACGGTCATGCCTTTCACAGTTGCATCCCTTATTCTTTGCATGACATAGTCATTGATTGGTCTGTACTGATCAAACAGACGATCAAGCATGTAATAAGTTGAGTTCGGGGAGCGCGTGGCGGCGGCGAGACAAGATGGCTGCCACCTGAAGAGCTCTGTGACGACGAGCTACGCTCGTAAACAAAGGGAGCCTTTTTTTACAGCGCTTTGACACGAAAATGCTAATTTCGTGCATCGGAAGGGGCAAAGACTAAGGAGGCAAGTTTTTAGACCAAAAACGGTCTGTTTGACACTCTTTTTCTCTGGTTCTCTATTTTGCCTCAGTGCTTCCCCACAATGCAGCCGCCATTTTGTGCATCTCTAATGTCGGACTTTCTACCACTGTAACGCTGTTTTTTCTTCACCCTGCAAATTCAGTCCACTAATGGCCTACACTCTGGTTTGCTCAACTGCAGGAAAGGATCTACATATTGTAATTGCGTCATTCCTACTTCCACCTTTATTCGGCTCCAGGATACCTCTTCAGTATATTTATTGAACTACTTACTGGTTGTACTTGTTATAGTGAATTGAAGTGTCACAATTTTGTTGGTTATTTACAGACTCCTGCTTTACGTGATGTTTGCGCAACTCTCTCTCAGTTCTTCACAAATGCGCACAGGCTCTGATGCTGCTGAATAACGCCTTCATGGTTTCGTGCTGCTTCTGGTCTGAGGTCTACTTCTACACAATAATATTGTTTGAAACAATAGTGCTTCAGCTACTTCTTTCGCCTCATTGTCTGTATTCTTGTCACCATTGGAGTTTTCTTCCTACTTTTGGTGTTTTCATCCTGCTACGTTTTTCATCATGAATTCTTCACACCCGAATAAGCCCCATGCGTCCACCGGGGCCACTTGCGGAGGTCGTAAGGATTCAGCTGTTAGCACCAGCAAGCGTCCCAAGAAAGACCCATCTTCTCCATCAAAATCACTGCTTCCTCTCACGCTAGAGGACATTATGGATGAACTGCGTCTTATTCGACCTTTCATGACGGACACCACTGCCACTCTCCAAAGAATTGAAGAGAAATGGTCTGGTCTGGATTCGAGACTTTCAGACATTGAACAGAAAGTGAGTGATGCACAGGATGTTGTTGCCAGAGTTGAGAGTCTTACCAAAGAAGTTACTCAACTTAAGAAGACTACAGAGGATTTGGAAAACCGCAATAGGTGCAACAACCTACGCATTTACGGAATTCCGGAAGGTTCTGAGGGCTCGGACATGATATCTTTTTTGAAAACTCAAGTCCTGCAGATCGTTGGTCTCCCTAAATCTACTGACTTTAACATTCAAAGAGCTCACAGATTAGGACCTCAGAATGCCTCTTCCTCAACTAAACCAAGAGGTATTATTGCCTATTTTCTTCTATATTCTGACCTCATGGCGATTCTCAGCGCTGCCAAACAACACAAGCAGATGCTTTGGTCCGGTCATAAAGTCTTCTTCAGCCAAGATGTCTCCAAGCCAACCGCCAACCGGTGAAAGGAGTTTCTCGACCTCAGACCAGCATTGAGATCTATGAATGCACGCTACGGTCTTATTCACCCCTGCTTTTTCAAAGTGACATATAAAGATAGAACTCTCTCCTTTGAAGATCCAGCCGACCTTCGGAAATTCATACATACTCATAAAGGAGAACTTATGGAATTGAGCAAACCTTAACTGTTATGTTATTTGTTCTATTTTATGCTCATTAGGTCTTCAATATGTTGGCTGCAAAAGTTAATTGTTTCTCTTTTCGTTCCCTCCCATGTTTCTTAGGTCTTCCTTGTGTAGTGTTGCTGCCGATGTTCATACCCACGTTGCCCTTACGTTTGTAGTGTTTGATTCATTCCGCTGTAATTTTTTCCTACTGTCTGGTAAGTTCCCTTCCTTTTTGTAATATCTGTCCACTATTTTTGTCTACGGACTTTATTTTTGTCCTTCTTCCCTATTATAATATGATAGACTTGTTTTCTCCTCGTTGTTCCCCTTTTGGAGTGGCTGTCGTGTTCTTCGCCACCCCCCTCCCACCTTAATGTTCTTCCTATGGTTGTACTTTATGACTAAAGCTACTTGGCTTTCTGTCATCTTCTTTCTTATAACTCTTATTGGGCGACTACGCTCTCTCTTTCTCTTCTTCTCTCCTTTCTCTCACCTCTTTTCTCTTTTCTTCTCTTCCTTGTGTAGATCCTTCTCTGTACTTATTCTGCCTATACTTTTACACTTTTCTCTTATATTAATTAATTGCTCTCTTTTCTGCTTATCATTAATGATATATAAAGCGATATTCTCTAAACTCCTTCCTTTTGGTCCCTTCAACTTAAATATATTCTATGGGCACATCTCGGTCTTTCTTTTGCTTCACTTTCTCTTCACTTTCTCTCTTATTGGCTCATTTTTCTTTTTGGTGGTCTTTTTTATTTACCTCACTATTCATTTTCTAAGTATTATATCTCACTTTTGTTTACTTTCACCTAAATTTTATTGATGAAAAGTCTATGCATCATTTCATGGAATGTTAAAGGTATTCGTAACCCTGTCAAGAAACAACGGGTGTTGTCTCACCTTGCTAGATTGAAATGTCATGTTGCATTACTACAAGAATCGCATCTTAAGTCACAAGACTTGTCTTCATTACGTAAACAATGGGTGGGTGAGATTTTTTGCTCTCCGGCTGTAAACAACAAATATGGAGTTGTTATTTTATTTCATAAGTCATTGAATGTTCTCTTGCAAAATGAATTTAAAGACAACAACGGTAGATGGCTTTTTTAAACACTATAATCAATAATACCCAATTTTCTTTTTGTAACGTATATGGCTCTAATGGTATTGATCTATCCTTCTGGCATGAGTTCTCTACTCTTCTCTCCTCCCATGCTGATGAAAATCTGATAGTAGGTGGTGACTGTAATCAACTTATAGATCCCTTCCTTGATCGGAAATCCCAAACCAAATACGTCCCCAACAAGATGCAAAAGACTTTTCATAAGGCTATTATTTCCAGAGGACTTGTTGACGCATGGAGAACAAATCACCCTGATGTTTTAGAATTTTCCTTTTTTTCCCCAGTGCACAGATCTCACTCTCGCATAGATTATATTTTTCTTACACAACCAATTTTACAATTCATGACCAATGTAGAAATTGGCTCTATTCTCATTTCAGATCATGCCCCCGTTATCTTAGACATGGACTATCCTTCGCCTGCACCTATATCTCGGCGTTGGCGTTTCAACAACTCCCTTCTCCTGGACTCTCAATTTGTAGAACAATTCATACTGTTTGCCAATGAATTTTTTCAGAACAATCTCTCCTCTGTCCCTCAATATAATTTCATTTGAGATGCCTTTAAAGCGGCTGCTAGGGGTTTTATAATAGACTATGTGTCACGTAAGAAAAGAAAGCTTTCTCAGACTCATCATCTATCCTGAAACAGATTAAAACTATAGAGCATAAGTATTTTACCACCAATTGCCCTGACACATTGTCTAGCCTTATTAAGGCAAAAATGCAATATAATAAACAATCTTGGGACTCCGCTTGTAATAACCTCCTCAAATTCAATGCGAAAATGTATGGTGGTTGGAATAAGGCTGGCAGATCTTTAGCTAACTATCTTAAAATCAAAAAACAAAAATCTAAAATTGTTGCTATCACGGATAACTCTGGAATTTGGCATACTTCTGATGCTAAGATCCTAGACTGCTTTACTGATTTTTATACTTCCCTTTACACCCTGGAATCCTCCCCTTCCCCCGAACAACTTGACTCCTTTTTCAAAATATCCCTAAATCCCCAGAGAGTAACATTGATCTCTCATCGTTGAATGTTCCCATTTCAGAACAAGAGATCATTGAAGCAATCACTCTTTTACCCAAAGACAAGACACCTGGCCCTGATGGTTTTACTGTTCGGTTTTTCTTCACTTTAAATCATTTCTGGTCCCTCAGCTCCTCTCTTTAATCAACCATTTTCATACTATTGGCGCATCACAAGGCTCTTTTACTCAGGCAATGCTTTGTCTAATACCCAAAAAAGATAAGGACCTTTCCTTATGTAAAAATTATAGGCCCATTTCTTTGATTAATACAGACTGTAAGATCTTTGCCAAACTACTCGCCCTTCGTATTAATAAAGTAATCCCTGACCTTGTTAATATTTACCAATCTGACTTCATCAAAGGACGCTCTATCACAGACAACTCACGTACCTTTCTTAATATTATTCACTTGGCTTCTAAAATTGATTCACCTTTAGCTGCTATCACTCTCGATGCTGAAAAAGCGTTTGATAGGGTTAATTGGGAATTTATGTTTGGTGCATTAAAGTGGCATGGTTTTAGCCCTCCTATCATTAAATATATCCAGCTGTTATATTCTTCTCCCACTACTTCTGTTTGGGTTAATGGTAGTCAAGCTCATTATTTCCCCCTCCGTAGGGGGACTAGACAGGGGTGTCCCCTTTCCCCACTCTTATTCATTCTTGCCTTAGAACCCTTTTTAGAAAACATTTGACGCTCTCCACACTATATGGGTTTCCAATTTAATATACCTGATATTAAATTTACTGCATATGCTGATGACATTTTATTATATATTTCTAATCCGTCTACCTCCTTACCGGCTTTCTTCTCCTTACTACAAGAATACTCTAATGTCTCTGGCTATAAATTGAATATAGATAAATCGGAAATCTTGCCCTTAAATAAGTTCTGCCTCCCTTCTATGTTTCAGGGTACCGGCTTTGAATGGAATTCCAAACATATCAAATGTCTAGGCATCCTTTATGCCAATACTATTTGGGAAATTATTAAAATTAACCTTGCTGACATACTTAAAAATTATCCGCTTTGATTGATGGTTGGTCTCCTCTTTTTCTTTCTTGGTGGGGTCGATTAGCTACAATTAAAATGATGCTCCTTCCAATTATTAATTTTTATCTCTCTATGCTTCCTGTTTCTCTTCCTAGCTCTTTCTTTAGTACCATTAATAGTTCCTTATCCAAATTTCTCTGGAATAATCGCAAGCCCAGTATTTCTTTTGCCCGTCTTCAATTGTCCAAGGATGTGGGCGGTGTACATTTTCCCAACCTTAAACGCTATCACTCTGCTTTTACTTTGAAACAGATATGGCCCTTCTTATCCGACTCCACAGACTCTACTATAACAGCGTGGAGCTCATTGGAACAAGCCCAATACTCTCCTTTCTCCTTTATTTCAGCTACTCGCCTCTCTCAACCTCCGAAGCGCTTCTCTTCTCCTATTTTTGTTCACTCCAAAGCACTTGCTACTTCTTTGCTTAACACCCAACTTTCTTCTACAGATGTTGCCTCACGTACTCCAATTTGGTATAATAAACATTTAAAGATTCACAATAGAGCCTTATTTTGGAAAGAGTGGATTGACAAAGGTATTATCACACCTGCACAGCTCATGAAGGATGGGTCCTTTATGGACTTTTCGGAGATTCAAAAATCCTACTGTATCTCGTCTTCACACGCTCCACATTACCCCTTGTTGAAGGACTCTCTCACTCGTCTTTCCCTCCAGATGACCCCTAACGTCACTTTCGACCAAATCCCCTTACCTCCTATTGATTTCTCTATTCAATTTAAAGCTGCTGCTATATATAAATTATTATCTCATCCCACTAAGGTTAGAATTAAATCTAGTCTGGAGCTTATATGGGAAAAAGACTTGGCCTTAGATCTCTCCTTTCAAACATGGGACTCCCTTTGGTCAAAAATGCATACCTCCTCACGCTCTGCCAGCACAACACAGACTTTATATTATTTTTATAATAGACTTTTTTTCACTCCTGCTGATCTGTATAGATTTAAACTACTTAACTCCCCAAAGTGTTGGTCCTGTCCCCACGCATATAGTGATTTTTTAAACATGTTTTTCCACTGTCCTTTTGTTAACTCTTTTTGGTCTCGTATTTGGTTGAAATTGAATGAAATTTTATCAACAAATGTCCCCTTCGATATCAAACATGTTTTTTTAGGCAGCTGTTCGTCTGTTTGGACTACTCATAGTAATGTGGGTAAATTTATCGATTTGTTTATAGCCATTACTTTTCAGATTATAACTACCAATTGGAAGGATACTTCAAAAATTTAGTTTCAAGCCTGGTGGAATTTACTTTGTCACCATCATAGACTGGACCGAGCTTATGCCACTTCCACAGCTTTGTTGATCAAAAAGACTTGCTGTGGTTACCACTAACTTCTTTTCTTTCCAGGTTGAATACTTGATTTTGTTTATACAAAAACACTTATTTCAAGTTCAACATATTTTATATTTCTAATCTTCTCTATCTTCTGTCTTATTCTTTATCTCTTTGCATACTCCTTTTAATGGATTTGCATACCCATCTCTATCCCCCTCTTCTTACTCTTTCTCTCTTCTCTCTTTTTCTTCTCTCTCTTTTTCTTTTAAAAATCATTAAAATGCATTTGGTCTTTGTACAGGTTTTACTCTTAGAGGATGTTGTTTTCTTTTTACTCCTTAATTATTCATCCTATTGCTATATGACTTTGTACTGATGTTTTACTTTGTTTATTACTTCAATAAAGCATTCTAAACTTAAAAAATAAGTTGAGTTCCAACGTGTTGGCACCTCCTGGATGAGTGCTTTGACTGGCATTCTATGCTCACGTTGAATGATCCTCAGCTGCTTCCGGGCTTTAAAAAATGGCTGAAATGTGTGCATATTCTTCTGCAGGTGGTCAGTAAGTTGCTGACTCGGTCTTCTTTTTTCAGAACGTTTTGAACAATAACGTTAATGCAGTGCGCCAAACACAGGACCCTGAAATAGCCACTATCGTACATGGCCCTAACTATATCACTGCCATTGTCCGTGGCAACAAAACCAATGTTAAGCCCTCTTGGGCGCAGCCATTCAAAGACCTTGCTGTTAAACTCTTCCAAAATGTTTGCAGCAGTATGAGATTTCTCCATGGCGAACATGGCTACAGTTGCATGTTTACAAGTGGCATTAAAAATCTCAGCAGTGCCAACACCTGCAGATATCTTTTCTCTAACCCCTACAAAAGAGATCCAGTGTGCAGTGATGCACATGTAATCAGTGGCTTGGCAACTGGTCCACATGTCTGTTGGCAGGTGGATATTGTGAACAGCACTCTGCTACAAAGCTTGTCCACCAATTCCAGCACGTCGTGATGTAGTGCTGGAACAGCAACTCTGGCGAAATAGGACAGGCTGGGAACCTTCCATTTTGGGCAGATGGCTGTCACAAATTCAAGGAAACCCACCCCTTCCACAAAAGAAAAAGGGAGAAGGTCCAGCGCTAACATTTTAGCCAGCTTCGCATTGTACAAACGTGCCGTTGGGTGGGTGCGTTTGTACTGCCCCTCCGACCTAAGCATGCTGACAATGGTAGGCTGGATTTTTTTCCTTTCAGGTGCAGCTGATGCAGGTGACTTCTTGAACCCAGTTAGGCTCAATGACGCACTTGTTTTCATTGCGGTACTCTGTTGACTTGGTGTCTCAGCCTGACTCTTACTACGGTGCCACTGAGATGTTGCTGAGGATGTGAGCGGTACCACTACACTGCTGGGGACAGGGCTACTTTGTGTACCAGAGAAAATGTCTCCCTCTTGTTCACCTTCCACCGCGATCATATCTTCTTCTACTTCTTCATCCCCACCAACAGCAATGGGCGCAGTTGTTCTTTTTTGTGCGCTAAGTAGGTGCGCCTCCCACTGGATCATGTGATGTTTTTTCAGATGGGTTGTTTGGCCTCCGGTACCATAGTTTGTACCAAGCTTACCCCGACTAACACCTTGTCGACAAATTGAGCATATAGCAACGTTCTCCTCCTTACTGCTGACCGAAAAGAAGTCCCAAACTGGGGAGGTGAACTTTCTTGTGCTGCTGGAGGTGCCACTTGCAATGCCGGATGAACTGGAGTATGTGCCTGGAATTTGACTCTGTGCAGTTACAGTACCACTACCTACTGAGGTGGTGGTTGTGCTGGATGTAGGTCCCTGCCGGGCCTTTGAAAATGCAAATATGGAAGCTGGAGGTCGTGTTGGTGTTACCTGTATTGGTGGTATCCGTGCCACATCCCTCACAGCAATTTGGGATGGGGTAATAATAATGTAGGTCTCCATCTCCACTGGTGCGGGAGTTATCTTCATGATGACTGGCTCGTCATCATCCTCCTCTTCTACAACTTCCTCCATAACTCTAAGGCTTTCTGGAACCTTCCTTTTCCTTAGCCTTGTCGCGTGGCGTGCCTCACTCTCAGACTGAGCTGGTGGGTTCCAAGTGGTATCTAGATCATCAGAAGGGGGGCTTGAAGAAGAAGTTGATGGACTAACCCTCCTTTTCCTTGCTGGGGATCTGGAAGACAATGGATCTTCTGAAAGAGTGACTTGGTCTTCTTCCTCTGCAGGAAGCTCGATTTCCTGAACTGCCCCTTCTTCGGGAGGAACAACTACTATTGTGGGCTGTTGTTGCGGCTGTTGTTGCGGCTGTTGTTGCGGCTGTTGTTCTGGCTGTTGTTCAGGCTGTTGTTCCGGCTGTTGTTGCGGCTGTTGTTCCGGCTGTTGTTCCAGCTGTTGTTCTGGCTGTTGTTCTGGCTGTTGTTGCCCACTTATCTGCTGAGTTTCCGCCTGCGTTGATTGGGTACTACTTTGCGATAATGACATTTCAACATCACTGCTCGTTGGCGTTTGCGCAAGTAGACTGGCTACCTCTGCGACACTCATGGGCTTGGGCCTAGGTTGGTGGGGTGGGCCCGCTGATGCGGAGGTGCTGCCCCCAGCTTGGTCCCCGGACACCGCTGATGCAGGCGTAATTTTTTGTTTCCCAAAAAACATCTTGGGCGGCACACCAGTCTTGGTAAGTGGCAGTGCCACTTCCTTCTTCTGTTCCTTTTTCTCACTGGCAACTTTCTTGGCACTGGAGGACCTGGCACCTTTCTTTGGGGCCATCTTATTCTTCCGATGGCAGCAGGACGCAGGTGCACAAGTTGCAGAGATGTCTGTGGTCACACGTCACGTGACGTCGTGCGCAGCAGGACTTCTGTCTGGCAGTACAACGGGTGATGATGACACCTCCTCCTCAGTCTTTTGTGCACCTAAAAGCAAAGAAGCCAGAAGAACATCACTGAAATGTCGCATTTGTTGTTGTGGTTCAATTACTACCAGTACAAACAAACAAATATAATATATAACTTTGTGTGTGGTGGTCACACATGTAAGTGTTATATTATTACATTTTATTAACTCTGTTTAAGTTATAAAAAAACAGAACAGTGTAGCCATTTGTGAGACTTTGACAACAAGGGCTTTCATGGTATACTGTGTACACTCAGGAAGGATAGGAAAGAAGAAGAACAAAAACAAAAATACAAATGTAATGGAAGTGGAACCTGTTTGGCATTAATTTGCGTGTCACGTCATTCAGGGAGCTGCAGCTGGCAAAGGGGATGGAAGCAGTAAGCCAAGAGGAACAAAGGAAACACATGCAGGCCTATATGGCAAAAGCAGCACACTACTAAACTACCACCACAAAATGGCCACCAGCCACATGGTCACTCACAGTCACAACAAGCAGGAGGCCTGGAAAACAATGAACTCAAGCAGGCCTATATGGCCAGACAAAGGAGGCATGCTAAACAACACAGCTTTAATACAAAAATGCAAAAACGAAAATCCACAGGGCTAAAAAAGGTTGGAAAGTTATGCAGCAACCACACCACACACACACACATCCAACAAAGGCATTTATTTAACACACACCAAAAAAGTGAAATACCCCCCCAAAAAAACACATTTTGCAATTCAATCCAATACCATCCATGCCCTAAATGATGTTTAAATTCAACAGACACCACAGAGACAGTTGTTTCATGCACCCATGAGTAGCTCTGGGCCTACTGGCTGAAAGGCCTATTGGCAGACTAGGCCACAAGCTTGCAGGCCTATGGCAAAAGCACACTGGCTGGCTCCACAAAATGGCCGCCAGCCACATGGCCAGGCCACCCACAACAACAAGAAAGGGAAGACAGACAATGCAGGCCTATGGCAAAAGCACACTGCCTGGCTACAAAATGGCCACCAGCCACATGGCCAGGCCCACAACAACAAGAAAGGGAAGACAGACAATGCAGGCCTATGGCAAAAGCACACTGCCTGGCTTCAAAATGGCCACCAGCCACATGGTCAGGCCCACAACAACAAGAAAGGGAAGACAGACAATGCAGGCATATGGCAAAAGCACACTGCCTGGCTTCAAAATGGCCACCAGCCACATGGCCAGGCCCACAACAACAAGAAGCCTAGGCCAAAAGGAACAAAGGAAACACATGCAGGCCTATATGGCAAAAGCAGCACACTACTAAACTACCCCCACAAAATGGACACCAGCCACATGGTCACTCACAGTCACAACAAGCAGGAGGCCTGGAAAACAATGAACTGAAACAGGCCTATAATGGCCAGGCAAAGGAGGCATGCTAAACAACACAGCTTTAATGCAATAAAATACAAAAACGAAAATCCACAGGGCTAAACAAGGTGTGCAAGTTACACAACAACCACACCACACACACACACACAACAAAGGCATTTATTTAACACACACCAAAAAAGTGAAATACCCCAAAAATACACATTTTGCAATTCAATACAATGCCATCCATGCCCTAAATGATGTTTAAATTCAACAGACACCACAGAAACAGTTGTCTCATGCACCCATGAGTAGCTCTGGGCCTACTGGCTACCCACAATAAATTTTAAAAAAATGATGAAAAGTACTTAAAATATAGTTGCAGCAACTGGAATGCCCCAATCAAACAACACCAACTTACTTGTAAAATCTCAAATCCAAAAGTCCTCAAATCCAATGATATATGATGCAGCAGACACAAAGAGTGATCCTTCCAGCTCCAAATCCAAATGAAAGAGAACAGGACATGGACAAAGCACTGGGAGGAGCCTGCTGGACAGGAACAGGAAGTTGGAGACTCTGGGGCACTTCCTTCCTCTCCAAAAAAAAGTAAAAAAAAGAAAAAGGACTCCTTGCACAAAAAAGTACAGCCAAATGTCAATCTGAGGAGTTTTTTTCATCCAAATCATCATTTTCGAGAAGGTTTTATGCTGCTCGAGAGATATTGTTCTCCAGATTGCAAATTTTGCGTGTTCGGCATCGCGAGCTTCACTGAACGTCCGCTGGAAGTCAGATGGCGCGTCCGAATGACGTGTTCGCGATGGCACACTCTCGTGGGACCGTGCAGCCGGCTACCAAATCTCGTGGCGCACGCGAACGGATAGGAAATCTCGTCGGCGAACGCAGGGATCCCAGTAAGTCGCTACCGCGCGCTCATTTTGAAAGCTCGAATAAGAAAAAAACTCTGCTACGCTGCAGAGAGCAGAGTTTTCGGTAACTCCGCGTTCTACGCGGAACGCGGAGTTGCCAAAAGTCCGCAAACTCCAAGAGCGGAGCGGATTTTACCGCCCAAGGTTAGATGTAATCTTATACTCAAGGCTATTGCTAAAGACTTTTATCCTACCACGTAAAAATACTTTCCCAAACTATGGGTAGGTGTAGTAAGACAGTGGACAGGCCAATACACTCCCAGTTCTCCCCGGAACAGATCTAAGGTTTGCATTTGTCTAACTGCACAAACCCCACAAAACAAATTTTCAAAGCATAACTGCAAAATGATAGCCCAATTGTGCATGATCAAGCCCAATCTGGCAACACTGCCTCAGACACTCTACTGGTCACACAGGGGCCATGGTGTCATTCCCTATTCAAAGCATTTGCTGCCATATTCCTGACAGCAGACTGGTCACAGATAGGGGGCCAGCGTACAATTGGGCACACTCACATAGCAAATGAACAAGACTTAACATTGCCTGATTTGCAATGCCCAAAAGAAAAGCAATTTACAAAAGCAACACTCATCTCAGTGCACTCAATGACACACACTCCTTTACACACACTGTCCTGTAATGACAACAGAACACACACATGCACTGGTCTGTGGAAAGAGCCAATACACAAACAACACAGCATTCATCCCACTCATACTCATGACCTATTCACATACCATTACATTCCACAACAATGATAGCTCGACATGAGGGGGCCTCACACCTATCAAGGGCCATGGTTTGGCCACTGACAGCGCTGCACACGCACAAAGCAGTGTGCTCACACCACTACAACCAGGGACACCCATATCTGACCTCACTTTCAGGAACAACAATATCACAATTCACGACAGCACACAGATCACTCTCCATTATCCATGAGTTACTCCTAAAATGCCCCTCATTACACTCTCACACTTCACATGCATTCCAATGAAGATCCACAGGTCCAGAAAATCTGCTACTAGGAGTAACTTTCCTATCACCACACTGTACACTCATGACACAGCAGACCAAACAGCGAGTACCTGTACATATCAAGGTGCCAATAACACACATACTGACTAAGCTTCCACACTCACTCCACATCAACACACTAAAGGCTATCATATCCTGAGATAGCATACATGAAACATCTAAGCAGTTGGCCAAGCAATATATAACACCCCCACCCTAGAGCATCAAGCTAGTGGAAATGTCTTGACTTCCACATCCATGCCGCAAAGAAATCTACAGTGAGCCTGTATGCAACATCTCAAACACCAAACCCCCACTCACATGTAAATTGCTCACCCTATGTCTACACAAATCACTATGGACAGGCCAACACAAACCAATCAAACATCTGTGTCCACCTCACAAGCCCTTTCTGTACAGTCTGCATGCAACAGTCCTTACTTACTGCACATCCTCACAAATGACAGAGCATGCATCTCATGGCACAACCTTAAATGCAACTTCACATACGTCACAGCCTCATCTACAACAAACATCAGGTTGGATGGCAGGGGCTCAGCAAACACCTCTACATTGCTGATATCACCTACTGCTCCTCCACTCCAACAACTACATGTGCAAGGGATAAGCGTAGAGGACAGTTTTGCAAAATGAAGTGTACTACACTGGATTTGCCTTCACTGGAATGTAGTAGAGTAGAATGGAATAATTTGGAGTGGCAAACTAGGGCAGAATAAATTGTGCCACAGTATAGTGGCACACACTGGAGTGGCATGTAGTGGAGTGTCAAACACTGGAACGGCAGACAGTGGAACGGTGTAGAGTGGAGTAGTGTAGATAGGAGTTTTGTCCAGGGGTGTGGTGTACAATGCAATAGTACATAGTGGAGTATTTCATATTGGAGTGGCGTCCAATTGAATTGTGTAGACTGTAGTGTCATACAGTGGTGACAGGTACACTGTAACAGCATACAGTGGAGTAGCGTACACTGGACTGGTGTACAGGACTGGTATGGAGTGTAATAGCATATAGTGAAGTTAATACAATGTTATGTGACATGAATGTATGAGAAATGGCAGCAATGAAACTATGTGGTGCAGAGTTAGTCAGCACAGTGAATTCTCATGTACAGAGGAAAGGCTGAAAAATGTTATATCCACTCCCCATTGTCTCACACATTGGAGCAACACACTCTCCCTACTCCCAGCTAATGTGGCCCACAAGTATCTGGACCCTAGTGCGGCAAGGTCACAAGGACACACTGCACATGGTACCTTCAGCAACATCCCCATGTACATACAACCTGTTGCCTGTGATTGAGATTGGCACAAACCATGCCCTCACCAACTGGCATGTACATGTGTGAAAAGTTGAAGCCCAAGTCCACAATACACATTCCTGCAGCTGCATTTCCCATGACAATAATCATGCATTGGTTATCAAGTTCACACATGGAAATGTACACATGTGCTCGTGAAGCCATACATATCAAAAATAACTGTACACCTACCCAAGTGTCTACACATCAAATGTAATCATTCACATATGAGGCACCCTGTCCACCACACAAGTCATACAGTAAAGCCAAATTGCTTGTGTTGATGTAGAAGAAGCAAAGATGCCATGTGTACCAAAGCAGAGCCCAGACAAGGCAATGTATAGTCCAAGAGTAGCCCATCACAGATATGATTTATGTACCCATTTACCCTCTGATTCAATAAGCACACTACCTGCTCAAAGATCTGGGGACACCTGCAACTGCAAATGAATTATATGCCACAGTGACAGTGGTACTACTGGACTGGAACAGTTCACCATATACACATACATTGTCCAGCTTCATTAGCAAGCCCAGCGACAAAGGTCAGAGACAAAATATAGCTTTAATCAACAATATAATCTCTTAGATAAAGTGAAAAACAACAAGGCCAATGGCCAGTCTAAATATAAGTCAGCACATGTGCGCTGGAAAACTTGCCGCACAGTTAACTGACAGGGAAACCTCCCCAGGATAGGGGCATCAAATGGGCACTCCAGGCACTGCTTACGGGGGATATGGGTGGGAAGGGGGAGGCTGGCTCAATCCTTGTGAGGACTGGTGCTGGGAGGGGGAGGGCTGGCTGTGGTAGTGAGATGACTTGATCTGGGAGGGGGAGGGCTGGCTGGGGTAGTGGTAGGACTGGACCTGGGAGGGGGAGGGCTGCCTGGGGCAGAGGGAGTACTGGACCTGGCTGGGGAGGGCTGGGTTTGGTATGGGGAGGGCTGGGCTTCTCTAATTTTGGAATGTGATAACCCCGAAGATAACTCTGGGGATTGAAAATTGAGGTGCCTATATTAGCCACCTTCTTCTCAGGATGTAGGGGTTCTTTTTTGACATTTTCCTGATTTTGGTGTGGGATCAGGTGGGTGGATCTTTTCCCCTTCCTCCCCTGTTGGGAGGAGACTTCCTCTGCATGTTTGCTGGGGCCACCCTTCTCAGGGGGGGTGGCTGGAAGTGGAAGGTGGAGTTTTGGGCAAGCCAGCCCTCTTAACTCTGGGAGGGGGGGCAGCAGTGGCAGGGCACACAGGGTAAGGGTCTTTAAAGATGTGGGAGGAGGTGCGGTGATGGGTGGTGTTTTGGAGGGAGAGGAATCTGAGGTCTGAGACGTGGATGCATGTTTTCGGTGTGTGTCTCTGAGTGTCCTGGGATGGTGTTGTCGGTGTTGTGTCTTGTGTGCTTGAAGTGTGTGTTGTGCATGGTATGGTGTGTGTCTGTGTTTCTTGAAGTGGCGCTGATGTGTGCTGCGTGTGGATGTCTGGGTGCCTGTGTGTTCAGGTATACGTGTACTCTGGTCAGGTGGGGGCATTTTGAGGGTGGAGGGGGAAGGGACAGGAGCTGGGTTGGGAGGTTGGTAGGTCTGGATGGCTGCTGTCAGTGTGGAGACCAGAGACTCGACAGATCTCTGCAGGTCAGCCATGTCCGAATGAATGCCCTCCAGAAATGCAACGACTTGGGGCAACTTGTTGCCATGATCCTGGAGGGCATTCAGGACTGAAGTCTGACCCACAGAGATCTGCTTCAGGACGTCTATGGCCTCCACACTGAGAGCAGCAGGGGAGACAGGGGCAGGGGCAGGGTGCCTGGGGGGAAGGAGACTCTACCCCTCTTAGGGGAGCGGGCCCAGATAGTAGGTTGGGGAGCAGCATAGAGGGTGAACACAGGACGTGGTTTGGTGGATGGAGATACAGATGATGAGCTTCCTTGGTCCACCAACACTATGGCATCACCACTGGAGTGTGACATCGTGGAGTTTGGTGTTTCACCTCCTGTCTCCTCCAGGGTACTCCTGTCTCCCTCCGAGGCACTGGTCCACTCCGTGTTGCTCAACTCCCGGGGACCACTCCTGCCAGCTGCTTCTCCAATGGTGTCAGCCCCTCTCCTTCCCTGCCCTCGGTTGATGCTGTAACAGAAGGAGACATAGGTTCAATACAGTGGCCTTGGCACAAATATGAAATCAAATACAAAATCCAACTCTTTACATATCAGAATGGGAAATTACTTGTACAAGTACTGGCTGCATCAGCACAACCTTTGGCATGATAACTAGATGTATTGACACATGCCATGTGTACATTCATGCAACATGATGTGTTGACAATGCCAAATCCCATTGCATGTGCCAACATATACATCTCACATCCTATTGTGTGTAGCAACATCTACTTGCTTCCTCTCAAATTAGCTACACATCCAATGGTGTAGTGTCCCTCTGACATTATTATGAAATGCCATAACCACCGCACATACAAACTGAGACATGCAAATAGGTAAATTACCTTACATACATACACCAATATGTCTAAGTACTGCAGAACACCTACTTGGGATCAGTGGTTTCACAATCCAAATGCGTCATTGACATGGAAGTGGACACCACACCTAAATCACACCCCCATTTCATCATGCTCACTGCTGTCCACTGCCAGATGATGCAATTGAGACATACACATCAGCGGACTTGCTATGTGTCACATGTAGTATGGATAACTGTAACTAAGCACCATGTACAAGTGTTAACAAAGAACAAGGCACATTAGCCTGTCTAGATCAATCTCAGCCAAGGGCCTTGCATGTGAGCAGAAATTTTACACAAAACATATGTCCATGTCAGGGCAAACCTTGAAGGACAGAAGTCATCAGAATGAATCTATCTGTGAAGATGAGAGTGGCCTCCACAAGGACAGGGAATGTGTGGTCATCCCCTTTGGTTTTGCTAAGTTCGCCCTAAGTTGGCAGGGTATGCTCAGACGTGGGTCCCTTGCTCACTTTGCCACTGGATTCAAGATAGCCTGGCTGATGAGGGTTATGAACCCGAAACCGGTCCCAGGATGCTTGTTTCCGGTCCAGGGAAGACATGGCTTGGCAGGTCGGGCTGCACTGTTCCCATGAGGCACAGGGTCAGACTGATTTGCATATGGCCATGTCTGAACTGGGGTGGCGGAGTGAGCTAAAGAATGATGATGGATTAAACCCAGATCAGTTGACTGGGGTGAGTGCTTGCACTGTTCAACACTCCGTCCATCATACCCTTTGGTTTTGCAATGTGTGGTCAAAGCCATTGTCTGGTGTCTGTCATCCCTATGTTGTGCTGACTGCTGACACACAGGGCAAATTAATGACTCAAGAGCTCACTCCATGATGCAAGTCAGTTTGCCACAACTTGACCGAGCACTGATGCACATGTACACCCCTCCTCAATGCACACACAGTAAGCACTGCCACTCAGATTAACATTGTCTGACTTGCTTGCAATGTACAGTACATTACTTTTGAAATATACCATGATTTCATACACACTGATCCCATCCAACCATGTCAACCCTTAGGGATAAATACATTCACCCAATACAAACATACTGCTCCATTGCATCAACCTTACACTGTCTGCCCATCACAAAGATATATTGCCATGTACACTATGTCCAATTTGACATCACCTATTGCATAACTGTTTTCATTACCATCTACACCATCAGCACATGTGTGCAGCTGCTGTGATTGTGCCAGGTAAACAACTATTGTGATGCCATCCAGCAGATAGGCAACTCAAGGTTAAGCTGTGATGCTGTCATCTGTATCATTTGGCTCTACACAACACATAGGACAAGTGTATCCTCTGCCAACTCGTTGCACCCTGAGTGCTCAATTGGCCATGTCGCAAGCCACTGCCACATCATCACATGAGTCTCAATACTCTGGTAGCCACCCTGCACACAAAAGGATGACACGTGTACTGAGCTAGACAATTCACACCCTTCTTTTCAAGTGTCTGAATGGGTCAGTTCAGACATCATTCTCCAGATAGGCTCTGCAAACATGGTAAGATTTGTTTGGTTGACACTGCCCATGTCAATGATACATAAAGTTGAAACAGTTGTATACACCCGGCACCTCCTGCCATTCCTACACAATCAACTTTCAACAGATTGCAAGATAAATGAGACAACTCCAAGCTTCCTGGGTTGATGATGGCTGGAATAAAGGTACAGTCATGCACAAAGTCACACTCAACCCAATACTCACCCCAACTTGCTGCTGTTTGGCCCTCAAACGTCTATCCAGCTCAGGCTTGGTCACCGCCAGAATGTGGGCCATTAGGGGGGTCAAGGTCCAGCGCGCCAACCTGCCACTTCAAGGGGCCAGCCCCAGCCTCATCTCTGCGACGTTCTTGCTGAGGCGGCAAATGTCGTCCCACCTCTTGTAGCAGTGGGTACTGTGCCGGTTGGAGACCCCCAGGGTCCGCACCTTCCGGGCGATGCCCTTCCAGATGACCTTGTGCTGATGGACTTTGAGCTGTAGGCATGGGAGACATGTACAAAAAGATTTTTCAACAATATGTAGTGGACCTTTGTGTGCCAGTTTATAAGAAAATCAACACATAACACATTGTTCCATGGACAGCATAGTCATATAGGCATGCTAATCTCTGATCAAGCTTAATAAGTACAATGGCAATGTCTGTGACGATGGACCTACTACCTGCTCATAACATACACATGCTGAGGCTGGCCATTAGATCAGGGTGAGCAAGGACATCCTTTGTGTTGCATTATGTGAGTGACCACGACAGACATGACACTGTAATTAATACCTGTTAGAAACACTCACCTTGTCTTACACTACAAACAAAATTACATCCAGGCCCATTGCATGGCATCACGTGGTACAGAGGGCACAGTAAGGTACATGACACAACATTCACTCACTAAGGTGACAAGGTTAACGTCTGTAATGTGTAAAAATGATAGCTATACCTGTTTGGGTCCAAATAGGAGGGTGCACTACTCGGATGGCTAACCAAGTCAGTTGTGAGATGTGGACTCTAAACATTGTGCATTCACAGGACAGCCCTTTTGCCAATTTTGACACTGAAACTGGGATGCCATAACAATACTCACCTGCATGCGGAATGTGAATGGTGACACAGTACATACACATATGATCCTCACCAAAATGTGATACCAATAGTAGGATTACATCTCCACTGTACATGTCTCAGCTGTATAATTGTGAGTTCAAATAAATCTAGACATATACATGCCTTGTTCTCTTGGGCAGGCAGCACTCATCTCCATTGTTCCCCTGTATCCCTACTTGTCTTACCTTTACTGTACCGTCAGCGCAATAGACATGTCCCATCTCAATTATGTTGACGTAGTAAGTTTGATGTTGATTTATAAACTGCTCACAGGGAGCAGGTGCAAAAAGTGTAAATTGGCACAGACATCAGTGTAACTGTACAATTTGAAAACCTCATTCTGTCTAACTCCTCATTGCATGCAGTCAGGGATCATGGGGAAGAAGGCTCTACACACCCTTGCACCTTAACTGTGAAGTCATAATGCAAGTCAAACTAGCGAACCTGATTCAGATCCATGCAGAAAAAGCATAGCTGAGATAAAAGTATCAAGGAGAGCTACACTGCTCACAATTATGTCATCCTCTCCACAGACTTAATTGCAACATATGGAATGTCATGTATGGGCCATGTAGTGGTCCTACAGTAAAGGCATCAACATTAGCTTGCACTCTGAGGCACATATTACTGTACAATTACATGAGCTAACGATTCCCATGAATCAAGATTATGCACACATTCACTTACCAGTACCTCTGGTGCACCATATAGCAACCCTGTACTGGCCAAAGAACTCGTCCACCCGGAGCTCCAGCTCCTCTCTCTGGGGTGAAGGGACGGGCCCTTACCTACTCAGTACGAGCCATGAGTGCTCCCAGAGATGACAAACAGCAACAGGTGATGGGGAGGTATAGCAAGCAGCAGTGTCTGTAGGCAAGTGACAAGTTTGCCCATTTGTCACCTATAAATAGGTCACTAGTGTGGTTTCAGTGGTAGGCCGCCATTGCCATTGGTCTGCCTGTGTCGCATACTACAGTTGTGTCCAATGGCATTGTCTTCCATGGCTGAGCACACCTACCATGATTTTCGAATCTAAGAATGCCGGTGGCGACGACATATCCCATTGGCTGCGATGTTATTCGCATAGGCAGTGTCACACCGCGGGTTCAGAATCTCGCCACTGCATCGCTGGCATTTTACAATTGTCTCCAACGGCCATGACCGCTGTGGTTGACACCTACCATGTGGGTCACACCATCTGGCATTTGTGGTTCTTGAGTAACAAATTGCAGCATTGTGCTCCACACAAAATCAGACATCAAGGGCACCTTGTGAGGGGACCCAATAGTGTGACATTAATTTTTTTCTCATCTGACACCTGAAATAGCTGTTCCCAGAGGTTTGTAACATTGCTTTGCCCTTCCTCACAAGTCACTGTAATCCATGTGTGCATGGACAAACATTACCAGTGATGTTGTGTTTCCTTGTGAATGTGGCAAGGTGTGTAATGCAGACTTCTGATGTACACAGTGCTGTAAAATACTGATGTCTTGTCCTGTTTGGAGTTAATGACGTACTGTACGGATGATGTTGTGCATCATTTCCATCAAGGTGTGTCATGTTAAGAGACAACAGGTATATCCATCTCAGGACAAATGCTGTGTGCCACCTGTGATGCGTTCACTACTCACATGACTGAGTATCCATGAATTTGCAATGTACCATATGTCTGTCACCTATGCCATTGAGCCCATTCTGATAGTTTGTATGTACGTCTTGTCAACCTCATTAACTACATGATGACAATGTATCTATAGAGGTCACACGTGCATGACACTGAATCCACATGACTGTTCATCTTTTGCTGGTCTGAGTCATCATGTACGCTGTATCCAACATCTTATCTTTTCTTATTTCCACACATGTGTACCCTGCCAGTGGGAGAAGGAGACAAGCATCTATCTATCGGCCTTTTCCAGACCTGTTGCCCATGGAGGAGTGAGAAATCATAAAGAAGTTCTGACTCAATCGCCAGACAATTCAGAAGCTATGTCCCCAGTTGGCAACTCAGATAAGGGCTCCCAGAACCTATCTCACAGCTCTGACCCCAACAGTGAAGGTGCTGCCACCCTGCATTCCTTTGCAACTGGTTCATTTCAGTACACAGTGGCTACATCAGGTGGCTGACCAAGTTCAAGTTTTATTTATTTGCATAGTTAATTAAAACCGTTGCAATACAAAAATAACTTCATTTAAAATCGATTAAACATATAAAAAACTCCATACTTCGTATATCTTGTATTTATAATTCTTTCTAAAATCTGCACTGTAATCAAACAAATGTGGAGACAAGTTTCCCTGGCCACATTGTTTTTTACTTTGCACATATTATTTATAGGTTAAGGTGCTTAATTCCAGTCCATACTTCTCTTCACTGACTGTGCCAGAGTTCTATAAAGTGCAAAGAAGTGCTATCCGATTGAATAAAGTGCATTAGTGCCAAGCAGAGAGCATCCTCTTCAAGACTTCATGTTTAGGGTTGCAACTGTTTATAAACTACTGTAATCATTTTCAGTTATTATATTGGCATTTCCTTAGGAACTTTACTAGACAGCAGCTCTGTGGTAGTTCATTAAGGGCAAAAATACTTAGTTCCAGTCCTTGTGCCCGTGTTCAGCTAGAAGTGCTTTCAACTTTGAAAAAGTGCTTTAGTGCCAGGAGTAGAAAGTATGTAAAAGGGACATCTTCAAGCCACCTCTTGATCTTGCATTTGTTCCTTACGACTAGATTGTTCAGTAACTATAATGCTGGCATTTTCTTTTCACATAGCCCCAGGAACTTCACTAAACAGCAGTTCAATTGTGGGTCGTTAGATGCAAAACATGCCAGCACTGCTTGTCTCCTGGTGCATACCCCTCGCTGATTAAATTGGTGTTTTAGCAGTTGTTTCCGTTCTTGTGAAAGTTCTTTACAAGAACATAGTAGATGCAGCAGATCTTCTGGCGCTGAGCCGCATAAGCGGCATGTAGAGCCCGCTTTCTCCTTTTGCCAGGGTGGAAGATGCTGTATACAGGGTATCAGACCAAGTCTATACTTCAAAAAACTGATTTTTATAGTTTTAGCATAGCCCAGGTTAAAATAATTTTGAGCTACTGGCTCCGTATAAGTATTCAGAGTCATCCATCCATGAGCCCTTTCCGAAAGAGATTCTTTGTCCTCCACACATGAGAGATATTTGACCTTCTTCCAGACCTGTTGACCATGGAGGAGCGAGAAATCATAAAGAAGTTCTGACTCAATCCCCAGACAATTCAGGAGCTATGTCCCCAGTTGGCACCTCAGATACGTCCCCACAGAACCTATCTCACAGCTCTGGCCCCAACAGTGAAGGTGCTGCCACCCTGCATTCCTTTGCAACTGGTTCATTTCAGTACACAGTGGCTACATCAGGTGGGATGTCACAACCGATGTTCAGTATGGTGTTGCGTGATGTCCAGTCTGCATTGATGATACACATGGACAGTTATATACATTACCCAAGAAGAGAAGAATTGACAACTGTGAAAGGTGACTTTTATGACCTAGGTCGCATGCCACATGTTGTAGGAGCCATCAATGGCACACACATTGGCCTTGTTCTACCTCAGGCACGTGAGCAAATCTATAGCAGATTTGACCATTTCACATGTCTGTGCCAAATTCCCAGGGTCTGCCCATGACTCCTATATCATGTGGAACAGCATACCCCAGTTGATGTCACATCTTCAACCGGAGAGGGCATGGCTTGTTGGTGAGTGAGATGTGTCAATATTTTGAGTTTGTGTGTGACATGCTGTCCTCATCAAAAATATTGATTCTGAATGCACATCTGTGTGTCTCACAACTAGGCGACTCAGCGTATCCAAACCGTCCTTGGTTGCTGACCCCACTGAGAAATCCAACAACGTCAGGTGAAGTCCGCTTCAATGAGGCCCATGGGAGGACACATCGGGTAGTGGAGCGGACGTTTGGACTCCTGAAGGCCAGATTCCCCTGTTTGGAGAAGACCGGTGGAGTCCTCCTCTACTCACCCAAGCAGATGTGTCAGATCACAGTTGCCTGCTGCATGCTCCACAACCTTGCATTGCGCAAGGTGATCCCTCTGATTGTGGAGGATGGGGAGCCGCAGGAGCCCCTGGGTGAGAATCCCGACATGGACAGTGAAGATGATAGTGGCGAAGAGGAAGGTCTTGACCTGCGTCAACAGCTCATCAACAACTACTTCCCTTGAATGTAAGTATGCAGTAAGATGGCATGACTGTGACAGTTGTATTTGCTGTTGTGGTGAAGCAGTGAGGATGTGGTGGGCTGCTGACTGTTTGGGGTGTGCAACTGTGGGCTACTTTGTGCAGAGCTGTCATTGGATGAGCTCTTAACTGATGTATATGTTTAAGGTGTAGGTATGTGTTGTCCGATCGGATCCTTGTACTGTGTACTCCAGGAGTGGAGTGTAGTTGTTGTGACATCATTGAACTGCTCAATGAAATTTCCTTGTTGTGTCATTGTATGTCCCTTCGCCCTGTCACTTTCAATATGTCAGTGTATTGACATCATCTGCAGAATGATGCTGTTCTGCCAGGCAAAATGGACGTGAGGTGTCCCTGGGAATGTTTGACCCTGACTTTGTGAGTACAAATCAGGTTTGCAAGCAACTTGCACAGCGATAGGATGGATGTTTCAGGTACAACTTTCTATTTCTCATGTGTTGTGTGTTGGTGCATAGCCTATGTGTTCCATCGTGTTCTTCATCACATTGTGTCTGTGGACCAATACATGTTTGTAAATGTTCACCTAGGTTTATACCTCTCTGTGGGCGAACTGGATGTAGGTGTCCATGTGTGTCATTATTGAATGCCACAGATATCATGTGGCAACACGTACACATGTCCTAAGTATATCCAGAAGATGCGGCCACACCTGTTTGGAGTGTACCAGTGCAGAGTTGCAGGTTTGCCCCGCGTTGCTGTAACTGTTTGGCTGTGTGAAGTCTCTTGTGGCCTACTTGACATGTCTGCGGCTGCACTAATGATACATCAGTGTGATTACTCCGGCATTGGACAGTGCATAATGTTTACTAAACATACTTGTATCTGGGATGTTGATATGTGTAAACTGTGGTACTGCATGTTCCACTAGTGACAGATATGTAATGTCACTGTGTGGATGTGCTTCTCCTCCTAAGCACCCACAGGTGTTACACAGTAATAAGGATATGTGTGTACTTTAGACTTCAATGTCTGTTGATGTTGAGATGTTTGGTATACTCTTCTGCAATGTTAGCTTGCACTGCACCTAGTGACTGCCTAAATTGCTTTGCACATGATGTCTTCTGGTGGTACAGTCGCAGTCAAGTGCATATAGTAGTTAATGGGAAGAAATACAACTTAGACAAAAAAGGGATGTGTGATAGGTGTATTTATTTAGGTGCATATAGTGACTTCAACAAAGTGATTAACAGTGGGAAGGTGAACATAGAGTGGTGAAGTTGCCAGTGATGGTAAAGGAACACATTAGAGTTGTTATCACATTTGGAGAAGTCCACAGTCCAACAAACTCCTGCCATCAGATTGGAAATGTGTGACACGATAGTCTACAAAGTCATTGTTCTGCGCACAGCTGGTGACATTATGGGTGGCTCTGCTTCGTGGCTTGGGTTGGTGCATTGCCACTTGATTCTCCCGTTGGGTTTCTCGGACGTCCCCGCTTACGTTTGGGGGGGTTCCGCTGCTGCAGGCTCTGAGGTGTCTGAGGACGCAGCATGTGACCGGTCCTCCCTGCCTGTGGCAGCCGCAGATGTTGATGGTGTAGCTGTAGGCTGGCCACTGAATGATGATGTTGTGGGGGGAGGCGTGACTTGAGCTGCACTGATGTCCCTCAGCACCCCAATGAGCTGGCCCATGATCACAATAAGTTGTCCAAACCTGTTGTCCATTGGACCGCTGCAGCAGTTTGATCTCCCAGAGTTCCTCAATGACCTGGCCCATCTGTCCTTGGTTATTGTCATAGGCACCAAGGACTCTGACGATGGTGGCCAGGGCTTCTGTGTACAGAGGTCTCATGTACTTGGCTCCCAGTGGATCTCCCACCAGCCCTGCCCCCCCGGACCTGTGCCCTTGGCTGAGCCTGCACCCACGCACTGTCCCCTGCATCCTCAGTGAGTGTGGTGTTGGTGCTCACCTCTGGGATGGGTACTGTGGTGCAGGCAGGGGTGGTGGTGGTTGGTCCGCAGGTAGTTGGGGCAGTACTCAGCATTGTTGTGGCTGCTGTGGTGGGAGTTGTGGTGGTGGGGCCAGTGAGACCCACTGATTGTGTCCGCCCTGGCTGGCCAGAAGGGCCAGTTTGTTCCTCCACGTCCGAATGATGGGGAGATTCGGCATCTGAGAGTTCACGATCCAGGGGTAGAGAATGGCTTTGCTCAGTGGTTGGAGTCTCAGCTGCTGTTGATTGAGATCCGCTTGTTGGAGAAATATTACATTGTCAGGATGTTGAGTTGTAGGAAAGAAGGATCTGCTTCTTATGGTTACCCCCACTTTTTGCTTCATATTACACTGTTTTTGACTAGTCTGACTGGGATCCTGCTAATCAGGACCCCAGTCTATCTGCTTTCTCCCTAAACTGTTATGCCATGTACTTAGGTACACTCCAAATTGGATACTGGGGTACCCTTGTCAGTCCCTAGTATATGGTACCCATGTACCCAGGGCATAGGTACCTCAGAGGCCTACCATGGGCTGAAGCATGTATTATGCCACCCATGAGAGGCCATGCAAAATGGATCTACAGGCCTGCCATTGCAGCCTGTGTAAGTTGGTGCATGCACCACTTACTTAAGATATAGGTTTACAATATCTAAGGGTCACTACACTTAAAACCTATAAGTCACCCCTATAGCAGGCCTTGACAATCCTGAAGGCAGGGTGCTGGGTTCTAAGCGAGAGGGTGCCACTGCATGAGCAGGACACCCCTGCAGCCTACGGAGTCCATTCTCCCGGGGTTGTTAGTGCTACAGCCATTTACGACATATAGAGTGGCATTATGCAACCGCGTGATGACCAACTCTAAAACGGCTGAAAGTAACCCTATCGTGTTTGGTGTCAAACATTGTGGAATCATACCCCCACACCGGTTTTGGGAGGTATGATTCCATCCCTCAGAAACGAGCTTTGTGAGGTCCCTGGTGTTCCCGGTATCAGCCTTCTAGTCCCGGGCAGCCCAAAAGGGTTGCTGCCAACCAGAGACACATTTCTGCCCTCCTGCTGCTGAGCCAAGCTCGAGCAGGGGAAGGCAGAGCAATAGGCATCCTGTCACAGGGAGGTGTGACCACCTCCCAGACAAGATTTAGTGTATTAGGCCTGGGTGGGTGCACTTGCCAGCGACCGAAAGTAAGCATGAGGGGCACATTTGGTGTCCCTGTGCATAGTCCAGTTCAAACCAGTCCTGGGAGCTGTTGGCTCCTGCTCTGGTGCGAAACTGGACAAAGGACATGGCAGTAACCTCCCCACTGTCCTGACCCTCCCCTGGGAGGGTCCCCTGAATCTGTCCAACCCTCTCCCGTGGGTACAAAATGGCTTACCTGGCTGTAGGACCCTAGATTCGACGTGGACAAGATTCTGAACCAGAAACCACTGAAATTCGACCTTCTGGACACTCTGGACTTTGCTGGACTTTGTTTGAGCCCGACTTCGTCTCCCTCTCAGTCTGAAGCATTGTATGTGCCCATGCACCATACAGGCTCCGTGTAGGACCTGTGGAGCATCAAGTACAACTGAAGATATGTCCCTTGGAGTGGAGGAGTCACTCCCCTGCAACCGCAGGCACCATATCTCAACTGACAGGTCTGCTGCTCCTGAGCTCCTACGGACTCCGAAGGCTCCAGCAACACAGGAGGTGGGTTTCCTAGTCCCCTGGGGTCTGAGCTGCCTTCTCATTAAGTTTGAGGACAGAATCCCTCATGGGGGCTGCAATACCCGTACCCCTGTTCAATGTGTACTTTTGTAAGTGCATATGCTTGTTGGCATTCCCAAAACAAGTGCACTGGGCTACATGTAGCCCTAACCTCTGGCACCATTTCCACCAAAGAACTTCTGCCTCCTCACACTGAGTGCTCCATGGGCGGTTGCTTTGTGAAACTGCCCAAGGTCCCCTCACGACTCCTGTGCCTCCGGCCTGTGGGTCCTCTTGTGGGTCATCTTTACTTTTCTTGGGCTCCCCCAGTTGCTACAGGCCTGCCCTGACTCTCCTGTGTGTGGTGAGTCTCCTGGACCTTGCTGTTCCGAACCGTAACCTTCTTCAACTTTCTGCGTGGGTTACCGTTGCCAAGGCTTGTTGGTGCTCCAGCCAGACACAGACCCCTCAGTATTCAACATCATTTGTGAGACATCTCCTATCCAGCTCCTGGTTGTACTCGACATCTCCTGGTCCCGGTGGCTGCAGAGTCAAGAACCCCCTCAATGCACCTGAAGCAGCCAACATCGGTGGGCATTCGTCTACCGAGCCCCTGGTCACTCCTGAGTGACCCAGACTCTGTCCCCTCTGCTTTCAGGTACACTTCAACAAGAATCTACCTTTGGGTTCCAACGGACACTTTTCTTCTTTCCAGCAGTGGCTCTTCTTCGAAGTCCTCCATTGAGTTCAACGGCGGTTTCCAAGGCCACATCAGCCCTATGCACCCGGCTTCCCTGGGATATGTAACTCTGGTACTACGGTATCCATGTGTGGGGTGGCTCTCCAACCTCCTAAGATCCACTGGGTTTCTTCAAAGTCCACTCAGAAGGGTCCTTAGACTTTAAAACTGCAACCGCGACTCTCTCATAGAATTGTACGGCGCAAGCGGTCATGTTCCCACACTGCACCCGTCCTCCGTGGGGTCCCTACTTACTCACCTTGGGTGGTTCCTTGGGGTCCCAGTGATTCTCATCCTCTAGACACTGTCTTGACCCGAGTCGTGGCTCTTATACCACTATTTTAGTATATGGTTTGGTCCCCCCCTGTGTATTAGGGCTACTTACGATTGTTTCTGTGCTACAGTATTGTGTGCTTTGTGAGTATCTTCGTGTAGAAGATACTGTGTCATACTTTAGTGTGTTATACTAATCAATACATATTTTTATAACTACTGTGTGGTTCTCCTTTCATTTAGCTGCTTAACATTCCTTCAATACTAAGCCTGAAGGCTGCTCTCCACAGCTACCACTTAGATAGCTTTCTAAGGTTATCTTTGACATCTTAAACCATCATAAGGGTTGTTTGGACTGGTAGAAGGTGCCCACTTTAATTAGTGGACAGCATATACCAGGCCAACTTCTCACATGAGTGCATTCAAAAAACTTTGTGACACAGTGATTAATGTTTTGAAGATGACAAAAGGGTTGCTCTTGGACATTAAGGTCATTATCCATGTTTTTTTAGCTGTATGACATGATATAGAGGTACATCCATTACTTGTTTGTGAACTGACATGGACATAATGAGCATTGTACATCTTAATATTGGCTGTTTCAATAGACATGTCATTACCTACCAACTTGATGCTCAGCCACTGTAGTTTTGGCATGTGTATTGTTCAGTTTGCAATACCATGTTTTCAATATGCAGGCATAGTCCAATTTGTGTTGTCCATTTTGCAGTGCTCATCATATGTGCTGTGTTCTTTGAATGAGTGTGCATGCATGTTTGTGGCCATATCACCTTTATGCTTTCCATCCTTTGTGTTTACACATATCATGGTGCACATGTTGTGATATGTCTCTACATTTCTTTCCTGTAACCTTGGTGATTGAAAGTGTGAGTAGTACGACATGTACGTGAGCATAGCTATGTGTGCAGTTGATGTGACATATGGAGCAGTGTAGACATGTCTGCCAAGTGTGGAATGGTGTGTGAGCAGTGTTACATTCTGTTCAGGAGTGAGGCAAGAGGGCCTGGTGGGAGTTGTAGTGGTGTTTTCCTGCCCAACCCCCACTAGTAAGATGGCTACCTATCGGTAAGGTGAAGCAGAGGAGTGTAATGGCTGCCAGGTGATGATGGGGTGGGAGGAGTGTTACATGCTGTTCAGGGGTGAGCAAAGAGAGCATAAAATGGCTACCTACCTGTGAGGTGAAGCAGAGGAGTAAAATGGGTGGCAAGTGAGGAATGGTGTGAGAGCAGTGTTACAGCCTGTTCAGGGGTGAGGCAAGTGGGCCTGGTGAGAGTTGTAGTGGTGTTCTCCTGTCCCCACACCCCCCTAGTAAGATTGTTACCTACCTGTGAGGTGAAGAAGAGGAGTGAATTGGCTGCCAAATGGCTCTGGGGGGAGGGGTTACATCCTGTTCAGGGGTGAGGGAAGAGAGCCTGGTGGGAGTTGTAGTGGTGTTCTCTTGTCCCAACCCCCCTAGTGAGATGGCTACCTACCTGTAAGGAGGAACAGAGGAGTGTAATGGCTGTCAAATGAGGAATGGTGTTGGAGCAGTTGGTACTACAATTGTGAGCATTGGACGTGATAGTCTATGTCAATGGTTGTGCAAAAGAGTACATGACAGTGTGGTGGCAATTTTGTAGTTGGTACTTACCAGTCTGCACTCCACCAGCTATTTCTCTGAAACTTTCTGGATGCAGGATGGCAAGCACCTTCTCCTCCCATTCTGTGAATGTTAGTAGAGGATCAGGAGGGCCCCGCCAGTCCTCTGAGCCGTTTCATGGTTCCTGTTGGCCCAGTCTTTCACACAGCCCTTGAGGTCATGCCACCTTGTTTTGATGTTACGCAGTGTGCGCAGGGTGGTACCTACTGCATTGACTTTTTTAACTATCCTGTCCCACATTTGATTCTTCCTGGCAAGTGGGGTCTGTTGGACTAGGGTTCCAAACAAATGTGGTTCAACTCTAATGATCTCATCTACCATCACTAACAACTGATTGTCAGAAAATGTGGTCATTTTATTTTGTGACATTGTGAATGGTGTGAAAAAGGTATACTAGTGAAAATCAAAATGTAGTGGTGAAGGTGTAAAAGGTGTGTCAGGTGTGCAGTTGGGAAGGGTTGGTGTGTAGAGATAGGTGGGTGTGATGGTGTACAGTGTGATATGTTTCCTCTCCTAGCAGTTGTGGTGTGTAGGCCTTCAATGATGTCTTTTTGCAAAGGATGCTGATCAGGGAAGGTGTGTGATTTATACTCTACAATGTGGGCATGTCCACTGAGGAATGACCATCAGCTGTGTTTTTCCGTGCTGACTTTGTAATGGACATTTTTTTAATGTTTTTTAGCAGGACAGTGGCAGTTGGAACTCAGGGTTCATGGCTACAGGACCGCAGTCTCATCATAATTTCCTCAGCAGGCATGCCACTGTGGAATCGGCTTTTGTGTATGAAAATGAGGCCTTTCCGGCCACTTCGGTCGGAGTTTTAGGCTTTCTGACTGTGGCGGAGACCCTTAGTTCCTGATCTGTGAAAAGTTTTGATCAACATTTTAGTAAGCATCTTACAGGAGGCAATGGGAATTAATGCTAAAGAAATTCAAGGACCTCACTAAAATAAAAAAAAATCAATACCCAATAATTCCACATCTAAATGAGGAGACTTGAAAGTCCTTTGTCAAACAGACTTATGTACAAACATTGAAGAAGAGGCAAACAGGAAAATACATGAAATCAGATGATGTTGGCTTACAAATAAGTATATTCACAAGATGCCTAAACAATTGTATACTCATGATGGCACTGAACAGGCAAAAAAGTGATAACTTGTGTATATTATGCTATGGAGATGGTACCATGACCATTAAACAAACACAATACATACAAGAATTACATATAAGGACAGCTTTTCAGTAGGCGGGATGAATTTCCTTGATGAAAGTCAGGATTTATCTGGAGAGGATTGTGTATTCTGCACTAAATTATGTATGTAACAGAATTTACTGCACATTTTTTTCACTAAGTGAATTTCGCCAGTTTTGGTCTGCCAAAATTCGCTAGGGGAGAATTGGAGGAGCTTGGTCATTACCAGACAATTAATCATTCTGATCTGAGCACGAACTTGGGGGCATATTATCAAGGGCTTTATCGCCGCTTTAGCGGCACTTTTTGCCGCTAAAGCGGCGATATTTTTATCGCCCTATCAGCAAGCTGTCGCTAACAGGCGTTAGCGACAGCTTTCAGGCGATAGCGGCCGGTTTAACATCGCCTTGCATGCCAGCGATAATTATCGCTAATGACATGCAAGGGAGGCGTTCCCTACCAAAAGCGACTGAAAACAGTCGCTAACACACCTACCCCCTATTAGCAAGGCAGGCGAAGCGATAAAATAAATCGCGCTAAGCGCGTTTATCGCTAGATTTTATCACCTGCTACTGAGGATGACTTACCTGTTTACAGTATAGGAGGTGGATTGTAATGCTAAATCCACCTTAGCGTTAATGCGAGAATATCGCTGGTTTCCCAGCGATATTCTCGCATTTTGCCGCTATCGCTGGAAATGTTATCGCTATGGAGATAAACCTTACTAATAGGGTGTTATCTCAGCGATAATTTCCAGCGATAGGCGGCGTAAAAAAAAATGCGCTAAGCGCGGTTAGCGATAAATATCGCACTTTCTTGATAATATGCCCCTTGATTTTACAGATGGTTTGGAAGTTGCGAACTGATTTGGAATAGGTGACCTAAAGTCTATAAACCTGGGTGAAATTAAAATTTTGCCAGCATTGTTTGCATAATTTAGGGAATATTGTGTAATGCTTGTTATGTTGTTTAATTCCCAAAATTATATAATTACACCAAATTGCATAATTATGCTCTATTTGTGGTATGACAGAACCATAAATTCCTCATTCACTGTAAAGATTTACCATAAACGCACAGGAAGAACAGAACATGAGGATCAGTTGTTCCCAGTGCTTGTTTAAAATGTGCCCTTGCTGCAAAAGATGACAAGAGGATACATTTCCCACTATGATGTATCGCAAAATGACGGATTTGCATTTTGCCTAATTACGTGCAGTTTTGCCAAACATTCATGTAATTATGCCAGAGAAAATTACACAAGTTTCTCACACCCCCTAGTCGCAATTCTCTATCTGCATTGCATTAATAAGCACTAAGGTGCATACCTGGGCATTAGGGTGACCATCTCATTTCAGTTCATTACTGACACTGTCGCCAGTTCTGAACTTTTCACCTAAAAAATCATTGATCTCTGGTGTGTTCGTCTAATTGGTTAAATGAATGCAAAATGAACTTGGCTTCCAATAAAGATGCCAGTCCAATTCTGCATGTTGAATTAACACGTTTGCATTCCCTAGCATACAAATGACTCTCCAATGCCATTTTTGATCCTTAATTGGTGGCAGTCAGGTATCATAAAAAGTTTTGGTTACTCTGCAACCTCAAATCTATTTCCAGAATCCTGAAATCCGAACGTTGTATACATCATCAGAACCAAAGCCTTGGAGACCGATTCATCTGATTGATGCTTACCAAAAAATAATCCACAATGTACTACTAATATAAATTAAGCATTTGTGAAAAGAAATGAAGCTTGAGTAATTTGGAGGGATCCCGAACAGCTGGTCTGGATTTAATTCCCTGCATATAATAAACTGCTACTGTACACTGAAGAAACATTGACTCAATCTGTCATTCTTAGATTTCTCGCGAGCCTAAAAACAATAAATAAAAAATAAAAGCAACATCGGACACTTCTATCATTTTCACAAGAGCTTTTCACAGGAGTCCAGCAGAATGCAGATATTAGCCATAGCGCCCAGTATAAGGGACTCGTAAATTACGAAAACAGAAAAATTAGCTCTGGGCAAGTTTTATTTCAGCTGCAGGGCCTTTAAGTGGCCTGGATGGTATGTTAATAATCGAAATGCTGTAGTTCCTTCGCTGGAACAATAAATATTCATACCTTTTCCTGGCTCAGAGTCTAAAGTATTTTGACAAGCCATTATTTTCTGACCTTCCAAAAATAAAGATCTTCTGCCCAGGTTTACTAACTTTGATGCAAAGCAGTGCAAAGCAACACATTGCTAATTAGGAGCATATTTATCGATATGTGATGCAGTGCAGTGCAGCAAGCCACCGTCACTGCGCTGCATGACAGGGAAAGGGCAGGAATGTACCATATCTAACATAATCCATGGGTGCTGCGTGCCAATTCCCATGCACCAACCATAGAACGCCTCCCTGGGGCAGTCTAGCGCAACGCAGCGATTTGCGTAGCATTGTGTTACTCCAGATTTATCATGCCACTCAGGACCATGCAAGGTAGCCTTGTGTGACTTGATAAATCACACTTAAAAGTTGTGTCACACTTGCACCCCGTTGCGTGGTGCAAAAGCAATGCAACCCTTTGATAAAAATGGCCCTCAGTTTCCTAAGCAAATGTAATTGAGCTGAAAAGTGAAAAGGGGCCTTTTTTCAGCAGAATAAACAATTTGTGCAACTTTGTGTCACTTTATGTAATGGGGGATGCTATTGTTGCATTGCTAACACCCCCGGTTTTTGCCACAAAGCACAATCGACAAAGACATGCAGACCGGGCTTTGCATCAAAAACGAATACCTCATTACAGTAGGCGCTAATCAGAAGAAAGGTTTTGATTTTTCAAAAAGCACATACACATTTAACATGTGCTGATGTTTACAGCATACATTCAGTGTGTGGGATCTTTCTATGCTTCTCTAGACATGGAAATGTATACAGGAAGGGTATGCTTCCAATACAAATCTCATCATAGAGGGCGCACAAGCACGTCTGTGTGGCTGTGCATTACGCAAAGCAGCCTTTAAGTGGGCGAGTGCAGTGAAGACAGCAGCAGCACAAAAATCATAATAGATATGGCTATTAAATTTGCTTTATTCCTTATGCAATGCAGCATAGCGAAATTGGTTGCTGCGTTAAAAAAATGAAACATGCACCTGCGACCGGGGAACACAGAACATCATGCATGGCCTGGTGGCAAACCAAACTTGAGTTGGTGCATTACTGTTTTCTTTATTGATAGTTACAATTTGATTAGTACACTATTTGCCGTTTTCAAGCATTATTTTGCCTCACTGATTTTTGGTTGCCTGTATTCGTCACTGTATTCGTCACTGGACACTTGTTCCGCACAGAACGATTTGGGAAATATTTGTTGCAAGAATTTAGCAAGATGTTGCCAAAAGGAGAGATAAAAATAGAACATAAGTTTTTTTAAAATAATTGAGGCAAGAGTTTATCAATATGTTGTCAAGAGGAGAGATAAAACTATAAAAGCAACAAATTAAATAATTTACTCATCAAAGTTATCTTAAAAAGACTTCAACACCGATTGCTTAATAATTCATCCTTTAATATTATTCTTAGGTATGTGACCATTACATGCCAGAAGGTGATGCATTTTTGTTTTATCTATTGTATAAATTACTGTGTAGTAGGTTGCTTGTATTTGTGTTGTATACCTACACAATTTTCTATATTAAAACAAGTAAAAACAAATCGTTCATAAAATACAAGAGAAAATAGTAATAAATGATCCGAAGTCTACCAGGCAGTGACATTGACTCCATCACATCTCTCTACACTTGTTTTTAATTACTTCTAAACATTCTTAATAATGTTACACTTACATTCTATTAACAGATCCTTCTCTTTCAAAAAACAGGTTTTTAGTAGCTATTCAGTTTATTAATGCTATTTCCCCTTGTTAGTATTAAGCACGTTTTGTGTTTATACATCTGGGGTCGTATCATGATGCCATTTTTAGGGCGAGCATTCGAGACCTGTTGTAATTTCTTATGTTGGCTTAAAGCCATCCCCCAGCTTTTGATTTGTTTGTTTCAGTGTCCTTCGAAAATCCTTGCTTGCCAGTGGTCAGTCCTGCCTCTTTGTCCCTCCTTTCTCTCTTCCGTTCCTCCCATGCAGCAGGGACTAAGTACTGTCTCATCACACTACAGATCTTTGTCTGTTCTCCGGGGGACTACTTTTTTTCTTGGTTTCCTGCTCTGTTTCTGTTTGCCTGTGTGTAGTTTCGGCACCATAGTTCATTACATTTAAATATAGTTTTCCTCCCTCCCAACTCCTCTTAATTCCACAGTTGTATTGGGGGTACGTCTTGTGCCATGCCTCCCGCTTCGTTTGTTATATTTTTTAAGCTTTTAGCAATTTTCCATGTCGAACGTCATTTGGGCTTTTTTTTGGTAGGATGTGTGGTTTTGCGCTTTGTTTTAAGGAGGATTGGGCTTGTTTAATGTTTGTTTTACAGCCAATGTGCATCTTAGCTTTGAGCTTGTTGGGCTTATTTTTTAAGGAGGATTGGGCTTGTTCCAAGTGCATGGAGGAGCTGTTCAGGTTCCATTTCTGGGCACTACGCCACTTCGCACATCCTGTAGGAAGCCCCCTGCGACAGCCCGTCCGAGGTAGTCTCCCAGCCGTCTCATTTATGCGGAAGCGTGGTCTCGCGGTTGTGGGGGGCTGGGGTTGTTCAGCAGCACACCCTTCATTTGTGCAAGAGCGGGGAGTTCGACTGGCGTAACTTGCAGTCTGAGCGCATCCTGCGTGTGTGCTGCGCTTCCAGGCAGGCCTTATGGTTGCTATGGTGCTGCATACAATGCCATGAGAGAGCAGAGTTTCCCTCTCCCTGCACTAAGCAAACACGGCTACTCCTCCAGCCTGCCCGTTGCCCGCTTGTGTGATAAGCAGAGTCTCCTCGCAGGAAACTAACGTAGTCTCATAAGAGAGTCTGGAAATCACAGGCCCTCAATCATTTAAGACCTCTTTTGTCGCAAAGGGAAACATGATATTTTCAGCGATGGTTCACAAACAGCAGAACACTTAAATCAACGTTCACCGCTGAGAACACTGGGACAGGCGATGCATGTGTACATACAGGTTGCATTGAAGCTGCCTTTCTTTGGGATGCGGTGAGTTTAAATTCAATTTATTTTTTAAAGTTCGAATCCGCTGTAAGCGCAATTTCTCAGTTCACGTCCCCCGCGCTTTGTGCCTCTCTGCGGTGTGGCAGGGTCGCAGGTCTGTGAATCGCCATGGCTTCATGCCTTCCCGCCTCTTGTGATATCACAGCACGCCTTCCCAATCCGACCCTGTGTATAGTTCATGTTTGACTGACTGAAAAGGAATACTTCTATAGCTCCTTGCAACATTAAAGGTTCTCGAGACACGTAGGCGTTATTTGTTTAAAAAAAAAAAATACACAACACAATTTTGCTCACTAAAGACAGCCAACTCAGTGATACAATGTTACTAAAATCCTAGATCTAGCGGAACTGACGAAAAACACACTTTGACCCCTCTTGTCCCCAAGACATCACAACCTGTGTGTTCTTAACAAGGGCCGTAGTATGTTGTCTTTGGCCACTCTTTTTTGTAAAGTCTTGACTGCTTCATATTAACAAACACTGAATTGCAGTGAACTGAAGAATTGCTTGTAAAGTGCGTGTTCGCCCCGGGGCATCTTGGTTGTGGCTTAGAAGCTGGGTGAGCTGAAACCAGCAAGGCTTCTGTCAAGGTCAATGAAACAGATGGGTTTTAAGGAATTTCTGGAATCCAAAATGGCAGGTAATTTGACCACGCAAATGGAGCGGGAACCCAAGGCTTGACCACCAGCATTGAAAAGGTCTTGCCACCATAAAGACACATTGATAATAGGGCACTGCAAACAGGTGACTTGGAGCGAAGATGGCGTAAAGATGGAGTCCAGTGGAAAGATTTGGACTGACAACCTGTCACAGACACCCAGCTCTTAAAAGAACGAGTAGGCAAACTGGTGAAATTACTAGCTTGCAAAGCGCTACAAGCACCAGCTTAGAGTAGTAGGTCAACTCCATGGGTATTTTTGAGTAGGCTAGAACCTGGCTGCTGGGTTTATCAAAGTGTTGTGTTGCCCCTGCATCACACAAGGTAATGCAAAGGCACAGTGACACTAAACTCGGATTCATCAAGCCACGCAAGGCCACCTTGTGTGGCCCCACGGTAATTGCTAAATCTGGAGTAACGCAAGTCACTGCCTTGCATTACTCTGCACCAGGGAGGTGTTCTATTGGTGGAGCGTGGGTGTTCCCACGCATCCACCCATGGATTTTGGCGCATTCCCACATTTACCATGAGTGGTAGACCTGCGAATTCGTCAAAATGCTACGCCTTCCCAGGGGAGGCGTAACAAGGAGAAATATGCTTATTGCTCCTTGTTTATTCCTCATTCTGCTGCACACAGAAAGAGGAAAAAGCCCCAGAGCATTGTGTTTGTGCAGGAAGGTGTTCCTTGCTGCACCAAAACAACCCTGCCTGCAACGCAGGCAACCTTGCACCATGGCACAAGGGTGCCTATGTTGGCGCTAGACAGTCAAAAGTGCGCCAGCGCAAGGAGAGGATAGGAATGCGCCATATAATGTTAAATATGGTGCATTCCTGCCCTCTCCCTTTCACGCAGCACAGTAAGGTGTCTTGCTGCATGAAACATTGATTAATCTGCCCCTGTATATGCTCCAGAAATTGACAAAAGCAGCCCGCCAAGTTTCCCAGGTCCATGTTTAAGTACAGGGGCAATCTAGGTTTATTATTTGAATTGTGGTCTTGTTTATCCAATTATAAATTAGGACTACAAGTCCCAGAGTTCGGAGAAAAAAAAAACTGGACTGGAGCAGAGCAGCACATCACATATGGAGCTGGGAAACTTAACAGCTACCCTAATGGCACATCCATCATCTTCTCTGTTCACCTGTGATGGAGCAGGATTTTACAAGAAAAACTGCTCGAATTGACACCCCCATAATACTTACTAACAGTGTGCAGTGGAAATTAACATACAAATCACATAAAATACATGGGAAACCGCTTTTGCACATGTGTGCACTAATGAGAACTAATGCATGAAAGAACCAGGCTGCATTTTGCATCTAGCATCTTGCTTCGAAAATAATAATAAATAATGTCGCTTTTGCTTAAAAGCTTTGCTAAGAAAATATTAACATGGGGTAGTGCAAAAGGAGGGTGGTAAACAGTGAAAAGTACATTTCCATGTAATTAATAATTGCTTATGTTTTATTCGTCATAGTAAGCTGAATGGGCCTGCATTTTCCTAAAGTTGACATGATAGATGGGGACTGGAAGAAAAGCAATACATAGACAGAAAAGCTGAGCGCTGCAGAAGAGTACAAAAAGTCAAGGTTGAACAGCTACGAAACATGGTTTGTCTGCCAAGAGACGAGACAGGCCGGGGTACCCAAGACTTCTTCCGCGGACGTAGCAGAAAAACTCATGTGAACGATGAAACTGTTACATGCTTTATGAACAAATGAACTAGTCGAAAATTACGTTATGTGAAAGAAGTAAAACAAAGAAGACTGTAGAATCATGAATGTGATCATGGTGGTGTGATTGAACACCCCCTAAACCATCCAACGAGAGGCTGAGTTTTAAAAAATTGTTTCAACTATTGTGGGTTGGACATGTAGATTTTAGGGTATAATTGGGGTGCCTTTAGGGGTGTGGTTTGAGATGGAGAGAGAGCTGGGGAGAGAGGAGAGAGCAGAGAAGGAGAGATAGAGGGGTGATTTGTCGCTGTCCGTCGGTTTGCAGAAAGGCCTAGCTGATCCTGTCCTTGTCCCGTTCCTGTATCCTGAAATCATTGTTCCCTGACTCTATTTCGGGGGACCCCCACTACCTCCTTGGCCAGGGGGGTGGTATTTCTCTGATCCTTTGGGTTAGTATATCTTCATGATTCATACTTTGCATAAACATTTGCAAATGTATTTTTGTCTCTGAAACTTATGTCTCTTCATCTATCCACTCCTTCATATGTACATCGTTCATTTGATGAGTATGACACTGTTTGCATTTGCTGATGTTTCCTTTTTCCTCTTTGTGAGATTTTCATTGTTTGCTTTGTGACCCTTATGCGATGAGCATTGATTTCACATTATTTGCGATAAACTTACAGAGAGTCTGTGATTATTTAGCCAAATTAGATAGATAGATAGTACTATTATTACCATCAACTACTCAACTAATTGGTCCATCGACCAGAAGAAACAGAGTTGATATTCAGGTTCAGTTATGTATTTAGAAACGTTAAATATGAACTTATAGAAGAAAACTAACGGATCACGTCATTAAAACTTGACCCCCAGCGCAACAGGGATTTCATGAGTTGGGTGAATGTGTATGGGCCATTAGTATGTAATGATATTGAGTATTGATCCCTGATTAAGTGTAGCTCTGGATCAGTTTTCTGGTAGCAGAGGACGGTTTAATTATTGATTAGTTTGGTAATAATTATTGATTATCGATTATTGATTTTATGTTTCTATCATGAAAAGTTAGTGTTCTGTTCTATGTTGTCTAGAAGTACAGGTACAGAAATACCTGACGGAAATATAGCCTGAAATAGGCAGAATAAGAGTGTGGCAAAAGTAATCACACTACAGAAGTACTTTATCTGTTATAATACTATACGGTGGAAGGCTGTAGAAGTTATAGTTAGGGAAAATTTCGTATGTGAGTAGAGTGTTTGAAATAGTGAAAGGTCCACTTTCGAAACTATGGCCTTATCCCTAGAGGAGTATCAAGTCCACCTGTAGCTTGTTCGGGTGTAGAATAATGCTGGTCATTGTTTTACTCGAAGAGTAAGAATCTCTCGTATGAAGTCAAAACTATCTCTTTATTTAGTGGAACAGATAAGGTAGCATTGTTTTATGTTGTTATTAACGAGATTTATGTTAAGAAAACCTATAAAATACATTACCATATTATTTTGTAAAGGGAGGGTCAGTAGAAGGAGTAATACTGACGTCAGAAAAAGCTGCGCTGGTATTGGTCAGATAGCGGGAGCTTAGAGAGCTGTGATTGGTTGACTCTTCTGAGCTGTGTTGGTATTAGTTGAGATATTGCTTACGTAGGAGTGGTCCGATTGGTCAGTTGGTGTGAGCCGCGCTGGTATAGGATGAATACTGACAAATAGGAAAGTAGAATTACTGAAAGGTTTCCTTGTTTGTTTTGCTGAAGATACATTAGCGTAAAAAGTCGGAAAATGAAGTTGCTTAAGAAAATAAAGAATTAAAAAAAAAAGACAAACCCATAGTGACTAGAGAGGGAATTCCTATTCCACCTCCAAGAACGCCTGCTTCTTTTATGATGTTGGAGCGAGGATACCATACGTGTACTTGGTTAGAGAATTGGGTGGAATATACTAAAGATGATGGTGTTATAGCTTTCCCACAGCATGGTTCATTTAATGTAAGGGTTTTACAGAATTTGAGAGATCGAATGAATACACTAGAGCCAAATCCCAGACCTACACAGTCTGAAGCGCTAGAGGAATGAGAAGTAGAGGCATTCGAAAGAGAGAAATATCGAGGCGGCAGGAGATACAGAAATATTATGTCTACATATCCTTTTGAAAAAAAGGAAGATAAAATAAAAAGATGGAGGAGAGCTGTGATAACTGAGGGTTTGTATCCAGTTTTAGTTGCTGAAGACCAGACAGGAGGTAAATGTAAAGAGAAAAAGAAAAATGTAGAGACTTCAAGATTAAGCTATGACACAAATGATTCTGATGATGAGTTGTTAGATGACATTTTGACTAAAAGACCTCCGCCATATCAAGAAAATTCAGGTGAAGTGACTCTAAATGCACCACTAATGGGAACCCCATTAATTCCACAAGTCTCAGAAATAACTAGAGTAGTACAAGGAAGTGAAATGGACATGTTGAACAAAGCAAGGGAAGAGCTGACCCAGAAAATAAATCAATTAAGTTCAAATGCAGAAGCATTGACGGTACCGGTAACAATCGGTCCCGTAATTCCATTATATGGAGAAAAACAGAATATATCAAAAGTACATACATTGGCAGTTCCAAAGAGTAGTGTTAGGAGTGAAATGGTGACGGTAGCGAATGAGGATGGACAGGCTGACACGAATACTTCGTTGTTAGATATTACGGTTTGTGAAATGATAACTGAAACTCCTAAGAGAAGTACACAAATGGACCCGAAAAGAATAGAGCCAAATATCACTCCAATGACAGGGAGTTCAGTAGGTCTTTCACCAGATGAATTAGATGATTGGATAAAGGGAATGGAAAAACGAAAACCTCAACCACAGAGTATAAAAGTGAGCCAATTGAGATAGATTTGGAAGAGATGATTATTGATACAATAAGTCCAGACAGACTAGGGACTTACCGAGATGAAGAGCTGTTGTTTTTATGTAAAAATATAACTTGGAGAGCGAGAAATCTTCATGAGAAAATAACAGAGGCTGCTAGTGAATATGGTATAGACATAGGGAAGTCGAAGGTGTTGCAGAAAACATACAGGTTGGATTTTACTGATAAGGATTTGGAAAGTTTGAATGCATCTGTAAAAAGATTACAGATAAAGGAGTTGATGAATATTTTGAAAAAATGGGGAGATGTAGAACAGTGGAAAGGTAGATGGTCAAAAAAGAAAGAAGAGGCAGCTGTCAAAGGAGTGTCTTTGTTTCCGTTGAAAGAGACAGGACAAGCTAAGAGGGCGTGTCCGATGAGAGAAGTTCCAGGTGGTGGATATGTGAACGTTCCCTGGACGAGACAGGATATATTATCCTTTACAAACGATTTTCCCAGGTTAAGGGAGAAACCAGTTGAGTGGTACAAACAGGTAGAGAGGTTTGTGAAAGTTTCAAAGGTTTTGTTAAAGGATTTGGATGGTTTGTTTGAGATTGTCGTTCCAGCTGATTTATGGACAGAATGTAAGATCACTGTTGATTGGCCAAAAGAAGTATACCCTAGAGATCCTAAAACAGGTGCACCATCAGATGAGGTGATGAAAAAGTATAGTCAGGTAATCACTTATTTAAAAGGGAAAATTTCCCCTAAGGAAACAGATTGGGTTAAGATAGACAGGACAACCGAAGAACCAAAGGAGTCAGTACATGCCTACTATGAGAGATTATTGCATGTATTTAAACAGTATAGTGGGTTTGAGAATATTGGAGACAAAGATATGGGACACTTTGTGTATCGTTTTGTGTTCGGATTGAAACCAGAGATCAGTAACATGATTCAGCAGCATTTGATCTGCTGGCAGAGCAAAACAATTGACGAAATATTGAGGTATGCGAAGTATTGTAGTGACGATATTGAATCGAGACATAAAAAGTTAAAAGAGAAAATGATGTGGGCACAAGTGAAGGTAGCAGAACAGCAAGAAGGAAATAGTGGTTCTCAAACAGGTTGCCAGATGAATGGCCAGAATCAAAATGGTCAGATACCCAGTGGAGGTAGAGATAGAGGTAAAATGAGTAGAGAGGAGGCTAAGAAGAAATTTCCTTGTCATGCGTGTGGAAAGTATGGACATTGGAAGAACGAGTGTAGATCTGCTCAAAAGAATAATGGGGTAAATCAAAATTTAAATACACAGATGCAGAATGAGGTGGTTGTGATTCAACAGCAGCAGGTAGTTACTCCACAGCTACAGGTGCCACAAGCTCCTATGCCAAATAATGTGAATGCTCACGTGCAGAGGTACAGTGCGAACACTGGATTTCACGGAGGTGATCAAGTTGGTAAGAATCAAAATGTGCAAATGGTTCTGCAATACTGGTTGCAGTGCAATGCGAGAGATTCAGACTCATCTCAATGACGGTGCCTGAGGGGGAAGGAAAAGTGCGTGCTTGGCGCATCTTTGGCGGTAGATCAGTCAGGTCCATTTGTTGACGTAAAGGTGGAAGGTAATGATATTACATTCCTAGTGGACACTGGTGCTACCCGTTCTACTTTGAGAGCAGCCGAAATTCCGAACCTACCCCTCTCGGGAGAAACTGTCCAAGTTGTAGGAGTCTCGAATAAGCATCTTAGAACACCAGTCACAAATTCAAAAGAAGTTCATATAGGGAGTTTCAGAGACATGCATCATTTCGTGGTATGTGACACGAGTCCGGTGAATCTCTTGGGAAGAGATTTACTATGCAAAATGAATTGTACACCAGATGGTATTGCGTTTCAGACACCTGATGAGGATGTTGCATTCAAGATGATGTTAGCAAAGCAGGGAACAGAAGTGGATGAGTTGTTTTCACTTCTCACAGAAAAAGATATGCCTGAAGAATTAAAAAGTACAGTAAGGTCGAATGTGTGGGATTTTACAGGAAAAGAGATTGGTCTAATGACAAATGTAGATCCTATTCAGATTACAGTGAAAGAGGGTGCCATATATCCAAACACACCTCAATACAAATTGAGTCTGGAAGTAATTGCTGGAGTCACTCCTGTGATTGATCAAATGATTGAACAAGGATTTCTGAAAGAAATATTGAGCAGTCCTTGGAACTCGCCTATTATAGGAATTAAAAAGCCCAGTGGAAAATACAGAATAGTACAGGATTTGAGAAGGATTAATAAGATAGTGCCAAATCCAGCAGTGATCCTTTACCAAATTCCCTGCGATACTGAATGGTACACAGTAATTGATTTGTACCAAGCATTTTTCTCTATTCCTTTACATCCAGAAAGTCAATATTTGTTTGCATTCCGGTTCGGAGACCGTGTTTTGGCATGGTGCCGAGTTCCTCAAGGGTACATGGAAAGTCCCTCAATTTTTAATCAAATTCTGAAAAAATGTTTGGAGACTTTGATCATGCCCGGAAATTCAGTTTTGGTTCAGTACATTGATGACCTATTGGTGGCATCAAAGACACGAGAGGCATGTGTGACAGATACCATTGCCTTACTGAACCATTTGGCAGAAGGTGGACACAAAGTGTCACCAGCAAAATTGCAATTTTGTAAACAGGAAGTCCAGTACCTAGGACACAAAATAGAAAAAGGAGTCAGGAAGGTGACACCAGAACGAATTAGTGTGATTAAACAAATGAACCCACCCAAAACTCAGAGAGAAGTTCGAATGTTCTTGGGAATGGTTGGATACTGCAGACAGTGGATCAGTGGTTTCTCACTGATTGCAAAACCTCTACAGAGGTTGACACGAAAAGATATGAAAGATCCGATTGTTTTGGATGATGAAAGTATGAAAGCTTTTACTAAATTGCGAAACAGTCTTTGTCGAGCACCTGCGTTGGGAATGCCAGATTATGCAAAGGATTTTGCGTTGTATTGCTGTGAAATAGATGGGTGTGCACTTTCAGTTTTAACTCAGAAACATGGAATGGCACGACGTCACGTAGCATATTTTTCTGCTACTTTAGATTCAGTGGCTGCAGCATTGCCAGGCTGTTTGAAAGCAGTAGCTGCTACTTGTGTGAGTCTGGAACAGAGTGAAGCGATTGTAATGGGACATCCAGTCAAGGTATATGTGCCACATTCGGTTGAGATTCTTTTGACACGAACAAGGATGCAATACATGACCTATAGTCGGCTGACTAGGTATGAAAGAGTGATTTTGGGTGCTGAAAATGTGACTGTGGTAAGGTGCACAACCGTAAATCCAGCAACCCTGTTGCCAAATTCATATTGTGAGGAAGAGAGAGACGAGGCAGATCACGATTGTTTGGATGTGACAGATTTGTGCACAAAACCCAGGCCTGACATAGAGGATGCCCCATTAGAAAAATCAGACTGTGTTATGTTTGTTGATGGATCGTGTTTGAGGAATGAGAAAGGTGTATTGTGTTCTGCCTATGCTGTATGCACCATAGCTGGAGTTTTGGAAGCATCCTGTCTAAAAGGGGTAAACTCTGCCCAAATTGCTGAATTGATAGCTCTGATTAGAGCATGCAAAATTGCCAAAAGCCTGAGGGTAACCATATTTACTGATAGTCAATATGGTTTCGGAGTCGTCCACGACTTTGGGCAGTTGTGGATGCAAAGGGGATTTCTGACTTCTTCAGGTTCCCGAATCTGGAACAGCGAAACTGTGAAAGATTTATTGGATGCCTTGCAATTGCTCAAAAGAATTGCAGTGGTCAAATGTTCCGCACATAAATCAGGAGATGATTATGTAACGAAAGGCAACAGATACGCAGATCAGGTAGCGCGTTTCTGTGCACGAAATGTAATAGCCCTAAACAGAGGGATGGAAAAAGAAAATACCAATTGCCATCTAATGTTCTCTTCTTCATTAGAAACTTGGGATGAAATTAGGCAATTGCAGGAAGAGGCAAGTGACAAGGAGAAGGAAATTTGGATAAATTCAGGCTGCAGAAAGAGAGCAGAGGGCGAAGTGTGGGTTTATATAGATGAAAGACCAGTTTTGCCAGATTGTCTACTTTCACAAATGGCAAGGGTATACCATGGAATTGCACATGTTGGAACATATGCAATGATTAGGCTCTTCAAGCAGTCATGGTATAACCCAAAGTTCAGGGTCATTGCAAAGAGTCTGTGCCAGAGGTGCGTCACCTGTCAGCAACAAAATCCAGGCAGAAAGACAGTTGTTAGTTGGGGACGAATTGGAAAAGCAGCAGGACCATTCACCTGACTCCAATTGGATTTCATCGAGCTTCCCCCGTGTAACGGATTAAAATATGTCTTGGTTGTTGTTTGTTTGTTCTCTCGCTGGGTGGAAGCTTATCCCACGAGAAGGAACGATAGTCTGACTGGAGCAAAATTACTTTTGACAGAGTTGATCCCAAGATTTGGATTTCCAGTCACTTTAGAGACAGATAGAGGAACACATTTTAATAATGAGATAATTCGGATGATTTGTGCAGCATTGCAAATAGAGCAGAAACTGCATTGTGCCTATCGACCTGAAGCATCTGGAGTAGTTGAGCAGATTAACGGCACAATAAAATCTAGGTTAGGAAAAGTGTGTGCATCCACAACACTGAAATGGCCTGACGCTTTACCCCTTGTATTGATGAGTCTCAGAAGCATTCCTGAAAAAAAGACGGGATTGAGTCCACACGAAGTCCTAATGGGAAGAGCAATGAGACAAGCGATTATACCAGTGAACAAACTGATGAATATATCTGATGATCTAGTGCTTGATTATTGCAGAGGATTGGCTGATTGTGTACGTTCTGTGTCTCACCAGGTTGGAGAGAATGCTACTACAACACAGCCGAATCGAGCTCATGATCTGAGTCCTGGAGAGTGGGTTCTCGTGAAGAAGCACGTGAGGAAATCGTGTTTAGAACCCAGGTGGAACGGACCTTCTCAAGTGATTCTGGTGACGACGACAGCAGTGAAGTGTGGTGGCTTGCCAAACTGGATCCATGCGAGCCATACCAGAAGAGTCCCAAGTCCGCTTGAAAGACAAGAAGAGCAGCAACTGGTAAACCAAAGATAAAAACCAGAGGCTGAAGTGTGTGAAGCTGAAGAATCTAAAGTGACAGATTCTGAAGAACAAACAGATGATGAACAGCCAAGCACAAGTCAAGTAGAGTGGGCACCAGCTACTGGGTCTCATGAAAATGCTGTTGAAAGAGAAGAAAGGGAAGCTACTAAAAGTCAAGAAGAAGAACAAATAAAAGAAAAGCCAAGTAAAAGAACCTGTGAGACAGAGAAAGAAGGTGAAGAAGTGGTTCAAACTAAGAAAGCAAGAAAAGGTGACAATTGGCCAGGTGGAGTGAAAAGACTAAAATACACTCTTGTGAGGAGAAAGTCAAAGGAAAGACCAGAGCAAATTAATGAGGTCTCAAGTCAAACAGAACAGGAAGAGTCAGAAGAAGATTCAGTACGAAAAACAAAAAAAGAATAAGAATTCCAAGCAAGAAATACACAGCACCAGAATGGACTTATATAATCTTGGAAGAAATTGAAAGCGCAGTTCCAAGTGAAGAAAAAGACAGTACTGGCACTGAGCAAATTGATGAAAGCAAATTGAGACCACCATAAAGAATTGTGAAAAACTAGAGTGCAACATTGACAGTCAAAATGAATTGACAGACTCAGAAGATTTGAAGAAGGAAATAAAAAGAAAAGGGGTAAAGAAGAAAGCCTGAAGTGTAGGATTACACTATTGTTCAGAAATTTTTGGGTGGAAAACAACATGGCCGAAGCAAAAGTGACTGGACATCCAAAATCTAGCCTAAAACGTAGATGTATTAAAGCTTGCTTATGTAGTGTCTTTTTACTAACATTTATGTGGTTATTATTAACTGTCAATATACCTATTCTAATGGTAGCTAATAACAGAAACAATACTAATGACGTAATGAATGAAGGAGTGAGTGAAGTTACTAAAGAAACCTTTAGTACTAATATAGAACATATTTATCACCATGATAAATCAATTAGGGATTTCTCGTTAAATGTTTTTACTAAATTGTTGTATGAATATGTTAACACAATGAATGTGAGTGATTGTTATGTGTGCATGCAATTACCTTTGTCTGTCTCAGAGGGGGTGACCTATCATCACCTACCTTTAATATATGGTGTGTCATGTAGTGTTTTAACAAGTCTCTTTTATGTAACGGGGAAGCTAGAGTATCATTATTCCAATAAAGATTTAGTATTTTCAGAAATATTATAAAAGAGCTGAACAAGGTTTTAAGTAGTAAAAATGCACAATATACGGGAGAATTCTTCCATATTACTAAGACACTAGTTATAGAATATGCTTATAAACATAATCTAACATGTAGTTTGCAGGTTGAAGAAAAGGTATTCATAGATATGGTAGAAAATAGAAGAGAAAGTTTCCAAAGAAAAGCTGCTGAACAGAAGTCACATTTACCACTGTGGGCTTTTAGAGAAGGAAATTATGAGAAAGGCGAGACATACGCTGCAATGTCCCTGGACTGGTATCAAAAAGGGAAATTCTGTTTGCTTAGACTAAAAACTAACTATAATAATTATTTCATTGGTACTAGTGAGTGTGAACATACTTTCCAAATTACTGGAGGATGGGGTTTAAAGGGTGGAACTGATCCTGTTTTCCCAGGAGTCTATTATGTGTGTGGTAAGAAAGCCTACTACAGGTTGCCTGCACATTGGTATGGTAGTTGTTATTTTGGAATTGTTTTTCCAAAAATCTATCATGTAGATAAAAAGAACAACAGAATCAATGAAGTAAAACAAGGACTAACATGTAATAAAAAAGCGAGTTTTCTCAGAAATAATAGGTGACATCTTTGGTGCACTGATACCATCAGTTGGAGTCGTTTTGAATTCACATAAAATTCGAAAATTGTCCACAGTGGTTGATCGATTATCAACAGATACTGCTGGTGGGTTCTTGATGATCGACACTGAAATGGTTGCGATCAGATCAATGGTTTTACAAATCGACTTGCCCTTGATATCCTATTGGCAAAAGAGGGTGGAGTCTGTGGCATGTTGAAAATTCAACACTGCTGTACTTATATCCCAGGATGCTTGTTTCCGGTCCAGGGAGGACCTGGCTTGGCAGTTCGGGCTGGACTGTTCCCACAAGGAACAGGGTCAAGACTGATTTGCATATGGCTGGGTCCAAACTGGGGTGGTGTGGTGAGCAAAAGAATGATGGATTTAACCCAGATCCTTGTGACTGGGGGTGAATGTTTGCATTGTCCAGCATTCCGTCCATCAATTGTTTCTTTTGTACTTACATCCCAGACAAAAGTATTGAGGGATATATAAAGAATATTACGAAATTACATGAAGATTTGACCCAACTGGAGGTTGACGGTGTGTGGGAGAGACTTGGTAAAAGTTTCTCTTCTGTAAGTAAATGGTTTTCTACCTTTGGGAGTAGCTTATTAGGAAAAATAATAATGCCAATAATTTCAGTAGCTATTGTAGCCTTAGTAATAATAACAATATATAACTGTTGTAAATGTAAATGTAGAAGAAAAGAGATGACAGAATCAAATAACAAACGAAGAGCAAGAAAGAGAAAAAGAGATGAGATAGAACTAGAAGATATGAAAAGAAATTATTACGAAATGATGAAAGATTTAGACGAAAGAATGATGAAAAGAGAGAAGAATATTGAACTTTAAGATGGCACATGGTATGATGGGTATTTTTGATGGCTCAAAAAATCCATATAAGGGGGGATTGATGGAGCAGGATTTACAACGAAAAAAAACAGAAAAACTGCTCAAATTGACACCCCCGTAATACTTACTAACAGTGTGCAGTGGAAATTAACATACAAATCACCTAAAATACACGGGAAACCGCTTTTGCACATGCGTGCACTAATGAGAACTAATGCTGAAAGAACCAGGCTGCATTTTGCATCTAGCATCTTGCTTCGAAAATAATAATAAATAATGCTGCTTTTGCTTAAAAGCTTTGCTAAGAAAATATTAACATGGGGTAGTGCAAAAGGAGGGTGGTGAACAGTGAAAAGTACATTTCCATGTAATTAATAAATGCTTATGTTTTATTCGTCATAGTAAGCTGAATGGGCCTGCATATTCCTAAAGTTGACATGATAGATGGGGACTGGAAGAAAAGAATGAATAACCCAATAAATAGACAGAAAAGCTGAGCGCTGCAGAAGAGTACAAAAAGTCAAGGTTGATCAGCTACGAAACATTGTTTGTCTGCCAAGAGACGAGACTGGCCCTGGGACCCATACTTCTTCCGCGGACGTAGCAGAAAAACTCATGTGAACGATGAAACTGTTACATGCTTTATGAACAAATGAGCTAGTCGAAAATTACGGTATGTGAAAGATGTAAAACAAAGAAGACTGTAGAATCATGAATGTGATCATGGTGGTGTGATTGAACACCCCTAAACCATCCAATGAGAGGCTGAGTTTTAAAAAATTGTTTCAACTGTTGTGGGTTGGACATGTAGGTTTTAGGGTATATTTGGGGTGCCTTTAGGGGTGTGGTTTGAGCTGGAGAGAGCTGGAGAGAGCTGGGGAGAGAGGAGAGAGCAGAGAAGGAGAGATAGAGGGGTGATTCGTCGTTGTCCATCGGTTTTCAGAAAGGCCTAGCTGATCCTGTCCTTGTCCCGTTCCTGTATCCTGAAATATTTGTTCCCTGACTCTATTTCGGGGGACCCCCACTACCTCCTTGGCCAGGGGGGTGGTATTTCTCTGATCCTTTGGGTTAGTATATCTTCTTGATTCATACTTTGCATAAACATTTGCAAATATATATGTTTTTGTCTCTGAAACTTATGTCTCTACATCTATCCACTCTTTCATATGTACATCGTTCATGTGATGAGTATGACACTGTTTGCATTTGCTGATGTTTCCTTTTTCCTCTTTGTGAGATTTTCATTGTTTGCTTTGTGACCTGTATGCGATGAGCATTGATTTCACATTATTTGCGATAAACTTTATTAATCTTACTGAGAGTCTGTGATAATTTAGCCAAATTAGATAGATAGATAGTACTATTATTACCATCACATACTCAACTAATTGGTCCATCGACCAGAAGAAAGAGAGTTGATATTCAGGTTCAGTTATGTATTTAGAAATGTTAAATATGAACTTATAGAAGAAAACTAATGGATCACGTCATTAAAACTTGACCCCCAGCGCAACAGGGATTTCATGAGTTGGGTGAATGTGTATGGGCCATTAGTTTGTAATGATATTGAGTATCGATCCCTAATTAAGTGTAGCGCTGGATCACCTGTCTCTATTAAAGGTTGGGGAATACTGTTTTCCAGAAAGCAGAACTGCTGCTGGCTCTTCTGTCAAGAAAACCATTGTGGCAGACATGCTACCATCCCCACGGGCATCTATTCTACCCAGAACCACCCTGCCGTACCAGACAGAACAAGCATCTGCAATGCAATAGGTCTCACATTTATGCGAGTTTGAGCTATCGGCATGCAATAGGTCTTGCGTTTGTTAGAGTTTAAGCTGTTAACATTGCAAATGACAATGCCTTTTATTTATGTTTTAAAAACCAAAAACAGAAATAAAAGGCTTTGTCATTTACAATGCCAATAGCTCAAACTTGTGTAAATGCGAGCCCTATTGCATTGCAAATGCTTGTTAGCGATGAGTCAGCGCAGACGGGGTCTGTGTGCCTCTTTTGGCGTCTCGAGGGCATACATTACCTTGCAATATCTCCCAGTTAATGCAAGGTTTGCCGGCTCAAAAACACAAGGCACTAAATGACTTGTGTTTCCGAGCTCTGTGTTCGGAAAAACGTGCATTAACTCAGAGATCTTTCAAATTAATGTTTGTGCCAGTGCTTAATTTGTAAAAAATTAAGTGCCAGGGCCCTCATCAGGAGGCCACTGATGCTTGCACCACCCATTGCCCCTGCCAGCGCTGACAATGACAGTATCAAACCAGCTAGTAACCATTACACTCCTACAAGTGTGACTATTCAGACTATTTCAGGCCCCTAAAGCTATACGATTAGCATGGGAGGCAGGTAATAGTTAATTTTAACGTATATTGAATAAGTAAACAACTGTTGTTGTACTCACTCTAAATCAGACAAACAGGCCACCATGTGGCAGACTGTCATAAGTGCCGGTGCTGCCAATTAAGTGCAGGTGCCCAGCACCTGAAACCACAGGCTCAAATTAAGCACTGTATGTGTTCAAGATGCCAAAAAGAAGGGCAGAGATATCTTCTGCCCTTGCGCAGGGCAATAAAAAGGCATCATGATTCGGCGCTAGGTGTCCTCTGCTCACTTTCTTGCTTTTGGGTGGCTTTCTTTGCTTGGAGGCCATGATTATTCGGTACTATAGAAACAGAGGCCAAAAAACCCAAAGGGAAAAAAGTAATTTCTAAGGTGTAGGTGCGCTACCTTATAGTGATGCTGTCCTGGGTTCATGGCGTCACTGTGCTATGCCACAGCGACTTAGCCCAATGCACTTCCATGCTGCCATAAATTGTGAAATGATTAAAAATGTTTGATAATCCTACTGTCTGATTTAAAAGTATGATGCTACTTACAAGTAAGGATACATTTTAATTCGATAAATGGGCCCTCTGCTCTACTGAGGATTTTTCCTAAAATCCATGAAACCGGAGAACATTACAGAGGGTATAATATGGACTAGATTGTTGTTCTATTGCTCACACCAACTGGAATATTTCCTCCAGTCTCAATTGAGCGATCAATTTTAGTATTTATGGTTAATCTATTGAATCTAATCACATCAAGCCATAAAGAGACAGTAAATCTGATATGAAAAACGCTATATTTGATTGCATTTTTGGTCACTTCCCAACAATTAGATGGCAATACGAGTGTTATTTTTCCCAAAAAGCTCTCCCAATCTATATTTTTTTTTAGAAAGTCCAGAAAAACATTTTTAAACCTGTTTTCAGTTTGTCTCAGTAAATTGGGGGTGAAACTGTGCACCTTTAATTCAATCAGCAAACAGCACTAAACATTATTAATGACAACATGAAAAAACAAGCCAGTTAAAATAGATGTATTTTTTGGAGTTCATGGTAGGTACCAGAAGTGCAATACTCAAACCTCCAGCATACAATGTATATTCTGTTAGGAGGAAGACTTGTGCAGTGTTCCTACAGTGATATGAAGTCTGTACATAAGGTGGCCAAAATCAAGTGTCTATTATGCTTGTCTTTTCTGGCTATATTCTATGATCTTTTCCACTACATAGCACTTCAGTGATTCAAGTTCAAATGTCTTTGGAGGTGTCTTTGGAGGGTGTTAGACCTGTCAGTTTTAGGGTGATCTTTCCTCCTACATTTTTCTGACATCGTTTTTCCTGGCTTTTGGACTTTGAGCACTTTACAACTGCTAACCTGTGGTAAAGTACATGTACTCACTTTTTCAAACATGGTAATATTGGCTTTTCTAAATTTGCATATTTAATTTGCTTGTTAGTCCCTAGTAAAGTGGTACTACATGTACCCATGGACTGAAAATGAAATGCTACTAGTGGGCCTGCAGCACTGGTTGTGCCTCCCACTTAAGTATCCATTTGAACATGTTTCAGGCAACCATTGCAGATCCTGTGTGTGCAGTTTAACTTGCCATGTCAACCTGGCAAAATAAACCTTTTGCCAGGCCCAAACTTTCCTTTTTAATACATATAAGTCAGACCTAAGTTAGGCTCTGGACAGCCAAAGGGCAGGGTGCAATAAACTTAAAAAGTAGGACATGTACTTTCAAATTTTACATGTCCTGGTAGTGAAAAGCTCTTAAATTCATTTTTCACTACTGCAAGGCCTATATCTCCCAAAAGATAACATTGGAATTGCCCCATTACATTTTAAAGGAGTAATTTCCAAATGAGAAGACATAACTTGTTCATGTTTGGTGTCTCTTGAATCGTAATTTAAAATCCTAATTTATGGTGAATACAGATTTTAAATTGTAATTATGAAAATGCCTCCTTTAGAAAGTTGGCATTTTCTTGCCTTAGCGATTTGGTGCCTGCAGCCTGTGACTGGTCACATGACTGGGTGAATTTAATAATGAATCTCCAATCTTACATGTGCTACAGACTTTCCTAGATCTTAAATTACAACAAACAGTCCTGGCCTGTTGTTATAGCTGGAGATTTTAACACAAAATTTGAATTGATTGAGCACTTTATTGAACAAATGAAAGCAGAAGATGTTGAATGAGGTTTATCTGAGCTCATAAGCCAACCGGCCAATAAATAGGCAAAGGTAGCAAGCCAACTCTTTCACCTTTGCCTGGAATATAGTCTGCGATCTATAAATGGGCGTACTAAGTCAGACCACTGCCCACAACCCACTTTTAAAAGGGGATAATATACCAATCATCAATGATTATGGCACTAAATGGCAGATACGAAAATCTAAGTACGAATGGACAGTTATCATAATGCTCTTGTTGCAGAATTTTAATGCCAACTTATTCTCCAAACCCCAGGAGCATGATAACAACACCTTCCCAACACCATTAGCCCTAACAAGTAATATTAGAAATGTAAAAGGGTGAATGTTAATAGCAACGAACATGCCGAGGCTGAGATGTATCTCTCTTTGGTGGCCCATTTCGAATCATATGAACACTATATGAGGGATATTTCTGAGTTTGCTCCAAAACAGTCAAAACATTTTGAAACTGTAAAATTTGTGTTTAGGAAACAATTGAGTAAGACAACAGTCAAAACATACTTGTCCCCATGTGTTAGACCTGGCATCTTTTGGGGTGTTTTCCTGTCTTTTTGCATTCTGACCTTCCAGTTTTGACTTTGTGTTTTTACTTGTTTAGTGTCTCTGCACACTTTCTCACTGCTGTTCAGTGTTACAGTGCAAGTGCTCCCATTGTAAATTGTGTTATACATTGGTATTTCCATGATTGGCATATTTGATTTACTAATAAGTCCCTAGTAAGGTGCCAGGGCCTGTACATCAAATGCTGCTGGTGGGCCTGCAGCACTGGTTGTGCCACCCACACTAGCAGCCCTGAAAAGGGTTTTCACTGTAGTGTCTGCGCGCAGTTTTTAACTGCCATGTCAACCTGGCAAGTTCACCCACTTGCCAGGATCTATTATTCCCTTTTCTAACATGTAAGTCAGCCCTAAGGTAGGCCCAAGGTACCCCTGTGGGAAATGCTGTGTATGTTAGGTAAGGTAGGACATGTACTGGCGTGTATGACATGTCCTGGTAGTGAATTACAGTGTATTTTGTTTTTGACTGTGGAAAGGCTATCTGTCCCCTAGGATAGAATGGGAGTTTACTTATAACATCTTATAAGCATAACTTCCCATAGGGACTAGATAGGGAAATGGAGTTTAGTGTGTTTGGACTCAGAATGTAAAAATGCATCTTTTAGTAAAGATGATTTTTATGTTATGTGTTTGAAAATACTACTTTTAGAAAGTAGGTATTTTCTTAATTAGCTATCCTGTGTGCCTCTGCTGAGTTTGTGGTTTGACTGTCTGGCTTTGGAGTGACTGTGGATGTGCATTCTCTTCAGACAGCCACTGGGGGGTCGAGGTATGTCCTGCCTTTCCTGGATGAGTCAGGGCTGGGCTGAATAGACCTGGGCTGCATTTAGAGTAGTGGGAGGAGATATCCTTGCACCTGAACAGGCCTGGTCTGCTTTAGACAATGCTGTCTCCACCTTTTGCCAGGAAGCTGGGCCAGAGAGGACCAAACTGGTTTAGACTAGGTACAGACACACTCTGACTAAGGGAACAAAGAGAAACGGACCATAAATATTGGGGCCCAAACCCCAGAACTTTAGAACTTGCTGGAATCAAGGAACCTGCCAAGAAAAAGAGCGGGAAGAGCTGCCAGGAGGAGTACTGTCCTTTGCTGTGTTGTTGCTTTGTTGGGTTGGCCTGCAGTTGCTGCTTCTGCCTTGGGCAGTGAAAGGACTGGACTGAACTTTCATTACTTGTGCGGAGTATCTCGAAGGGCTTGAATTAGAGCTTGCCTCCTGTTCTGAAGTCTCAGGGACTGCAAAGACTTCACCGACCTATGGGTACCGCCTCTGGAACTGTGGTTTCAGTTTCCACAGAGGGTGGAAGGCAGCCGACTCCGTCACCAACTCCGTCGCTGGCTCCGTGTCCTGCAGGCACCACAGAGAGCACCGCCGCATCTTGTACCATAACCCTGATCTCACCGACGATGATGACCGCCACTGCCTCTGACCCGCTGCTTGCACCGTGACCTGTGGGCACCGCACTCCACACCGCCTCGCTTCACTTCTCCGCCCTGGTCTCACCAACGCCGTCCCTGCATGCTGACTTTGACACCCATGACTGGATCGTGGCTGGGGGCACCACTCGTAAGTCTCACAACGCACCGCCTCATCCCACACCGCAGTCTGGGCCGACTGACACCAGCTCCCTGCAACCGGCTCTGTTGCCTGCACCGTGATCTGTCAGCACCGCATTGAGCACTGCCTTCACTCTGTACTGCAGCCCTGGTCTCACCGACACCGCTGGACGACCATCACCGAGCATCTGCCTGCACCGCGCATTGTAGGCACCGCATGCTGCACCGCATGCTGCACCGCATGCTGCACCGCTTCGCATCACAACCGCGATGGTTGCCACGACCGGCTCGCACTAACGTGTCAACCGCAACAAAAAGGTACTGTTTACGAGTCTGCTGACACCCCGACCAACGCGGTCAGACAGAACTGTTGAATTCTGTTATCTTCAGTATCGCGGTAGCACCGGATGGAGCTACCTACTCCAAGGAACTGCATTTTCAGTGTTATTCTTGCAAAGTACATATTTTTAAGTGCTGTATGTTGGATTTTTATCGTTCTGGTCTTGTTTTAAATATATAAAGTATTGAATATTTTTCTAAACTGGTGTGGTGTCCGTTTGTAGTTCTTTCATTGGGTTACTGTTGGTTATGTGCAAATGATTTACTCACTGCCTCTGAGATAAGCCTGACTGCTTGTGCCAAGCTACCAAGGGGGTGATCAGGGGTTATTTTAGGAGTGTAACTCCCTTACTCTGACTAGGAAGAAGTGTCCCTACTTGGACAAAGGTGCAAACCATTGCCAACTAGAGACCCCCATTTCTAACACCATGGTATACTAAAGAGTGCAGTGTTTGAAAGGGAGCATTGATGAAGCCCATATAGGCAGGTGCTAAACCGGGTATAATAATTGCCACTGAACCTGATAAGTCAATTTGAACTAATTCGAAAAAGAAATGGGAGGAGGATCAGTGGACTGACCTTTTAGATGCACTGAGGAAAGGAGACTCCAGAGACTTCTGGAGAGAAACTTGCCAATGGCAGCAACTCTGGATACACCACCCCTGACATCATTGTTCAGGTAGGCCAATGGGTCGAACACTTTTCCACTTTATTTAACATTAGGGACACTGTCAGTTCCCATTATGCAGAATTGAGGCTGGCCCAACCGCTGGTTGTGCCATTGTATAGGGCTTGTCCTCCATCAGTATTTTCCTTAGAGGAAACTAAGGGCACCTTATGACATACAAAAAAAGAAAAGTCTCCTGTCCCTGATAATATACCAGGGGATTTGTTTCACTCAGGGCTGGATATTTGGGTTCCTTACCTGAGGTTGCTTAGCAATGCTGTAGCTGACTGGGAGGAAATCCCGGAGACATGGCATGAGGCAATCATTGTGCCAATTTACAAAAAGGGGCCTAAAAACAACCCTGTAAATTATAGGCAAATTAGCCTTATTGATAACACTCAGCAGAACTTTTGCAGGCAAGTCCTCCTCCATCTTCAGGAGTCCATGACTGATCGTGAGGCCTTGTCAATATTCCAAGCAGGTTTTCGGGAGAAAACCAGTGCAATTGTGCAAGTCTTCCATTTTATGACCATCTGCTGGAAGTATATTACCATTAATACAGATCATCTGTATGTAACCTTTGATAGAGCAGGAAGAGTTAGCCTAAAATAAGTGCCATAATTTACACTAGACATTAATACAAACATAGTTAAAAGAATGAAACTTAGGAAAATGTGCCTTTTCTTAAACGTGCAAAATTAACATTTAGCATGATTTTTATCAGTAAGCACACATTTTTATCATAATTACACTACTAGGTTAGACTAAGCCTTATTCATCTTTCTATCTTTCAGTTAATTTTCTTCTTAAATAAGTAAATGCTTTTAGGAAATGCAGAACTATCCAATATTATTTGATAAATGATTCATCCTTGACTTGCTTAAACATGTCATCTCTGTAGAATGTGCTGACTTTAAAATGTATTTCTTCTAAGCTATATGTTCTCATCGTATTTAGTTAGCTTCTAGCTGCCACATATTCACAATGCTGAATAGTGTATTAAAACAATAATGCTTACATGAAGACGTGAATCTCATGACTTAATATTGTAGGTTTTTACTAGAATGTTTCTGCCTTTAGAATAGTTCTTTGTTACAGTGTGGAATACTGAATAGCTAATAGTTTAAACTGTAGGGTTCTAGTGGGAACAAAGAGTGAAGCTAACACACATGAATGTTTAGCAACTAAGTTGACACTTGTAGATAGCACCTTGCTGACTTCCTATGTTTACCATGGAAATGAAGGAATAAGCAGCAGACCATCGGACTATCCTTCCTCATTGGCTTATGATGACCTTACACCAGCATGGCTTGTTACATGTGTTTTTATGTAATAATATATATGTGTTCCTAGTTAGAATTTGTCAGTGCTGCCGAGACTGGTTCAGGCTATTCTTCTGCGACCCTCTCTATTTCTCTTAGCACTTGTGCCTTATTCACTATGAGCTATTGCTGACGGTGATTTCTGTTGCTTACTACTTTGAGGGTGTCTATTTTTTTTTAACGGTTATGGCTACTGCTGTGGCTGATTTCTTATCTTAACTTTGAAGAGTTGTTAATGCAACTGTTTGCTGATGCTGTTTGAGAGAAGAGACTCGGACAATTTTCTAGAACTACTCTTCATGAGGACTTCGACTTCAAACTGATTCTATTTCAATGCTCCTTTAAGCCTTGCTCTTTTCCAAAAGGACTCTTTGTGGGTTACGGTAAGTTAAAATCCGCTTAGAGTAAAATAGGGATCAATTTCCTTTATGGAACATGTACTTGATTGACTCTAACCATGATTTTCTTGATATTTCTGTAAACGGACTTATCTGATATACTAACTTGATTGAAGAAATCAAAACTATATACTAAACTTTGATCGATAAATAAAGGTTTTTGAACTAATCCGAAACTCTCATCGCTGACTGAACTAAATGACTAAATTGAGGATGTTTATTGATTGATGCTCCGTTCTAAAACAGTGGCAAAGATCCATTGCAGAAAAGAAGATTTCAGTGCAGAGCTGGAGGCCCCTATTGTAAGTTACAGGTTAAACTGATTAAATTAAAACGTTTCCGTGCCAGTGGTTCCAGGTAGCAGAGATATGGTTCACACTCTGAATGGAGCTATAAAATATTTTCCCAAGTCAGAATAAAATTCCCGATTCCCGAATCCAGTGTCTAGAACTGACAAGAAGGCAGTTGCGGTTTGAAGGTGTGAGTATTTATAGTGCAATGTGTTGCTTATGGCAGTTGTGTTTTGGTTTAGACAGTGGTGTTGTGAGTATGAATGAGTAAGTGGAAAGAAATATTAAGAAGCTGTTGAAGAAAAGAGATTGAAGAATTCAGGCTCGCTGTAGTCGAAAGATCCCGGGATATGCATAGATACATATATATACAGAAACATATATAAATTGAATAGAAGACTTGTTTGCAGTATAAGGTGTAGGGTGTGAGGTACCATCACCTATACCATTGACATAGAGAAATTAAGCATTATTGTGATTGATTAATATTGATTGGTGTTAGTGGAACCTAATCGTGCCAACGGGTGAAGCTGCATTGATTTGGGTGAATTCATGCTGGTTGAGATTTCACTTCTGGAAAAAACTCTTGAGTGATTGTAATACTATTATTTCTTTAGTAGAAGCAAACAAGAAGGAGTTTTAAGCTTATGGTTAAAGTTGTGTGAATGCGAGAGAAATTGTAAAGGAGGGTGAATTGCAAAGAGTGAGATCATACGTCATATTGTTTTTACTGAGATTAATCGGTTGGTGTACTTTTGTGCTGGGATTGGTTGGTGACATCAGGGTGTCACGCTATGGATTAGTATACAAGAAGGTGAATAACATATTTGGATTTGACAACAACAATTGGGAAACTAGTGGTCTTAATTGGATTGATTTATTGAAATTTTACGTATATGGAACCAAACAATAACATTTTATTGAAATTTGCCTTGTCTCTCGCTTCATTGCAAAAATTTAGGGCCATATGTATCAAACAAAATTGCGATCGCAAACGCTGAAATTCACAGAATTTCAGCGTTTGCGATCGTAATTAACTTAGTGGTATGTATGAAGGAAAAACTGCCTCGCAAAATAAGGAATCGCAAAATTTGCGATTCCTATTTGCGAATGCATTTAAGGAATTGCAAATTGCGATTCCTTAAATGCAATGTAAAAGCACCAAAAAGTGCAATTTGGTCTTAAGGAATCACAAATTACCACCAACTTCAAGTTGGTGGTAATATGCGATTTCTTAGAAAAATGCAATTTTTGCATTTTTCAAAGTGCAATGTGGCGCACATACATGCCCTTAGGTAATGTATGTGTGCCACATGTGCACCAATGCTTATTTCAGGGGTGCAATAGGGTGTCCTTTTGACACCCTTGCAACCTTGAAATTGCATTCTCAATTTGCGATTCTCGAATTGCTAATCGCAAATTGAGAATGTCTTCCCATGCATTCCTATGGTCCTCTAGGCCCATAGGAATGACTGGGGAGGGTTTCCTTAATTGCAAATCGGAATTTGCAATTCACAATTAAGGAATATGTAGGATTCACAAATTTTTTTGCAAATCCTACATACATCTCATTTTACGATTCTCAAATAGCGATTCTCAAAAATTAGCTATTTGAGAATCGCAAAACCTAACTTTGATACATATGGCCTTAATGTTTTAAGGAATTTAAGAGTTTAGTAATAGGGGGATGTTACTATTCCAGTACAGAAGGTGAAAGACCCCCCCCCGAAGGTATGCCTGCACATTTTATGACAACTTTTACACATTTGTTCTTGGCTTCGCTAATGGAGCAGAATCACTGAGAAGGAAGGTGCATTGAGATATCCTAGTTACAGGACATATAATAGAAGTATTCTTGATAATTGGAAAGGAAAACAGCGTGAGATGAAGCCACAACCTAGACCCACTCAATATGAAGTTCTGAATGTATGGGAAAAGGTTGCAAGTGAAAAAGAAGAGGGAAAAATACCAAAGAAGGACAACATGAGCAGTGCAGATTTATATGGATGCTTGATGGGATGAAGAACAGCATAGGTGGAGAAAGGCTATCATAGAGGGAACAAGATCATATCCAGCTATCACTATGGAACAAGCTAAAAATGGAAGTAAAAATGATCCCCAAAAGAAAGATGGCAATGAAACGTATACTGATTCAGGGGATAATATTCAAGCCCTCCGCCATACACAACCCCTACTGATCACAGAGAATAAAGTGCTGAAAGCTGATTCCAGTGTCACAGTGGCAACTGCTCCTGTAGCTCCAAATTTAGCACAGATTGGAAGACCTGAACAGATGCTCTAAATTATCCCACCAGTTGTGGCTCGACCACAGGTTTCAGTTCCAACTGTGACTAACGCGACTGGAGTGTGCACCACATCCCACATAATGCCTGCAAATGCCCTGATATAGCCCAGAGTCATTGTGAATGCTCCTCCAAATATGTATTTAAGGGCAGAAGTTCATCAAGCTGCTGGAGATGTACCTATCACAGGGTTTGTTCTGACCTCACAAAATTCTCAGATTGTTGTGTGGAGACCCCCACAGACAGTACAAGCACTAACAGATCGATGGACATTAGTCTTGACAGCCCCTATTACCGCTAATGCCATAAATGCTACTGAAGAGGGTTATATGTCAGCTTGGTTAGAAGAAGCAGTAGGAAATTGGAAAGACAGAAAACCCAGAGGTGAAAGAGAGAAGAGAGGCCAGATACAGAGAGGGAAAAGCCTTAAACATTGCTCAATTAAAGGTGGAATTAGAAGAAATAATAAGGGGATGTTAAATATTTGAACATATTGAGCAATACTAAGTAAATAAGTTAATTTACTTGTGTAAGGAGATTATATGAAGAGCAGCTTTAGTGCTTGACAAATTGAGAGAGTTGGTTCAGAAATCCGAAATTGATCTTGCAAAAATGTTCACTTGCTGAGAAGCTTTAGGGTTTCAATTAGATGATCCAGCATTAGAGAACATGAGAATGTCAGGAATACATTTACACATTATGGAACTAGTCAAATGCATTCGTAAATGGAGTGAGACTGAGAAACTAGAAATTAAATGGGTGAAGAAGCATGAAAAGAAACAGAGAGATTCAGCTATTACAAGGAAGCAGGATGAGGGAAGCGAGGGAGAAACTACAGCATACCCACTCGGAGAAATAGCAGGAGGAATGTATGTACATGTTTCTTGGAGTAGAGATGAGTTGGCTGCATTTACGAACAATGTCCCGAAATTGAGAGACAAACCAGTGCAATGGTATGCACAAGTGGAACAATTCATAAAGATTTCAAAGATGCTGTGGACAGATTTGAATACGTTTTTTTGACATTGCAGTACCTGCTGATTTATGGGATGAATGTAAGACTGAGGTAAATGGCCCAAAGAAGAACCTGTGAGGGAGACTAGGAAAAATGTGTCATCTCCTGCTCTGATGCAGAAATATGAGGCAGTGATTACTTTTCTGAAAGGCAGAGTGCCACCGAGAGATTTGAATTAGCTTAAAATTTAAAGGACTGCCCAAGAGCCAAAAGAAACAGTGCATGAATACTATGAACAATGGTTACAGGTGCAGGAACATAAGCATGACAGCGGACCCCTAGCACAGAACGCACCTCATCTGTATATCCCCAAATATTCAAACATAAAGTATACCCCGAGTGTGTACTCAATATCAACACCTGCTGTCAAGGTGTGGTCCAATTAACAAGGACTATCCCAGTATAAACACACAATAAGGTGCACCAAATTGTATCTATAGAAGAATAAGCAGTCCAAAAAGGAAGGGTTTCCAATTTACGTATAAATCTTCATTTTATTCTGTACGTTGTTACAGGTGTTTCAGCAGCACAGTGGACAAGAATATCCTGAGGAAAAGGGATATTGGGATTTTTGTGTCACTGTTTATTTTAGGACTAAAGCCAGAGATCTGTACGCACATAACACAAAGAATAATCTGTTGGTCAGAAAAAGTAGCTCAATGGAATCTTGAGATATGCCAAGTATTGTAGTGATGAGTTAGATATGAAGCAGAAGAAAATTAAAGAGAAGCTTATGTTGGTACCAACTATGTTGGCTCAGAAAGGGTTTCAGAATCCTTCTTTTGCGTGGCATCAAGGGAATATGCAAGGAATTTCAGATCCAAAAGTTGGTTTTCAGGGAAATCAAGGAGAATGTAATGTTTCTCAAGGTAGAGGTAGAGGTGTTCCTGTGGGTACATGTTCTGGAGTAAAATCTGTCGTAAAATTGGACGTTGGAAAAGAGCATGTAGATATAATCCTAATAATGTTGGTGGAAATGCACAGATGCCGAAAGGAAGGCAAATGCAAAATGTGCTTACACATTCGATGCAAGTGCCCGTGCAAGGTCAGGTCCCAATGATGCCCACCCCACCAGTCCAAATGAACTCCCAACATATGAGAAATACTCATTTAGATTTAAATCAAATAGCAAAAATGAATACCAAGTCTTTTCAAAATTCCATGCCACAATTTCAAAATCCGAACCTGAATGTTTTACAGCAATATCGTTTTTTTTCAAATTGATTGCTAAGGTTCTGATAATTCACAATGAAGGTGCCTGCGAGAGGAGGAAAACTGCGTACTTGCCGCAGTCTTAGAGGTAGAGTGGTCCAAATGTGGATGCTGAAGTACATAGTCTCCCATATCATTTTTGATCGATACAGGCGCTACCAGATCGACAGTTAGACAGTGGAAGTCCCAGACTTACTTCTCTCTGGGAAAATTATCCAAGTTGTAGGAGTTACAAATAAACAGTTCAGGAACCCCATTTCAGAAAAGGTCCCAGAAAAATTGGAAGAAAAATACCAGTACATTGTCTGTGATTCTAAACCCTGTAAATTTACTAGGGAGAGATTTGCTGTGCAAGTCAAATTGCACAATTTACTGCACACCAGATGGTGTTGCTTTGCAGACCCCTGATGAAGATGTAGATTTTAAAATGGTTACATATCAATACAGGATAGGAGTGTTTCCTGTGCTTACAATTGAAGAATTACCTGATGATTTGAAAGAGACAGTGAATGCTGAAGCTTGGGATCTCACAGGAAAATATATCATATTTATAAAGGGCAGAGAACCAGTCCAAATTACTGTAAAGTCAAACACAGTATTTCCCAGAACACCCCCATATCATATAATTTGACACCAGAGGCTATTGCAGGAATAACACCAGTCACAGAAGAAATGTTACAGAAAGGAATTTTGAGGGTATTGATTGGAAGTCCATGTAACTCTCCAACTTGGGGGCCGATTACGATCTCGCTCGTAAGGGCTCCTGACAGCATCCGTCAGGAGCGAGTCTGAGTCGTAAGCGTGATTTCCAGACGACTCGTACCACTGTACAAGCGAGCAAGTACGATGAGAATATAGCCTCGTGCTCCGAGCGACTCGTACCCGTCAGTGAGGCCCTCCGGATGACTCCAAGATGGCCGACGCGCACAGCGCAATGGGGCTGATTTTCGAGCGACCAAGTACGATGCGCGTCGAGCAGCCGGATTGAGCCGGAGCCTTTGACTCGAGACAGCGTTGGGAAGTGGACTTCGGGGAGCCGTAGTGGGCCCCCCTTCACCCGTAGCCCTATGATTCGGTCACTGGGGGGACCCAAGGGTCCTTCTACACATGCATGCACGGGGCGGCCGGCACTGAGGCGTCCCCATGTCAGGGGGTGCCCTTTTCCGCAACCTACCTTTATTCTCTATGGGTGCCTATGTACGCTATGTACAACAGGCTCCCATAGACTTCAATGGGACTCCGAGCGACCCGAGTCCGTCAGCGCTCAATTGCATCGTACTCGGTCGCTTGGAGCCTCGGAGCGCGAGTTGCTCGGAAAGCTCTATGGGACCAAGTTGGCCGTAGGGCTTTCCGAGCGAGATCCTAATTGGCCCCTAAGTGTTTTCAGAAGGCCAATGGAAAGTACAGAATAGTGCAGGACCTGAGAAAAAATGAATGAGATCATAGTTCCCTGTTGTCCCGTGGTACCGAATTCAGCCACAATATTGTTTCAGAACCCGTGTACTGCAAAGTGGTTTACCGTCATTGATTTATTTCAGGATTTTTTCTCAGTGCCATTGCACGAAGAAAGGCAATACTATTTTTCCTTCGTGTTTCAACAGAAAATATTAGCATGGTGTCATGTCCCACGAGGATATACAGAGAGTCCATCCATTTTCAACCAGATTCTCAAAAAGAAAAGACCTTACAAATGCCAAGCAAGTTGACTCTTGTGCAATATATTGATGACTTGCTTGCAGCATCAGAAACACGAGAAGCTTGTACACAAGACACCCGTTCCTTATTGAATCACCTGGCTGAGAATGGACACAAAGGGGCATATTTACAAAAGAAGCGACAGTGCGTGGCGTTAGTCTTGTTGGCTTAGCACCAGCTCTGCCACTTCTGAAACGCAGGGCTGTACCGTATTTACAGGAATACGGTGTAGCAATGCGTTTCTCCCTGCGCTGGCGCTAAATTTTGCAGCCTAGCGCCAACACAGGCACCCTTGCACCACAGTGCAAGGGTGCCTGCATTGAGGGGAAGGATTGTTTACGTGCAGGAAGGTGCAACTTCTATGAGTGGTGCTTTGTGCAGCACATATTGTAGTTGCAACTCATCATTTTTTTTAATGATTGTTTATGTGCAGGCAGGGACACCTTCCTGCACATAAACAATCAATGGCATTTTGCTGTTTCTATGTGTGCTGCACAATGCAGCACACATAGAAACAGCAAAAACGAGGAGAAATAAAGCATTTCTCTTTGTTTCACCAGGGTAAGACCAGGTTTTCCCTGGTGTTAATTTTGGCACTGCCCCATATTTACTCCACCCTTGTAAATATGGGGCAACAGCTAAACAAATGGGTGTTGTGGTGGAATGCCCACCACAACACCCATTTCCCGCCCCTTTCATGCTATTCATAGAGTGAAAGGGTGCCTTATTTACAAGGCAGCGTTATAACTGTGCCTTATAAATAAGGCGAAGCCCATATCTCCACAGGAACGTCACTAAAAGTGACGTTCCTGTGGCGATAGGACCTTGTAAATATATCCCAAAGTGTCTCCAGGAAAGCTGCAGTACTGTCAGAAAGAAGTTTAATATCTGAGACACCTTATTGTGAAAGGAGCTAGAAAGGTTTCACCAGAGAGAGTGGAAGCAATCTTACAGATTATTCCCCCACAGAACTCAAAAGGAAGTCAGGATGTTTTTAGGAATGGTTGACTACTGTAGATGGTGTATACCAAAGTTTTCCTTAATGGCAAAACCTTTACTAAGGTTCACATGCAGGGACGTGTCAGATCTGAGGCCATGGGACAACGACTGTTCAAATGAATTCCTATAGTTGAAAGAGAAATTGTGTTGTGCCCCGGCACTAGGAATGCCTGATTATTTAAAATAATTCATACTATTTTGCAGTGAGAGAGATGGGTGCACCCTCTCAGTGTTGGCACAGATGCACGGAGATGCCCGAGTGCCAGTGGCATACTTCTCCACTACACTTGATCCCATAGCTGCAGGTCTTTCTGGTTGTCTAAAAGCGGTTGCCATAGTGAGTACTAGTCTGGAAATGAGTGAGAACATAGTGATGGGTTACTCCTTAGCCGTTATGGGGCCACACTCTGTGGAGCTATTGTTGGCAAGAACAAAAACACAGTACGTAACCAAAATGATATTTGGATGTCTGCTGATGGGAGACCGGTGTTGCCTGATGGCTTCATGTTTCCAATGGCATGGTATTATCATAGATACTGCTAGACCCACCAGTTTTTGGCTGGCTGGGACTTACCGAAGCCAGACAGAATCCACCGTCATAGATAGGATGAGGACGATGCACTTGTCAGATAACCTGTGCTCACCCTTTGGTAGCTTGGCACAGTGCAGTCAAGCTTATCCTCAGGGTCAAAGTGTAAAGTATTGGCACAGCACGGCCCTCGCAACACACTGAGTACACTACAAAAACTCTCCACACTGTATATATAAAGCCCTATTCTTTGTATTAGACACACATTGAAATCAAAAGACATACACATTGGATATATGCTTTAGAGTTATATGCAAATGTGGAACTCTCCCATTAGCAGGAGAACAGAAGGAACATATATGTACCCACCACAGGAATTCAATTGCTCCATTATCCCCTCAGCCTCGAAAGTGACCTAAAACCATGTGCATACTTTCCGGAGATATTCACAATACAAGCTATCCCTCCCACATCAAAATGACAGAACATATATGCAGGCTTGTTCAGAGTTATTCTACTTATTTGCTATCACATTAGCATCAAACACGACATTTCCAAATTTCATATACCCGGTACAGCTTGTAATGGTCAAGAAATCATAGATTTTGACTAGCCCTTATGAGTCAGCCCCAAAGCACTAAAATGACACCAGCCAATGATACACTTAGCACCTGCTGGAGACACTTGGATTAGGATGTCGGGACCACCTAAAGTGGAAGGAAACAGTTACTTGGTTTCATCCATCCAGATTAGACCATCAAGGCACCCAGTGGCACCTTTACGAGTACAGGATCACTATCCCCCTGGTTGGCAAAAGATTGTGACACCGGAAGCTGGCACGCTTCCAAGTTGGAGAACTGTTTCTCCCCAGGTAGTGATGCAATCCGCAGTTGCTCCAGGCAGCCTACCGGGGGTGCAAACAAGGCACAAGGACACCGCGCGGGTCCAGTCACGATGTTACCAACAACAGAGTACCCTGTGGCGTGGGTCTGGGGAAAGAGAGTCTGTGACCTCGGACTGAGACTGCGATGTCAGGCACTGTCGTCCTCCTGATTTGGAGGTCGGACACAGTCCAGGCTTCTGGCTCCGGTCCCGCAGAGTCGGCAAACGTCTCCCAACACCACTCGGACACCACATGCTATGAAGAGTATAGGTTTCCGGTTGTAAGCTCGGGTCTCTCGGACTCGGCAGACATCCCCAGCACTCCTCTAACTCCTCACATCATGGCAACCTGCGTGGGCCGCTGATCTTTACAAGCACACTCCTCTGCATAGTGTGATTATTGCATACATCAGGACAGTCCTTTTCCCAACCGAAAATAACTTCCACCCATTTCCGCCGCAACCTGTTTGGTCCTTACGATCTCGTAGAAATGAGGAGATCCTTTTTGTCCCTTTGATCTCGTCGACAGGAGGCAGGCCACCCGGCCCTTGGAGAGGGCTTATGCCCCCGGGCCACGGCAGGAGGCAATTGACTGCAGGCCAGCAACATCCATGCAAAAATCTACCAAGTGATAATCCCCTTCCTGGAGCACAACAAGGCTCAGGGCACCACAAGTCTGCGTATAATCCTGCTGCAGTCCCTCCTGCCCCAATGGTTTCTCTTGTTGATGTCCCAGCATCGAACCAGCATAGAATGGTTCCAATCCCAAAAGCTTCTCTAAACTCCTGAGGACAGAGCCCCAGTAGTTATACCCACAATGGCCTTTGAAGATGAGATCAGTTCAAAAGGCCACCTTTGAAATGCACAGGCCCCGTCTAAATGTAGTCCTGTCTGCCATCCTACCCTGGGAGGATTGATCAATTTCTTTTTTGGGGCTGGGACCCTGCCACTTGGAATGCAGGTGCCAATGCCACATCCTCTTATTCATCTCAGTAAGGCCCGTCAGAGGTCTCCAGTTTCCCTTGAGTGCTCCTAGTTCATGGACCTCTATCAGGAATGCACAGATGTAGCTGTCCCCCCAGAACCCAGATGTGGATTGGAGACAGGCTGACAGGCACACACAGAGCAACGAGCATAGAAATGCCTACTTTCCCATAATGGCATTTACACATTAGTAATGTCAAATCCACTCTCACTACCGGAGACTAATCCATCAATACTAAACACCATACTGCTACTCTTCTGCACATAGGAAATACAGCTCAATAGCCTTTCCACACATCCTCCATGTTAATCAATGCGAGAAGCAGGCCTCACAGTACTGAACACACCATCCGGTGTTATTCACTACTAGGGCATGTAGCCCACACGTGCATATGCTCTACCTCTTCCCTACACTGCACCCTGCCCACAGGGAGTACTCAGATGTAGCGAGAGACATATAGCATTTTTTTTATAGGGACTTCCGACTGCTCTTTAATTGGTAAGTGCTACAGACACCATTGCAGGAATACAGTTTGGGAATTGCCACTGCCACCGGATGTAAGGAAAGGGATTTTGACTACAATGTGAGAGGATTTCACGTTATGGCTTGTTTTTTATAAGTTACTGCAATTGGGGGGCCTCCATCAAACATATCCATAATGGGTGCACAATTCAGCAGTGTTCCATTTGCGCCCTGTCCAGCACAGCCCTCCACTATGTATGCGAGAGTTTTCTGCTGCCTTTAATTCCTACAGGTCTCCGTTGAGGGATGTCTCACACTGCATTTGCTCGAATTTCAGAAGAAATACAACTGTAGCATTGGTGTCTGTTCTTACAACTGAGATGTGCGTGTTTAGATGTGTTTCCCTTTACTTGTCTGTGTGATGGTTAATTAAAAATGTTCCTCTGTGACTGTCAGCATGTCCATATTAATTTGTCCTTCTTACTCTGTGACTCTGTCTGTCAGTAGTTGTGTGCTTGTCTCCATGTGTGTGCTGCTCTTTACATTTCTTTTGCACTGAATTAATGTGCTTGTGTGTATTTAGTGTTGGTTTACAACTGTGTCTGTGTTTGTGCACACTTGCATCTGCATGGTTGCGTGCTTGCAGCTGTTGCCCTGTCTGTGTTGTTGTGCACCCCTGCATCAGTCGCAGTGTCTGTGCATGCTTTCTTCTGTCGCCATATATGTCCGTGTGCACGCTTGCATCTGTGTCTGTCAAATGGCCTTATTTTTCCTGGTGTTGTAGTTTGTTATGTATTTCACTCAGAGATGCTAGGTTTCTATATTTTGAAACTCATTATGATCTGGAATGTATTTTTGTGGAAAACTGCAGCTGAGTACATGACCGAGAGGAGCAGACACTGAGCACCTGGCTCACAGCGTACCTCAAAGCCTTTCTGCTGGTGTCGACAGCCACAGTGTTGACTAAGAGGTCAGTGTGCTTCAGCAGCAGCTGTAAAACTGAATTTCAGCATATTGCAGGAGAGGCTAAATATGTTGAAGCTAGTAACAACATTATACACCCAAGAGGGCTAGGTGCTGCACATATATAACCTCATTGAGCAGGCACCACCCATCTTTACAGTGAGGGCCCCCTTTTTACTCCTCCTTTCTCTCCCTGCCCCCTCCTCCTTTCCAGTGCATGTCCCTAATTGCATATACTAATTTCCCTTACCTCTTCTATTTCTGTTCAGTCCTATTTCTCTCTACACCTTCTTTCACCTCTGCCCCTTTGCACCATTGTTTCCTCTCTTCCCTACCCTATGTTGTCCATCTCATAGCTTACTTCTCTCTGTTGACCTTCTCCTTTCTCTTCAATATTCTTCTCTTACTCCATTCTCTCTCTCTCTCTCCCTTTTGTCTGCTCCACCCACTCTACATACTTTCTCTCCACTCAACTTCTTTTTCTCGGTTCACCTTCCTCTCTTACTCATTTTCAACCTGTTACATTGTTAACCTTTTCTCCTCTCTTGCACTCGCTATTCCTTCCACATTACCCATTCCAATTTTTACATTTTTTAAATTCTGTGCTCACTCCTGACAGAAAGTCTTGAAAGACATTCTGAGGCTGTTTCACAAAGAGCCTCCACACTTGTGTAGACTATGCCGCACAGATCACAGCAGAAACACCCATTTCGTTGCAGTTCACACCTCCTCACCCCTTCAAATTCAGGAAAGGCAATTTTTCTTTTTCCCACCTTTTCCACTCCCCCACCCTTTTTTGATCAAACAATGAGGGAATTTTCCTGATCTGCCTCAGCATTCAGTTCTCTGTTATATCCGCTCAGGCATGCGCCTGGCACAAAAACTTTAGACGTGCAATAATATAACTGCATCTTTATTTTTAATACTGCGTTCTGGTCCCGTTTGATTGCTCTCTAAATAGTGTAAGTTTCTTTCGTGTAACACCTATCTTCAAATATCACTTACATGAGTTAACAGTAATGTGATATTACAGTTTGTATCGTGTGACAGACTTTTGCGTTTTAATAATAGATACCTCAGAGGGTTAATGTGCAGGCGGTCAATCTACCTTTGATAAGCTGTTGACACCCTGGAGCCCCTTAGAGCATGCAGGAAAGTTGAGAACTGTTTAGCTCGCTTTTGTAAACCTCTGCAAAGTAATGATGTATGGTCCCCAAATCTCACTGACCAAGCTACGCCCCTGATGCCCCATAGTTTGCTGTTGACTATCTGTAAAGGTGTTGCATAAAGATAACTAGGGAGGTGACTTAGGAAGGAAACTAAAAGAGAGTGCCAAACCGAAGGCACAAGAATCCACCTTACAGGGAACGTGCTACGGTCCTACTGAATTTATCTCCACGTATCTCCACTAAATTTCAAAACACATAATTACACTCCACAAAAATAATTCAAATTTGCAACATGTCACATAATTCCACACCTTATAATACTACTCCACACAATGCCACATAATACCACTCCAAACCATCCCACATAATTCTACAATGAAACAAGCACACAATTCAATGCCACACAATTCTAAACCACACAACATAATTACACTCCACATCTTGCCACTCAGTGCCACATAAATACACTCCACATAATTACACTCTACTCAATACAACATAAAAACACCTCACATATATGCATTCTATGCCACATACCAGCAATCCACATAAATGCACTACACACCTTGACACATAATTCCAATAAGCATAATTTCATGCATTGCCACACAGTTACACGCCACACAAATGTGTCTGTGACCTGCTGTCCCCTTCTTTTTCTCTTTCTTGCACACTCTTTCTGCTCCTCTTTCTGGAGTTCATTCACCTCTTCGTGCACAAACTACCTATCCATCTCTATGTTCCTTTCTATCTATTCTGTGCAACTCTCACCCCTATTTATTCACCATCACACAGAATTCGACTACAAACAATTCCACAACCACCACTAACAATTCCAATTCAATACACATAATTATTATTATTATTATTATTAAATTAAATTTATATGGCGCACAGCTACCCGGAGGTTTCCCGGTGCCTACGGACCCGCGCTAAAGAAAAGAACATGCTCTAGTGGTTGAATAACCACGTTTTTAAATCCTTACGAAATTTATGATAGATGGTTTCCTGGCGTAATTGAAATGGAAGAGAGTTCCATAAAGAAGGAGCTAAGTAGGCAAAAGACCGTCCGCCCATGCGTTCTCGTTTGATCTTAGGAACTTGAAATTTTAATTGGTTAGAGGATCGCAGAAGTCTAGAGGGAAGGTAAGGATGCACCAAAGCACTAAGATAATGTGGTGCTAAATTCATTTTAATCCTATGCATATAGCAGAGGGCTTTGAATTTTGAACGATTTTCTATCTTAAGCCAGTGAAGATCACGGAGAGGACCTCTGGGTAGCTGACATAGTAGTCTGGCCGCAGAATTTTGGACCACTTGCAGCTTACGGGTCACTTCCTTACTCACACCCAAATACAGGACATTGCCGTAGTCCAATCTGGACACGATCAAGGCCTGAATAACAGTTTTTTGCGTGGGTAAAGGGAGCATCCAAAGAATTTTTTTTAGCCAGTTTAAAATTGTAAAACAGGTTGAAACAACCTTAACTACTTGCTGTTTCATAGACAATTGGTCGTCAATAATTATACCAAGGTTACGAACAGATTGTGTAGGGTTGGGGAGATCACCCATCTGAGGTGGCCAATGCTGGGGACCCCAAAGAGTTTTGTTTCCAAAGATAAGGAGTTCCGTTTTCCCTCCGTTTAGTTTCAATCTATTTGTATGCATCCATCCAGCTATCTTTTGTAGCCCAACCTGGAGAGAGGATATGTTCCACTCCAAATCACATACATCTAGTCCACTCCAAACCAAAACACATCTCATTACAAGTGCTTGTTATCTGGTGTTATAGCCTTGTTGCACTAGCTATTTTAGAGCTCTATGACATTTTAACTGGTCAAGTGTGCAAACTAAATTGAATTTTCCATGGCATGTATGTTTACACCATCGCACTAGCCACTTTAGAATTCTAAGTCTTCCTAATTGGATAAATGTGCAAATGAAAATGAACCTCCCTTGCACACATGTTTACATTATGACGCTTGCTGTCATGCTGCACGGTCACTTTTGAGTCGTATGATCCTTTAATTGGGCAAGCATGCAATTCAAAAAGTTGTTTGACTGTTTATACCAGATATTTGTGATCAATGGATTAGATCTGACCAATCTGTAATTTGAAGTTTTGAACTTGATTCTTTAACTAGATATTTTTTAGTTCTAGGCCATTTGTACAAAAAAACTATACTTGATCATTGACAACCTTGCAGTATCTGTCTATGTTGCCTTTTACCTTTGCACATTAAGACACTGGCCGTTGTTGGCTGGTGCCTAGTGGACCTATCCCCAATGTGATTGATGAATATCTGATCCTCCTTTTTAAACTCCTACTGTTATGATGTTTTATCATGTTTGCATTTTATTGTACTTTTAAGGTTGTCTAAGACCTAAATAAAGGAATTTGATGTGATGTGACTGGGTGTGGTTGGCAGTTGGGCTTTGTGTATTCCTCCTAGAAAACTATACATGATATGAGCTTAGGTGTTACTGGATGGACCATCACTGGCAGGATGGGAGGGAGGAGCTGGACACAGCCTTACTTATACCTGGGTATACTGTGTCCTGTCCTCCACACAAAGGGCTTAACAATCTTGCATTGTAACTCCAGCCAGCTTGAAGCCAAGGCAGGGGAGGCAGTAAATTCCTTGCAATTCAAAGCCACTGTCTAGAAGCTTCTCCCACCTTCCATAGCCAGTGCACCGAAACCCAGCATGCATTTACCCTACATGCCTTGACAAAGCAGTCAATACACCGCGTCACTGTTGCTTGGTCATGAATTTATCTTGAAAAAATAAAAAGACAAGAGGCGTTTGGCAAAACAGGAACAAGTTGGTTTAATTTAACGCAGCGGCCAGGAAAGCAGCAACAGAGTCGTGTCTGAAGACTGTCTCGATGTACAGAGGTTTTGGCCGGCATTATAAACAGTTTTTGAAGTACAATAAACCAATAACACATTCTTGTAGAGCACGCAAATCCGGGCCTAGTCATGAACCATAAATTTAACCATTTAATAAGGGGGTACAAGTGTCTCTCAACTTTGTCGAGACCCAATGTGGGCCAGCGTGTATGTGTACAGGTGGCAGGCATTGTGAGCACGTGATCACTTTGTGTAGTTTGCATGCTGTATTCTGACTGGGTGAGTGTTCCTACATACATGTGTCATCTGACTTTGTGGTATTTTGGGGCCAATCTCCTCGGACCTTTTGTGGTATCGCTGCCTATCTGTGGGATCAATCTGGGTTTTCCCTTTTCACGTGTTTGTATTCTGGCTAAGAGTCACCCCACTGTGACCAATCAATCGTTAGGCTTGGGTTCAGGTCGCAGGGCATGGCGATGGCCATGTATCTCTGACTCGAGGTTGATGGGGAGGTCATCTCTGGTGGATTCAACAGCAATTATACAAGTTTATTATTATGTGTACATATAACATGGTGGTCATTGATATTGCATTTACCAACATTCTCATTTGGCTGCATACATTTGTCATGGCGTACATTGACAACATATTTACCGGTATTGACATTGTTATGTGCACATATATTATGGCTTAAACTGACATCACATACACCAATATTAATATTCCCCCCTCTAGTATAATTTTCAACTACATATTTTCTCATATGTCATGACAATCACATTTTTCGAGGCTGGATGTGTTTCTGTTGTGTTTGCTATCCTTTCTCTAGCTGTTTGCATTCTTCCTAATTTGAGGACTGCATTTGTACAGCAGGACACCCCCGCTTGTAGGAAACCACACAATAGTAGTACAAAAGTGAGAATCGGAAGCAATGATGTGCACAGTTTGGTCACCCACAGGGGGAGCCAGGAAAAAATACTATGAAACCAGTCCTGCTCAGGGACACCTCCGTCCTTCTTCATGTCAGGTTGTAGACGATACTGTGCTTGGACGGCAAAAGCGAGAGTTCTCTTTTGAGATCATTTCCAGGAATAAACATGCAACATGAAGCACCAATCTTGGCACACACCCCACTCTCCATCATGGTCATTAAGTCCAACACATACCGATATGGCATAACCATGAGTCGGATGGCTCTTAGTTCTTCCCTGATAGCATTTAGGCCGAGCTCAGTGTCGTTAATCATCTTCAGAAGTTCCCACCTGGTTATCTGTAACCAGTGGGTGTTTGCCTCTGTTTGTACGGTGAAGAAAGATACGGACCCTCCTGTGTTCACCTGAGTGTTAGAAAACTGTCTGAAGTCTTCCAGAATGTCCTTGTAAAAAGCCCAGCCAAAATAATCATCAGTTCTTCTTCTTTGAGCCTGATGCAACAGAGTTGTTTTCTTCTGGAGATGGCTGTTGGACCAACTGAGACAGATCTTCTCCAGGGATGACCAGGGTTGGGGTGTGTATGGTCACGATGGTGCAGAGGCCCCGCCATCCGGAGACGAGCTGTGCAGAGGCAAATTCTCCACATTGCTCCATCTACTTGGAGCTGCCACATTGCAGGTCTGGTATGTGTGGTATTGTTTCACAGTTTTTATTGGTACCAAGCTGGATTGTTCCTTTGCCTCTGAAATACAAAGAATACAGTGTATGTTTCTGCACAATTAGGGGTTTCCCCTTCCCTTCCAACCATGTGACAAGAATTCCATATCAGGGGTCCATTTGTCATTAGGAAAAGCTGCCCCAAATATGTTGAGGGCCACCCTAGGACCACAGACAGAGGCAGAAGTGGAGGTATGTGTGCACTGGTGCGGTGGTTTTGCTACCTCTAAGAACCTATTTTAGACGAAGTCTTGGGTCCAAATAGTGTCCTCCCCTGTAGTGCCCCTTCTGCACATCCTGTCTAGCTAGGTTTTAATATAGCTAGTTTCTGTAAAAAGGTATAGGGCTGTGGGGTTGGTCTCATACCGGGTGATGTTTACTACTGCTCTATGGAGTTCTACTCTGTTGGGTTGTATCTTGGCCCTAATCCTACATAGGTACAGATGGATGAGACATTTTGCTTTTTCGGTGTCTATCTCTTGGGATAAGTAAAGCATGTCTGCGCCAATGGCGTGGGGTATCAGTGAACATAAGTAGCACGACCTGTTTGTGGTTTGGGTGCCCACGGTGGTCATGTGCTGATACCATGTGTTGTGTAGGAGTGTGCTGTGTAGTGCGTGAGGAATGCTAGCATTTGGTTCAGTATAAGTGAGGTGGGAGAGGTGCCTATGAAAGCGCTGCAAGAATGTTGAGGCAGGCTCCATGAAACTACACAGATTTCTGGCTTCAGAAGAGCGCAAGAGCACACATGCTAGTCAGAGAGTATACATAAATACATAACTTTGTGAACATTCGTAGGTCTTGGGATGGTCTCTAGGAGAGATGTCTGTCGTCTGGGTGCCCAGGGGTGTCTTGGCTTGGTGCAGTGCAAAAATGAGTCAGTTTGTAAAAAAGTGTCCATAAAGGCAGCTTGCAGTCTGTGTTCTTGAGCAATTGGGTCTTGTTGAAATCCTTTTGGGAGCTTCAACTGAAGCAGTGGCTGGCCTCTGTAATGATGGTGCACATGCGGTTCGTTTGCAGACCTGCTGGATAAGAGCTGTGGGTTGTAGTTTAGCTTGCTAAAAAACACATATCATTATACAGTTTTTGGGAAATTCCTGTGCCTCCTTTTAGGGGCATATTCTGTAGCTTCAGTATGCGCAAAACTTTTTAGTGGGTTCTGGAAGGAGGTGCCAGTACTTTAGGGAATGTTGAGGTTAGGTAACCTTAGGGTTGTTTTGTGGGTAGTTTGGTCCCCCCTAACGATGGCAGGGGAGAGTACTTTACTTTGCGGGCTGCTTCCTTTAAATGTATATGTGTGTCTGTGCTGTTTTATCGGTGTGGGGGTATCCCTTTGACCTGCACGTGCGTCATTCAATGTGAAGGGAAGTGAATGTGTAAGGATTTTTAGGGGCTTTGTGGGTAATGACGAAATATCCGTTGTCACGTGCATGTTCCTCTGGTCTCTGCATGTGGAGTGTAATGACGTTCTCCCTAATGGAGCTGAGTGATTGGTGACAACCTTTTTCTGGAAGGTTCAGGTTTTCTGGGCTACTTTTGGGCTTTTTTGCAGGTTCTTTTGGGCATTTACCTATACTTTTGGGCAATGCATCTTCTAAAATAGTATACTGGAGATAGTCAGTGAGTTGTTCGTGGTTCTGTGGGGGAGTGACTGGGATTGTGCTTATTTGCTGTGCTTTCAACCAGAGTCAGGGGCGGGTTAGGATTCATCGTGATCAGCCTGATGCATCTAATGCTAATGGCCTTGATGGATTTTCTCTATGGACTGGGTGTCATGTGATTGCTTGCTTCAGAGTTTTGAGGACATCCTTGTCCTAGGTGTGTGGGAAACCTGGCTCCCAACACTGGAACGTCTGCTGGTTTTGGAACTGTAAGGGGGCTTTTATTTTGTGGAAAACCTGGAGCTGTTGAGACCTACATAGCTCATCTAAGGCTGGATTTGGACAAGCGGACCTGGGTGCTGGTTTTTATGCACAAGTAGGGGCCGCCCTGCCCCCTCATAGGACTGTCTTCCCCCGGGCATGTGACCAGCCAACCCCCCCCCCCCGAGGGATCAACAGCAGAGAGAGGCTCAGGCCCCTGCTGGCACCTGGATGGCAAACTCTAGCGCAGTTTCCTGATCAATATAGTGTACTGCGGCCCTAAAGTTGTTCACAAATACAGGTAAGGAAATGTATCTTGTCAGTCTGGGTCTCTGGAAGCAATCAGCACTGAAACTATTCAGCTCTCCATCACTGATGAGTTTAATTGGATGCATGATGATGGCAATGCTGTGGTCTGGGTCCTGACGGACCTTTCTGCCACTTTCAATATGGGCTCCCACTCCACCCTTATCACCAGTCTTTTCATTTTAAGCATCTGAAAGAAGTCCTTGAAATGGTTCTGGTATTCATTTAATGATAAAACACATGCTTTTTCTCTTCCTCCTTTTCACTCTGCTACCCAACTTCTTCAATATGGAGTGCCCCTGGGCTCTCCTTTGAGCCACACCTTATTCAGTATCTACATCATGCCTTTGATCTCCATCATCCATTTGCTTAGCATGGATTTATTGTTCTACATGGATGACACACAGATCTATTTTTACATCCCTGTGAATCCATCCGACAACAGCTCGAATTTCTGCCCTTACATGAAAGCCGTTAGCCCTTTGGGTGAACCAGAACTGTGTCAAACTTAATGGAGACAAAACAGAGATACTGTTCTTTGGCAACAGGGCAAACAGGTAGTCTATACCTTGATGGGCACAAGAATTAGGCCCCAAACCTGTCCCTTTAGAGTATGTAAAAAGACTTGGATCCCTGATAGACTGAAAGTTTTTCTTTTCCAAACCGATTATCCAGGTCTCTCTCCTCTACCAGCTTTGCTCTACTTAAAATACTGAGGAAAATGTCACCTCTTTTACCCAATGTCACACACAACACAGTCATCCATGTCTTTATTACCTCCAGGATAGACTGAGGGAACTCCTTGTAGCTGGGCATTCCATAATTCCAGCTCCAGAGCCTTTAGGTTGCGCAAAACTTGGGGGCATATTAGCAAGAAATGGCGATAACTATCGCTAACCTAGGTTAGCGCTAGTTTTTCTAGCGCCGTAGATCCCTGCAAGTTATCGCCCTGTTAGCAATGTATTAGCAACGTTTTGCTAACAGGCGATAGCTGCAGGGATCAGTGGTGAAAACCGTCGCTAACATCAACACGACGGCGTTAATGGAACCGGCGATAGCGGGTGGAATCCAGCGATAAGCCCTTAGCGATAGAAAAAGGCACGCATACCCGCAATTTCTGACTTAGCCTATCTGGCCACCTCCAACATAAAAGATGCACCAAAAAAAAGGATTAATGTAGATTTGAGCATCACACCAACAACCCCCTCAAGCCACCCAACATCCTGGTTGACCAGGATGAGATCCTGGTCCCCAAGCAGGACCTGCGTCTGGTTCCTGGATCCCTCGCTGGACCTGCGTCTGGTTCCTGGATCCCTCGCTGGAGCTGCGTCTGGTTCCTGGATCCCTCGCTGGACCTGCGTCTGGTTCCTGGATCCCTCGCTGGACCTGCGTCTGGTCCCTGGATCCCTCGCTGGACCTGCGTCTGGTTCCTGGATCCCTTGCTGGAGCTGCGTGGGGTTCCTGGATCCCTCGCTGGACCTGCATCTGGTCCCTGGATCCCTCACTGGACCTGCGTCTGGTTCCTGGATCCCTTGCTGGACCTGCGTCTGGTTCCAGGATCCCTCGCTGGACCTGCGTCTGGTTCCTGGATCCCTCGCTGGAGCTGCGTCTGGTTCCTGGATCCCTCGCTGGACCTGCATCTGGTTCCTGGATCCCTCGCTGGACCTGCGCCTGGTCCCTGGATCCCTCGCTGGACCTGCGTCTGGTTCCTGGATCCCTCGCTGGACCTGCGTCTGGTTCCGGGATCCCTCGCTGGACCTGCGTCTGGTTCCTGGATCCCTCGCTGGACCTGCGTCTGGTTCCTGGATTCCTCGCTGGAGCTGCGTCTGTGGCCTGGAGTGGAATGTGGAGTAGATGTGGAGTCGATGAGCCGTGGCGAGAGACATTGATATGCGATGATCACCCGTACCTGGTGGTGAAGTATGGCACGTCGCATGGAGACACGTTGCTGACCTGTGTGAGAGGCCCGCCGTGCGCACCTTGGTGCAGTCAATGATAGAGGTGATCCTGCGCACCAACGTAGTGATGTCCGCTTTGCATACTATGATCCACCACTACACCCGGGTGCACGGAGGGGATTACCAATGGTGGGTGCCGTCTCCCTGCATCACAGGACAGATGATGTTGGGCTGGCTGGACGCCCTGGAGGGTGAGGCCCCTGTGCGACACCGAATGTGTGTGGACTGAGCGCTGCAACTACACGCCTAAGGGAGCCCTGCTGCATCAACTGCATCCGGCGGTCCACCAGCCGACTACGCGGTGACTGATGTACCCAGCCCAGTGAAAGCACACCTGTCTCAGGCTCCTGCTGGCTGAGTCACAGATGTGGAGAGAGTGCAGTGTATTGCGCTATGGGGTCAATGTCCAGGTAAGGAGAAGGTGGGACGCGTAGCGCAGAAGGGCCGGGGGTGAGTCGCTCATACCTATCACATGTAGATGACGCACCCCCAGTGGCGGGTCTACCGCTATGTTGGAAGAGCGTTGCCCCACCACCTCAAGCAGTGCAGAAGAGGAACAATCATCACATGATGATAACTCAATCAATCAATCACTCAGGGGAATTGTGAGCGCGCCACACACCTGTGAGGGTCGCAAGGCACTGAGGGGTGGGGGTCTGCAGATCTCTAAGCCGAAGAGCCAGGTCTTAAGGGTCTTCCTGAAGGTGTTCAGGGAGGGGGCACCTCTGATGTCTGCCGGTAGCTCGTTCTAGGTATTGGATGCAATGTGGGAGAAGGATCTCCCGCCTGCTCTGGCTCTGTGGATGCGCTGCGTTTCGGACAGTGCGAGGTTGGAAGATCGGATGTCTCATTTGTATACGTGGAAGTTGATTCTGTTGTTGAGGTATTTGGTTACGTTGTTGTGTAGGCATTCGGAGGCGTGAGTGATGATTTAGAAGGTGACTCTTATCACCACGGGGAGACACTGGAGTCTACGTAGGTGTCGGCTGATGTGCTAGTGCCGGGGGATGCCGAGGACGAGTCTGGCGGCATTGTACTGTAATGTTGGTAGTTTGCGGAGTATGGACTTGTAAATGGCGGCGTAGAGTGCGTTTCCAATGTCCAGTCTGCTGGTGATGAGTGCATGGGTGACTGTCTTCCTTGACTCAGGGAGGATCCATTTGAAGGTCTTGCAGAGGATGCGGAGGGTGTTGAAGCAGCTGGAGGTGACGGCGAAGACCTGTCTGTTCTTGGTGAAAGATGGGTCGAGTACGATGTCGAGGTTTATGGCGTGGCCCGGGGGGGTAGGTGGGCTTCTGAGGGCGAAGGCCAACAGGTGTTGTCCCATGCTGAAGGTGTGGTTCCAAGGACAAGGACTCCTGTCTTCCTGGCGTTGAGCCCCAGGCAGCTGTTGGTCATCCAGACTGCGACGTTCTTCCTTCCGTTCTGGAAGTTGAGTCTTTTGGTGAGGGGGAGGATGAGCTGTGTGTCATCAGCGTAGGATACGATGTCGAGGCCGTGTTGTTGGACGTTGGCATCGAGGGTGCCATGTAGATGTTGAAGACGGTCGGGCTCAGTGATGAACCCTATGGGACTTCTCAGGTGATTTACGTGGGAATGGAGAGGAAGGTTGGCAGTCTGATCCTTTGGCTTCTTCCGGGGAGGAATGATCGGATCCAGTCGAGGCCTGTTCCTTGTATGCTGGCGTCGTGTAGTCTGGCGACTAGTGTGTGGTGGGAGACGGTGTTGAAGGCCGCTGAAAGGACGAGTATGATGAGGGCTGCGGAGTGGCCAAGGTCCAGGAGTGTGCGGATGTCATCTGTGGCGGCCAGTAGGATGGCCTCGTTGCTGTGGTTGGTTTGCAATCCGGATTGGGACGGGTCGAGGATGGCATTGTCATCAATGAATCATGTCACTTCCCTGTTGACTGTTCACTCTGCAACTTTGCAACTTTGGCTGTGAAGGGGAGGAGCGAGATGGGCCGGTAGTTCTTGAGGTCGGTGGGGTCGCTGTGGTCTTCTTGAGAAGGGGCCAGACTTCTGCACGCTTTCAGTCGTCTGGGTAGGTGCCTGTCTTGAAGGTGGTGTTGATGGTGCATTGCAGTTCGTGTGTGATTACGGCCGCGGCTCTGTGGTAGATGTGGGAGGGCATGGGTTGGTGGGAGCCCACGAGTGCATGCCTTTCATGGTTGAGGCTGTGTCTTCGGTTGTGACTGGTGTCCAGGTGGAGATGGTGGGCTGGCTGGTGTGCCCGGGGTGTCTGTAGACGAGGGTTCCTCGGAGTGTGGAGTTGTGGCTGGTCTGGATCTGGAAATGCAGGTGTCTGGCGGAGGGGAAGGTTCCGCTGGGGGTGGTGAGGCGGAGGGTGCTCTTGTGTGCAGTGGCGAGGCACTCTCCCGGGTGGTTGGTGCAGTCCTTCCTTTGGATCTTGTATCTGTCCGGGATGGCGGTCTTGATGTCGGGGGCGGAGGAGGCATTGGTCCAGGTCTCCATGAAGAAGCAATGTCGGGCGAGAGAGAGTCGAGTAGGTTCCAAATTTCCACGGCGTGTATGTGCACGGAGCACCCGTTGAGGGGGATGCATCCTAGGGTGTAGCCGGTGCTGGTGTTGGCTGTGTTGGAGTCCGGGGTGGTGGTTAAGCTCCGGCGGCAGTGGAGGCAGGAGAACTGGCCGTGGGTCGTGTTTGCCAAGGCCTGTTGTCAGTCTCTGACTTTCCCGGGTTTGAGTGCGTGGAGGGTGGCTGTGCCGTAGCAGTGGGTGGCCCGATGATCCAGGCTTACTGGCGCTGGTCGCGGTTGGGTTGCAGACGTGCGCAGATGGGCTTGTCTTAGGTGCGCCTTCTGCGTGCCAGCAGCGCCTGTCCGCTGCGCAATTGCGCAGCGTCCGCCATTAAGTAGGGGAGGACGGAGCAACGATCAGCTGGGAGGCGGGAATGTGCGTGGACAGGAGCGCGGGCCGCAGGGGCAGCAGCGGCAGGAAGCGTGTAGTGCGGGCTTAGACAAGACAATGAAACAATTAAAAAAGGGACAAACAAGGGTTAAATAAAGGATGTAATCATGCTATGTATCCTCAGGGGTTGGGCGGGTGGGTAGGACTGCTCCAAACACGGAGCAGGGAATGTGCTCAAGTGCGCAATGACTGTTTGGTCGGCCCACTCAGGCTGCCCAATGCAGACATGCGCACTTCTCTGTTCACAATGCAGGCTGCATGGAGAACATGCCCACCCCTCCGGCCCCTGGCTGCATGACTGGTCCTGTTGCCAAATTACAATACCACCGCCGCATCGCAGCATTGTGAATGACTCATGCGAGGGAGCCTGGCTGCCTACTTCCTTTTCCTGGAAGCTGAAGCAGGAGAGCAGGAGCTACGTAGACACGGGACACAGCTTAGAGGTGAGACTTCCCTCAATAAATTCTTATCTACACATGCTCACAAACACATCCCCATGGCCACGCACCATCCAGTGTTCATTACGGGGTTTACCACCTCACAGCTGTCCAGACACCCCCCTCCGCACTTCTCAATGGTGGCCGCTGTGCGCCCATGCACAGCGGGCGTCCCACTCGTGTGCCAATGGCACGTACGTAGTTGCGATGCATGCCATGACATCGTGTTCCATTCTAATACATACTAATACTAGGCACATTGCAACAGTAGAGTAGGTGTTGCATAGCTGAGACATGACAATCACTGTTCCCACTACAGTGAGTGCGACCCAAGAATAACCTTTGCACTACAGACCCAACCGTGAACCCTGGAATTCATTTCTGAACCCCCAAAAGACACCCAAAAGATCACATTTGAGACAAATGCACCCCCCAAATTTCTCTTTATTTTGGCACAAAACACACCCAGGATTTAGAAATTTGACCCCCAAAAATATTCACAAAAATTCTAAAATGTACCCCAATAAACACCCCATTTTTCATATTTTACCCCAAAAAACATCCCATTTTTCAGACTTTACCCCCAAAAAACAGCCCATTTTTCATATTTTGCATCCAATACCCATGCACACCTGAAAAAGTTGCAATTACCTCATTACTGACCTCGCAATGCGTTGTATTCAAATGCGATGTTAAGGCACCTGCGTTGTCAGAGTTGCATTGTTAACGATGTACTGCCTGCGTTGTAATGGTCGTCTCCCGTGCCAAAGGCAACCCATAGGCTACGCCGTTTGCGTCCGTCTGCCCCTGGACCGCGCTCAGCACCAAGGAGCATTCCTCTTGGACACTCCACCGATACGACGCCAGCAGCCTCCTCGCCATCAACTCTGGACACCACCTCGCCTGGCAGGACCAACCTCTGCTCCGGACCGGACATCGCCATCACTGACGGCTGCAGTATCACCCGCAAGGAGCACCCCAACCGTCAGGGAGGAGGCATTGCCATCACCTACAGAAGCACACTCCAACTGACCATGCACTCTAATGACCCAAGGGTGACCATGGACCACGTCAACTCCAAGATCCGGACCAGGCACAGGTGCATCCTCTGCGGCACCCTCATGTGCAGGCCCCCTGGGCCATGGCACCCCACTCTGAAATACCATTTTAGACCTCATTGCACCCCAGCATCTCCCATCCACCAACGACATCCTACTCGGTGACCTCAAGTTCCACCTGGAGTACCCCAGTGACCAGGACACCAACCCCTCATGGGGAAGGTCCCCTATATCAGACGCAAGTCACCGCAACAAGCCACATAGCAGGACACATGGTCGAGCACGTCACCTCCGCCAGCGTGAACTTCAAGTGCAGCCACAACACCGGACTTTCCTGGACCAACCATCATTGGTAACATCACGTCTTCACCTTGCCCACCAGACGCCACTGCCATCATCGCACTCCCTTGCAGCTGGATCAAGGCCACCGAAGAACATCTCGTCAACTCCCTCTGCACCAACACTCCAACAATGCTTCCATACGATGACACCGCAGCGCCCAAGCACCACCGATGTATCTCCTACTGCGCCGACATTCAGGCACCCCTCATGAACAGCACTGCGTCAGTACCTTCCGCCTGCCTGATGGCAGGCGTGAGGGTGAGGCAGTGCCACAGGGATAGGCTGGCCCCATGCATTGCTGGAGTTGCGTCATGGTTGTGACACGACTGCAGCAATGCGTGACTTTAGCGCAGACAGATACGTCAGGATTATTGGCATATCTGTCATTACTTGCGTCTTATAGCGCTGTACAGTGAGTACAGCGCATCCATGCTGTTGCAAGGAGGGCGTAATGAGAAGTGTTGCAACGCTGTCTTGTCGCAGCGCAGCAACACTTTTCATGACTGGGGCCCAGGAATGCGCACTATCTTATTGATGGTGCACATTCCTGCACTGTATTTTTGTCGCAGGGCAGCGCTGCAACATTGCTTGCAGCGCTGTCCAGCACCAAAAACATGCATGGATGTGGGCCCAAGACTTATTCCCATTTTTAAGACCAGCTATTGTCTGGTCTTAAGTTCCTGCAGCTAACGGGCCTTAGCGTGACTTTTTTTATCGCTTCGCGGGTCCGGCATATCCTTTCTTATAGGGCACAGTGCGGTGGCGGGGTTTTTTGCTGGATTTAGAGACGGAACGCCTACCTTGCATGTCATTAGCGATAAATATCGCTGGCATGCAAGGTGATAGAAAAAACGGGTGCTATCGCCGGAAAGCTGTCGCTAACGCCTGTTAGCGACAGCTTGCTAATAGGCGATAAAAATATCGCCACTTTAGCATCATAAAAGTGCAGCTAAAGTGGCGATGAGCCCTTGATAATATGCCCCTTAGGGGCTAGACTAGATCTATGAAGCACATGAAAATAAATAACTACTTCAGATAAGGAGAGGTGAGAGTGAAACATTCAACATTCAATGGAAGGCTTACAGACTTTGATACGTATGTAGGGTGCCTCATTTAAGCTTGCAGAATTGGATGTAGTAGTGACCAAAAGTCAGATCCCAATCAGTAAATATTTTTGAACAACAACTTGGAGTGCATCCAATGGGAGGCAATGGGAATTAATGTCCCAATTAATGTCATAAAATATCAAAAATAGCATAAAAAGGGAGAAATGCAGTCAATTGCACAACTCATTTTTCTGATCCACGTGCAGACTGGATTTGACCTAGGAATTGGAATTTTTCACCTGGCTTGTAATATAGGACATAGTCACAATTCTCTATCTGCACTGTATTGCTCACCACTGTAATGTAATGTAATGTAAACAGGTACTTGTAGAGCGCGCAGCTACTCAATAGAGTGTCCCGGCGCTGAAAGACCTCAAGACAGACAACTGACACTAATTCTGCCGGAGCTCTCGGCTCATTGGCTATTGCTGGAATAGCCACGTTTTCAGCCGCTTCCTGAAGGTGAATAAATCCTGCACCTGTCTAAGTGACAGTGGCAGGCTATTCCAAAGACGGGAGGCCTGCACTTGGAAAGAGCGTCCGCCTATGCGGGCGCGGGAGAACCTGGGGATGGACAGCTGCTGCTGCGATGAGGACCTTAGAGTTCTTTGTGGTATGTAACGCTGAACCCTTTTCCTAAGATAAGTTGCACCAGTGTTGTGTAGAGCTTTAAAGGCCAGGACTAGAGCTTTGAACCGAATCCTCTTACGAATCGGCAGCCAAAGCAGGGCTTTCAGGTGGGAGGACACCCGCGTTCTGGGACCTAGCATGAGAATCGCCCTCGCCGCTGCATTCTGGACCACTTGAAGGCTTGACAGTAAATATTCTGGGAGGCCCAGGTACAGGATGTTCACGTAGTCCAGCCTTGACACAATCAGAGCCTGGACCACCATCTTTCTGTGAGTAACCGGAAGCAGGGGCAGAAAATGCTTTAGCATTTTTAACAAACCGAAACAGGACCCCGCTACTGTTTGGATCTGAGCTTTCATGGATAAATCATCATCCAGTTTGACCCCTAAGTTCTTGACTGTCCTTACTGAGGTTGCCGGTGGGGACATGTCCAAAGGCCACCATTGGCGCCACACATCACAGGGAGAAGGACCAAAGAAAATGATCTCTGATTTCTCCGAATTACATTTTAATTGGTTCAGTTGTAACCAGGAGAACACTTCTGACAGGCAAGTGTTGATCACATCCCCTCTAAAATTTGCGCCCTTCTCACAAGTAAACAGCAATTGTGTATCATCTGCATATGATACTATTTTTGCACCATGTGCCTCCGCTAGATGCGCGAGGGGGACCATATATAAGTTAAAAAGTGCCTGGCTTAGAATCGAGCCCTGAGGAACCCCTACCTTCATGGGGGGGGATGGGGGCAGCAAAGGGCGGAGACGAAATCATTTGCTGGCGGTCTTTCAAAAAAGAAGAAAAACACTTGAGTACCGTGTCACCAAGGCCGCCCTCCTGAAGTCTCTGCAGGAGCTGGTCGTGGGCCACAGTATCGAAGGCCGTGGATAAGTCCAACAGAATCAGCACCGCTTTACCTCCTTTATCTAGTGTCTCCTTAATAACTTCAGAGACTTCTAGTAAGGGTGTTTCTGTACTAAAGTTTGCTCTGAAGCCAGACTGGCTATAGTGAAGCATATGGTTGACTTTCACATATTCCGTAGTGACAAGATTCACATATTTCTCCAATGCTTTGGAGAAAAAGGGGAGTAGGGATATAGGCCTGTAATTAGAGGCTATGAAAGGGTCGGCCGAAGGCTTTTTTAGTGAAGGGATAATTTTTGCCTTCTTTCAACTGTCTGCCACCAGCCCATTCTGCAGTGAAGTATTGAGGATCAAATTCACAGCTGGATTGATAATCCCGGCTATAGAAGCCAGAACTTTAGCTGGGCATGGGTCAGTGGGTGAGCCTGACTTGAGGGCTGTCATAATCTCCAAGGATTTTTCCAGGGGAATTGGAGGGAACTGTGTGAAAGGCGGGCCCGTCACAAGGGTGGAAGGGATCGGGGGCCCAAAAAATCCTCCATTGGCCAGGGGCGGGGCCTCAAAGGAGTCTTGAATGATTTTAATTTTTTCATGGAAATAGGAGGCCAGATGGCTAATCCATTCCTCATTTGGGGTGAAAAGCCTGTCGACAGCACTTGGAGACGAAAACTCTCTTACTATTTTGAAGATTTCTTTGCTTTTGTTTTCCGCCGACTCAATCCTCATGAATTTTATTGTAATGGACCTTCAAAGCCTTTTTATAGATTATTTTATCTTCAAGATAAAAAAATTTCTGCCATGCCCTCTCCAGATGTTTACAGGCACTTTTGCTCTTTCTGAGGGCTTCTGTAAACCAGGGGGCAGAGGCTCGGGCGGATTTTGCTGAGCGAGAGGTGGGAGGTGCTAGCTCCCATGAGCGGAGCTGTAGCCAGTTCTCCAGACAGGCCACATCCTTCTCCAGGTTGCCACTGACGGGGATCGGATGATGACTGAGGGCAGCACTCAGGGCATCCAGGGTAATCCAATGGAAAGGTCTAAAACTGCTGGGGTGGGTGTTCCCATAAAATTGAGGGCAGTTGGGCTTCTTAACGTCTCTAAAACCAAGGAGATAGTTGTCTGACCACACTAGAGGAAGAGGTGCGTCAGTTTCTATTTTTACATTTGAGAAAATCTGATCCAGAGTGTGTCCCTTCTCATGAGTAGGGAGATGGACATATGGGACCATATTAATAATATCTAAAGATTCCCGCAACCTGATAGACTCCTGCTCGGCTGGCTTGTCCATATGAATGTTAAAATCTCCAAGCACCAGGCAATGTTTGTATTTGGTGACAAGGGGAGAAATTACGTCACTAACTGACTCGAGGAATGTACCGGCTGGGCCAGGGGGTCTATAGATTAGAATGCCGGCAAAAGATTGATGAGCTGACACTACAATGTGAAATCCGAGGCCTTCGGCCCCCACTACTTCATCTGTGGGTACTATAATACAGGAGAAACTTTTTTTTAATATTATAGCGATGCCTCCGCCTATACCCACTGTCCGGTCCTTTCTTATGATCTGATCCCCGGAAGGGTTATAGCTGGGGCATAGAATGACCATCGTGTTCCAGGGCATTTAGGACACTGTTTCCAGTCCTGCCGCAATGAAATCAAAACAAGACTATGACTACCAAGATACATTAGACTTGAAACAGTGTACATGATGACAAGAAGAGAGGGGGAGGTGGATACCCTCATAGACACTTTCCAACATTGGACAATGATCGCTTACCTCGTGATGTGTTCCTATACCGAGTTGGAGCCTCATTGAAAATATTCTGAATTTGAATTCAAATCAAGATTCATATTCCGCTTTGTAACATAAAGGACTCATTCTGTCACATTTATATTAAATTTTCCCCAAATCTCTAACACTGGGGCATATCCCTATACCAATTTCAAGCTTCTTGGAAAACAGTCAGAACATTGTCTTCATTCCAAATCTATGGCAGATTTTGTGGCAGCCAGGAAAATGAGCTTCATTTAGATTTTGGCAAATGTGACTCTAAAGAAATGTGGCTGATGTCCTCTTGTTCCAAACTCATGGTCCCTCCACTCTATTTAGAGTTGGGGAAAACACAATGGGGTAGATTTACAAGCCCCTTGCGCCACATTTGCGCCACCGTTGTGTCACTTCTGTGACGCAGCGGCGTCGTAAACAATGTGCCACTATGCAACATATTTACAACGTGACTCATCTAGGGAGATGCGTCACGTTGTAAAGCCCTGCGCTACATTATACCTGTGTCAGGTATAATATATGCAGGGTGGGCGTTCCGTCGCAAGAAAGCCTCGTAAAAGTGACGCAGTGAAATCTACAAGATTTCACTGAGTCACTTTTACGACGCCACTGCGTCAAAACCTTATCCCTGCATGAAGCAGGCGTAAGGAGTGACGCAGCACAATAGGTATAGGCCGCCCCTGAGCATTGCTGGAGTTGCGTCACGCTTGCGACACAGCTCCAGCAATGCGCTGCCCTTACGACAAAAGATGCGACACGCATATGTCTATCCTTGCTCCACGGTGCGCCACATTGTAAATGCGACGCATCCGTGGTGGCACAAGGGTATTTTTGCGTGTCGCATCTTTACTGGCGCATCCCTGCTAATATGCAGAGATGCGCCAGTCCTTGTAAATCTGCCCCAATGTTTCCAACTGTAGTGCCTATGCTGGCTCTTCAAGCTAAATCTTTGGGCAGCCTGTTGGATATTTGATCTTGCATTGCATCAAAGTGCCTCAGACTGTCCTCTCTAACTAGGGAAGACACCAAGGCATATTTATTTACTGTTCAGGACTGCCAGGGAAAGCTTGAACGTCACAAAAAAATAAACTGACAAAATGACCCCCACACGGTGGGAGAAAACTCCCATTGTGCCATGACCATTTATTTTTGGTTTTCAATAACAAATTCCCTGTGTGGGAGCTTCTTTCTGAAGAACAGAAACCTTTGTTGAGTAGTACATTAAAATGGCATCAACTCAGCAAAATTTCAGTGCCTTCAGGAGAACCACCACAATGTCAAGTTTGCTCACAGTACAGCAATTTCAGCTTTCCTGGCAGATCCCTAACTTTGGTGATCAGTCTTCTACCAGGGCAGGGGAGCACATTCCTCTGCTGCCCTGTTGAACTGATCAACCATTTACCATACAGGTAAATGAGGGCTTATAATTCTTAGAAGCTCCCACTCAGTGCCTCGTCTCACCAGTCCAGGTCGATGATGGATGGAGGAATCCCATATAGTGGCGACTGGGAGGTGCTAACATGATCACATTCGTTTCTTAGAGAGCTCTCTTAAAGGTTGTGCTTGCCTTAAATCAGTGCTGCTCATTGACAGAATATTTCTCCTCTGTTTCAAGAAGGTTTTCATTCTTGTGTTGCAGACATTTCCTGTTTCCAGAGGCAGCCTTATCTTTAATTCAACAACTAGCATGGAGTAGTAGTGCATTCTTGTTTACTTTATTGGAAGCATATTTAATTGTTTTATATTATATCTTTGCTTTCTCAAACAGCAATGTTTAATCATAGGTTTTTCTGTTCTAAGCTAGTATTTTTCTATGGTAACTCCTCATTCACTGAGCTACAGATGGTTTCAGTGTACCCTTAATTTTTAACCGTTCACTTTTTTCAGTTTATTCCTTTTTTTATTCCTTTTTCTCCTACCACTACTTCCTGCTGTTTACACCATATTTAACAGCTACCAAGGAGCCCAATGTGATTACTGTGTGCCAGATTAGCGAGAGCTGGCATGCTATGCAGTGGTGGCCGATTTCCAAATGAGATGTGAAACTCCAGAACTTTATGACAAAGAGGCTAAATCCATCAACTAGTCCAGACCACTACCGGCTAGAACCTGCAACAACATTTCCGTCCTGTTTCAGAGGATATTGTAGACATTCTTAATTTTCTATTAGATTTGGTGAAAAGGACAGCGTTAATCCTACAGTTAAATGCTGTAGAACTTCAATCTTTTTGGGGGTAGAGTTTTTTTTTTTTAAACTTGTCTTCTTTATTCAGAGTTGCATAAAATAGGTACAGCATATGTTACTACTTCAGGAAAATATAAGCAGTAAAAATGTCAGCAAGACTGGGCTCCCGGTGCACTGAGACGGAGGGGGAAAGAGATACTCAATAACCCCATTATGGGAGTCACCAGGGGGGACACCTAGGGCAGCAGGCAAAGTATGGGTCAACCCATCTGGGGAAAGGAGAGGTATATTAGTCAGTACAGCCCCAGCAACACCGAGCAGTCACAGACATGCTCCATCGCACACATCCCCACCAGACACATACTGAGGCCACTGCCAACCTCACATACAGTGCCACCATCAACACCCCCCTCCCATGCATACTCCACTCCTGAAAGCTCAGCCCAGCTGCACTCAAGGGGTCGAGGAGGCCACCACCAGCATAGAGGGGAGCAAAATAGCCCCCTTGGCCTGGGAGAAATCAGCTCCCACATCCTCAGGTTCCTCATCAGTCATCAAACTCTCCAGCATAACACCCCAATCCGCAATGTCGTGCTTAGCATTCTCATCTCTACGGACCAGGTGCAAACAGAATTCCTTAGCCACACCCCATTCAGTCAGGTCAGACCTCCATTTTTCCAGCTGTGGGGGAGTGGGGTATGTCCATTGCACAGCAATACAGCGTTTGGCCAGAACAAGACTCAGGAGGGCAAATCGATACTGCATGCCGAACCCGGAGTTTGGGATCAATTGAACCCCCCGCAAACAATGCTTAACTGAGGCTTCAAAGTAAACCTCTTTAAATGCCCGCAGCACACGCAACACCCCAGCCCAATAGAGCTGCAACCTTGTGCAATCCCACGTAATGTGTAGGCACTCAGCAGGTTCCAGACCGCATCTAGGGCATGTTGAATGGTACGCCCAGGTGAAATGAGACAGCTGCTGAGGTGCTAAGTATTTGTGATGCAGGTAATGAAGCTGTGTAAGCTTAAAGCAGGTGTTGCTCGCTACCTCCCACTCCTGCGTGCACACTCGGTAATGGGCAATGGCAGATCTGCCAACCACCTATCCCAGACCCCAGATACATAAATCTTATGGTCTGCCTTCATAGCTTTATATATACGAGAGATCAGTCCCCTAGAAGAGCACAAGTCAAGCAGGAAAGCCAAAGTCTGCGACTCTTCCGGCTCATCTGAGAAGGACACCTAGAGTTCACGCACTGTGCACAAAATCCAAACGTACTGTAAAAATTGACCAGGGGGGACATAATAAGATAACACTCCTGCGCCTTTGCAAATGAAAGGAAAGCCCCTTTGAGGTAAAGGTTCCGAGCTTTTGAGCATCCCCATCATACCATCAAGTTATATCCATTACATCCTGTATGTGGCGGAAACCGTGGAACCACTGGAGAGGGAGAAGCCGGGTTTATAGAACCCTACGAACGACTAAAGTGGCCGCTCTCTTCCAAACCCTCGCAACCTGATGGACTATAAGCAGGTAGTTAGGGGGAACCTGCAATCCCATCATCAGACTGCTCTGGAAATCCACCTCCATGGTCCAACCTGCCAGCAAGACCTTCTCAGCATTTGGACCCTCAGCAAACCACTGCGCCACATATTGTAACAATCCAGCAAAATAATAAAGGTGAAGATTTGACCGCCCCAGACCATCAGCTTCCATATCGAGTTTGAATATCTCTAGTTACATTTGCCAGCCAACACTAGATAAATCAGCAAGTTGTTTAAGGTGCATGAACGTAATCTGCGGGATACAACAAAAAGAATTCTGAAGGGCATAGAGGCAACCCAGAAGCAAGACCATCCTGCTCGGTGCCACACAGCCCATAACAGACAGGGGGAGGCCTCCAGACAGGACCACCCACATATTCAGAGCATAGTTAGCGTCCGCCATGTGTGTGAACTTTATCCTCAGGCACTGGAAGTGAGCACAATCCCATTGGAATTCCACAGCAGGGAGGTCCACGGTTCCCACCCCGACGAGTCTAGCTAAAGGGAATATAACAGACTTCTGACAATTACCAGGTAGACCTGAGACCACTACGAATTAGGATAAGACAGCCAAAAGCATGGGTACCATCCCCTCGGGATGACAGACATAGAGAAACGCATCATCAGTATATAACTAGACAACATGAGTGCGACCCCCCATGGTGATGCCCCAGAGGGCCATATCTCGTCGCAGCCAAATCGCCAGGGGCTTCACTGCCAGCACTAAAAGGCAGCCATGCTTTGTGCTCATCTCAATGGGAATACCCTCAAAAATCATGCCCCCGCTACGCAATTGGGCCACTGACTGGCAGCAGAGTAACCTGACACAGAAAACAAACTCCTGGCCCAGACCCATTCTCCCCAAGATTTCCCAGAGGTAATCCCACCACAGTGTGCCTAATGCTTTTTCGATATCAAGGGCGACCACCGCAGCCCACACATTAGCATTCATCAACTAACATAGCACATGGGGGAGTCACCTCAGGTTCATATGTGTCCATCTGCCTGGCAGAAACCCTCTCCGCGAACGCCTGAAAAAATTCCTTACATTGCGCCATTCCCTTCAGTACTTCCTGTAAGTCCTCCAACCTGAGTGCCTCCCCAAGTCTGTCACTCTGCGCCTCAGTGAGTCACAGAAGCATCAAGTCATTGAGAAACCTCACTATTTCAGGCAGATATACACATGGGGCCCACTATACACAGCAGCCAGGGGATAGAGGTTCACATAAATGCTTGTGGTCAGGAAGCACCGTTGGTCTTTCGGGTCCTTTGTGAGAAAAACGCAGCATTCCACTTGCCCTGATGTCTTTCCACCTATAAGCTATCAATAGCTTATTTTTACCATAATGTGTAAATCATCTTCACTTACACACTGATAAAGATTTTTCCTATTTCTGACTTCTGTGTTTTAAATTCCTTAAACTACTATGGGCATATTTACTAACATTTCACGCAACGAAGAGCAGCAAGGGAAGTATTTACAAAGATATGGAGCAATTCCTCTTTCTCCTAGCACAGGATCCCTTATAACTGCCTAGCTCCAACACAGGCCCTCTTGTGCCATGGTACAAAGCTGCCTGTGCAACGGCATGACTGTTTTTGTGCAGGATGAGATACCGTCCTGCACAAAAACAATCCTTAGGAGCATATTCCTCTTTCTATGTGTCCTGCAGAATGCTGGTTTTGTGACAACATACATTGGAGAATGCATGGGTATGTACATGCTCCACCCATGTATCATCTGCTCAACACAGTGCAATGCAATACAGCGCAAGGCTCTGTGATGTGTTACATTGTTACAAAGCCACACAAGGTGACGCAAATTGGCCCTTACATGGCTCTTTAAATCTCCACTAGCATTTTGTGTTGTAGCTGCACCACAAAAGCGGCACAACAATGACGCAAAATGTTAGTAAACCTGGGTCCTAATTTAGATGATAGGTTTTATTTGTATTTGGTCAGATCTTAGAACTTATCCCCTGTTTCTTGTTTTAGATGTGCTGTACATACCTGGAGGTATACTTGGAGATAAAAAGGTCAAGCCTTTGAACAGTAAAAAATCGAGCTCTGTGGTGTAATTATATATGCTCATTATATTGATGCTAAAGGTGTGGCTGTGAATTGGTTTTAATGAATTGTGCCAATGTATGCAACAGTAGCCTGATCTGTATATTTAGTCAACATATTTATGAATGCTATTAATGTTATTTTATGGTATGGGTTTAAGGAAGTACTTGAATGCATTTGGCCAAACATATATTTCTAAGACTACCCTCCACTCTTCATATTTTTCTTTAAGAGTGGCCTTACACAGGGTTCAGAAAAAAAAGGAAAATGTAGGACAGTCAATATTTTTATAGTAGAATAGATTGTTGCACTAATGGTAATTGCCAATGCAATGTTTTCTTCAGTCTCAGTCGGCTAATCAATGACTGTTTGCATGGTTAATCTATACATTTTAATTACTTCCTCCTCAGCCATATTGAAAATAGTAAAACTGATTTGATAAATGTTGTATTTGATTCACATTCTTCTTCTTCTTGCTGATCATTAGCATAAAACACCAGTTGTGTTTGTCTCAGGAAAGCAATCTTCCTAATGAGCCTGAAAATTTTGTTCTAAGAAAATCACTACATCCCAAATGGGAAATTACATTAAAAATGCTTGAAAGTCTGGCAGAACAAATCTTTAGCACTCGCTGTGTGTATATCTACATAAGGCGATCTAAGGGCACACACCCAGCAAATTGCTGCACCTACGTTGTACTAAAATTCCACACTGTAGCATGCTAACTTATTGCAATGTCATGCTAAACCACCATACTTCACTGTATTCTAGGGACACAAACTAGGGACACTGTATTCTAGGGACACTGCGCTGTAACACGAGGACACTAATCCACATAGAAACACTAAACCACCCCACTACTCTGGAAATGTTAACTCTGCACAGCATTACCGCAGGGATAGTAACCTAATGCACTGCTTTGTATCCTAAAAACAGTGACCTACCACCCTGCACTACAGCCTACAGATACTGAACCTCAGGGCTCTAACACACCACATTGCACAACAATCTAAAGACACTGATCAACCACACAGTGCTGCATCCTAAAGGTATTTGCCTGTGACATTGTAATGTCTACTAGTGCATTAAATCAAAACACAGCATTGAACCCTAACACAACATGCAAATGTATCATAAGGGCACTCAGTATTGTGCTATATTTCTATGGATAAGAGGGACCCATATTACAATTAGGGTGCTCTGTCCTGGTTTGTGCCAGGCCCAAATATAACTGGGTGCACTGTGTGCACTGTGTGCTGACCGGGTCAGTGCGCCTTGTCACAATGAATGCACTCTCCCCAAAGCAGGTACAAACCAGAGCCTGTATAAGAGTATTGGTTATATACAAAGAGGGGGGGCAAGGAGCGCATATAGGTCAAGCATACAAACGACAAAGGGGTATGCAGTTCCTTTAAAGAGATCAAAAGAGACAGGTCGGTAGTGAACTGAGGAATCAGCAAGGGGGAGTATGATTGTTCAGGAGCAAGAGCCCTCACACACCCAGATGGGTGCCATGCTTCATCATAGGGCATGCTCCTCATTGGGCCAGCACTGCAATGCGCGACAGGCACCATGAAGGTGGCTCTTTACTGGAGATTTTTTGTTTTTTCCGCATGTGAAGTGTGGGTATATGTGTGGGGATGCTAGTGTAGATTGATGTGGGTGAAAGTGTGTTTCAAAATCAACTAAGTGGTACCCTAACAGTTTAATACAGGGGTCCTCTTGTCTGGTTAAAAATAGTGATGGCTGTCACAATAGATAATGATCTATGTCAGCTCAAAGTTGTGTGTATAGGTGGGTCAACATGTTTCTTGCTGCTATTAGTCATTATCGATCTAATGGCAATTCATCAGGACCAAACTTTCTAATCACTCAGAATCTTATATCATGTTTTAGTAAAGGTTACCAATCACTTATTATAATTTTTCAATGGGCGGAAGTGTATGTAAAAATACCTTCATATAGTAGTTATTAAAACCGACCCTATTTGGGTAGACGGTAAGACCCTCTTGAGTTTGAGCAGAACTAACGCTAACTAGCATGAGTGCTGCAGCGTGGTTTTTCTAGCCAGACCTACCCAGTCTCTGCCACCTCTGAGTGCCATTACTCCAATTGCCATTAGATCGACAATGACTAACAGCAGCAAGAAACATTTTGACCCATCTATACACACAACTTTAAGCTGACACAGATCAGAACAGAGCAAGTTGTGCCTGCCCTGGGAAAAGTACATTAGTGAAAGATGAACCGAATGTTTGAAGCCATCTGTCTGCCTTTCACTGTACAGGCAGCAACCATCCTGTATTTTAAAGGGGGACAGAGACCCCCCCCCTGCATGCAGGTGCAGTGAGTGACTGCAAATCCCTTCAAGGGAGATGTCTTGGGGACCCATAGAATGTCCTTCCCCTGCCTTTCTAGGGTTGCCCTCCTGAAGGCCTCATTGTATCTGTGCCCACATCTATAACATAGCAAAGGCAATCCCCTTCAGTGAAACAGAAACAGAGAAAGTGGAATAAAACCTTTCTTTCAATGATTCTCACCTTGCTGCTTACGGAAAATGGGAGGCCCTATCAGGAGTAGCTTTAGAAAAGTGAAGGGATCTCTTGTGGGGAAATCCCTGCCTCCCTTTAAAATACACGCCTATGCTGCCTGGTCTTGAAAAGGTGGACAAGTGGCTTCAAGCAGAGGGGTCCAGCTTTCACTAATGTGGTAATCCCAGTGTGGATGCAGGTTTTCTCCCACTATAGGAACAGTGCATTTAACGTGATAGGGATCACTCACCTGTTCTGCTCCTAGCAAACTTAAAGGTATGGAGTGGCACAGACTGCAGTACGGACCCAGATAACTAGAGTTCAAATCGATTTGCCTGTGGTATCAAGTTTTGGTTTTGCTGTTTTAAATGCCTGATTTCCACTGCCCTTAAAGAGGAGATTGATGTTAATTGTCAAAGACAAGATTCTGATTGTGTGACATTCTGGATCAGACACGTGGAAGATTTACTGCTGTTCAGTGCAAGCAAAACAGAGGAACAACACAAAGGTTAGTTAATCTCATGAAATGTACCCTTTGGAAAGGCCTGCCTCTTCTCCTGTACCAAGAGACACTACTGGGAACACACAGGGACTAAGTCTAAGTTTCAGGAAATTGAGACCAATTTAGATTATGAGTTTATTTTCTAGAAGGCCAGCCATATTTAATGGCAGTTCATGTAATGTTCGCTAAATTGCAGCTTTATCTTCTTCTGGTCTACTCTAAACCATCTAGAAGATGTTTGTCAATCACTATGTTCATAACTAAATGAATTATATTTGTTTAAAAAGGTACACATTTTGTGATGTAGGTTGACATTTTAAGATTGGCGGAATAACCTCTGCCGGTTATTGGTCCTGGCTTTACTTTCCATTGTATATCTCCATGTTAGTAAAAACAAATGCCATAACATTGTGATTGGTAGACAGGTTTAGCATCTGCTAGTCTTAGGACCTGATTTAGAGTTTAGCAGACAGGTTACCCCCATTGTGAATGTGGCAGATATCCCACCTGCTGAATTACAAGTGCCATAGGACATAAAACACGTGTAATATGGCAGACCTGATATCCGCCACATTTGCGACAAAGTAACACCTTCATCAAACTCTAACTCAGGCCATTACTTATAAGAACGTAATTATGTATAGAATTGTATTTAAATAGCTACTCATATGTTAAAGTATAAATACGCACATAAAGGAAAGATGGTGTCGATGAACAACGTCATAGCATGACCTCCGAGCTAGTTCTCCACATCTGCTCAGCAATATTCCTTCTCAACAAAGACTGACATGTGAGATCCCCTCTATACCATTCTGTACTGCAGGGTCAAAGATATTTCAAGCATGCTGTAGCTTACCAGTTCTGATTAGCTGTATGTGACACAGTAATCAGGATCATGCATGCTGTTCACACTTCTGCTTTCTTCTGCTGCCAGTGGAATGGGATGATCAACTAGTGGTCACACTGTAGAACCCTATGTCCCATATGATCTTTGTTTGCTGAAGCCTTTCAGCAGCTTGATTTTCATCCATCCAGCAACCACTTATCTCAGCTCAAACAGTTAAGGATAAGGATGATATTTTTGAACTGCCTGGGTCTGCCATATTATGCATTTGTTTCTATTGCCAACTACGGGCAAAACATAGAAGTCCTATTTTATGAATTTGTCCCTGGGTAAAACGTTCTAATCTTATGGGACTGAGATAGGTTCTATGCATGACGTTGAACTGAATGCATTTGAAATGGGCTTTCCAGTGAACTCTATAGATGTTTCTCAATAATCAACTCAACCTTCTTCCTCGATTTCTCTTTCAAAGTCCATTGCTCACTTCACCCTGAGTTAATCTAGCAAGCATTTCAACATGTCGATGAGCACCTGATATAATATGAACACAGTCTTTCTTTCCTGTAACATGTGCATATTAAGCTTAGGCTGTTGTGAATTTGTGCCTCACACTCTCCCTGGACCTATATTCTTTAGTGTTTTCATTATTGAACCAAAAGCGAAAACTGAACCCATGTGGAGATCATATGTCTGAACTAAGTCTGGGATCTGCTTAAATATGCCATTGTTGTAGAGGTTAACTACTAATTTAATTCCCTTCTCTTCCCACTATGGTATCCATTTATCCCATGTCTCCTCTGAAATTCAAATATACCCTTTAGAGAAATCTTGGGTGGTTACAGAATTAGAGTGTATGCCATTTACAGATAGCATGTCCAATAGTTCTAAGACACTTCACCAATCTCTGTATGCTACATAAAGGGCCTTTTACTTGAAAGAAAATGTTAATTGATTCTCTCTTGTGGTCACTATTTTCCATTTCTAGTATCTGCTTCTCTTTCTCAAGCGTTTGTCAGCCCCTTGCAGTTGCACTGTCAAATAATACAGTTCATAGTCCGGGACACCAAGACCACCCTCTCTCACCCTCAATATAAATGTACTCATTGCATCCTTGATCTGCACATGCTCTACAACGAGGTCAGTAGCAAAGTATCAATATCTTGAAATAGACACTTGGGTGTCGGTAAATTAGCAAAATATTATAGAATGTATGGGAGTACCTACATTTTTGCGACAGCTTTTCTGCCCGTTATGGTCAATAGTAAGGAGTTTCAAAATGTACCATTGCTCATCAAGGCCATTCATGCAGGTCTGATATTTCCTCCTTTATGTCAGTATCCGTGTGATAAATCTGCACCACTAGATAGCAAAGTGTAACTGACTCCCATCTAAGAATTCAGGACATGGGCAGTATACCTACATCTACAGTAGAATCAACTTAATAAATGCTTGACTTATCCCAGTTGAATTTCTGTTCCTGGTGTTCTGCCAAATATTTCATATGCAGAAATTATTTCGTCAATCTTAGTACCCACATCTTTCAAGAACAGGAACATATTAGTAAACAGGGAAAGTACTCGTGTTTCACCATTAATTTGTACACCTCTGTGTCTTACTCATGTTTGCAATGGGCACCCCTCCCATTTCAGGTGTTGACAATCATGCTAGGAGTCTTCCAGATTTACCACTCTTACTGTGGGAATCAGCTTGATGTTTTCTATAATTTAAGCACTTCTGGCATTCCAGAAGTTGAGTAAGAGGCCCTCCACCCCACCAAACTGTCTTGGATCAATAAGTTCTTGCGTCTCTGTTTTTTCTAGCAGGCTTATTACGAGTCTGGTGGTCCACGGACTGTGCGACTCGCAGGACGCGGTGTTGGCGGTCTTCCGACCACCATAATAGGACCAGGGGGGTCAAGACACCCTGGTACCACTGCAACCACAGGGATCAGAGATCCCTGGTGGTGGAGCAGCGGTCTTGAGAGCGCAATATGCTTGACAGGGCCACTGTGGCCAGCCAAGCATATTACGAGTTTCCTCACTGCCAAACCTTTCATGACAGTGCGACCGCCATGAAAAGTGTGGCAGTGAGGAAAGAGTGCCTCTGCGCCAAGGGGTGCATGCATAGGGGCACATGTAACCCCCTGTGTGCATGCACCCCCAGATCCTACAGGGTCCATGTCCTGCATGAACTGCCTTTGACGCTCCCAGCGCGGTGCCTTTTTCAAAGGCACCGCAGTGGGACTGCCAAAGAGCTGCCCGCCAGAGGAAAAATAAGTCGTACTCTGGCAGGTGGTCTTTAATGGCTTTGGTGGTCTCGGTGCGGGGCAACAGCATGGCGGTCCCGCTCCGAGACTGCCAAAGTCATAATAAGGCCCTAGGTCTTTTGAATTGTATTCCCGTTTGTACACATTCCACTCATCAACTCTTTCACAACCAATATTGTTCTTATACCATACACATAGATCTATAACTTTTGACATGTACCAGATACAAAATCCATTCAGGTTAAATTTTATATTTATTAAATATCAAATCTAATGGTGTCATCAGATTTCTTTTAAATACATAGGGAAGGTAACTTTTAGAAAGTTACCATTACCCTGCCTGAAACTGCTTAAGGCTAATTTACATTAGCTCTCCAACAACTGTACTTGGCCAGCCTGAATTAAGTGTGAAAGAGGTGTGAAAACTGCTCCCAGAGTGAAGATAATGGCCTGAGGGGAGGGAGATGTTTTCTTTCCCTGGCAGGAAACCCAGTTGTGTTTGGCCCTGGAACTTAATTAACTTCACAGGAGCGTGTCCTGTCACAAGCAAATGTTAGATGACACTTTTCTCCCCATAGTCAGGCTGGCACCAAACTCAGTGGGAGGAAAACTACCCCCACAACTGGTTTTGAGTAATTGCTGGGTGAGCACACAGACTCTGGAAAAGGGATACGGGTTTCCCCATCTTAAAATCTTGAGAGTGAGGTGCACTGCCGGATTATTTGCAGTTGGGCAAACAGGAACTGCTGAAAAAGTGGGTAGGACTTCCCACAGGAACAATTGTCCCATTGGTTAGGAAGTGCCCAAGAGTCACCCCCACTCACTAGCTGGTGCCAAGCATAAATATGTCTCTCCAAGGAACCTCTTCAGAACACTTTCAGGACCTGCGGAAGAACAGAAGAGGACTGGACCTGCTGTCTGTGACCTGAGAGGAGCCCTGAAGGATTGGACATGCTGCCCTTGTGCCCAGGAGAAAGAAGTGGACTCCAAGGGTTAGTTGGCTGACCTTTCATGTGACTACAGGAACGCAACAAGATGCAAGAGGCCTTTTCCTGACAATGCCCAGCTGACCAGTAGCAAAAATATCAGGACTGGACTTTGTTGTTGTCCTCTGCCTGAAACCCTGAGAATCTATTTGTCCCCCTCATGGTCCTGGGAACCATAGAAGTATTCTTATGTGGTTGCTGGGGTAACAGAGACAAGTCTGGAAACTTTTAAACATTTCTGCTCCAGATCCCCAGAGCTAAACAGCGACCTACTGCAGTTTCACTGCATTGGATTAAAATGTTGCTTCGGGTTTGGGCTTAGAAAAGTTACAGCAGGAAATCTCCAAAGCTCCAAAGGGACCAACATGCTTCAATTACCCAGCCGTCTGTTCCAGAGTAGTGGCTATAATTTCAGCAACAACCCTCAGAGGGAGGATTTTTCTTCTTCAAAAGTGACAAAGTTACCAAATGTTTCTTCATAAACATGACAAAAGACCTTATTATGAGTACGGCGGTCCTGGGACCGCCGTACTCACGGTGGCAGTCTGACCACCACCACCATGGCGGGTCCGCCCGTCGTATTACAATGGTGGCGGTGGGACCCCCACAGCTCCACCGCCTCTGCCGGATTTCCAGGATCCCACGGCAGTGGCAATGTGGAAAAGGGCAGAAAATGCTGGCGGTGCCGATGCCGGCACCACCGAGCATATTACGGCCTGCTTTTTTACCGCCCATTTCATGGTGGGGAGCCCACCAAGAAAAGGGTGGTGGAAATGCAGCGGCATCAGGCCATGGGGCTGTGTGTGGGGGGCATATTTTGTTCACCCCCGGTAATTGCATCTTTGTTCGTGCATAGTGTGGCATGCATGACATGGTGCATGCCACACAGTGCAGAAATTAGCGTAGGCGCGGTCACAGTGGCAGCCTGCTTGTCAGGTTCTTCTATGAGCCGAACAGACAGCCACCATGACACTGCTGCTGCACCACCCGCTCGCCCTGGATTCAACTCGGAATCTGACAGGCACATCAATCATAGGCTTGGCGGTCTTCTTGGGACCGCCATGGTGGTGGCACCAGATGTAGACCACCAAACTCATAATAAGGCCCTATGTCCCTTTCTGCATTGGAACTTAGAAACTTTTTGAACTTTTTGACTTCCAGACTTTCACAGGGACCAATCCACAGCTCCATCGCAATCAATCTCAAATCATTGCTAGGTTCTGGCATACCGCTTCCATAGACTATCATGGGCGCTTTGAGCTTTTTGGATCAATTTCACTTTAATCTTTAAAAATTCACCTCTCCAATGTTTCTTATAGGGTTTTGTTGCTTTGGTCTTATTTTACTCATAAATGGTTTCTTTATTTTCAAATTGGTTGGGGAGTTTTATTGTATTTTTTTCTACTGTGCATGCACTGCTTACATGCTTTGCACATTTCTTTTGATTTAAGCCTAACTGCTTTGTATCATGTTACCAGAGATAATTGACCCCATTTTGTAAGCCATCTTCTTGGCCATTAACAAAGTCCTATGGCGGGTAGAATGACCAATCTCCTCCATCATTGATGGTATCCAATGATCCCACAATTCCAATCTGGAATATGTTAAATCCACTATTCTCTGCTGCAGTGCAGTTATTTCCACTATAAGAGGCATCAAATAGCAGGAGGGAGGAACAGAAAAGCCAAGATTCTTGTACATTAGGGAACTAAAACAAAATGTGGTCTTGGACTGGGACATGATGCAGCTATTTTGATGGCTATGGGTGCTTGTATGCTACTTGTTATTAAGGGTGGGCGAAGTACCACTACGCGGAATTCTGTGTGAAGCACCGTAACTCCGTTCCACCTTATCCCAATTAATAAAACAGACACCTCACATACCTTTGGTAAAACAAGTAAATCTATCTTTACATGCTAAAATGCATATAGTCATCTCACAAAAGTGAAAACGAAAATATAGCAAGCAGTGAGAGAGGTGATGATTTTGGGGTCCTCCCTAACCTAGGGAGAGAATCAAGCAGATGCCTTGAACACAAAGAGCACATCATGCTCTTTGTCTCATCCTCCTAGGACCACCCCAAGCACAGTTATGGGCAAAAATACAATCCCAACCAAAGGCCCTGCAAAGCATTATGGGACAGGATTCTAGAGTGCAGTGAATATTGGCAGGTATCATCAACTTATTAGCCCTTCATCAAAATGAAAGCTGTTACAAGACGATTTAATTTCAAAGAGCTGCTAATTGAATATTTGCAGTGAGCAAGGAAGCAGGTAATTCGAGCAGTGAGTTGACTGGGTGAAATGATAACTGTAATGCAGCATGGCAAGGCGCTAGAAACACTTACTGAGCTGATCGTGGCACACCAGCCTACACCCAATGATGTGAAAAAAGGGATTTGAAGGACCAGGCTCAACACTCTGGGAGTACATGGGGGCAGATCACCACATATAAAGCTATGTGGTATCTACCTGCTTCAGACTTCAATACTAGATTGGGAGATTGTTGATCACTATCATGTGCTTCCAATTTTTATTAACAAATCAAGACTGCGCAGTTGTAAAGCAACATACAGATAACATTACACCGGTATGGGGAAATTTTGATTGTGATTAAATCTACTCATAGGAACAGCTACTGTCATTATAGGGTGGGTGAACCTTCCAAAGTTGTTGAACACTGCACAGACCTGCAAGTTTGTGTGTATTTACCGCCATGTAAAGGCAGATGGAATGTGACTTTGGGGGCCCTAGCAGGGCCCCCATCCCCTTTGGGCCTCCGCTATGGTGCCAGGGGGGAACATGTGGTGCCCTCCCAATCACCGATGCACTGTATGCCAGGCATCACAAGCTGCCTGGCACACAGTGAATGGATGTTTCAAAACATGCTTTTTTCAATTGTGGCTTTTGCTGCAACCCTTTTCCGGCCTGCAAAACAAGGTGCAATTCTAAAAGACATGTTTCTGACTGCCTTCAGGGTGGTCTCATCGTATAAGGTGGGTAGAGGTGCCGACTACATGTCGGGCGATCTCCATCCCGATACGATCGCCATCATAATGAGGGCCTATATCTCAATTATTATGTAATTAAATTGTAATTTTTTAAATAATATTTGAATTGTTAATGAAGTTGTTTATTAGAATTACAAATTTGTATTCAGGAATATTTAATCTATATTAATATTATGAGCCTCATTACGATGCCGGTTGGATAGGCATCCTACCGCCATCGTATTGGGATGGAGAAAGCTCGACATGTAGTTGGCGGATCCACCCGCCTTATGAAGGCTGTCAGAAACATGTCTTTTGCAATTGAGGCTTATGCTGCAGGCTGGAAAAGGGCCGCAGCACAAACCACAATTGTAAAAGGCATGTTTTGAAACATCCATGCACTGTGTGCCAGGCACCTTTTGGTGCTGGCACACAGTGCATGGGTGTGTGGGGGGGCACCCCATGTGCCCCCCTGGCCCCATAGTGGAGGCCCACAGGGGATGGGGCACTGCTAGGGGCCCACAAAGTCCCATTCCATCTGCCTTTACATGGCGGTCGAATCGCCTTGTAAACGAACAGTGAAAAGGGACATCAAAATCCCTACAGAGGTGCCTCCACAGGCACCGCCCTCATTGAAGGGATCACGCTCTGAGCGATGGGCTCCTTGAGCCTGTTGGAGGCATCAGTCGGTCCCTCTGCCCGCTGCACTCTGACCAACCGCATCATTATTTGGCGGTCTGACCGCAGCCTCCGATGTCAGAAGGACCACGACCGACGGCCTGTCGGTGGCGATCCGCCTGACATCATAATTGGACTCTTAGGGGGTCATTAGGAAGGCAGACGGACTGGAGTCCGTCCGCCATCCTGGTGGAGACTGGGACCGTCGCGCCATACATGCGGCGGTCCCGCACACCAAATCAGGATGCGACCGCCACCATGGCGGTCGCATCCTGTCATTTAACATTGCGGCAGGTGCTGACTGCAGCACCCGCCGCGATGCCAAAAAGGCAGGATGTGCATTTCACTGGTGCCTGCCATGTTGTGCTGTGAAATGTAGGGGGGTACCATGGGTACTCCCCAGTCCACCCACACCTCCCCCCAACACAAGGGGGGCTCGCAATGGGCCCCCGTAACTAATCCCCACCAGCCTTTCCATGGCGGTATCGCCGCCATGGAAAGGCCGGCTGTAGCCAGCATCATGATTTGGTGGACGGTGCCTGCTAGGCACTGCCACCATTTTATGCTCTCTGGACCGTCCGCCAGGCAATCTGTATGATTGCTTTTGGCGGACCAGTGGCGAACGGTCTTTGCGTCCGCCACGGTCCGAGCGTGATTCCCTCTGCCATCGTAATGTGGCGGGGGAATATCGCGGTACGATTGCGGAAGGACCGCCACTGCATGGTTGGCGGTGACGGGCCTTCCGCAATCGTAATCGGCCCCTAAGTGTTTGATTATTTAAATTTTCTTAATTATATAACTTTTTTAAAGTTTTCCCTCTTTTTAAATTGTGCAAATAGTGTTTCTTGGTTTATTTGATATTGCGTTATGATTAATGTTTAAGGCATTTATCTAAATTTTAAGGGGCTTATTTACAAGCCTTGCGCCCACTTTTGCGTGACTTTTAACATGGGAAAAGTGACGCAAAAGTGGCGCAAGGGCTTGTAAATCTGCCTTCAAGTATTTATTGTAATTACCATTGAATGTGTTTTTATTAGTTTTTAATTATTTCGTAAACTGATGTATATTGTTGTGGGTACAGTAAATCTGATCACTATAGTGTGCAACATCTTCTCCAAACTAGTTTAGATTCAAGAGGGAATTGTAAATGTGATCTCTTTAGTGTTCAGCAAGTACCCCAGTATTGTCTAAATTAGTGTGATAATTGTAAATCTAATCTAATAGTTCCTAACACCATCCTCAAAATGGTTTATGTTGGACTGGAATAGTAGATTAGGTCCCTTTAGTGTCCAACACCTTGAACAAAATGTTATATATAGGAGTGGGAATAGTAATTCTGACCCCTTTAGTGGCCCACACCTTCCTCGAAATTGTTTAGAATGCAGTGTTTTACATTGAAGTGGGAATAGTAACTCTGGCCCTTTCAGTGTCCAACACCTTCCCTAAAAAGGTTTACATAGGAGTGGGAATAGTAAATATAACCCCTTTAGCATCCAACAGTTTCCCAAAAATGGTTTAGATTGGAGTGGAAATAAAAAATATGTCTGCTTTATTGTCGAACACCTACCCTGAAATGTTTTAGATTGGAGTGACAATAGTAAATGTGACCCTTTTAGTGTTCAACACCTTCCCCAAATTGGTTATATTTTGTGGTAATTTAGTAGTTGTCTGTAGTGAGCGGTTTCTTACAAAAGGGAATACATCTCACTGTTCTTATGTGGTTTTTTATTTATGTGTTTATTTTCTTTTCTTTAATGTTACATTTTTAATCTTTATTTTTGATTAATATTGCTTATGAGGAAAACAAATACATAATATCATAATCGTAAAATATTTTTAAAATAATTGTTTTGCATAGTATCATGTGTATTGTATTTTTTAACACATTTGTAAAATTTGATATCGTGGTCTTACATTTTAAGAATTCATTTTGGAAGTATATATTAATTAGTACAATTTATATTTATATTGTGCTATTTAATTGATAGTTTACCTATGAATGTGTATTTGTTTTATAAATTGTTTATCATTTGTGAGACACCCCTACCTCAGAAAAGGCAAATGTGGGCCAGAGTAGTTGATAGAGTGAATGCTTTAGCTAACAACCTGCGCACACAGGAAGAAATTAGGAAGAGGTGGAACGACATGAGGGGGGAGGGTAAAGTCCCTGGCCTCCAAGCATCACATGGAGGCCCAGAGGACAAATGGTGGCATTTCCAGGCCCCCCTTACAACTTATGCCCTGGGCGGAGAAGGTCTTGCAGATCCTACATCCTTTTTTTTTTATCGAGCAAAGAAAATACATACAATGAGTAGTTACTTGAAATAGAACAGACAAATTATGTAAATAATAAACATATAACAAATATTAGAACATTGGAATGTTGGGATCTCCATTGAAAACAATGGAGTAGCTCCGGGCTTATAATGGCTGGTATAAGCCCGGAGCTCCAACATTCCAATGTTTCTTTGTTCACAGCTGTGGCTGTGAACAAAGGCTTCAGGGAGCCTAAGGGGATTTCAATCCCCTCGCGCTCCCTGAAGCCTTTGTTTTATTTGTTAGAACATTCTGCCCTCTATTGGCAGAATGTTCTAATAGCCTTATAGCCCTTCGTAGCTGGGCTATACCGGATATTAAAGTCCCGCTCCCTTTAACGCTGGAGCGGGCCTTTAATAGCCAGTATAGCCCGCTACGGCGGGCTATAAGGCTATAATACTGATCTTGATCATTGGCCATGATATGCGGAAAAAATAAACAATATATATTTTATCCAACTTAAAGTGCCATAAATATTTATAATGCTCTACCTACGTTCTTGAATACCTAAATGTATCACACGCTTGTTAATTGTCTTCATGAAAAGTTCTCTAGTGCATTTGTAATAGATAAATAAAGTGCATTATATTTGATTGAGCCAGATTTGGGACATTTTGGTTTTCAAAAGCACTAGCACAATCTGATCTTTACCAAGAGCATAGATCATCATCTATAATATGTGCAATAAGCAATTAAAGTGCAACAGTGCTACTCAAAAATATTTTACATTACTAAACACATTATCAATACAATATATTATCCTAAAAAACCCCGCATAAATGCATAAAAAGTACCATGGGTATTTAAAGTGCAGGAGTGGTACTCAAAAATATTTTTAATTACCAAAAGTATTCTCAATAGAGTATAATATCATAAAAAGGAAGTGCATAAGCGCACAAAAATGTGCGACACAGGATGCAGAGCTAATACAGAACAAGATCCAGGACATCCTCTTAACAGCTCTACCCCAATTTCCATAAACTCTTACCAAGTTCATGTTCTTTGACTGTCTCAACTGGAGGATCATCCCTTTATAGTATGGTACAGTGCTTTAACAGGACATTTCACTGTATTTCAAATATTGCCAAACACTATTAAACCTTTTAATTCTCCCCACACCCTTTGCATATGCCTCCTCAAACTTCATTGTACGAAACATTTTATTCTTACAGCCCTGGACTGACGGGATCTTAACAGTCCTCCAATTCTGGAGGATAAATGAGCATGCAATCGTCAAAGCTATAGATATATAGTACTGTTGACCTTTTAGTTAGCTATTGGCTCCTTTATGAGACACCAAATAGTTTGAGGGTGGGGTCTGGTAATACTGTTGCCTCAATAGCCTGACCAATTATCTCAAACAGCTCCTGCCAAAAATTAAAAAGATGCGGACATGAGTAGAACGTGTGGAGCCAGCCTCCTTCCTTTGCTGATGAAAACAAAAACAATTATTTGATACAGCTGGATACATTTTCTGAAGAGTGTCCGGGGTATAGTATGCCATCCATTTGGACAGGAATTACTTTCTTTTAAAATTTGCAGCCCAAAGAGATTTATTTCCTATCTCTGCAATAAAATGGCAATCTCACTCTGAAAGATGGCTTTGTGTTTTCTCTACTACCATGGACAGAAAGCTAGTTAGATCAACCTAAAAGGAAAAATCCTTCAGCAATCTTTACCAATTTCCTATCCCTAGCAATCAGTCTTAACAAGCACTCTACTAATCGAATGGGATTCCTGATTCTGTCTTTTTATAATCACCTGCAAAAAGTGCTTTATGTGACTGAAGCTTAAAAAATGTTGCTGACATTGTGGGCTACTCCTAGCTATTAATTCTTCCCAGGATATAGATTTTCCTTGCATGATAAAGTCACCAAATGTTTTGAAGCCTATGGAATTCCAGAATCTAACCTCACCATCTCCTAAAAAGAGCCCCAGCTACCTGCTCTCATGCAGCAACAATAAAAATCCATCAAAATGCAACTTGTCAATAAAAACAAAGTTAAACCTAAAATGCAACTTATAAAGTTTGCTTAACACATTCATCCGCCCGAAAGTATCCCGTAAAAAAATATATGTTTTTTTTGGTAGTTTTGCTGTTTGATAAAAACTGGTAGGCTAATAACTGATTCCTGAATCATTTTGTTAATAAAAATATCTAATGCTCTGCAGCCATTTAAATACCTAGAAAGAATATCCAATAAAACGGCATGATAATAACTTTGAATATTGGGCATCACCAATCCTCCTTGCAATTTCTGGAGTTGCAAAACCCCCAACTTTACCCTAGATTACTTTTTTATTCCAAATAAAGCTTTTGAATACCAAATGTAGTTCCTGAAAAAAACTGTTAGGGATTTTTATTGGAATATTAGAAAAAGAAATATCATCAGCAGTAACACCGACATTTTAGTAATTGAAATACACCCTAATATTGTCAAGGGGAGCAGTGTCCACCTATCAAGCAAATCCCTTTATCTTTTGTAAGATTTTTTCATAGTTCAGGTGGAACAAACTAGAAAAATTGTTTGTTACTGCTATCCCAGATATCGTATTTGGGACTGTGTCCTTGCTTGAGGCTGTAATGATATCGGGAGGTCAGCAGCTGTTACATTAAAAAGCAAGAGTTCTGTTTTGCTTTGATTTATCGTATACCCTCCCATTTTGGTAAAATCTGTTATCGTCTCTGTAGCTCGCCTGATAGTCTCCTGGTCAGGCTGAAGATCTAAAATTATATCATCTGCGAATAATTTAAGCCTATCCATCCCTTCTATTGGTGCCCTTATACTAACTTTGCAGAGTTGTTCCATCAGGGGTTCAATAGAAATTGTGACTAGGATGGGGAAAAGGGGACATCCTTGCCGCGTACCCCTTTTAATCATAATTAAATCAGCCATCTTAGAATTGACCATCACCATAGCCTGCGCCCCATTATATAATTTTGAAAGCATCCCAATAAACTGGGGAAAAAACTAATTTTTGAGGGTCGTAAAGCAACGCATCCCAGTTCACCAGATCAAATACCTTTTTGGCGTTGATCATCATAACTAGTGCCTTTATGAATTCGCAGAGTTGGAATCTCTTGCCTGAATTAAAAACTGTGTATTTCCATCAATTGTTTAAAGTCTGCATTAAGTAGACTGATCATTCTATATGAATGGACCATTTTCAGGTTCTTATCTTTCTTTAAAAATGAAACTATTGTAGATTCTTGGAAGGTAGGAGGAATCCCCCCCCCTCTTTAATATAGTTAAAGAGATCCTCTAAAAAACAGCACGAGTTCCCTGGAGAAAATATTAAAGAATTCTGTGGGTAGCCAATCATTTCTACATGCTTTGGCATATGGCATTGTCTTGAGCACTTCCTGAATTTTAGTAGGCGTTATAGGCTCCAACAATGACTGAGAAAGAGAATTAGATAGACCAGGGAGTATAATGGTAGCATAGTACTGTTCAATGCTAGCCATTGACGCTGTATATTGTGTCCGATAAATATCAGAATAATGTTGTAGAAACACTTTAGCAATCTCCTCCTGGTCTGTTACCAGTTGCCCCGTAATGGGATTCTCTAAAGATTTTATCGTAGCATTTTTGCTTTTAGTTCTGGTGGACCAGGCCAAGAACTTGCCAATATGCTGGTTCTGTTCATATATTTTTTGTTGATAGGTTTTGGACTTATTGCTCTCTTCCAAAATGTAAAAAATCTGAGGTTTTGTTTTGCTGTTGCTAATGAACGTGCCACTGGCTCTATTCTGGAATTCTGCTCCTTTACATCAATCGCATTATCGAGTGCTGCCTGCAAGCTCACTATCCGCTGAGAGCATTCTTTATTTTGGTTTGCTTTAAAGGCAATGATCCTACCTCTTAATTTTGCCTTAAAAGCGTCCCAGATTGTAAAAAGGAGGCTATTGCACTATTAATCGCAAAAAACTCCAGGATGAACTTCTTCGTTTCCACGACCAATTTGAGATTTGAAAGCAAAGATCTATCTAGCTACCATCTGTGTATGTCCCTATTGTTTAAACCTACATCCACTACCACAGATATCAATGAAAGGTCTGAAAAAGCATAAACCAAATATCAGATTGACCCCTACTCAATGATTTCAAAACTAAAATAAATGTATTCATGAGGTGGTTTTAAATCTCTGTTAAAAGCATGTGTATTGTTTGACATCTGGGTAGTCTTCTCTCCAAGGATCCAACAGCTGATAACTAGACTTGAAAGTTTCAATTTCTCTTTTCATGTTAGGTTTTAACTGTTTTTTATTCCTAGTTGATGTATCTTTGACCAGATCTTGAATAAAATCAAAACCCCCTCCACAAATTAAAGGACCTACTTCCCCCATGGCCAAATCGTGGATCTGGGTAAGAGTGGCAGTATCATCATTTATGGGTCCATAGTAATTGATTAAATTTAGACTCCACCCATTGATTGCTACTGTAACCTAAATCCATCTGCCTTCTGGATCCCTGATCACCTCCCTGACCCCCCAATGAATGCTATTCCCTACAAATATTGCAACCCCCCCCCTTACTGCCGCCTGTACTGATGCAAAGAACGCATGGGAGTACCTTCGAGGAACTGACAGCTTTGGGTGTTGCTCTTTAAATGGGTCTCTTGTAAAAAGATGATCTCTGGTGAAAAGGAAGATAGCCACCCCAGTAGACTACCTTATTTACTTTTATTGGTTAGCCCATTAACATTACATGAAAGGATCTGAAACTTACTTCTCTCAGAGAATGACATCATACAGTGCTTTTAGAATCCCTCTTTGCACCTTACCCCTACAATTTGAGATCTTTTGTAATTTTTTCTGCTAATTTCTGTTCGTCATCACTCTGCTCTTTTTTCTTTTTGCAAATGTGCTTCCCTCCCCTCCACTGCTGCCCACCCTTAAAAAACCCAAAGTGCCCCCAAAGAAACCGCTAAGAAAAAAATAAAGCACAGATAACAAACCCAATGGGAGTGGAAATGCCCACAATACCCTGGGTGCAATGACTTTGCACCTTTTAGTGCCTACTCCCCACCCCCTCTCACCCCGTCACTAATCCTAAGAAACACTTTTTTCCATTTTCCCCTCTGTATTTTTCCCCTTTTTCTTCTCTTCTTTTCCTCTTAATTAAGCATTATTAGAAATCTGTTCTAGAATCTCCTGAGCCTCTGAAACATTAGAAAGCAGATGAAATTGCCCTTTCAGCAGCACCATCAATTTAGATTGCTGTGCAATGCTAGGCTGTACACCTTGTGCTTTATAAAGATGAAGCATTTTGACACATTTCTTTCGCCGTCTGGCTGCAGACACGGACAAAATTAGAAAAAATGTGACACAGAGGTACTTCAGGCATAGAAAACTCTCTCTGCTGAATTGCCTTTGACAATACCTGCTCTTTAACTTGATAGTCCATGAAATTAACAAGAATTGTATGTGGACCTTTTGAAGTTATTGAGAGCTGCGCTGGGACACGGTGAGCTCTTGTTAATGTCAAATCTCCTGTAAGTTCAGGTAGGCCTTGGGACTTGATAAAAGAATCTACCCAAGGAAGCATTTGTTGGCCCTCACAGCCCTCCAGGACTCCAACAATATGCAGGTTGGAACGATGTGAATGGTTTTCCAGCTCTTCAATCTTATTCTCTAGCCAGGACTGCTGTTTATGAACCTGGGTCAGAACCTGGCCCTCTATGCTATCCAGCCTTAGGCAGTACTCCACTAGAATGACCCAGTGTTGCTCGCACTCCACCTCTGCCAATGAGCTCATCTCCTCCTCTGCCTTGTCTCATTCCATTCCTCCCACAGGTGGAGCAGATTCCAGGGAAAACAGATTCCAGACTGCGGTCAACCTGTGGGCTGTACAGCCGAACAATATCCGCGGGTTCAGCGTGGTTTCCGAAGCAGAAGCGGACAGAGAAGCTGTCCGTTCTTCATCCTGGCCAGAAATTAAGTGTCACGTCCAAACACCGTCCAATATAAAAGGGGGGGGGATCCGAGGTGCTCAGCCACGGATCATGTGGGATCCGCCCGCGAACACCCTCGATGCTGCAGATCCTGCATCCTGAAGGCTTGACAGGAATACCTGGTGGAGTAGAGTCTGATAAGTTACACTTTACAAGGCTCACTAAACCTCAATGTCCTGTTTGTTCTCATATGTTGCCAATGAATTCTGCACATATCTTCATAACAGAGAAACCTCAAACTATCAGATCATTTGGATTGTTTGTGTGAATGTGTTGTGTTGCACCTATGATTACAGATGTCAATCTCTGTTACATGTCACATGAAGGTACGGTGCCTGTAAGTGTCACAACACCAAATAACCCATTGCCCATATGTGTGTCATATTGTAAGTGTCTGTTCAATTTCAACTGCATAATTTCCACAGGTATGTTCCACTAACCAGTTTGCAAGGATTTGGAAGTTGTCTTTAAAGTGACTACAAGTAACCTGTTTCTGCTTTGTCAGAAGAATATTGCTATGTCATATTGCTCATTCTCTGTTGTCTAACAGATTTCAACATATGGTAAGGTGTCATGTAGTGAACAATCTCTATTCAATACTTCCTTCTGAAAATGGTTTGTGTTGTTTTCAGAATGTTGCCCTGTTCTTCTCAACCAATTGAATTGATGTTATGATTTTCTCAAAACAAACTGTGTTGACCAAAAAATTGTAAGGTATGAAAATTACTATGCTGCATATAAGTGGTAATTGCACACATTGACTCTGCACTGTTTACATGATGACTAGTGCCAAACATCCATCCAAGTTGTGTAAATGTCTGTTTTGAAGTCAGCTAGGCCTTGGAATTGTCAACTACACATTTCTCTCCTCCATTGTGTTGAGTTGAATGGATGGGAGATGGTTGGGAGACATGAGGTATACTTCCTACTAACTTCATAAACATTTCAGGACATCTTATTACCTGCTTATTTGAAGTTGTATTTTTTGAAATTGCAAAAATGCACGGTAAAATGTTCAATACCACATTGTTTTCCTCAAAAAAAGATTTGGATGTATAATACACACTTTTACTAATAAAAATGTTCTCAATTTCTCAATAGGTCCAACTGCCAGACCATGTGGCCAGAAATCTGCCACTGTAGAGACCTTTACTGCAGCCCAGGATCAAGCGTGCAGTGATGACAACACTCCTGGTAATCTGGGTGATGATGAGGATCCTTACCATCTGGTCAGCATGGGCAGATGGCTCCAGTGGAGTCTCACTGGGCCCATACCAACACCTCCCATCCCAGCTGTAAAACCTCAGCTAATCGAAGGCTCTACATCCTGTGCTCCTACCACTGTAACACAGATAATGTGCACCCCCAGTCCTGGGTAATGTTGACACCATAGCACCACCAGTTCCAGCTCACCAAGGGTCCAGTTGTATGGGGCACACTGGGCCAAGAGCACACAGTAGTGGGGTTAGGGGCCATGGGAGGGATAATGTGAGCCAGCATAGTGAGGCCACTGGGGTCACTCTCACCCAGACCATCATTGATCAAGTCTTGGGGAAACTATCATCAGTCCCAAGACATGATGGGCCAGGTACTCACCAAGCTCCGGGAGAAGAAGCATTCGCAGAGGGAGCTAAATTATCAGATGATGGCTCACAAATCCAATATGGGCTCCCTGACTAGGATGCTGCAGGACATTCACACCCATATGTGCAGAGCTTTCCCAGCACCATCTACCACTTCCTGTGGTACTACTACATCTGGGCCATCTAAATCTGCCACAGGAAGGGAGGCTCTGCCACCGGATGAACCACCTGCAGCCACCCCAGGTCCTGCAACTGTGGATCTCCCCCTCCCCCGCAGGAGGGGACATCCATGCATATTACCAGGAGGTGAGGATGGCAATACCTCTGCCACCGATAGCAAGAAATCCCAACCCTAATTTCCTCAAGTGTCTGACTACCATTCACTCTGTGGACTATTTTCTCGGCACATTTGCCTTTTGATTACAGTAGTATTTTGGACATTGGACTTCAAACAATTATAGCTCTCCAACTATGGTTTTAATCAACATGACTGACTTCTTCACTTTTTGGTTTGCATTTTCATTTTCAGCCTGTTTAATTTCTTCATGTTTAGTTCAATAAATTCACAACTTGAAGTCAAAAGTCGAAATCAGCTTTATTCGATTATATATATATATATATATATATATATATATATATATATTTTTAAATTTCAAAAACCTTTATTAGCAGTAAAGGAAATCATGACACATTACAAGTTAGCATCACCACAGTAGATACAGTAGTCACTTCACTTTCAATTTCGCACCACATGGCAAGACAGCGGATATCAAGAATAGCACATAGATGATCCACCAGTAATCAGATAGCAATTAAGGCACACTAGAGGAGGCGCATGCAGTCTGGCCAGGGGAGAGAGTGGGACCAGCGACACCATCATGGTCACTGGGCCTGTCCGAGCTGGGGGAGGGCGCCGCCTGGTCTACAGGGGCAGAGAGCTGTTGGAGATAAGAGATGAGGGGGGCCCATATGTCAGGGGGCCTGCTGGCCGCGGGCATTAGATCCCAGAATTCTCCCAGGAGTGTCTGGCAGTGGGCAGCATCATCCAGCCATTTCTAGACCGTGGGAACCGACTAGTGCCCCCAGTGCACAGCTACCCTATGCTTAGCAAGCACCAATAACATGGCTATTAATTTTCGATTAGCGTCTTTCATGTGTTTGACATAGCCCAGGAGACAGATCAGGGGATCAGGTATGAGTCGTTCGAGTGTGATGGCGCTAGTGGCGGCGCAAACCCACTGCCAGAAAGATGCTACCCTGGGGCACAACCAGGCCAGGTGGGCAAAGTCCATGCCAGAAGCCGAACAGCGCGCATCTGTCGCTGTCTAGTAGGCCCATCCTGTGTAGGGATGCAGGGGTGCGATAAAGCCTAAGCATATATTTAAAATGGATAAGCCTCAGATGATAGTTGGGAGAGAGGCGTTTAGTCTGGTTACAGCAATAAAGCCACTGCTCAGGAGGGAGGTCTCTCTCTAGGTCCACACTCCATGCATTGTGGGCGTGCTCAATGTTGGTGGGGGAGGCAATTAGTGTAAGAGCGTACAGTCTAGTGACCAGCTGGCGCGGGGAGCTGGAGGAATGGACGAGCTCTAGGGCCGCGCTGGCCTGGGGAGCATGTGGAAATGCGGGGTTGACCGCTCTGCATGTCGCTCTAATCTGGTAATATAGCAGCTTATCGAGGGGGCAGCGTCATGTGGAAGGGAGAAGAACGTGTTGTCAGGGTAGACATCCGCTATAGTGTTTAGGCCCAGGTGAGCAGTGCGATGAGCCATACCGGCCGTCTGCAATGGGGGAATGTTGGATTGCTAGCAAGTATCATGGAGGGTGTGTATAGTGTGCTGGCGCCAGTGTATTTACGCAGCCCGTCCCAGGATCAATGCAGGCACTCAACCGTGTCGATCTCGCCACGGGGGGGCTTTGGTGGAAGGAAAAGTGCAGTCTGGAGTGGCCATGGAGTAGCGAGGTCCGCCTCGACCGCAGTGTGGGGCTGGAATGGCGTGGGATGGAGCCAGAAGTGGAGGAAACTGGCTTGGGCGCACAGCGCATAAAGCTTAAAATCTGGGGCTCCCACGCCACCCAGGGCCAGAGGTAAAGTGAGAATATCAAAAGCAATTCTAGGTTGGTGTCTGGCCCAAATCAGAGTGATGATGTTGGAGCGGAGTTTGCGGAAAAAATGTGATGTGAGGGGGACAGGAATGTTTAAAAAGAGGTAGAGGAATTTTGGGAGCACCACCATTTTGGCGATGGCGATGCGCCTGGCTAGCGATAAGGGGAGCCTTTGCCACATGCGGATCTTGTTCTCCAGCCAATCCATCGCCCGTCCGAAATTTGCCTTCCAGAGTTCGTGGACATCCCTACTCAGCCACACACCGAGGTATTTAGTGGGACCCAAGGCCCAGACAAAGGGGTAGTCTGGGGTGAAGGGTTTAGTAGCATCAGTGAGGGGAAAAAGGACTGACTTGCTCCAATTAACTTGGACTCCAGACAGACACCCGAATCGCACCACCTCTCTGGTCATGGGAGCAAGGTTTACCTGGGGGTCGCGGACATACAGCGTGACGTCATCCGCTTACATAGATGTGCCAGAGCCCGTGTCTAGAAACCGATGCCCCGGTTGGTATGGTTCTGGCACAGGCGTGCCGCTAGAGGTTCCATGGCTATAGCAAATAACATCGGGGAGAGAGAGCATCCTTGTCTGGTTCCTCTCGAGATGGTAATGGGGTCAGAGACCTGCCCATTGACTCTGATGCGGGCAGTGGGGAGAGTGTATAATAACCGTATCTTGCGTACGAAATCCGGACTGAATCCCAAGCGGGAGAGAAGGTAAAAGAGGAAGGGCCACTCCAGAGAGTCGAAAGCTTTGGTGGCGTCCAGTAAGGCCGCAACAGCCGGTAGTGAGGGATTAATTTGGTGGAGGACTGAGAAAATGGTTCGCAAGTTGTGAGAGGTAGCGCGCCCTGGAATGAAACCTGATTGATCCGGCCGAGCGAATAAAGACATGAGAGGAAGAAGGCGAGTGGCAAGCAGTTTGGCGTAAATTTTGTTAGCAATATTTACGAATCACAGCACTCAGGAGGTTTGTCTGGCTTCAGAAGTAGGGTGATCAGAGCCTCACGGAGAGATGGAGGGAGACAGCCGCATTCTAGAGAGTCGTTGAACATTGCAGCTAGGTGGGGGACCAGAAGGGGGCATATTGTTTGTAGAATGCAGAGGTGAGACCATCCGACCCCGGAGCCTTATCACCTGGGAGACCTGCGATGACAGTGGAGATCTCCTCCTGAGTGAACGTCTTGTCGAGGTATGCCCAGTGATCAATACTAAGCCATAAAAGTTCGATGGAATCAAAATATTGACCCAGAATCTCATGGGGAGCCACCTCACCAGCAGAGTACAATCGGGAGTAAAAAGCAGAGATTCTGGCAACAATTTCGGTAGGAGAGGTTGTTCTACCAGCGGCCTCATCCCTCAGAGCCGTTATGTAGGAGGAGCCGTGTGGATGTCGGAGGAGATTAGCAAGAGTTTTGCCAGGGCGATCTCCCTCGCCATAGCGACGGGCGCGCGACTCCCTGCCCAGAAATGCGATTTCCCTCTCGGCTTCCTCATGAAACGCTGTGAGTTTGTCCCTAATAGCCGCAAGCTTATCGGGGCAAGGCTCACGCGCTTGTTGGATATCTAAAGTTTTAACCTCGTGCTCCAGGCGCTCGAGAGTGCCCCGAATGGATCTCAATACCCCGGACTGTTTGGCGATGCACTCCCCCCGAATTACCACCTTGAAACCCTCCCATAGGATCGACAGCGATTCCACCGAACCGACATTGTGTTCGAAGTAGGAAGTTATGGCGTCACGGATTTCTTCGTGGAAGACGGCGTCTCGGAGAGCATTGGGGGGTAACCGCCAGGCAAATGTGCGGCACATTGCTAGCGGGAATTGCACACACAGGCGGACAGGGGCATGGTCGGATAAGGTGCGGGCCATGTGATCTACCGACGTGGTCCAGGAGGATATGACACGAGTGGTGACCCATAGGTCGAGGCGGGACCAAGAGCCACGTGAACCCATGACGCAGGTGCCCTCGCACCTGTCAGGGTGTGCATGCCTCCAGGCATCCACCAGGGAGTTATCCAGCAGAATGGTGTGGAGTAGGGAAGTGGGCTGGGGGTGGTGAGTGTGGTCACCCGAGCTGTCAAGAGTCGGCGATGGAGCTATATTAAAGTCGCCTCCCCAGATCAGAGGGTGGGGGCCCAAGGAAGAGATGAGCTGCCAGACATGTGTGAAAAACGCAGGGTCGTCCAAGTTGGGGCCATACAGTGCCGCCAGAATCAGTGGCTGAGTGAAAAGGGTGCCAACAAGGATCACATACCTGCCCTCAGGGTCAATGATAGAGTGTGTGGTTTGCCTTGGGATGCCCTTGCGGAAGAGAATGGAGACGCCATAGGAAAAGTTAGAATAGAAGGAGGTGTGGGTTTCGCCCCAGTGCCGTGACAGTAGCCTGGAGGCGGTGGCTGGGAGGAGATGTGTCTCCTGGAGGAAACAGACATCCACCTGGTGTCGAATGAGCTGCATGTGCATAAGGCGTGCCTTACGATGGTCATTTAGACCTCTGATGTTCCATGTGCAAAATGTGGTGTCAGTCATGTAGGGATGCGGAGAGTACCAGTAATGGAGAGCCCATGTTGTGGAGTGAGGGAGATCGTCGAGAGTGCCATGGTGAATAACGCTTCGCATAGTGCATACCACATGTGCATGCCAACAGCATAACAGAACATTAATAAAAACAAACCTCGTGCGGGAGGTGTCAACTTTGCAAGGGGAACCCCATCCCGCCCTCCACCCACTCCAACCCCCGAATTAGGTTGAGAAACCAGACCCCTCCCACCCAGGGAACCCGAACTTGGAAAAAGGGCTTCGTAGGCTGTCAGGGGAATTATCCCAAAGGGGCATGGTTCCACCGGGCATACACCCCTGCCAAAGAGACAGGGTGGCCAAGCCACACTAGTGATCGGACCTTAATGCAGCAGTTTACAATAAAGCGCAGAGGCGACCCACCTCGGGACATGCATCCGGATGGGCCAGCAGCATCCTCCCATGGAGAACTCATATTCCGGCCACTTCACAGGTTAAGGCAATAGACCGCACCCCACAGCTTATTTCGTCATTGTCACTCCCGAGCGGGCCTCGGCCCAAAGTTCCGGGTACCATCACATTAATATCTGTGTTGTCCAAGTTACAGTGCAGTGGGAGGAGAAAATAGAAAAACAACAATGAGTATGAACCAGCAGTTTAACTTAGTCATTGTCACTTAATTGGCCTTTCTCTGCATTCAAGAGACTCTTAGTAGCTGAGCATTTTTGTGTCTCTAGCTTCCTTGCGAAGGCCAGCGCGGCCTTGGGATCACCAAAGATCTGCGTTTGGGTGTCACTCTGGATCTTGAGCTTGGCTGGGTAGATCAGCACGTATTGCAACCCACGTTTTTGGAGGATTTTCTTAGCAGGAAGAAACTCTCGGCGGGCAGCCTGCACCGCCAGGGTGTAGTCGAGATAGAATGATAGTAGATTCCCTTGGTGCCGCACCTCGCCCATCTCCCGCGCTGCTCGCAGCACAGCATTGCGGTCATGGTAATGTAACAGTTTGGCAATGATCGGGCGAGCTGGCGCTCCCGGCAGGGGGCGCGGCCCCAGGGATCTGTGTGCCCACTCCACAATAAAGACAGGGGAGAGCACGCCGCCGAAGAGGTCTCGCAGGAGAGACTCCACGCAGTCCTCCATCCTCGCGATGTTGGTTGATTCTGGCAGGCCTATGATGCGGATATTTCCCCTCCTGGAGCGTGCCTCCAAGTCTTCATTTTTGGCCCTTATCAGGTCCAAGACCTTATCCATTTTGAGCAATTGTTGCTTGTCCGCCGCAGTCGCGTCCTCGACCCCGGACACTCGTGCCTCCAGCTGTGCTATGTGGTCCTCGTGCGTGTCCACTCTCGCCTTCACCTGGTCGAGACGAGCGGTCAGACGGTCAAGCTTAGTGTTGATCGTGCCAAGGCTGGATTTAACTTCCAGCAGAAGCGCCTTCAGGTCGTCGTCTCTGGCGGCGGTGGCATCGGTCTGAGTGGACTGTTCTCCCACATCTGGAGCGGGCTCCTCCTGTCTGGTTTGGCACCTGTTGTCGAATGAGATCTTAGGCTACTTCGTATCTGCCTTACCCATGTTGACCGCCCAGAAAAGCAAGTAGGAGTGTGAATGTAGATGACGCTCAAAGCCTCGGAACCGGCACTGTCTAGTGAATGCACGTGTAGGTCAGTACACACACGCCAATGAGCCACTGCGCAAGGGCTGCTGTCAGGAAATGTGGATCCTCCTTCCAATGGTCCGTGGGTGCCGCTGGTTGCAGATGCCGCCGGCGGCCCACGGTGTGCAGCAGTTGGTGAAGGGTAGCACGCTGCCACGTGTGCGCCGCGCCGCAGCGCCGCAGCGCCCAGCGGGCGATTGCTGGCTCCAGTCGAGCGTGGCCAACGTTAACCAGCACCCCCGACCGGCTTAACCTCTGTCCATCTGGAGCCGGTCAGTCTGGTAGGAAGCGCGTCGGGGCGTGGGTCACGAACCATGTAGCGGCAGTGGAATGCAGGCCCGCCGCGTTGATGTCCAGGCCGTCGCCCCAGTCTGCTCGGTGTAGGCCAGGCGGTGTAACGGGTGCACGTAGCCTATCGTGTCGGTGATTGCTGGCAGGCCCCGCCGGGCCGGTGATCCTTCCAACTCTGCGACAGGAGTGGCACGGCTGTCAGCAGGGGAATGCGCACCAGCAGTTCTCACATCTGCCGAGTGCCAGGCAAGTTCGCTGGGTGCATGGCCCCCTCAGGTGCACGGTCTGTCGCTACGCAAATGGTGGGGGAGCCGGAGTGGGGAAGCTAGGGAGGCGCGGCGCTCCCATCGCAGGGACTGCGCAGACCCACCAGCAGCCGGAAGGAGAGCTCCCTCCCCCTGCCGGGTCCAGTCCGCCCGGCGCCCGCGGTCCAGTGCTCGCACACCCACCCCACCCGCAGCCCCACACACCGCCGCAGGTATACCTCTCACTTAGGACCCTCAATGTGCCGCAGATTTCAGCGCCACCTCGTCTGCCACAGGTGCTGCCGCCTTCAGGTGCGTGTCGCCGGTACGTAGGTGGACCGTGCCGCCTGGATCCTCTCCCTGCAGTGCAGGGTGTTCACTGGCAGCGCACTGGATTCGCGCCGCAAGTCCCGTTGCCGCTGGTTCAGTGCACGGGCCGCCATGTTGCGTCTCTCTCCTCGTGGCCCTCGTGGGCGATAACTTCTCCGGAACGCGACGAAAGGGGAAATGGAGACGCCGCTACAATGCCCAGGGCGTAGGAAGCTCAGCGCTCTGGCATGGGGGTCCGAGGAGCCCCCAGTCCGCAGGATGTTGACAGATAGACGGCTTGGCCGGCAGAGCCCACTCAAGGTGTGGCCATCTTGCAGCCGGCTAAGCACGCCCCCCTTATTCGATTATATATAATCATAAAAGCACACATAACTAAATACATCTATCATCAAGTTCATTACATCATTAAAACCAGAGTTAAAAACACATAAAACATTTTTTTTTTAAATTAGGAATAATATAATATATCATAATTTCAAGACAAGAAGAATGCTACAAGTATTAGACACATAACTAATCGGAATCATACACCAATGTAACATACAGGGAAAGAGTCTTCCTTACTTTTATAGCACTGCTAATAAAGAGAGAGACAGCATAGCAAATGTCATTAGTCTCTAGACTACATAAGAACTTATAGGCTTCCTGGTGCATTATAAAATTCCTCGATTAAAGGACAGGGCGTAAAACACGTTTCCTAACTTGGCAGTAAAAACCACAAAATAATGTAAAGTACATTGAAGATTGGACTGACACTCCATCACAAGGCCATCTAGGAAGTTTATTAGACATGCGTCTCTTTTTGGGATTGCTACACGGTGATGTGCAGTGCTTAAATGGAACCTGATAAGATTTTTTGAATATCTGTGACCACACCAAGGTAGACTCTGTAATCCACTTTGTAAGGGTCCTTCCAGGAAATTGTTTACTGAAGTTTTCTGTATTTCATTAAATTCCCTCTCGCCTGAACGTTTACTGTTAAAAATGGCTTTTAGTTCTTTGTTCGCTGGATTCTTAATGTGAAATTCTACATCAAGTTCCTTCAAAAGCCTATTTACGGACATCAGCCAAGGAATTTTATTGCAATACTCGAGGGCAAGGCAGTCATTTATTACATCTCTAGTAAACTTCATAGCAGGTTTGCTCCAGATGTTATGCAAACCAGTAATTACCGACAGATCGATTTTGTCCCCCACATGCATTACATCTAAATCTCTGTGAGTAATAAAAATAGGAGTTGAACGTGGTACAGCAAGAAGCCTGGCAAGAAATACGTTCTTCTGTGTTTGCAGGATATTTTGCTTCCGTACCCACCAGAGAAGTACTCCATACAAGCCTGAGGGTATACATTTGCTCATGTAAAGATGCAACATCTCTCGATTGGGATTATTGCCAACTTTGTTGGCAATCCTAAACAAAGCCTTGGTCGATCTAACAAGGGGGGACTTTGCTTATTCTAAGTGCGGAATCCAAGAACCATAATTTGAGAACAGTACACCCAAATAAGAGAAGTTCTTTACCTCTGCTAATTTGTATTCTCTAACAAAGAATATTTTCTTTTTGGGTCTGCCTCTTCCACAACCCATGGTGTAGGTCTTAGCCAGATTTAATTTGAGATCTTTTTGCTCCATGTATCCAACAAAGCCATTTATTAATTTTTGTAACCCATTCGTGGTTCTAGACATTTGCACCATGTTGTCAGCATATAGGAGCACAGGGGTACAACGAGGTCCAGTTTTAGGTGCATTGGCATCTATCATCTGTAACTCCTTATCAATCCCATTCACGTAAAGAGAGAAAAGCGTGGGAGCTATGGCGCACCCTTGTCTTATCCCTCTTTTAACAGAAAATCTCGATGTGCACTCTCCCTCCAACCCGAATCTTACATGTGAGGTCAGTGAGGAGTACATCTGAGAGAGATGAGAAACAATATCCATAGGAGCACCCTTATCAGGCTAAGTTTTCCAGAGGGTTGCATGGTTAACTAGAGAGATCAGCAAAGCAGTGGTAAATAAAGTCCTGCTTTGCTAGTGTATGTTCGCTCACAATAAGGTGAAGGTTTATACATTGTTCCATGGCCCCTATGACTTTCCTGAAACCACATTGAATATCTGTCAACACATGATTATCGACCATCCAGTCGTCCAATCAATCTAAATCAATTCTCCCCAGAATTGTGTCCGAGGAGTCCAGGAGGGATATCGGACGATAACACCTAGGATCCCCCCTTTCTCCTTTTTGATATATGGGTACAATAACAGATTCAGTCTAGGTGCGAGGGATATTCCCTCTAACTGCAGAAATAATAACATTAGCTAAAATTAGTGCCCATAAGTCAATAGCGGCCTTGAAAATATCACTTGGTACCCCATCGGGCGAAGGGCTGTTGTGTAGTTCCTAGGAATCCCCAGGACCTGCACGTTTTGGATGACCTAAACTGAGGGCTTGGTTTCCAAACTGCTTCCAGACACCCCAACAGGATATGTCAGCCGTTAGACCAGCTAGCTCTACAGTACCACTACCACCCCCCTGTATCTCACAGTGGTGTAGATAGTTTCTGGCAACCACTGAACATGGCAACCCTGATTCCTCAGGGATCGTGGAAAACAGTACAATACTTTTCGCTCAGTAACTCGTGCTTACTTATTCTCAGAAAATACACAGGATGGCGGTTAAGACTTTTCAATAAGTATTTATTGGTCCAGCATCAGTCTTGTGCAAAACATATTCACTGCAACAATCAGGAGACAGAAGCATACGAAAGAAATCGCAAGTACCAATATAGTAAACAGTAGATACATTTCTACCATAGTGCTAAGAAGATGAACATATATAGTTCAGATAAAACAGTAGCACTTGCATACTCCTAAAAATGCACGCCCTAAGTAATTTGCCTAATTGTACCTAGCCTAGATCTCTATGTGTAGTATGTATATGCATATAGATATATATATGTATATATGTAGCCAAGAATCCCCTAGGGAAGAACCATCCCCCTCACATGATGGTAGAGAAAGAAGGCCCCATCTCTGCTTCGAGGATGACACCCCGCAAAGGATGTCAGACCACTGAGTGTCGAAGATTCAGCATGCAGGACCCTGTGTCAGCTTAGAAGGAATTCTCCTCTAATTTGCAGGGCAGAGTAAGGGTCTTAGGGCCAGATGTAGCAAGCGAAATAGCGATTGCAAACGCTGGAATTCGCAGAATATCAGCGTTTGCGATCGCAATTCAGCTGTGTGCTATGTAGGTAGGCAAATACATACTTGCAAAATAAGGAATTGCAAAAATTGCGATTCCTTATTTTGCACAAGCATTTAGAGAATCGCAATTTGCAATTCCCTAAATGCTATGCTAGTAGGCATCGCAAATTGCGATATTGCCTTAAGGAATCGCAAATTACCACCAACTTGAAGTTGGTGGCAAGTTGCAAATTCCTTTCAAAAAGCACTTTTTTGCTTATGTCAAAGTGCCATGTGGCACACATACATGCCCTTAGGGCATGTATGTGCGCCACAAGTGCACACATGCACAATTCAGGGGTGCAACAGGGTGTCCTTTTGGAACCCTTGCACCCTTGAAATTGCGCCTTAATTCCCATTCATTCCTATGGACCTCTTGGACCATAGGAATGAATGGGAAGCCATTCCTTATTTGCGATTCTGCAATTTATGCGAGTCGCAAATAAGGAATGTGTAGGAATCGCTAAAATTATTGAGATTCCTACCTACATAGCATTTTGCGAGTCCTTAATAGCGATTCCCTAAAAATCGCTATTAAGGACTCACTAAGCTGATTTTACCTACATCTGGCCCTTATATACTAGAGTGGTCACTCCAAGGTTTCTTCTAGAATCGATATGTTTTGAAAACAATCATAACTCTTTTGAAAACAATCATAAATGTTTTTCTAAACAAATGCGATCATGCACAGCGGGCTGTTGGCCAAGGATGAAAAAAGTGGTGACCCTTATACAGAATAAATATGCTGTGCTGGAGGACATGTTTATGTATGTCAGGTACAGGGATTATGATGGAATACTAACAGCTTGGTGTCGAAGAGACTGGAGCAAGCTACTAGGTAAATGGTCACCTGTTCAGAACCGTCATTGTCAGGTGGTTGGGACAATATATGTAAAAAAGGGGCATACATGACAGGACTATCCTAAAGGATATAACAGGGCTTTAGAAGCAGCAGATTTTCCTATTGCTGTAACCACCTCCTCGCTGTAATCAGTATTAATAAAATTAGGAGCGGACCACTTGTATAGTTCTGTATTACTGCAGGATAATCCGTACAAGGATTAAAAATGCCTTGAAAATGTTCGACCCAAATAGATGGAAGGTCGGAAAATTCTATTTTGAGATCTGCGTTTTCCGACAAAAAAAATGAATTTATAATTTCAAATATAAATTCATAACACAAAAACTCAGACTGATGTTGTATATTTCAACTCTATCAATGCATATGTTTTCTTCCATCATAACTTTACAATGATAAATATCAAAAGATTGTGTAAACCTAGATAATTAACAAGTAGGTAATGTTTATCTCAAGTTCCCAACCATGACTCCCAAAATTGTCATACCATTAAATCATCTCCTACTATGTTTATTCAATGTGTGCAAAAATTGTCTATCAACTTTGCACTAAGATAACAATCCATACATGTCACTGATACTCAGTGCCAGTTTTTACATTTCCAGTCTCAGACCTTGCCAATATGGAAGAAGGGGATATATTCAAAACAATCTGATTCAATAGGCAAATGATCATTGACTCATCATCAGTTGGAGCCTGATCTTCTGGCTCACATAAGAATCCCACATCAATAAGACCAATAGACAAAAACATAGCAGTACTTCATTTTGTAGACACAGGATCATTCTAATCCACTGTTTCAGTATCTGGTGGAATGTCATACCCAAGTTTCAGTAGTGTGCCACAAGACGTATCTCCTACAATGATGACACATATCAACAGCTACATAAACTTTACATATAATGAGGATTTTTCCAATGTGAAGGGAGAGTAGCATGATTTGACTCCACTACCACATGTGGGTTGAGCTAATGATGGCACATATAGTGCCTTAGTGCCAACACATGACAAATTACAAGTACAATGTAATCTTCAAATCTTCAATTCAATCATAGTGCAAATTGCCTTGGTACAAGATTTGTACCCCCAAAGTATGTGTCTGTCCTTCCCAGGATCAACCCATGTTCCCTTTATACTTTGAAACAGCACCATATATCTCCCAATGTCACAACTCTGAAATGTACAACAGAAGATAACATGGTGAAGGAACCTAAAACAGATCAAAAAGATTACCACATAACATCATAGATAGACTACAAAGTCAACTTTTGGAGGACACAGTTTCACAAAACAATTAGAGATAAATAATGTAACTGAAAACAGTAGTCAATGTCTAAACTTTGATTAGCAAACACCTTTGGTCATATTTTCCCTGAACTTGCCCTTCCTAACAAATTACCACCACATACTTCTCTCATCATCACATCAATATTTGGTGTAATGGTGAAAGTGATAACATGTAAAGATATACTTACACTGATGAAAAGAAGTTGTCAATGACATCTTGACGTAAGTTAACTCCTTCTTCTGCAGCACTATCCTCTTCATTTGGCATTTCAGGACCCTCACCCAGTGACTCCTCATGGTCTCCATCCTCTGCAATGTAAGGGATGTTTCATCACAGGGCGATGTTGTGGAGCATGCAGCAGGCTATGGTGATTTTGCATTCCATATCGAGTGCGTAGAGGAGGGCTCCATCAGTTTTTTCCAGATAACAAAATCTTGCCTTTAGTAGCCAGAGAGCCCGGTCCACAGGCCGCCTTGTCCTTCCATGGGCTGCATACAAGTGCACTTCCTCTGGCATTGTTGGATTCCTCAGTGGTGCCAACATCCATGGTCGGTTAGGATAAGCTGAGTCTCCAAGTTGGACAATAAAAAAAGGTTCCAAAAATGTTACATAATTACAGATTATTCAAAGACATTTTCCAAACAATATTATGAAAGTTTGTACTGACCAACAAGCCAGGCCCAAGTGACATTTGCAGGGTATGGAGCTGTTCCGTAGTACAAAGTAATCATGAGCAGAGCCGTGGAAATGTGCACAGACACTTGTGATGTACAAATCCAGTAAGCAGACAACTTGGACATTGATTGAATGGAAGTGTTTCTGATTCCAGTAGACCTGTTCTCAGGAATGTGGTGCCACTGAGGCAATATGTGTGCAATCAATTGCTCCAACCACATGCAGTAGGCGGCCCAAACAGGTAAAAGTTCCCCTTCAAATTGGCTAAATTCTGCTGCCGTGGAAACTGGATGAAGCTATTGATGTGTGTCATCACTGAAGATATAAATTCTTGTAGCACACCACTAAAAGTTGGTTGTGACATTCTACCAGATACTGCCACAGTGTATTGGAAGGATCCTGTGGCGAAAAAATGTTGTACTGCCACGAGTTTGATAATTGGTGTTAGATTTATGTTGTGAGGCTGAAGATCGGGCTCCAACTGATGACATAAATCCAGTAAAGTTTGCCTATTCAACCTGAACTTCATGATTATATCCCTTTCTTCCTTGTTGGCAAGGTCTGGAAATGGGCGGTGCAGCTCAGGCTGTTGTCTCCTTCCTCTCCCAGGGTTCATATTTCTGCAATGGAATATATATTTGAACATGAGACACATTTTCCACAGCAACATATTTGGTAATTGACACAAAAATTATGTATATGGTTTTACTACATATTCTAATACAACATTTGCTTTTTTTCCTTTATTCTTCACAAATTACATTTTATGCCTAATATAAAATTTGAATTAAAAAAATTGTAAATAATACATTTCAAATGTATTATTTAGACAATATTTTTTTCCTACAAAATACCGTCAACTGAGGTGTAAACAACACCGCGCTAATATCGCTTTCCAGCTCAGCAACGCACTACATATAAATGTTTATTTTAATAATAAGGTGTCTATCAAAGTTTGAATATGTAAACAAACTAGCCCCCATTTTAAGTGGTGGTGAAACACTTAACATTCACAAACACACAATTTCGAACTTCTAAAATGGTGGGTGCCTGACCTCGCCGATAGGACATTTGGAATCAGATGTGCGCGATGGAAGTTCACTGCATAGTGGGCGGTAAACTCCATAACGGACACAGCCATAGGCTAACGTTGGTGAAAGTAACGTGCAAAGGCCAATGGCTGTGTTCGTCTACACTGACAATCATGTACGTCATGTACATATATATGCAGCGGTTGGAAAAAAAGCTCACTTGCCTCCTAACACTGTTGCCATCAAGACCTCCTCCACTTTTGCTGCTGTTTGTCGCTTTTGGGAGCAACGAAGGCAGGTTGAGCAGATGAGAGGGCCAGTTCCTTATCACCAGAAGAGCTGGAGTTGCTGGCACAGGAGGCCCTCTGCCTGTATGGCCAGCTCCATGGCACACCAGAGAAACAGGTACATGTCTGAAATCAATATGGGAATCTGCCTAACTGTTTTTTCCATTAACACAGGCTACAATGTCCCTTTGAGTTCCTGAGTAAAGTGCAGTTAGTGATGTGAACTGTCATATATTTTGTTCCTTAAAGAGGACAATGATGTTGGGGATTTCTAAGCACTTTACAATGGTAAAAAACAACAACATTAGTATGTGTTGAATGTTTAAAGGCCGAGATTCTTAGTGGTGTGTATTCAGAGATGTATCTATGTATATGTTTCAATTACATGTGCTACATTGAAAAATCACATGATGGAAATTAGGAAACACATTATATACGCTTTACAACTGTACATAAAAATGTTTTATGTACAAACAAAATGAAAATGATGTTGGCTATGTGTATGGTCCCACAAATCACTCAGCCTATATCAGGGCTCTCCAAACAGTTGTATGGGAGACACTGGTAGCTCCCAGACCCCTTCAGAGTAGCTCAAGGTCATTTTCACATGTAAACTCTAAGGTACGGCTGTGTTCATGTGACATCATGATCATTAGGCTAGAGATAACAAGGCCTGGCATTGAGCAGTGCTTAGTCAGGAAAATGGGCCAGGCTGGGGCTGAGTCACAGGGACAAACAACTGAACACTCAGGACATCTGCCATAAACATATATCCTTGCAAGGTCAATTTTTGAGGTATGCTTAAAAATATGCCCCTGAATGATTTTAAATGGACAACAGTTGAAAGGGAGAGCTACCTAACTTCTTGAGCTAACACTTCATTCCATTTTACTCCCATTTCAAAGTGAGTTATGTCCAAACTGCAGGCCCCTTACTGACAGTGGCCACTATTCACTGTGCCATAAGTATATAAGTTTAACATTCAGGGGCCGATTCCGATCTCGGTCGGAGGCGTACCCAACACCATTCGGTCGGGAAAAAAGCCATGCGAAAGCCTGTTTCCCGACCGATCCGTATAGCACACCCGAACGAGTAAGTACGATGCGCACAACAGCAAAGAATCCGGCCGAGCCGTACTCACCCAAACCAGGTCCTGTTCCCCGACCGAGGCGAATCCGGAAACGCTGAATCGAGTCGCACGGAAGGGAAAATGCAGCTCCGTCCGGCCGAACGAGTACGATGCGCTTTCCGTACGCGCCGAACCCGTCACGTCAAAGCATCCGGGAGAGGCGCACATAAGCTCCGATTCGCGCCACAACACGATCCACGGCTCCGAGACGAACACGGCAGCGACGAGGATGACGCGAGCGACGAGGACGAGGCGAAGCGACGAGGACGACGCGAAGCAACGAGAAGGACGAACGACACGAACCAACCATGAATCCCTTCGTCCCGATCATACCAATATTCTACATTTACTACCGGAACAGGCACGGACGCGTACGGCGCAGAAGGTAAGCCAGACACCAACCACAAAACACATACAACACGTACACGACACATCACACACACACACAGAGGGATGCAGAATATACTTACACCAGCAACAGCAGCACCATAGGGGCGGAATGCCCATCACCAATGCCACATATGCACACAGGGGCCTGAATGCGCACCACCACCCCTACCCAGGGGGGGCTGGATGCCTACCACTACTACCACCCTCACCCAGGGGGGCTGGATGCCTACCACCACCCTTAGCCAGGGGGGCTGGATGCCTACCACTACTACCACCCTGAGCCAGGGGGCTGGATGCCTACCACTACTACCACCCTCACCCAGGGTGGGCAGGATGCCTACCACTACTACCACCCTTACCCAGGGGGGGCAGAGATGCCTACCACTACTACCACCCTTACCCAGGGGGGGCAGGATGCCTACCACTACTACCACCCTTACCCAGGGTGGGCAGGATGCCTACCACTACTACCACCCTTAGCCAGGGGGGGCTGGATGCCTACCACCACTACCACCCTCACCCAGGGGGGGCAGGATGCCTACCACTACTACCACCCTTAGCCAGGGGGGCTGGATGCCTACCACCACTACCACCCTCACCCAGGGTGGGCAGGATGCCTACCACTACTACCACTCTTAGCCAGGGGGGGCTGGATGCCTACTACCACTACCACCCTTACCCAGGGGGGGCAGGATGCCTACCACTACTACCACCCTCACCCAGGGGGGGCTGGATGCCTACCACCACCCTTAGCCAGGGGGGGCTGGATGCCTACCACTACTACCACCCTGAGCCAGGGGGGGCTGGATGCCTACCACTACTACCACCCTTACCCAGGGGGGGCAGAGATGCCTACCACTACTACCACCCTTACCCAGGGGGGGCAGGATGCCTACCACTACTACCACCCTTACCCAGGGTGGGCAGGATGCCTACCACTACTACACCCTTAGCCAGGGGGGGCTGGATGCCTACCACCACTACCACCCTCACCCAGGGGGGGGCAGGATGCCTACCACTACTACCACCCTTAGCCAGGGGGGGCTGGATGCCTACCACCACTACCACCCTTAGCCAGGGGGGCTGGATGCCTACCACTACTACCACCCTGAGCCAGGGGGGCTGGATGCCTACCACTACTACCACCCTCACCCAGGGTGGGCAGGATGCCTACCACTACTACCACCCTTACCCAGGGGGGGCAGAGATGCCTACCACTACTACCACCCTTACCCAGGGGAGGGGCAGGATGCCTACCACTACTACCACCCTTACCCAGGGTGGGCAGGATGCCTACCACTACTACCACCCTTAGCCAGGGGGGGCTGTATGCCTACCACCACTACCACCCTCACCCAGGGGGGGCAGGATGCCTACCACTACTACCACCCTTAGCCAGGGGGGGCTGGATGCCTACCACCACTACCACCCTCACCCAGGGTGGGCAGGATGCCTACCACTACTACCACCCTTAGCCAGGGGGGGCTGGATGCCTACCACCACTACCACCCTTACCCAGGGGGGGCAGGATGCCTACCACTACTACCACCCTCACCCAGGGGGGGCTGGATGCCTACCACCACCCTTAGCCAGGGGGGGCTGGATGCCTACCACTACTACCACCCTGAGCCAGGGGGGGCTGGATGCCTACCACTACTACCACCCTTACCCAGGGGGGGCAGAGATGCCTACCACTACTACCACCCTTACCCAGGGGGGGGGCAGGATGCCTACCACTACTACCACCCTTACCCAGGGTGGGCAGGATGCCTACCACTACTACCACCCTTAGCCAGGGGGGGCTGGATGCCTACCACCACTACCACCCTCACCCAGGGGGGGCAGGATGCCTACCACTACTACCACCCTTACCCAGGGGGCAGGATGCCTACCACTACTACCACCCTTACCCAGGGGGGGCAGGATGCCTACCACTACTACCACCCTTAGCCAGGGGGGGCTGGATGCCTACCACCACTACCACCCTCACCCAGGGGGGGCAGGATGCCTACCACTACTACCACCCTTACCCAGGGGGGGCAGGATGCCTACCACTACTACCACCCTTAGCCAGGGGGGGCTGGATGCCTACCACCACTACCACCCTCACCCAGGGGGGGGCAGGATGCCTACCACTACTACCACCCTCACCCAGGGGGGCTGGATGCCTACCACTACTACCACCCCCACTCATAGGATGGACAATGCATGACACAACCAGCACACCACAACCTAGGGAATGCAAGAAGAAGACATCCCCCAACACCATGACAAGCGTGTGTATACTGTGTCAAATGCCTACAACACCGAACATGACTTTGAACATACAATGTGACCCCCTAGCACATGTGCCACACATATATGTGTGTGGCACCCACAATGCAAGCAGGCCATGACCATTGTGGCAATGGGGTCCAAACCCCATCATCACAGTGACCAAAATGTAAGTGTGGGGTCCATAGCTGAAGCACACTTTGAACATTGTGGCAATGGGTTCCAAACCCCATCATCACAGTGACCAAAATGTAAGTGTGGGGTCCATAGCTGAAGCACATTTTGAACATTGTGGCAATGGGGTCCAAACCCCATCATCACAGTGACCAAAATGTAAGTGTGGGGTCCATAGCTGAAGCACACTTTGAACAATGTGGCAATGGGGTCCAAACCCCCATCATCACAGTGACCAAAAGGTAAGTGTGGGGTCCATAGCTGAAGCACATTTTGAACATTGTGGCAATGGGGTCCAAACCACCATCATCACAGTGACCAAAAGGTAAGTGTGGGGTCCATAGCTGAAGCACATTTTGAACATTGTGGCAATGGGGTCCAAACCCCCATCATCACAGTGACCAAAATGTAAGTGTGGGGTCCATAGCTGAAGCACATTTCGAACATTGTGGCAATGGGGTCCAAACCCCCATCATCACAGTGACCAAAAGGTAAGTGTTGACAAAGAAAGAGGTGCAACTGCCAAACTGCATGGATGATTCCTGGTCACAGAACAACAAACACATCAGTGGCAAAGTAGTGTATGTGTCCCATTGCAACATAAATTGGGGGAGCCAAATCCTGCAGTGCAAATAAGACATACCTTTGGCCATGTGCAGACAAACAACACCCATGGGGGCTGACACCGTCAACAATCATCAATGACACAATGACAGAAGTGACTATCAGAATGCAGACCCACATATTTGCACCAATGGGCACACACATGCAGATACCCTGTGGAGACTGCAGATGTGAGGTGAACAGATACCATACCATGGCAGCAATGGGACACACAAACCATGATCATTGTGCTGACCGATGACCTAGGAGTCCCAGGGACAGCAGGGGAAACCCACCAAACTACATACAGCCAATGGCACACCCAAGATATGCCAATGCAGTGGTGCAGATGCACAAACAAACAAGCAGACCCACACTGCACATCATACACAACAGGTGAGGGGGGGGTGCCAGTGTCCCCAGGCAACCACACAACACATGAGGAGACCTGAATACCAATCATACAGATGTGCATACAGTGCCACACAAAGGTAACTCATGGATCCAAATCCCCTATGTGGGCAAGCAGGCATTGTCAGATGAGAGGGAGCACAAATCACACATGTCACACAGGCACGTAGGGACAGCAACTGACACAGCAAGACACAGACACACCACAGCACCACCCCCAGGGCCCCCACAATGTGGTGACCCTGGGCTGCATTACAATCCCACTGTGATGACAAAGCTAAATGTGGTTCACACTGTGAACCACAGTCATGTGTACTGAGCAACTAACTACCATCACACCTACACAAGCACAAATCAAACAGCATGGCCAGTAAGCCAAGGCCAACATGGACCTAGCCGGGCAACAACTCTCATCTGCACACACTCAACACCACACCCCTCGACCTCCAACAATGTGCAGCAGTGAAGCACACATGCACTGGTGACATTGCACATGCACCCATGACTATTCCAGGGTGGTGGGTGGGAACCAAGGTGCAGAAACACATCACACATGGACACTCAACAAGACTCCTGAATGTCTGACACACTGCACACTACGCTGTACATGGACATGACGGCAATATCACACCAACAAATGGGATCCCAGCCACAGTCACACACCAATGAAGAAGCCAAGGTCACCCACAAAGAACACACATAGACAACAACCAACATTGCAGCCCGGACCCTGAGGAGTGCCAGCAGTCGCACACACAATGTGTCACAATCACTGAAAGATAACACAAACTGGAAATCACATGACAGGGGCAAACAACAAGTGCCTAGGGAAACCTGACTGTAGACCCATCTGCGTCTGCACACAAACTCAGCCCTGACAGCAAACACACCTATGGGTGACACCCTGATGACCAGTAATGTGCCATGCACCCACATCACAGAGAACCCAGGGAGAAGACTTTGGGGGAACATAGCTCAACTCAGCTAGCATCACAAACAGGTACAACACTAGGGATCACAGCATGCACAGCTAAACGGAAGTGAACACACAGACATGCACATACAACACACACCTTGGGCGCAGGCAATGTCACAGGAGTACACACTGTGAGGAAAGCTGTGCCATATGTTGCCTCAGTAGGGCCCCATCATGTCAGCTGAGCACTTGGTCACACAATCAACAATTAGCACCAAATGAGGGCTCCCGTCACATCAGCCTGGTCATGGAAGTGCCAACGGAATCATCAGCACAGATCCAACACACTTGTATAGCAATGTTGCACTGACAACACAGATGAGTCCTTCCCCATTGATGCCCAAACCTGCATGTCCACTGGAGATGGCCACACGGTCAGGGAAGTAGACGAATTGAACAATGGCAGGCACAACAGATGTGCAGGGGTGGAAGCCACAGATGTGAAATTGCCAATCTAAGTAGGAAATCCCATTGCCAAATACTGAACACATGACACCCTCAGATGCTGCTATGGATGACATGGATACACCACAGGATAGGACACATTCCCCCTGGACCACATGGGTTCCTGCACAGTAACACTTCATTATCATGAGACCAAATATCACCATCACTGCAGCAAGGGCATGGTTAGCATCATCAACATCATGTACATCAGAAGCAAAAGCACTAGAGAACAGAAAGTTGCTTTATTCAGCATATGTGGCATTAAAAGTAGAAGTCCGGTAGAACATAAACAAAGGCCAATGGCCAGTCCATCAACAAAGTCACAAGTGGGTGACAGTGGCAGATGCCACCCTACACATGCCTGCACAAAACCAGGGACAATCCACTAGGAGGGGCAACCGGGGGTAGGCCAGGCACCGCAGGGACAGGATCAGGGCTCACCAGGAGGAAGCAGGGAAGGGGTGGTGGGTGCTGGGTGCTGGAGAGCCACTGACAACTGCAGTGGAGGTGTCTGACATGGTGTGTGCCGGCACAACTGGGGGCATGGCTCAGATGTTGTGGGTGCCGGCACGACTGCAGTGGACCCTGCAGATGGAGTGGACAGGTCCGCCACTGCAGTGCCCAAGTCAGACAGGGTGGTAGTGGACTCCACTGCAGTGCCTACCACCAGGGGAGGAGAATGGGGAACAGGCAAGGTGGGCTGGACAGAGGGGGAGGACACCCTCACCACAACAGTGGCACAGACAAGCGCAGCGGGGGGTGTGGTGCCGGGAGAGCAAGTGGCAGGGGGAGAAGGCCGGAGCCTCTTGGGGATGGTATATCTGTGGGTGGGGGAACCTGGGGCAGGGTGTGGTGGGGGCACCTGTGGAGTGGGGGCCTGAGGGATGGAGGAAGGAGACCTGGTGCTTGAGCTGCAGGGCGGCGGCGGGGTCTTGCTCTTACCACTCCGGGGGGACTTGCGGGTGGGGGCCTCAGTCTGTCTGCGCCTGGGGGAGGGTGTCCGGGGGCGAGGGGCACTCTGCTCCAGGGGGGGGGGCTTCCTCTTCACCCTGGATGCTGGAGCAGCTGGATCGGAGGGGAAGAGGCCGAGGTCACTGAGGAAGAGGCGCTGGGTCTTTGGGGTTGCAGGTGAGGCAAGGGAGGGTGCTTTGGAGGGAGAGGCAACTGAGGACTGCGCAGTGCCCGTGGATGCGTGTGTGTGTACCAGGGCCCCATCCCCTGTGAGTCTGGTTTCAGTCCCCTGACTGTGCGTGCGTGTGCGTTTTGTTTGTGGCGTGTGTGTCTGTGTGCTGGACGTGTGTGTGCTGGTGTGTGCCTGTGCCGGTGTGTGTGTGCTTGGGACGGGTAAGGTGCTGGGGAGTGTGGATGGAGCAGAGGCAGGAGGGGTGAGGGACTGTCTGAGGAGGGACACTGCTGCCGTCAGGGAGGAGTCCATGGACCTATTGCCCCTCTGTAGGTCAGACATGCCCGATGAGATGCCCTCCATGAACGACACCAGCTGAGTCAACAGTGCAGTGTGCGCATGGAGGACACTCAGCATGGCTGTCTGCCCTACATGGAGCTGGCGAAGGAGGTACACAGACTACTCACTCAGGGCAGCAGGGGACACAGGGGCAGGGGGTGCGGTGCCTGGCCCAAAGGAGACACGCTCCCGAACATGGGAGCCTCCACGGACCTGGGGAATGGGAGCCGATGGGAGGGCGGTGGTGGTGCTGGTGGTGGCGGGGACAGCAACACTAGCTGGGGTGTGGTGGCTGCTGACACCCGCCTCCACAAGGGAGTCATCCTCCGAGTTGCTCTGGTCCTCAGCTGAGGTGGATGGTGCTGAGGACTCCTCGGTGTGGCTCCCCTCGCCCTCCGTGCCACTGGGTCCCTCCGACCACTCCTCGCCTGCTGACCCAGTCTGGCTCTCTGGCTCCTCCTGGTCCGTGGAGCTGTCCCCTTCCGTGGCCGTGGATGTATCTGCAAACAATGGGGAAACAGACAGACATCAGTCACCTGCACCAAACGCACACACCACTGTGAGCACAGCACATTACAGAGCAAGCCCTGGCATCATTAGTTGTACATTGCTAAAAGTGCCCTAACTCAACAGGAGAAGCCAATTGTCAGTCTGATGCCAAGCATGGCACTCACATCCCACATGGCCTTGCACCCATCTGTCTGGTGTCTGTTGGATTGCAACACCCCAGTGTGGACACATGCACCAAGTACACAGTAGTTGGACAGTGCAGAGGACACGGTGTGGCATGTGGACATGCACACATCACAGCTCTTGCCACTGAGTCAGTACAGGTTTCCGGATGAAAGGGATGCCCAGAGTCAAATAGGAAATGCATGTGATGCATACCAGCGACAGACACCATGATGCACCCATGTCCTGATAGCCATCGCCACAATGGTGTGCATGTAGCACATGTCACTCCCCTGCAGGACCACCAATAAGTTGACACATGCCATGGCAAAGGCATGACTGCTAAGTCATACATCACTGTCTCAGTGATGTATGACTTGGCAGCCAGACAACAACACTATGCACTGTGTCACAATAGTAGGTCATGGGGAATGCAAGTCCTGGAGCTGCACAAGTGCACATGTACATCCCCCACACAACACATCATCTTAACCCTCATCTGTCCAGGTCATACCTATTGGACATATGGGAGACCTGTGACACTACCCTCTGAACCTGAGCCCCTCACAATTTGCTGTGAATGGGGAACAGCTGCCTGAACTTCACATTCGCATACCCCAGTCTGCACGGGCAGCTGATCAAACACCTATGTGACACACAAGTATCGTCTCCTATGGTCACATCTCCAGGGGCATGCTGAGCCCCTACCAAGAAACACCCCAGCAGTCCTGGCAACTAATCCACAGCACACTGACACAGAGGCAGACACCTGAGGGGTCAAATCACTGTGCACAATGTGTCAGCTGATACACGGGAGTGGGAGTACAGAGTGCATTGCATGGCCTGGAGTAGGCATGACTGTCCTGCTCCACATGAATGAGGGATGTGCCCTGGACAGTGGATAGCTGGCTATGTATGTGTGACACACGTAATCTGCACACTCCTGGGGCCCAAACATTGTTCCCACCCGCTGCATGGGCGTGTGCCACATACCCCAGGCACATGTGGTGGCTCAGCTCAGCAAGTGGACCGCATATCAAAGCAACACGCAGAATACATTTCCAAACACAGGCGTTGTGTGAACAATGGACCCACCCATGATGCCCACAACAGAGTTAGGGAAACAGATGCTGTCCCCCACCTTTAGTGAAGCAAACTGCAAGGACACAGTCCCAAGTGACACAATTCCCTGAATGTAAGGGCCACACCTGGGTATCAGATGAGCAGTGGGCAGAGCACAATAGGGGGACATGGCTCCTGGACAACATGACTGCTGCACTGTGGCAGTTGAACCAGGCCAGAGGAGGGCACAAAGCATGTAATACAGAGTTCACAGTGCAGTCTTTGACTCACCCCCTCCTTGCTGCTGTCTGGCCTTCAGCTGCCCATCCAGGTCTGGAAACACCACCGCCAGGATCTGGAGCATGTGGGGGGTCAGGGTCCGTGTTCCGCCCCTCCTGCAAGGAGGCGACAGCTTCAGCTGGACCCGTGCAATCCTCCAGGTCCAGCCCCGAAGGTCCTGCCACCTCTTCTGGCAGTTGCGGATCCGGCGCTTGTAGACCCCCACGGACCGGACGGCCCGGACGATGTCCTTCCAGATCTCCTGCTTCCGATGGGCATTAACCTGTCAGGATGACAAAGTGAAAAGGCCATTACCACACATGCAACATATCCGTGCATGACACAGTTGTATATACATGTCTCAATCACAGGGGCACATGATGTACACAGGCAGTGCAAAGCTGCCCATGGACAGTTTGCCAGACGTCACTACATGGTATCATTGCAAGGGAAGTAAAACCTTGTTCAAATGCACTGTCACTGCACCATACCTGTCCAGTGCATGTCACTACACACTATGGGGGGTGACAACTACTCAGTGAGCCTGCTAGCCAGTGGCGTGCAGACTTTCAGCCTTGCTAGTCAGACAAAATGCACATTCAGAAAGGCAGTGCACAGAACTCTCACCTGCTCAGCTGGTGTCCCATACAGCTTGCTGTACTGTGGAAGTAGGCTGTCCAGCAGGGCCTGGTTCTCTTCAAGGCTGAAGGCTGGGGCTCTCTCCACAGTACGTGCCATTGCAGGGTCCAGAGGGGCAGAGACAGCAGCAGTGCAGTGGCAGATGTCGTCCTGGAGCATGTAGTGCAGGCAAGTGAGCTCTCAGGGGAACAGCCAGCAATATATATGTGCTGGAGAGGCAGATACTGTCCCTTGTGTCCAAAGTGATAGGTCCAAGTCGTTTCCATCTTCTGAATCTGGCCAATCCATGGAATAGCAGCACCAAAACACGCCCACAGCATCCTTCAAATCTTCAACTTCATGACATACATGAATTTGCAACATTGTTGTGGGTGACCAACTGATTTTCCAGCAACCGACTCGCTCGAAATTCGAAAACGCGTCCGTTGCCAGGCAAGCCCATTGTCAATGGGTGCGCACCGATCGGTCCATTGCGGTACAACGCGTACAGGGGTACAACGCGTACCCGCACACATTGAATGCAATGGGCCGGCCGGAGGCACCGATCGGTCCATTGCGGTACAACGCGTACAGGGGTATAACGCGCACCCGCACACATTGAATGCAATGGGCCGGCCAGAGGCACCGATCGGTCCATTGCAGTTCAACGCGTACAGGGTACAACGCGTACCCGACACATTGAATGCAATGGGCCGGCCGGAGGTACCGATCGGTCCATTGCGGTACAACGCGTACAGGGTACAACGCGTACCCGCACACATTGAATGCAATGGGCCGGCCGGAGGCACCGATCGGTCCATTGCAGTTCAACGCATACAGGGGTACTAACGCGTACCTGCACACATTGAATGCAATGGGCCGGCCGGAGGCACCGATCGGTCCATTGCGGTACAACGCGTACAGGGGTACAACGCGTACCGCGACACATTGAATGCAATGGGCCGGCCGGAGGCACCGATCGGTCCATTGCAGTTCAACGCGTACAGGGGTACAACGCGTGCACCGCACACATTGAATGCAATGGGCCGGCCGGAGGCACCGATCGCTCCATTGCGGTTCAACGCGTACAGGGGTACAACGCGTACCCGCACACCTTGTATGCAATGGGCCGGCCGGAGCCACCGATCGGTCCATTGCAGTACAACGCGTACAGGGGTACAACGCGTACAGAGGTACAACGCGTACCCGCACACATTGAATGCAATGGGCCGGCCGGAGGCACCGATCGGTCCATTGCGGTACAACGCGTACAGGGGTACAACGCGTACCCGCACACATTGAATGCAATGGGCCGGCCGGAGGCACCGATCGGTCCATTGCGGTTCAACGCGTACAGGGGTACAACGCGTACCCGCACACATTGAATGCAATGGGCCGGCCGGCGGCACCGATCGGTCCATTGCAGTACAACGCATCACTGTACATGTGACTGGCATATGTCAGCATGCCTGTCTCAGATGGACATATGCCAGCCACAGATAGCTCCCAGGGAGTGAGGGGCACACCTACATCACGACAGCCTGTCCAAACTTTATCATAAGGCATGTAAGGCTGCATTTCCTATTGTGTGTATGTTGGTGTACATGTTGTCCTGTGGGTGTCACCTGTGGGCAGCCACCCCCAGGCTGTGCACGTGTTCATGGGAACAGGATCCTGGGTGTTACGTGTGCATCACCACTGTGATGTGCAACTGTTCATATCTGTGCATGTGCCATGGTCACATTTCACGGTGGTGTATGTGTATGTCATGTCACATACCCCGTGAGTCCCATGTGGGACGGTATGTTTGAGCCAGGGTGTCCCAGTGGCACAATAGTGATGGTCCTCCACAGTCTTTGTGCATGTAGTGTTTACAATGTCTCTGATTTCATGTGCACAATGGGAGACAGTCTCCACATCCAGGTTGTGTGTGCATGGACTTTGATGTTGTGGGTGTGTGTGTCACAGACGTCCATGTCTGTCCTGCCGTGGCAAGTGGGGCCACTACCTGTGGGGGTCATGGTTGTTTTGCTGTGGTGTATACATGATACTCCATGTAATGCCCGTGTCCATGTGGCAATACAGGGTCCCTGGGAATGTACCTGTTGTTGAGCTGTGGTGCCTGGGGCACATCTGTCCTCACATGTCACTGTGAGGGGTTATTGTGACACGGCAGCAGGAGATGGGAACTGTGACACGGCCTCATGATATCCAATGGGCCAACCTGGGACTAATTGATGCCACCTGTTGGACCGTGTTGACAGATGTTGGCCATGTATGTACCATACATGTCCTTCCGGAACTGCACACTTCATGTAGTTGTGCCTCATAATGATGTATGTTGGGATCTTGAGTGTGTTCAATGCCGCATATGTGGGGTGACTGACAATATTGCTTACTTCTCCTCTGCACTGCAGGGCTCCTGCTGTCCATCGACCATTCCCAGACCTGGCAACGATGGTGGAACGGGACAGCATCCGACGGTACCGCTTCACCAGGCAGCTGATTGAGGATTTGGCAGTGCAGTTGTCCCCACATTTGCAGCCTGGCCGGCCGTATCCTACAGCGCTGACCCCCAAGGTGAAGGTGATGGCAGCCCTACACTTCTTTGCCACCGGTACCTTCCAACATACTGTGGCGACTGCTGGTGGGATGTCACAGACCATGTTGAGCCGTGTGCTCCGCGATGTTTTGGCGGCAATGTTGCTATTCCTGAACCAGTACATCTATTTCCCTAGACTGCGACGACTCACTGACGTGAAGAGTGACTTTTATGCCCTGGGGAGGATGCCGCATGTCATTGGCTCCATTGATGGGACACATGTGGCTTTGGTACCACCACAGGCCCAGGAGCAGGCCTACAGGAACCGCAAGCACTACCACTCGGTCAATGCACTGGTGGTGTGTCTTGCAGACATGACCATCACACACGTGTGTGCCCATTTCCCTGGTTCAGCACACGATGCCTTTGTGATGAGGAGTAGTCGCATCCCCAGGATGATGGCACAGATGCAGAACCAGCGTGCCTGGCTTGTCGGTGTGTACTGACTTTGTGCCATTGTGTGTGATCTGATCTATAGTATTCCGCCCACTTTTCCAAGTCAGCTAATGTGCACTTGTCTGTCCGTAGGTGACTCAGGATACCCCAACATGCCATGGTTGCTGACACCCCTCAGGAACCCTGTGACACCAGCCCAGATGCGCTACAATGAGGCACATGGTCGGACCAGGAGAGTGATTGAGCGGACATTTGGTCTCCTGAAGAGCCGCTTCCGCTGCCTGGACAAGACCGGAGGGTCCCTCCCATATGCCCCTGCGAAAGTGTGCAAGATTATCATCGTCTGCTGCATGCTCCACAACCTGGCAGTGCGGAAGGAGTTGCCTCTCATCCAGGATGACAATGACCAACATCCGCCACCTGTGGAGGATCCTGGCCTGGACCACAATGCCAGTGACGATGATGATGATGATGATGATGGTGATGTCCGCACACAGCTCATCACCAACTTCTTTAGCTGAATGTGAGTATCCTGAGGTGTCATGTGAATGATGTGAGTTGGCATGATGTGTGGGTGGTGCTCTGGTGCTGTTGGAGTGTGTCCATGGGCTACTTGACTGGATGTGTGTTGCAATGTGTGCTAACAGGTGGGCTGTACTCCCCAACAGTGTTGATATGCTAACTTGGTTCTGGGTGGGTATCTTGTAACATGTATTGTGCATGAGTTTTGCTGTTCTGTCCTGTACTCCATTGTTTTTGACTGTGTGTCATTTCTGTCCTTCACAGGGTACTTTCAGATTCGTTTGGTCAACTGTGTCCACCGACGACGTGATTGCACATCCAGGGTGGTAGCTGTTGTGTCCCTACAAGTGATGTGCGCCACACCCATGGACTTCCTTCTGTCTAGAGTTGTTGACTGTGTGCCCGCTGCCAGGTGGGATTACCTTGCATCTGTAGTGGTTACGACATGTTGCAACTGTGTAATAAACCTGTGCTTCACTTTGTGATGTGCGTTGTCTGTGGTCACACATTTGAGTGCCATTTGCTTACTGCACCTGTGGGCTACTTGACTACAACTGGGAATGGGTGTGGTGTCTGTGCATTGCACCGTCTTCCCTGGCAACATCAGTGTAGGCAATGAGTCAGATGGCCTAGGTGTGTATGTGTTGTGTAGCCCTGGTGGTGTGTCTCCCTCATATGTGTCACGTTGCCTTTACTCACATGCCTGTGTTGTCCTTGCTGTTGCAGTTCGCATACACAGTGTAATTTTGCAGTTCATCATCCCCATAACAGCACCCACGTTGGAATGACGACAGAGGCAAGTATGGTGTATTAGTGTGTTTATTGTGATACATTTGTGTTAATAGTGCATAGGATGGGTAGTGCTGTACATAAATCTTGCAATCCGAAGTTCCTAGGTGAATTGAAAGTCCTGGTAGACAGGATCCCCAGTATCGGGGCCACAGTTGTCTGACACATTGGTCCAACTTGTACTCCCCATGCAATGTGTGGGAGTAGTGTTGCCGTCAACAGGGTGAACAGTCTGTGCACAAAGGCGAACATCCAGAACAGGTTCAGGCTTTCTGGGAGTTGCGCTTGGCCATCGGCCTCTCACTTTTCCCTCCTCGGATGACCCCTCTTCTTGGGGGGGGACCCCTCAAGTACAGGCTGCTGCGGTGCAGGGGACTCTCCGCCAGAGTCCCCCTCCCTCCCTGAGGCAGTTGCAGTTTGTTCGGCACCAGATGTTGTTGGCACACAGGGAGGTGTGGACTGGTTGCTGTTCATCTGGTGGAGGCATTGTAAAATGTCCCTGTGCACCGCCGTCATCTCATGCAGTGCATCCCACTTGGACTCCACGTGGGACATGTGTGAGTCCACGCGGGACATGTGTGACTCCACGTGGGACATGTGGGAGTCCAAGCGGGCATGATGGGCAGCCTGCTGCTGTTTCATGTCTCTGAGGAGCCCCACTACCTGGCTGAGGTCTCCGGTGCTGGACTGGTACGCATCAGCTATGCGGACCAGTTGTGTGTCATCATGCACACCAGCAACGTCTGCAAGCAGCGACCTCTGTCTCCCACCCCTCCCACCACCCCTGCTGACATGTGCAGTGTGTGCAGTGGCACGCACAGATAACCCTGGTCCACCTTGGGGGTTGGTGGTGGTGGTGGTGTCCATGGCCCCAGGTTGGTCCAGGGTCCCTGTGCTGGTGTTGCTCCTTGTTCTGTCCATGTCGGCAGGGATGGTATTTGTGGTGACAGTCGTTGGAGGGGTGGGTGCAGGGGTGCAGCTGGTGGTCCTGCTGGTGCTGCAGCTGGTGGTCCTGCTGGTGCTGCATGTTGACTTGCACCAGATGTGCCAGGTTGGTCTTCATCGTCCGAGGAGGACAGAGGCTGTACGATGCCAGTGAGCTCCGCATCCTCTTGAGCCTGGGACTGGGACTCCTCAGCGTCTGCTGCTGTGTCCCCATCATCACCTGTTTTTGGGAGACACAAACAATGTATGTTATGTTTCTGCAGGCATCAATGGTTGACACACATGACAGTTGTGACTGTGCCTCTGGGTGCGGGCCTGTACATTGCATTGTCCTAAGTCGTCACAGTCAGGGGTTGATATTGGTGTGGCACATTGTCCTGCATTATTTGGGCATTTCTATGTATTTTCTGGGGTGTGAACATGGTCTGCATTGGTTGTGTTTGGTTGACAGCCGGCCCTCCTTCCCACCCACCCAGCCAGTCAGTTATCCCACCATGGAACGTGCTTGCGTTGCAGGGAGTGGAAGTTGTCTCTCAGGATGTCAGTCAGTGGTGTCCTGCTGTTTGTTGGTGCACAGTTGGCAGCAGGGCCTTGTGCTCCCCACAGCAGTAGCCAGTGTCAGCCATCTTGTGAGTCCTTCTCCACTCCCTGTGATGTGAGCATGGATCAGGGTGGTGTTGATGGGACAGTTGTGGGGGTGAGCTATGTCTGTGACTACTACTCCCATCATGCTATTGCCTCCACCCCACTTCCCAGCATTCCCATACTTACTTGCTTTTGTGGGGAGTTCAGTGTGTGTGGGTGTGAGAGCAATGGCAAGATGGCTGACAGTGGTGTCCTGCTGTTGGTTGGTGTGCAGTACCCAGCATGCCCTTGTGCTCCCCACGACACAGCAACAGTGTCAGACATCTTTGATGGGCCTTTCCACTCTCTGTGGGATGTGCATGCGTAAGTGTGAGCTTGCTGGGCCATGTGGTGGGGGATGTAGAGCTGTGACTACGACTCCCATCATGCTATTGCCTCCTCCCCCTTCCCAGCATGCCCATGCTTCCTTCCTTTTGACTCTGCTTCCCTGTGGGGTGGGCTGGCTGTGCAGACAGGATGGCTGGGAGTGTTGTCCTGGCAGTTGTTTGGCTAGAAGTCCCAAGAGTGGCCCTGTGCTTCACACAACATAACCCAGGGTGGTGGTTCTTTGTGGGATCTTGTGTTAGGATGGGGGCATTGCATTCTACCAGGTGGGTTCTGTGGAGTTTGTGTTGGGGTGTGTGTGAGGGGAGGTGCTTGTGACTATGGTCAGTGCTGCAAGTCCTCCTTCCCACCCAGCTAGCCAGATATCCCACCATGGAACGTGCTTGCATTGCAGGGAGTGGAAGTTGTCTCTCAGGATGTCAGTCAGTGGTGTCCTGCTGTTTGTTGGTGCACAGTTGCCAGCAGGGCCTTGTGCTCCCCACAGCAGTAGCCAGTGTCAGCCATCTTGTGAGTCCTTCTCCACTCCCTGTGATGTGAGCATGGTTCAGGGTGGTGTTGATGGGACAGTTGTGGGGGGGCAATATGTGTGACTGCGACTCCCATGATGCTATTGGCTACACTGACTTGGCCAGCATACACAGAATTCCTTCCTTTGAGTGGTCTTCACTGTGTGTTGGTGTTGTTGTGGTGGCTACATGTCTGGATGTGTTTGTTAGTTCTATTTGTGCCACTGCCTAGCTGTAGTTGTAGTTGTGTTTGTACATGTGTTGGCACAGTTGAATGTGACTTTTTTGATGGCATGTGTTGTGTTTATCTGACTGACATACACATTTTGGGATGATTCTGTTCTGGTTGCTGTGTAATTGCTATGAGTGCATGGTTTGACTCTCCCCTTGACAGTGATGTGTGTGTTTTGTGGCAGTATATTGTGTACATTTGTTGTGTACTCACCAGGCTCTGGGATGTCCTCTAGTCCATATACGCTCACTGGCGGAAGGATGGCCCGCACCTTCTCCTCCCAGGGCCTGAGGTATATTGGCTTGGCAGGAGGGCCACTGCCGGTGTATTGGCTGTTGATGTAATCTTTCTTCAGCAGGTCCCGTACCCTCCTGCGCACGTCATACCACCTGTTCTGGATGTCGCTCTTTGTGCGCCGACATGGTGATTGTGCGTTCACCCTGTTGATGATCCTCTCCCACATCTTGGTTTTCTGGGAGATGGGGGTCTGTTGGACCAGTGTGCCAAACAGCTGTGGCTCTACCCTGAGGATCTCGTCTACCATGACTTCCAATTCACTATCTAGGAACTTGGGATTCTTCTTGGGGGCATGGTGATGGTTGGTGATGGTGAGTGATGTGTGTGTTGGTGTGCAGGTGAGGGTGTGTGAGTGTGTGTTTTGCTGGGTGCATGTGAGGTAGGTATTTGTTGGTGTGCTGATGGTGTGTGGCTTGTGTGAGGGATGAGCTGTGGGTGTGTGGTTGCTTTCTCTTGGGTGCTGGCAGTGGAATGGCATTTGCAAAGGCTCATGGTTGTGATTTGTGTCCTTTATATAGGTGGAGTTGTGGGTGTGTCTTTGTTCTCTGTCCCTACCCCCCAGTATTTATTGGCTTGGTAATTGCTTGTTTGGCCTTTTTTTGGGTGATTTTTCCTTTGGGCTGTTTGTGTATGTTGGAAACGTTCTTGTGACCGAGTCGGACCCTGCATTTGTCTCGTACGGTGTTCTCCGTTTCATTCACGCTGTGTTTGTGCAGTTTTCTATGCTGCGTACGCGTCGGTCGCGGTGTTTTGTGTTGCTTCGGCTCGGTTTTGTATGCGTGTCGGTCGTATGGCTTGGCCTCCGTCCGACTCGTGGTTTTCGCGCCTTGCATCGTACTTTGCGGTTTGGAGTTCGCATGTACGTTTCGGTCGGATTTGTTCCGGGTGCGTGTCGGTCGGTTGGATTCGCGTGTTTTTCCGGCCGGATTGCTGTTTTCCTTGCGGCTCGGTCGGTCGACTTGGTTTCGGTACGTGTCGGTCGGATTTTTCACGCCTTGCATCGTACTTGGCGTGTCGGGTGCCACGGGTACGTGTCGGTCGGTATTATTTCCGGATCCGAGTCGGTCGGTGCTTTTTCCTGCCCGAATTGGAATCGACCCCTATGTAGTGCACAATCTTTTGCACTGATCAGAAGTATATCACAGAATATGTAGCAGCTCCCTGGGCTAGATGATGTCACAGCCCTTGGATTGGTGAGTTTGGACCATGACATGAGATGAGGGTAGGCGACAGGTCACTACAAAAGTGTTTATTTAGATATTGCTTTTGGTCAGCATGTGACAATACACATGTTGTATGCTAACTTATGAGCTATGCTAGTGGTGGATGTAGAAACATTTTGTTACATCAATACAGACAAACAAAAAGTTACAAAATAATTTTTTTCTTACATTTCTTGTTTCCATACAGGTCAATACCCATCAGAAGTGGTACATATGGAAGGCCATCGGCAGGAAGTTGCGGACCCTGGCGGTCTACAAATGGCGCAGCGTCCATTGGCACAAGAGGTGGGAGAATCTATGACGCTGGACCTGAAAGTCAGTTGAAGTCCAGCTCGGGCAGTCCTCCCAAAGTGGGAGACATGTGCACCGCATCCTGACCCCCCCCTAATGGCCTGCATTCTTGTGGTGGCCTATTCAGAGATCAATGGGCAGTTGAGGACCCAACAGCAGCAACAAAGGGGTAAGTTTGTGTCAGAGTTTCAGATGTTACAGGACAATTTTTTTTTACAGGCAGAATTTTTAACATTAGCATTAAGGGTGAACCATGTCCAAAGCTCAAGAAGAGCTCCTGAAGGTGTAAGTTTAGCACAATGTGTATGATGATGTGCTTTGTCTATTAATTTTTTGGAAAGGATCCCACCTGATTCCTATTTGCAACCAATGGACTGTTCTGAGCAGACACATGGCTGCCTAAACTCCACATATACATCGTGTTTTTGATGTCATGAGGGACAGTTGTAGCAAACAGGCAAAAGATGTGACACCGCATACTAGGCATTTAGGGTACAGTGGACGTACCAAATGTCACATTGGTAATTTGGGATTCTGCACAAACAAGAATGAGCATGTGATCCAAAATGACTAGTGACATCAGTATTATTTGCTACATTTTGGAACCAATACATATCCAAATTGTGTTTAGCATCAGAAGTACTGTTTCATATATGTTAAAAGTGACAGATTTGCATGATGTCTTACTCCTTCACAAAGATCTGTGTGTAAGCCAGTCTGTTTTTTGACAAATAATAATGATAGTCATACATTTTTGTTGAATCACAGGCAGGAATGTGTACACACGGGTGACAGGGTGACACATACCCTAAACCATTTCTCAATGCCTTTGTCATGTTCAGATATTAAAATTATGATTGAGATAATTGGCAAACTTAAAGGGATTTTGCAAGATGAAATGTTCCATCACATGTATGTAAGAGTATCCCATCAGGAAAGCTCAAAATCAGGCCTAACTCACGACTCATTAGGCAACTGTTGAAATGCATCAAGGTGTAATATGCTGCATATTGTGATTTATATGTGAATCTTTGAAGTAAGTATTATATATGAATTAGTTTATGTAATAATTACTGTGATGTTCTACACATTTTTAACTACAGTGAAAGCCAGCATATTTAGTGAAACAATTTCACTAAGATACAACAAATAACTAGAGGTATGTAGGGATTAAATGTGAAAACGTGTTTTGCTCTGTGCTAAAGTGTATTAGAAATATTTCAAGAGCCATGTATTTACTTATGCTGTGGAAGCCATTTGTCATTCTACCCAAATATTTGTTTCTGACTGTCTTCAACAGCATATGTATCTACATAGTATGAGATACATTGCTAAGCTACTTCAGTACATAATTATTTTATAATTTTTGACAACTGACAAACTTTAGTGACTTGAAGTAATTGTTACCATGTTGAAATGCCCAAACAAATGTAACCTGCTTTCAGTTTATGCTAATATTGGTACAACATTGCAGTATTTGTTGACACACATGTAGTCATATTTTACTTATTGAAAATGGAAAGTATGCAGATTTTAGGGCCTAGTGAACACACTGTACAAAGGTATTTTTGGTTGATATCCTTTTTGGTGACATCAGGTCACTATTCTAAACAGCAAAGGTCAACCATTCAGAGGTGTGAAATAGTTCCCGGAGAGACATAATAAAGTAAAAGGGACAGGATCTTACATGATAGAAGCGATCATGGGGAATTACATTACTGTGACCAAATGGTTTCTGTAAATGTTGCCTACATGTATGAACTTATGCTAACATAGAACCAAAGCTTGTGATCAAAGTTCATGATCAGTTCTGTTTACACAGATTCAATGAAACTATTGTATATGTCATTTGAGCATCATCAGTAGCAGACAAAGGAGACATTGGCTACAGTGGCAGGGATGCAGCCGTGCCCTGTGGTTACGGTGCTGACACCACTGACAATGAGGGAGCCAGTGGCACGAAGGGTGAGTGGAGTGCATTGGAGGCAACCAGCGACTCAACAGCTTTTTCAGAGGTCTCCTCCAATGAGCACTCCCTAGTGGTGGCGGACACTAGTGCATCTGTTACACCTTCATCCTTGTACACCGCCCAGAGCACTATCTCCACCCTCGCTCTTGTGCCCCTCCAAGTTGGCCAAACCCACCCCCTCTAAAAGGGGAGGTGTTTCTTTCACCACTGGCAACTTACCTCTTGCCCCTGTCCCCCCAGCTGTGTTGAGTGAGGAGGCTATTGACCTCCTCAGGAACATCTCTGAGGGCCAGACTGCACTACTGAATGCCAACCAGGGGCTTGGCTGCCAATTGCAGCAAATGGCACCCTACATGGAAGGCATTCACAGTGTTATGTCTGGCATAAAGAGGTCTTTTCAAGGTCTAGTTTCCTCACTGAACACAGCCTCCCAACCATCCCAACCTTGTGCCCCACCTCCCGCCTGTCTCCATCCAAATTCCCTATTCCCAGACCTGTCCCAAGCACACTCACACCTTTGCATGCACCCACTCACGCAGACACAAGCAGCACACCCTCTCAGAAACCCAAACACCATAATAAATACAGGCGCACATCCAAACAGACAGACACTACCCCATGCCCAGCACAACCACAGACACCGCATTCACCAATGCACTCACATGCACTACCATAACACCAACACCACCAGCATACCCCAGACACTGCACCCACCACCATAGCCACATCCACCACCACAAGCACGCCCTCAGACACCATAGCTACCACCACACTCACATGCACTACCACCACCACCAGCACATCCCCAGATACTGCACCCAATACCACATCCACCACCACGAGAACACCCCCAGACACTGCACCCAGCAGCACACTCACATGCACTACCACAAGCACACCCCCAGACCTTGTACCCACCACCACAGCCACATCCACCACCACAAGCACACCCCCGGACGGGAAACAGCGTTTACAACACTGCCATTACATTGCATTCCTATTACAACGCGGTCGTTACAAAGGCTGGAGTTGCGATGTAAAGGGATCGCGTTCTAACAACGCAGTCGTTGTAACGACCGCATTGTAAGAGAATGCGTAATAGCATGTGATGTAACATGCTATATTCCCCCAGACACTGCACCCACATCCACATGCACCATGACCACACCCAGCACCTCCACAGCACACACACCCACAAAACAGATATGCCCACACTCACCCAAACAACACATAACAACAAAGCAACACATACCCAAACATGCACCATGTACACCAAACCCACAGACACCTGCACCCTCAAAAGGCACATGCACAACATCACTTTCCACTCCCTCTACCTCCAAACCCCAACTCCCTCTCAAACATCCTACCAATTTTCTTATGTTTGCCCTTGCCCTGACCCCTGACCCCTGCCACACCCAAACCCACCCCTCCCAAATGCACAGCTACCACTTCCACGCCAACCCTTCCCTGCCCTTCCATATCCCAACCCACCCCTCAAAAGACAGGAGCCACCCCTACTACCCTCAAGGTACCCCTAAAAAATGCAAAGGCCCTCATCACCTCCCTCTCCCAAGTCCAAGACCACCCCTCCCAAGCCCAAATCCCTATCCCAAGTAACATCTTTGAGGTGCCTGCTCTGCCCACTAGATGCCCCTTCCTGGGGAGGTCCCCCTGGCAGTGTAATTGGAGGCAGGCTGAGTGCCACGGAACGACTGTGCACAGGACATTCTGGACAGCATTTGGACTGGCATTTGCCTTGTTTAAAAAAATCTGAGAAACTTATCACAATTTTTCTTTTCACCATGTGTGTCCTGGCATTAATTTTCCTTTGCAATTGTTCGATTCCTTGCAATGTTTCAGTGTAAAATGTGTAGTAAATATTTTTTGGAACAATTACATACTTTTTAAATGTCGACAATGTTAAGTGGATACACTGACTCTCTTGTTATGTGATGGTCATTTGAATTTACTTGCAGCCATTCAACATAATAGTGGACACTTGCACCACTTGGACACATTATTTTAGGATATTTTGCTACAGCTGTGCTTATTTCACCTTGATTACTGATAAGTATCTACACATCTTCATTACACCTTCTCATATAATGTGCAAATTGCAACTGTTTACAATACAGGACTAGCACTAGACAAGAGGAAATGTTACATGGATGATTATGTAGAGTGCTTCAAATTTGGAAAGCCAGGTCTTCCCTGGACCGTAAATAATCATCGTTCTTTAGCTCACTTTGCCACCCCAGTTCAGACCCAGCCATTTGCAAATCAGTCTTGACCCTTGTCCTCATGGTAACAGTCCAGTCCAAAGACCTGGCTTGGCAGTTTAGGCTGGACTGTACATAAGGAACAGGGTCAAGACTGTTCGCATATGGCTGGGTCTGAACTGGGGTGGCGAAGTGAGCTAAAGAATGATGGTGGATTCAAACCAGATCTGTGACTGGGGGTGAGTGTCTGAAAAATGTCAGCGCTCCGTCTATTATCTCTTTGTGTTTGCTTTGTTCGCCCTAAGTTGGCAGGGCATGCCAGACATGGGTCCTTTGCTCACTTTGCCACTGGATTCAAGCTAGCCTGGCTGATGAGGGGTGTTACCCCGAAACCGGTCCCAGGATGCTTGTTTACCGACCAGGGAAGACATGGCTTGGCAGTTCAGGCTGGACTGTTCCCATAAGGAACAGGGTCAAGACCGATTTGCATATGGCTGGGTCTGAACTGAGGTGGCAAAGTGAGCTAAAGAATGATGATGGATTCAACACAGATCTGTGACTGGGGGTGAGTGGCTGAAAAGTTTCAGCGCTCCGTCCATCTTCTCCTTGTGTTTGCACAATTATGTTAGGTCACATTGCAGTTTAGTTATTTTTGTATGTACTATACCAAAGTAAGGTATTGTGTGCACAGAGTTCAGTGGATCCCCCGAGGTATAACAGAGGCTAAAGTAGATAATACCTTACTGCCTTTTGTGGTTGTGTGGTTGAGCAGTCAGGCTTATCAGAGGATAGTGTTAAGCATTTGTTATTCACACTCAGGCAAGAAATGATGTCACACAATCAAAGGCTGAATCCAGACCAATGGTTTGTATAATAAGTTGTTACTTTGTTATGTGTATTACTAGAACCAAGATCTACACAGTAACAGGTGAGTGATACTTTTCATACAATTTTATTTTACAAAATACAGTGTGCACTGGTTTTGTACGAACATACAAATTATTTTTGCAGTCGAAAAAAATGGGTCGCAAATCTTTAAAACCCTTAGATTTACTTGAGATTACTTTTTAGTTACTTTTCAGTTACTTCTCTACTTTTGCACAAAATAAATCACACAGCCTAAGCATCACAGGACATCAGTAAGCAGGTTAACTCTTTTGAAGGCACTAAGTTACTTTTGTTGTAGTACAAGACAAATTCAACACTTAAAAGATTTTTCAGGGAAAGCACACCATACAGTCCTATAGAGAAAAACATAGTGTTAGTTTTGCAGGTAAGTAAACGGTTTTAGGAATGGAGTTTGGCGGGTGGAACAATGGTTCCCCAAGGTTCAATCACCAGCGGCACTAGGGTAGCCGGGTACAGAGTGAAGGGTGCCAATGTTAGCCAATGGGGCAAGCGGGGCACCTTGGTTGGGGGCTACTCACAGGCAGGCCACTCGGTGTTGGGAGGCAAGCTCCTGGGGTTAAGGTCAGGGCAAAGGGGGTCCCAGGTTAGCAGCAAGTCCCCACCACCAGCGGTGCAGGGGCGGCCGAGTGCAGGGTGCTTAGGAGGTGTCAGGAGTCCAATGGTTTCCTATGGAGGATGTGGGTTGAGGAAATGGACTGCAAGCTGGAGCCAGAAGACTGGATGAAGGGAACCAACGACTGGAGGATGAAATTGAAGAGTTGCTGGACACCATCGGTAGGGCACCTCATGATGCTGCGGTTGCACGGGTGTTCTTTGTGTCGGATTCTTCTCACCGGTTCCAGTCGTGATCTGGGGGACCCTTCAGGATGAGGCTGCAGGTGTCGAGGAGAAGATTGGGGGACGTTGTACAATGCTGGATCCCAGGTCATGATTGCCAGGAGGACCTCACTTGGGTGTTGGTCCACTCAGACTCTGGGAGTAGGCGTCGGGTGCAAAGTGATGAGGACTTGCAGATCCGGCTGGATCTGGAGTCCTAGCTTGGATTGCTGTTGGGCAAATCCAGTGTCCACTGGAGATCAGAGTCCTTTGGGAAGGCAGGGCTGGTCCCCAGGGTTCTTGGAGGTTGCTGGCTGCATGACACACTGGTTTCAGCTTGCAGGGGTTCTGAAGCAGGAGACAAGCTGGGTACAAAGCAGTTGTTGTTGTCCTCTTCTTCTGCAGCACGGCTCTTTGGTCCTTCTTCTTCTTGTTGAGTCGAATCTAGTTTCTGGGTTCAGGGCTGCCCCCTAAATACTGTATTTTGGGGGCATTTTAGGGGTCTCAAGGTAGTAGCCAATGGGCTACTGTCCTTAGGGTGACCCTTAGGGTGCTCACCCCATGTGAGGGGATGGGCACCATCCCTATCCCTGATTGGAGGGTGCCTGCCATCTGCAAGATGATGGGCACTGAAGTGTGGGCTTCACCTCACCTGAGTGGGGGGGTTGGCAGAAGTGGGCACAACTTCTAGGCTGGTCTACTTTTTTCTGCCTGTCTTCCTGCCAAAAAGGGGGTTAGACAGGAAGGGGGCCTGCTCCTGATAGCAGGAGAGGCTGGGGGTTGCGTTGTAAAGACGGTACAGCCTTTGAAGCTCCGCTGCCACCGATGGCTCTTCCTGACCAGGGGGAGGTGTGAACACCTCCACCCAGGAAAGGCTTTGTTTCTGGGCCCAGGGAGCGAAAGCTTCCACCCGAGGGGTCCAGAAACTTGACTCGTGGTGGCAGGCTGGTGGTCACCGGTCAGAAACCCACCAGAGGCTGGTTTGGTTCAGGGGGGCCCTCTATAAGAGTCCCCTGAGTGCAGGGAATAATAAATCTGACTCTGGGATCAGTGTAGGTTTATTATTCTGAGATGTTTGATACCAAGTAAAGCTATTATGGTGCTAGAAAACTCGTAATGACCAGTTCCCAGACCATATAAATCAGGATGGTTTTACTGAGCACTTATAATATGTAAGAATGGCCTTAGATATTTTAGAGGCCTGTCGGCACATGCAGATAGGCACTCGCATGAGATATAGTGCATCCTATCTTAAGGGTGACTTATCTAGGCCTCATGCAGTGCTGGGCAGGCATGAAACACAGGGATGTGTGCCATGTCGACTCTTCACTTTTAGCTGCACCAAAACACGTAGGCTGAAATGGCAGTGGTGCATGTTTGTGGTAAGAGGTCTCCAAGGGTGGCATAATACAGGCTGCAGCCCTCAGAGGCCTTTCCCTGGCTACCATGCCCTTGGTACCATAGGTATGCCTTATAATGGACATATAGGTAGGCCAGAGTTGTGCCAATTGTGTAACCAATGGTACAGTTTAGGGAAAGAACAGAAGCCCTGGCAACCTGATTGGCAGGGACCCCGGGCACACTCATTCAAATTGCATCAGGTATCTGGCAAAAAAGTTAGGGGCAACCATGCAGAAAAGGCACTTTCCTACAACTTACTAGTAAAGGTAGGTTGTCATTTTGTTGCAGTTTAGCAACGTGTCCTTTTCTTGTATTTGTTACATTTTTCCTATAAAAAAAATTGGGACATTTTGTGTTCTTCTCTCCTAATTAGGCCTATCTTTTTTTTTTGGTTAGTTTATTTTACAATACATTTTCTTGGCTACTTTGCGTGTAGTTTGTATTTTGTTTTCAGTTATCTTATTTTTTTGAGGTGATGCTAATTAGCATTTCTGTTTTATTTTTAAGTATGTGTATTTTTTGGATTATTGTATTATTAATATTTTAAAATGCTACATTATTTTGTATTATTGCTTTATGTGTGTTGTAATGTTGATTTTTCAATAGTATTTATATATATATATATATATATGTATATATATATATATATATATATATATATATTATCTACTGGCGGTCGCCAGTAGATAGTTATAGTTAGGACCTATTATCCATAGGAAATCCGCGACATTCTATTTGAAATAACGTTGGCGCCGGTTGACGAATCTTCGTGAAAGTTTCCAACTTGTTGGGGCGCTCCGCTCCGCTCCTACCCTGAAAGTCTCGGGGTGATACGTCAAGCGGGGGCTGAGAAAAAAGGGGGGTCCCAAAACGCGTTTTCCCCATTCATTTTTCCATAGGAACCTTTAGTCGCAGCTACAGCTCGAACTGCTGAACGGAATTACCCCAAATTTGGCAAAGAGGTAGCCCTTGGTTCAGACTGGTGCCTTTTGCTAAAATGGTGTAAATCCGTTCAGTAGTTCCTGAGAAATTCACAATTAAAATCACATATATATCTATGGGCGCGTCGGATCCGCGTACCCTCCCGATCACGAGCTGCATGCTAATTGGCTGTCAACACTCCAAATCAGGAAGTGTTGGCAGCTATTTTGTCCTCGGTAGAACCGAGGGACAGAAACAAGTGCGCAAAGCGCAAAAGGGGGCAGGGTAGAAACACCCTGACCCCCTAGGTCTGCTCAGGGGTCCCACAAGGACCCCCTGGGCAGAAAAAGCATTTTTTTTAAATCGGCGGGATGCGCTTAGGGTGCGCGGATCCGCCGAGAAAAAAAAGAAACAAGTGCGCAAAACGCACAAAGGGGGCAGGGTAGAAACACCCTAACCCCTAGGCCTGCTCAGGGGTCCCACAAGGACCCCTGGGCAAAAAAGCATTTTAAAAAAAAAAATCGGCAGGATGCGCTCAGGGAGCGCAAATCCTGCCGAAAATCGAAGCGCGGTCTCCCGCGCTCGATAGCTACTTGCCCCCGGGTGGGCCAAGTCCCGGGGGCATGCTGGGGGGGTTTATTTTATGTATGGGGGCCTGCAGGGCCTCCCAAGCCCCGGGACCGCCACCCCCCGGGGCTTTATCATTAATGGTGCGGGAGGGCTCTGAGCCCTCCCGCAGCCCCGGGGACCGCCAACTCCCCGGGGCTTTTTTATTTATTTTTAAAACCTGTGTGGGGGGGCTCCAGCCCCCACATGCCCCGGGACCACCACCTCCCCGGGGCACTAAGAACATTGAAAATGGGGGTCCGTTTTGGACTCCCAAGCCCCGGGGACCACCACCTCCCGGGGCTTTCAAAATGTAGGGAGGGAGGCCGCGCGGCCCCCCTCCTGGAGCCCTTGATGGCCCTGGGGACCGCCATCCCCCAGGGCCGGCTCCTGCAGTGTCCCGGGGTGCCTACCCCCGGGACACTGTAGTTTGCTATGACAGGACGGGAGCCTCGCGGCTCCCGTCCTGTCATAGTAAGCATTGTTTGCATTTTGAAAGAGAGAGCAGGAAACCTGCTCTCTCTTTCAAAATGCAAACCAATTGCTTTTCCACACGGGGAGCAGCATGTTAGCTGCTCCCCATGTGGAAAAGGAATGCCGGCTCCCGTAGGACAAGGGGAGCCGGCGGGACTGTGGGGGTTTGGGGACCCCCACAGTCCCCAACCAGAGGCCAGGCCCCGGGGGATGGGGTCCCCGGGGCCATAAGTGGCCCGGGAGGGGGCCACGCAGCCCCCTCCCCAAATAAAAAAATAAAAAAATAAGGGCAAGGCCGGCCCCGGGGATGGGGTCCCCGGGGCCTTAAATGGCCTGAGGAGGGGGCCACGCAGCCCCCCCATATTTTTTATTTAAAAAGAGGGCATGCCCCGGGGATGGGGTCCCCGGGCCAATAGAGGCCCAGGGAAGGGGGCCACGCGGCTTCCCCTTCCTTGTTTTTTTTTTTTAATAAAACAAAAAAAATGCCCAGGCCCCGGGGATGGGGTCCCCGGGGCCAAAGTGGCCGAGGGAAGGGGGCCACGCAGCCCCCTCCCATAAAAAAACAAAACAAAAAAAACGGCATCGTGCCGGAGGCCCCGCCCCTCCCTGCAGTACTCTGCAAACGCGCCCCCTGGCGCGTTTTAAGAAGGGAAGTAATTCCCCTTGAATACTGGGGTCCCTGGGGCCAACTAGCCCACCAGGAACCTCCAGTATGCGTCAGGGGCTGCCTTGCAGAGAGGTGTACAGAGGCCACGCCCCTTTTACACCTCTCTGCAACGCAGCTCTGTGGCGCTTAATGGAGGTAGCTGGTGGGCTAGTTGCACCCCAGGGACCCTCAGGATTCAAGGGGAGTTAATCCCCGACTTAAAACGCGCCACGGGCGCGTTTGCACAGTGGTGAGGAGGGCGGGCCTGAGGTGACATGTGTGCAAACAGGCCCCATGGCGCTTTTAAGATGGGGAATTAAATCCCTTCAATCCTGAGGGTCCCTGGGACCAACTAGCCCAACAGGTACATCCAGAAAGCGCCACAGAGCTGCGTTGCAGAGAGGTGTAAAAGGGTGTGGCCTCTCTACACGTCTCTGCAACGCAGCCCCTGGCGCATACTGGAGGTTCCTGGTGGGCTAGTTGGCCCCTAGGGACCCTCATGATTCAAGGGGACTTAATCCCCCAACTTAAAACGCGCCACAGGGCGCGTTTGCACAGATGTCACCTCAGGCCCCGCCCCTCCCTTCACCATTGTGCAAATATTCCTCTAAAATCTGCCGAACTACGAATTCTGATTTACTCACCTGTTATCAGGAGAGACCTCAGTGCTGCATCTTTCAGCCCAGTACTAATCCTGAAAAGTAATTTTAACCGTACTTACCAGTAACTTGAATTTCCTTCCATAGGATATCATTGCCTGCTTTTGCTGAAAAGTTTCTAAGTGTTGATTTTTGAAACATACAAATATTCCTCTAAAATCAGCCGAAATACGAATTCCGATTTACTCACCTGTTATCAGGAGAGACCTCAGTGCTGTATCTTTCAGCCCAGTACTGGTCCTGAAAAGTAATTTTAACCGTACTTACCAGTAACTTGAATTTCCTTCCATAGGCTAACATTGACTGGTTTCACTTGGAAATTCTTCTAAGTGTGGAGTTTTGGAACTTTAAAATATTCCTCTAAAATCAGCCGAAATACGAATTCCGATTTACTCACCTGTTATCAGGAGAGACCTCAGTGCTGCATCTTTCAGCCCAGTACTGATCCTCAAAAGTAATTTTAACCGTACTTACCAGTAACTTGAATTTCCTTCCATAGGCTAACATTGACTGGTTTCACTTGGAAATTCTTCTAAGTGTGGAGTTTTGGAACTTTATAATATTCCTCTAAAATCAACCAAAGTACGAATTCCAATTTACTCACCTGTTATCAGGAGAGAACCCAGTGCTGCATCTTTTAGCCCAGCACTGACCCTGAAAAGTAATTCTAACCGTACTTACCAGTAACTTGTATTTCCTTCCATAGGAATCCATTGTCTGGTTTTCAGCAGAAAAGTTTCAAAGTGTCGATTTTCACAAACTACAAATATTCCTTAAAATCGCCTGTATGACTTAAACGCATTCTTTCAACTGTTTACAGGAGATGCACCAGTGCTGGATCCAGGATCCAACACTGAGTAAGAAAAAGTAACGATAACAGTTTTTACCTGCTAAGTGAATTTCCTTCCATAGGATAACATTGGTGATTCTATGAGAAAAAGTTTCTGTGTCAACTTTTAAAATACAATAATATTCCTTAAAAATCACTACTGTAACCAAAACGCTTTTACTCAACTGTTTACAGGAGATGTCCCAGGACTGAATCTAGGATCCAGTCCTGTGGTTAGAAAAGTAATCCATAAAGTAACTAATTGCATTTAACTAGAAATTCACATTGAGCTGAATGTTGCATTGTGTTTGAAAATGTGTTGCCCATTGCAACAACTGTAACTACTGTACTTAAAAGTCTATTGCCTATGTGCAAAGTATTTAAACTAAAGTAATTCATTCTGAGAAAGTATTTTTGTAATGTATAATGTAATTATAATGTAATTTAAAAAATAAAATATGTAAAAAAAAATTGTTTCTAAAAATGTAGTAAATCAGTATGAAAAAAATAAATATAACAATTAATACATTTAAAAATTGTCATTTACAAAACCTTTGAAATTCACTGAAAAAACGTAGGTTTCAGACATGTTATAGTTAGGAATTAGCATTTAAAAAACCTTTGAAATTCACTGAAAAAACCATAGGTTTCAGACACGTTATAGTTAGAAATTAGCATTTAAAAAACCTTTGAAATTCACTGAAAAACCATAGGTTTCAGGCACGTTATAGTTAGAAATTAGCATTTAAAAACCTTAGAAATTCACTGAAAAAACCATAAGGTTTTAGGGACAGTTATAGTTAGTTGGACATTGCACTCGTACAAAACCCGTGAAATTCCCCGTTATAGTTAGTTCAGGTAACTATAACTCGCGCCCCTGCAATGCACTGCTGATGACGTCACATATTACATCACTCATGACATGGTCAGTGACATCACTGATGACATCACTGATGACATCTCAAATGACATCACTGATGACATCATCCATGTGAGAATTTAATGCATCTTCTCACACCCTAATATAAGTTTTGATACACCCACTCTACATTACAGACTGCCATTCTCAAAACCATACACACTCCAATACCAATAAGTACATACCCACTCACTGATTCTTAGGTCTACACACACACATCTACTCACTCACCCGTACAGTCACTCATACTTACAGTCACTCAGTACAGGACTATCATATGCACTCATACACCTATATAAACACTCACACAACGCAACTCATCCATAGAGGTACTCACACACCTAGTCAGTCATGCAAATAATTAATCACACTCCAATTTACTCACCTATACAGTTATACACACCAGCTCACTTACTCATAAAAATACTAGCACATTCTTACGCTCCTATGCAATCACTGATGCAAGTACACACTCATCCATATAGCCACTCTCACAATCACACACTCTCACTTATAGCCATTTATATACTCCAACACACATATATACTGCCTTTCACATATGTAGTTACTCACACATGTACCACTGAGATATACATTCAATCACTAACACACCCATACACACACTCACCCACCCATACAGTCCATCACAGACGCACTCTTGAAACCATGCACCCAGTGAATCACCCACTCACACATCTATGCACAGAGTCACACACACCCCACCCACACAAACACTGAGGCACCCATACAGATACTCAGAGAACCAATCCATAACCCATATAGACACTCATTTAGCTAGTCAGAAACCCATGCAGTTGCTTACACAACAACAGACAGACGGATACAGACATTCACACAGTTTAGTCACTCACCCATGCATCCAGTAAGATACGTTTAATCACTCACTTATAGACTCAGTCACGCACCTACTAAATCATCCATTCAGGCGCTTCTACACCCACTCATTCTTCAATACGCCTTTCCCTATATATATTAAACATATTTAAACTTTACAGAAACACACAGTCACTGGATGATGTCATCAGTGATGTCATCAGTGATGTCATTTGAGATGTCATCAGTGATGTCATCAGTGATGTCACTGACCATGTCATGAGTGATGTAATATGTGACGTCATCAGCAGTGCATTGCGGGGCGCGAGTTATAGTAACCTGAACTAACTATAACGGGGAATTTCACGGGTTTTGTACGAGTGCAATGTCCAACTAACTATAACTGTCCCTAAAACCTTATGGTTTTTTCAGTGAATTTCTAAGGTTTTTTAAATGCTAATTTCTAACTATAACGTGCCTGAAACCTATGGTTTTTTCAGTGAATATATATATATATATATATATATATATATAAAAACAGGTGCCCTATGCACAGAGCGCACTGAGTCAGCGCCGGTCTGTGGCAAACCTTATTCAGGAAAACAGGAAGCAAGCTGTAGTCAATAAGTCCATATGCTGTGTAATTCACGACGCGCTTCGAGCGGAACTCCCTTCTTCTGATGTATCACAGTCACATTTCAGCATCACGCAGCTGTCTCTATTCTGCCTTCCAATGGCCAATCAGGTGAGTTTCAGTCCCAGATGCATTCTGGGACTTACAGTGCGTGTGGAATTTCCTGGCCACAATATCATCTGCTGCAATAGTTGGAATCAAACCTGGATGGGCCCCACATGAATGCTCCTGTTCATAATCCTCCCAAACGCTGCTCCACGGAACCTGGCAAATGCCGAGTCTCCACGCCCTCTTTCCAATCCTCAGGGTGGTGCTGCTCTCTGCGGCTGGGCGGCCGCGATAACATTAGAAAACAGGTGCCCTATGCACAAGAGCGCACTGGAGTCAGCGCCGGTCTGTGGCAAACCTTTATTCAGGAAAACAGAAGCAAGCTGTAAGTCAATAAGTCCATATGCTGTGTAATTCACGACACGCTTCGGGTGGAACGCCTTCTTCTGGTGTATCACAGTCACATTTCAGCATCACGCAGCTGTCTCTATTTCTGCCCTCCAATGGGCCAATAAGGAGAGTTTTCAGTCCCAGATGCATTCTGGGACTTACAGTGCGTGTGGAATTTCCTGGCCACAATATCATCTGCTGCAATAGTTGGAATCAAACCCTGGATGGGCTCCACATGAATGCTCCTGTTCATAATCCTCCCAAACGCTGCTCCACGGAACCCGGCAAACGCTGAGTCCCACGGCCTCTTTCCATCCTCGGGTGGTGCTGCCGCGGCTGGGCCGCCGCGATAACATCAAAAACAGGTGCCCTATGCACAAGAGCGCACTCAAGTCAGCGCCGGTCTGTGGCAAACCTTTATTCAGGAAAACAGGAAGCAAGCTGTAAGTCAATAAGTCCATATGCCGTGTAATTCACGATGCGTCGGCAAACGCCTTCTTCTTGGTGTATCACAGTCACATTTCAGCATCACGCAGCTGTCTCTATTTCTGCCCTCCAATGGGCCAATCAGGTGAGTTTTCAGTCCCAGATGCATTCTGGGACTTACAGTGCGGTGGAATTTCCTGGCCACACATCATCTGCTGCAATAGTTGGAATCAAACCCTGGATGGGCCCACATGAATGCTCCTGTTCATAATCCTCCCAAACGCTGCTCCACGGAACCCGGCAAATGCCGAGTGCCACGGCCCCCTTTCCAATCCTCGGGGTGGCGCTGCTCTCCGCGGCTGGGCGGCCGCGATAACACAGCATATGGACTTATTGACTTACAGCTTGCTTCCTGTGTTCCCTGAATAAAGGTTTGCCACAGACCGGCGCTGACTCGAGTGCGCTCTTGTGCATAGGGCACTTGTTTTTCTGATGTTATCGCGGCCGCCCAGCCGCGGAGAGCAGCACCACCCGAGGATTGGAAAGGGGCCGTGGGACTCGGCATTTGCTGGGTTCCGTGGAGCAGCGTTTGGGAGGATTATGAACAGGAGCATTTATGTGGGGTCCATCCAGGGTTTGATTCCAACTATTGCAGCAGATGATCTTGTGGCCAGAAAATTCCACATGCACTGTAAGTCCCAGAATGCATCTGGGACTGAAAACTCACCTGATTGGCCCATTGGAGGGCAGAAATAGAGACAGCTGCGTGATGCTGAAATGTGACTGTGATACACCAAGGAGAAGGGCGTTCTGCCCGAAACGCGTTGTGAATTACACAGCATATGTACTTATTGACTTACAGCTTGCTTCCTGTTTTCCCTGAATAAAGGTTTGCCACAGACCCGCGCTGACTCGAGTGCACTTTTGTGCATAGGGCACCTGTTTTTCTGATGTTATCGCGCTGCCCAGCCGCGGAGAGCAGCACCACCCCGAGGATTGGAAAGGGGGCCTTGGGACTCGGCATTTGCCGGGTTCCGTGGAGCAGCGTTTGAGAGGATTATGAACAGGAGCATTTATGTGGGGCCCATCCAGGGTTTGATTCCAACTTTTGCAGCAGATGATATTGTGGCCAGGAAATTCCACACGCACTGTAAGTCCCAGAATGCATCTGGGACTGAAAACTCACCTGATTGGCCCATTGGAGGGCAGAAATAGAGACAGCTGCGTGATGCTGAAATGTGACTGTGATACACCAAGAAGAAGGGCGTTCCGCCCGAAACGCGTCGTGAATTACACAGCATATGGACTTATTGACTTACAGCTTGCTTCCTGTTTTCCCTGAATAAAGGTTTGCCACAGACCGGCGCTGACTCGAGTGCGCTCTTGTGCATAGGGCACCTGTTTTTCTGATGTTATCGTGGCCGCCCAGCTGCGGAGAGCAGCACCACACCGAGGATTGGAAAGGGGGCCGTGGGACTCGGCATTTGCCGGGTTCCGTGGAGCAGCGTTTGGGAGGATTATGAACAGGAGCATTTATGTGGGGCCCATCCAGGGTTTGATTCCAACTATTGCAGCAGATGATATTGTGGCCAGGAAATTCCACACGCACTGTAAGTCCCAGAATGCATCTGGGACTGAAAACTCACCTGATTGGCCCATTGGAGGGCAGAAATAGAGACAGCTGCGTGATGCTGAAATGTGACTGTGATACACCAAGAAGAAGGGCGTTACGCCCGAAACGCGTCGTGAATTAAACAGCATATGGACTTATTGACTTACAGCTTGCTTCCTGTTTTCCCTGAATAAAGGTTTGCCACAGACCGGCGCTGACTCGAGTGCGCTCTTGTGCATAGGGCACCTGTTTTTATGATGTTATCGCGGCCGCCCAGCCGCGGAGAGCAGCACCACCCCGAGGATTGGAAAGGGGGCCGTGGGACTCGGCATTTGCCGGGTTCCATGGAGCAATGTTTGGGAGGATTATGAACAGGAGCATTTATGTGGGGCCCATCCAGGGTTTGATTCCAACTATTGCAGCAGATGATATTGTGGCCAGGAAATTCCACACGCACTGTAAGTCCCAGAATGCATCTGGGACTGAAAGCTCACCTGATTGGCCCATTAGAGGGCAGAAATAGAGACAGCTGCGTGATGCTGAAATGTGACTGTGATACACCAAGAAGAAGGGCGTTCCGCCCGAAACACGTTGTGAATTACACAGCATATGGACTTATTGACTTACAGCTTGCTTCCTGTTTTCCCTGAATAAAGGTTTGCCACAGACCGGCGCTGACTCGAGTGCGCTCTTGTGCATAGGGCACCTGTTTTTCTGATATATATTGATGTTTTCGCACCGACCAGAGGCATGTCAAGAGGCCCCGTTCCGCAAGTTGGCTGAGTGATTACTGGTGTCTGCTGTTGCAGTTTTCTTTGTTCCCGAGGTATCGGATTCAACTCAGCCCGCCTTCACGAGTGAGATATGCAGGGGCTGCTGTGAAACGCAGCTAGTAACTTTGCGAGGAACTGGTTACATTGTTTTCCTGTTCACAGCCTGGCGGAGACTCATTTCTACAAGGTGGGGACGTATACGGGGGCCGAAGGAAGCGCTTTTTGATATTTTATCATTCAGGACTTTCCAAACCGGCCACGTTGCGCTCTGTCCTGCCCAGCATCATTCTATCTGGACGGAATTACCAACATTTTCCCCCATGCAACATCGGTCTTGGCAAGGTGGTTTCGGGGAGTTGCAGTATCTACAACACTGCTTCTGATGGGCAGACATGTGATCTTGGACTACATGCACTTCGCCAATGGGAGGGTGCAGGACTTTACAAAAGCGCGGGTGGGGCAGCACCGTGAATAAACAGAGGCATCCGAAGAAGGCTGTTGTAAGCCGAAATGCATTATGCCAATATGCTGTTTCATTAAAGCGCTTCCGAGGCATTCCCCGTGTGGCCTCTTCGTTTCGGTACCGGAGGGTTGGTTTTGATGTTTTCGCGCCGACCAGAGGCGTGTCAAGAGGCCCCGTTCCGCAAGTTGGCTGAGTGATTACTGGTGTCTGCTGTTGCAGTTTTCTTTGTTCCCGAGGTATCGGATTCAACTCAGCCCGCCTTCACGAGTGAGATATGCAGGGGCTGCTGTGAAACGCAGCTCGTAACTTTGCGAGGAACTGGTTACATTGTTTTCCTGTTCACAGCCTGGCAGAGACTCATTTCTACTAGGTGGGGACGTATACGGGGGCCGAAGGAAGCGCTTTTTGATATTTTATCATTCAGGACTTTCCAAACCGGCCACGTTGCGCTTTGTCCTGCCCAGCATCAATCTATCTGGACGGAATTACCAACATTTTCCCCCATGCAACATCGGTCCCGGCAAGGTGGTTTCTGGGAGTTGCAGTATCTGCAACACTGCTTCTGATGGGCAGACATGTGATCTTGGACTACATGCGCTCCCGCCAATTGGAGGGTGCAGGACTTTACAAAAGAGCGGGTGGGCAGCACCATGAATAAACAGGCATCCGAAGAAGCCGAAATGCATTATGCCAGTATGCTGTTTCATTAAAGCGCTTCCGAGGCATTGCCCGTGTGGCCTCTTCCTTTCGGTACCGGAGGGTTGATTTTGATATATATATATATATATATATATATATATATATATATATATATATATATATATATATATATATAAATACAAATGCTGATTCCTTCTTCCCAAACAGCATGCCGTAGACCAAGAATTGCAAAGCGGTTGTTTATTTCAGGCTTCTGACACACTCAACGCGTTTCGGGGAGAACCCCTTGATCACGAGTAGGCGATTGCGTTGCTTTGCAACGCTCAGCTGTGGGATATATATATATATATATATATTACCTACTGGCTGTCGCCAGTAGGTAGTTATAGTTAGAACCTTGTTTCCATAGGAAAAGCGTTTTTTCTTTTGCCAATCTCTTTGGCGCCGTTTAACTAATCTTCGCGAAATTTTCAAAACTAATGGGGTGCTCCGGTCAGCTCCTGCCTTGAAAGTTTCGGGGTGATTCGTCAAGCGGGGGCTGCGAAAAAAGGAGGTGTCCCAAACGTGTTTTCTCCATGTTAATTTCCATAGGAAACGTTTGTCGCGGCTACAGCCCAAACTGCTGAACGGAATTACACCAAATTTGGCAGAAAGGTAGCTCTTCGTCCGGAGTGCACTCTTTGCTTTAAATGGTGTAAATCAGTTCAGTAGTTTCTTAAATATTAAAGGAAAAATAAATTTATATATCTGGGCGGAGCCTAACCACACACGCATCGTGAGATCTGATTGGCTGTCAGCCCTTCATCCAAGAAGTGTTGCCAGCCATCTTGGGACCAATATACATGATAGCACCCCATTAAAATGCATTGTATTGAATGGAATTTTTTGAGGGTCACCAAACGGAGAACGTATAAAGGGTGATAACAGACTTTAGTTACATTATAAATCATTTGTTGATGGTACCATACTAATTTTAGGATTTGTGGTTTGTTCTAAGGTGATTTTACCCTGTGAAAAAGCCTTCTGCTGGGATATCATGAATCATGTTTGAGAGAAAACTACTTTCTCATGCTTTTCCCATAGAGGTTTGGAAGGTGCTCCAGAAGCTAAAATTAGTGCATATTTTCTGTAAATTCACATTATCTTTCTCAGTCATGTGAGAATGAAGTCAGACATTCTCAGTAAAACATGTACATCCAACAAGGGCAGAGACTGTCAGTTGATTCCTTTGTGTTCTACTGCAGCTCCCTAGAGTGGTCTAAAGAACAACTAGAGTGCTAACAGTCTTACTTATGACAGGGTATGGCACACCTGAAGCCATCTTGATTGGAATAAACTGGTAGCACTTAAAACATTTAATTTAAAATGGAGCAAAATGAGGGGGTTCATTTTGCCATAGAAATTATGATTAGTGCTGCAGAAAGAAAAATGAGGGCACATTTTGAGTGACTTCTCAAACCCTTTTCTATTTCATTAAGAAATTCTGACATTTAGACTGAAACATGCACTTTCAATACCAGTAGCAGACTTCCAGTTAACTCCCTGATGAGCAGTAGCTTTACTACAGTGATCGAATGAGCAACTACAGTGCTAACATTCTGAATTTATGGCAAATGTGTGACACATCTGAATGCCTTCTTGATGGAATCATAGTGAAAAACTGAAAGCATTTCCTAATGAGGAGACTGCAGTAAATGAGGAAATTAGGAAACTTCATCACAAATAAGTCTCCCAAGATGGCCACCAGAGGAAAAAGAGCCCAAATGTAGCACAAATATCACCCAAATGTAGCCCACATATAGCCCAATGACAGAAGTGTGCAAAACACATTTAATTTTTTTGCAGTTTTTTATAGTGCAAACTGGTCAGGTATTGGAGCGTTGCATCTTACTTGGCCCCCTTATTGCGTATTTTGCACGAAGTACTTGAGATGGATTTTGCGAAACATTGAACTTTACTATTCTGTTAAACTGAAGTTGCTCTGAGCCGGGCTTTGTAACACCCGTTTTTACCTACTGGCTTTAATTAATTCTCATTGTATTATATTAAGAAAGAGGATTTACTGTTTTTATGTACACTTTTATGATCTATGTTTCTAAATCAGATCGAATAAAGTTTATTGAATTGAATTGAAGTCTCCCAAGAGGACCACCAGAGAAAAAGGAGCCCAAATGTAGCCCAAATATCACCCAGATGTAGCCCACATATAGCCCAATGACAGAAGTGCGGAAAACACTTTTTATTTTTTGTTTTTTAGCAGTTTTATATAGTGCAGACTGGCCAGGTATTGGAGTGCTTTACATGAGCATTGGTTACATCACACAAGGACAAATTCATTTTGGTTCAAGGCATGGGGAGATTAAGTGATTTGACCAGAATCACAGAATGTCGAGCTGAAGCAGAAACTCCAACCTGGTTCCCCAGTTGCAAAGTCTGCAGCTCTGGAAGTAACACCACATCCTCTCTCCTAAGTGCAACATTTAATTAAGTGGTCAGCTGGATAAAAAACATAAAGATAACAAATAATTTAAAAGTGCTTTGTCACTATTTGAGAACTCAGAAAACATGTCCTCATTTAATTTTTAGAGCACTAACCATAATTTTGATGCAAATAAGACCCTCTCATTTCTATAATTTCTAAAGGAAATGCTTTAGGTATTACAGTTTTGATAACATCAAGATGACGTCAGGCGTGCCACACTTTTGTAATAGATATAGAATGTAAGCAATCTAGTTGTTCATTAGGATACTGTTGAGAGGCAGTGGACAGGGGCACGGACTCAGAAAATTGAAGGCAGGTAGGAGGGTGCAGAGGCAACAATTTGACCACACAGGGCAGGCAGGATGGGCAGTGGCAGCACAACATACTATGGAGGGCAGGGCAAAGGGGGGCAGGGGCAACAAACCAACAATGCAGGACAGGCAAGAGAGGCTGTGGCAATATAATAGACCATTGTGGGCAGAAGGAAGAGGCAGTGGTAGTACAACCATACATGCCAAAAGACCCGATTCAGCCAGGAAACGCCCAATGTTTTTAAGCCCAAATGGGCTTTATTTTATTTGTCTCCTGTCTACAATCTCCTCTTTTTCAATGTAAGTCAATGGGGAAAATCAATTCCTCAGTTTTTTTTCAAAATCTCCCTCTTACTAAGTTCAAAATGTTTGAAAGTATGGTATATTGGATCATGGAAGGCAGGAGGAATTGGGGTAGGGACATGGACTCGGATAACAGAGGACAGGAGGGACACGGACAGGTGCACCAAACTGACCTTACAGGGCAGGTATCAGGGTTTACAGCAGTACAATACACCACACAGTGCTTGCGGGACGGCAGTGCAGCACAACAATCCATGGAAAGAAATAGGGTGGGGACAGGACCATGCACATGGACAAAAGAGAACAGAGGGGAAAGAGGCAATGGCAGGAATCTGACCATAATGGACAGACAGGAGAGAAAGCTGCAGCATGAAGGACCATAAAGGGCAGGAGGGAGGGATCAGGGGCATTCCAATGGAACAGACAAGCCAGGAGGGAGGGAATAGGGGTCTGCACATGGAAAACAGTGGGCAGGGGGCAAGGGGGCAGGGCAGGAGCAGCAAGCTGACCATGGAGGTCAGGCAGGATGGGCACTAGAAGCACAACACACCATGGAGGGCCACAGTGAGACTATAATGACATACACACAGACCATGGAGGGAAGGTGGGAGGGGGTCAGGGGCAGCTAGCTGACCACACAGGGAAGGTGGAAGGGGCTGTTGCAGCACAGAAGACCATGCATGGCAAGCGGGAGGGTTAGTGGCAGCACAATGGCCATGATGGGCCAAAGGAGGGGGCAGGGGCATGCACAAAGGACCATGGATGATAGAAGGGAGGGGTAGGAGCTGGGCACAGACAAGAGAGTTCAGGGGATGGGGCCTCACAACAGACCATGCAGGACAGGTAGAAGGAGCAGTTGCAGTACAACAGACCAGGGAGGGCAGAAGGGTGTGGCAGTAAAATGGACCATGGAGGACAGGAGGAAGGGGATAGGGGCATGGAATGTGGACAGGCAGGGTGGGGTGGCAGGGACAGGTTACAGTCATCTGACAATGCTAGGCAGCTGGGAGGGCAGTGGCAGCTCAACAGAACACTCAGATAGGAGGGGCAGGTCCATGGAACATGGTGGGCAAAAAGGATGGAGCTGGGGCATGCACACAGACATCGGAGGGCAGGGGGAAGGAGAGTAGGGGCAGCAAGCTAAGCACAGAGGCTAAGCAGGAGGTCAATGATGGGGCATAGAATTGGGCAATGGAGGGCAGGAGGAGTGGACTGGGACATCATGCTAAATGGAGGGCAGTGGCAGAACATCAGACCATGCATGGCAGGAGGAAGGAGGCTAGTGCAAGGATTCAGACAACAGAGGATAGGGAGGAAGTGGATGGGGCAGCAAGCTAACTGTTCAGAGAAGGCAGGAATGAGGGAGCAGGGGCATGGACTTGGACAATGGATGGCAAGGAGGAGGGGAGGCAGGAGCAGCATGCTTGGGTGGGGGCAGCACAATGCCAGGCCAGGCCCTGCTTCCAACCCCCCACCATCCACTGTGATAGGCACCCTACTTAACGTTTAAAAAAAACTAGAAATTCGCTGAAAAAAACAAAGATTCCAGGAACGTTATAGTTAGACTCAGATTTCACTCGTACAAAACCAGTGGAATTCAGCAGTTATAGTTACCTGAGCTAACTATAACTTACGCCCCCGCAATGCACTGCTTATGACCTCAGACATTATATCATTCATGACATGGTCAGTGACATCACTCATGACATCTCAAATGAGCTTGTGAATGGAATGGAACTATAATCGCCATAACTTTATTTAGGGATAGTGTGTGTATATTAGCATCCCTTTTTTTTCTTTTCTTTCGTGTAAGAACCATTATAATACGCAAAGTGCCCGGATCAATATGGCTGATAGTATTTTCACTTTAAAGTAATGTGTAGTCCATTTTATATGTTGATGTTTTCAATTGTAAGTATGTTTATTATGAACAAGTCACGTTGACGAACATACAGGTACGGCGGCCACGGGGCAAGATATGCTGAAATGACATTGTGTGCATATTAACACTTGTTTTCATTTCTTTATTGTATGAATTCCTGAATTTTCACATCGTGACCAGGCCAATATGGGCGCCAGCTTTTTGAATCAATGTAATATGTAGTCCTTTGTTAATGTTGGCAACTGGAGGCATTTGTACATTTAAATAAGGAAGCTACAATGACGTCTTGTATCGTTATCAAGGTTCGGACGAGCCGAAACGCGTGGATCGCGCCCTTTGCAGATTAAATACTTCCAAACTACAACCTGAGTGCTGATTCCTGCCTTGCAAGAGTGAGAGGAGATTGAATACATATATATAAAATTCACTGAAAAAAACCCAGGTTTCAGGGACGTTATAGTTAGTTAGACATTTCACTCGTACAAAACCAGAGAAATTCAGCTGTTATAGTTAGCTGAGCTAACTATAACTCACACCCCCGCAATGCACTGCTGATGACGTCACATATTACATCACTCATGACATGGTCAGTGACATCAATGATGACATCACTGATGACATCTCAAATGACATCACTAATGACATCACTGATGACATCATCCAGTGACTGTGAGTGTTTCTAAAAAGTTTAAGAATGTGATATATATATGATGATTCAGTCAGTGTGTGACTGACTGTATAAGTGAGTGATTAAACATGTCTGGGTGAATGTATGGGGGAGTGACTAATCTGTGTGAATGTCTGTATCAGTCTGTCAGTTGGTGTGTAAGTGGCTGCATGGGTTGGTGAATAGGTACATGAGTGTCTATATGGGTTATTGATTGGTTGTCTGAGTACCTGTATGGGTGCCTGAGTATCTGTGTGTTGTGTGACTACCTGCATTGATGTGTGAGTGGGTGATTCACTGGGTGTATGGGTTCATGAGTGCATCTGCGAGGTGCTGTATGGGTGAGTGAGTGTGCATATGGCTGTGTTGGTGAGTGAATGGATGTCTCAATCGTATATGTGTGAGTAACTGCATATGTGAATGGCAGTATATGTGAGTGTTGGAGTAGATAAGTGACTGTATGTGAGAGTGAGTGATTGTGAGAGTGGATGTATCGATGAGTGTGTGCTTGTGTCAGTGATTGTATAAGAGAGTAAGTATGTGTTAGTATCTGTATGAATAAGTGATGTGGTGTGTGTATAACTGTATAGGTGAGTAAATGGCATTGTGATTGACTCTGGGTGACTGACTAGGTGTGTGAGTAACTCTATGGGTGAGTGGTGGTGTGTGAGTGTCTGTATGGGTGTATGAGTGCATATAATAGTGGCTGTATTGATGAGTGACTGCATGTATGAGTGCTGTATGGGTGAGCTAGTGGATGTGTATGTAGACCTAGGAATCAGTGAGTGGGTATGTACTAACTGGTATTGGTGTGTCTATGGTTTCGAGAATGGTAGTCTGTATTTTATAGTGGGTGTATGAAAGGTTATATTAGGGTGTGAGTAGGTGCATCAGAAATTAAGTGGATGATGTCATCAGTGATGTCATCAGTGATGTCATTTGAGATGTAATCAGTGATGTCACTGACCATGTCATGAGTGATGTAATATGTGACGTCATCAGCAGTGCATTGCGGGGTGTGAGTTATAGTGAGCTCAACTAACTATAACGGCTGAATTTCTCTGGTCTTGTACGAGTGAAATGTCAGACTAACAATAACGTCCCTGAAACCTGTGGTTTTTTCAGTGAATATATATATATATATATATATATATATAAATATACATATATATATATATATATGTATCACAAAAGACGCTCCTTCCGACTTCAATGGACCCGTGAGAAGTGGCGTGCTCACCGGCGGAGCAAGCCGGTAATGTCAATATCAAAAACCACAAATATGCACGCTCTCAGAAACAAGGAACTCCGTAATGATAATCCACAGGTTGTTTATTCACAACGCGTTTCAGGGCAGAACCCCTTGATCACGTGAAACGTGCACACGTAAAGGGTGACTAATAAAGCATTCAATACAGTCATAGACATAATCGTAGGACTACTGCGTATCTAGTTCCCTGCAAGTAAATGGCAGACATATTGGAACGGATAAAATGCAAACATGAGAACACAATCATCATGTAAAACGTGTAGTTATGCCCACGCTGTTCAGGGCTGTACAGAAATGCAATAAAGCAATAAATGAACATGTACAAATACTGGATTACTGGCAGCCTGTAACTCATAGTATTATAAACATTATCTCCAAATAAAGGAATTAAATATGCAATATATTGAACAATATATTAAATTAAGTGTACAGAATAAACATTCCTTGGTTAGGCAAGTGCCCTGGTGAGACAGAATGTAAGACAGGGGTAACGTGTCCACACAGTCTGACTGCACGATGACGGGCCAATGCCCATTTTTACACAAACACAAACAGATAACGGGCAAGTGCCCAATTGTACCAGTTACTATGAGACAGCACATATTTTAACACACTTCGGGCAGTAGTCCCAAGTCCAGCAAGATATGATTGTATTGCTAAGATGACAAATCAAATGAAACATAGTTACCCAGTCTCAGGACCGTGACAGTGATGATAAGGGGAAAAGGGTAGGTGGCCCGTGAAAGTGATTACAGGTGAGGGGGGCCCCTTCCTTTCCTCCTAAAAATAAAGAAAATTAGAACACATGTTAGCATCACAAGTTGTCCACATCACTCAATAAATATCAAAATGTAAAATAAAATTAAAATTACATTCAAATGCACAGAAGGAGTAAGAAAGCTATAAAATAGAGATAAAATTAGAATATCCTAACTTAAGTGGCAGCACACTCAGTTATCTTTGAGATGAATAGCCATTTCTTCGTCAAAATTCAGCCCACCCGGTGTCTTCGTTTAGAACTGCAGCAAGGTCACATACAATGGGATCAACAAGACCATAGACCAGTTTCTCACATGTAGTACCACCTTTGTAATTTATGCAATAGAATGTCCATGTGAACTCTGGTACATTGGCAGTACCACACACATGGCCAAAAGCGCATCCTCGAACATAGCAGGGCCATTACCAATTTCGATGCCAAATACCCTGTAGCACGCCATTTCCAAGAGAAACATTATTCCAACTCATCTTTGCTTAAATTCTTCATCCTGGAACAGGTTGTAGGTAACTCCAGGGGAGGTAACAGGGTGTTAAAACTCAGACAAAGAGAGTCTAGAATGATTCTGCAGTTCCAAACGAAGACACCGGGTGGGCTGAATTTTGACGAAGAAATGGCTATTCATCTCAAAGATAACTGAGTGTGCTGCCACTTAAGTTAGGATATTCTAATTTTATCTCTATTTTATAGCTTTCTTACTCCTTCTGTGCATTTGAATGTAATTTTAATTTTATTTTACGTTTTGATATTTATTGAGTGATGTGGACAACTTGTGATGCTAACATGTGTTCTAATTTTCTTTATTTTTAGGAGGAAAGGAAGGGGCCCCTCACCTGTAATCACTTTCACGGGCCACCTACCCTTTTCCCCTTATCATCACTGTCACGGTCCTGAGACTGGGTAACTATGTTTCATTTGATTTGTCATTTTAGCAATACAATCATATCTTGCTGGACTTGGGACTACTGCCCGAAGTGTGTTAAAATATGTGCTGTCTCATAGTAACTGGTACAATTGGGCACTTGCCCGTTATCTGTTTGTGTTTGTGTAAAAATGGGCATTGGCCCGTCATCGTGCAGTCAGACTGTGTGGACACGTTACCCCTGTCTTACATTCTGTCTCACCAGGGCACTTGCCTAACCAAGGAATGTTTATTCTGTACACTTAATTTAATATATTGTACAATATATTGCATATTTAATTCCTTTATTTGGAGATAATGTTTATAATAGTATGAGTTACAGGCTGCCAGTAATCCAGTATTTGTACATGTTCATTTATTGCTTTATTGCATTTCTGTACAGCCCTGAACAGCGTGGGCATAACTACACGTTTTACATGATGATTGTGTTCTCATGTTTGCATTTTATCCGTTCCAATATGTCTGCCATTTACTTGCAGGGAACTAGATACGCAGTAGTCCTACGATTATGTCTATGACTGTATTGAATGCTTTATTAGTCACCCTTTACGTGTGCACGTTTCACGTGATCAAGGGGTTCTGCCCTGAAACGCGTTGTGAATAAACAACCTGTGGATTATCATTACGGAGTTCCTTGTTTCTGAGAGCGTGCATATTTGTGGTTTTTGATATATATGTATATATATATATATATATATATATATGTATATATATATATATATAGAGAGAGAGAGAGAGTGGCTATGGTTATATATTTTATGTTTGTAGTATTAACGTATCATCACTTTTTTAGTGCACTGTGATTATTAATTAATATTTGTATTTGTATCTTATTTAAAAAAAAGGAATTTATGATTTAAAATATTACCTTTTATTATTTTTAGTGATATTATTGTAGTCGATATTGTGCTTTGATATTTTGAATGTGTATATAGTTAAATAGTAGACAATATTTTGTGTTTAAATATTGGTGTTCGATATTTTTAAATTTAGATATTTTTGTCATCAATCAATCAATCAATCAATCATTTGTAGAGCGAGCTACTCACCCATGAGGGTCTCAAGGTGCTGAGGGGGGGAGGGAGCTGCTACTGTTCGAACAACCATGTCTTGAGAAGTCTCCTGAAGGTCAGCAGGTCCTGGGTCTGTCGCAGGTGGATGGGGAGGGTGTCATCCTAATTTGTATTTTTTTTTGTGAAGTATAGGATGGTGAAATTTGTGTAATTAATATTATTTTGACTATAATTTGTATTTTCTAGGTGCAGGAAAACTGTGCACAAATCTGCTCAGTAAAACTGGGCCTGCACAGTTAATCCCCATTCTGGGCAGATTAAGGGGCTGATTATGACTTTGGCGGTGCAGGAGCGGGGCGGCACGCCAGCGCCCTGCTACGCGCCCACACTGCCAAAGTTGACTGCCGACCGCCAGCCAGATTAGGAGTTTTCTCCTGGTCTGGCAGGCGTTCCTGTGGCGTTCGCAGGGTGGTGCCTTTGAAAAAGGCACCGCAATGGAAACACCAAAACAAGTTCCTGCATGGCATGGACTGCTTAGTCCATGCCGTGCAGGAACCAGGTATGCATGCACACAGGGGGGCACACCATGTGCTCCCACTGCATGCATCCCGGTGTACAGGGGCAACACCTTTGTTTCCACCGCCAGCCTTTTCATGGTGGGCTCACCATCATGAAAAGGCTGGTGGTGGGAAACTCAGAATATGCTTGGCGGTGCTGCAGCTGCGCCACCAAGCATATTGCTGCCCCAGATCGATGTGCCATGGCGGTTGCAAAGGTCCCAAAACAATCCGACTGCCGTACTTGCAATATGGTGGTAGGACCACTGGTGCAGCTGTCCCTGACCGCCACCATGCCTCCACCACGGTTTTGGTGGTCCGGTGGACCAGCAAACTCATAATTAGGCCCTAACTCATAATTAGAGGATGTGGCCTAACGGCTAGAGGGGCAGACCTAGAAGCGGGGGCACCGAGTTTGAGTCTCGACTGGGGCGCTCAACATCCTGTGATTATGGGCAAATCAGTTAATCTCCCCATGCCTAACAAAGACGAATGTGTCCGTCTGTAACATAAATGGTGCTCATGTAAAGAGCTCTGATACCTTCGGGTCGAGTTCACGCTATATAAAGCTCTAAAAATAAATCAATAAAAAGTACACACTTCTGATGGGCTGTTACTACACTGTAATGTTTAATTCTGTTTGCAGAGTTTGCACCCAGCCAGTAAGGTGCAACTCAGAATCAATGCATAAATGTTAACACCCTTTGTTGTTAAGTGCTTTCATTTTCAATCAATGCAGAAGATAATTAATTTCTTAATGTGAACAAAGTGGAATGGAGTTTGTCTTGTGTTATGACACTCAACTCGGCAACCGCTTATAACGTAAGGTGGTGACTAAATATTTATTTTATGTAGTCTTATTCTTCTGATATGCAAGTGTTTTGGCCAAATGATATTACATTATTAAAATATACATTAGAGTGACCAGTTGTTTTCCACATTATTTGAACAGTTCAGAATGTTAAAAATTGGTCAGGTGCTTTTAACTTTTCCTAACGTTTTCATTAGATGTCTAGATGTTTGAACAATGCCTGTAGTGTAGTGCATGTATTTCTATTACAGGATTTCATACGCTTATAATATTCTTTTATATGAGCCCTTTTGTCTCTGAATTGTTCTATGTGCATACATTTATTTTAACAGAAACGTACATAAAAACAATTTTTGTACATGACACTTCATAAAGCACTTCTCACATTTCTAAGCAGTGTGAGCAAAACATGTTACTACTACCATCTTTAAATGGCCTCTATATCATACTTTAGTGGTACTTCTCCACCAATAGTATTTTGGAATGCTTTACACGTATATTATATTTTATTGCTTTGCCTCACTGTCCTTAAAGCATATGCGCTTACATTTCTGGATTGCTACCTATAAAATGGGCTTACAAGTGATAAAGTGGTTGGCTTTCATTTTATTTGGCTTCTTCTCCACTATGAATGTTTTCTTACCGTTTAGGATACACACTTTTGTATTATTGGGAGAACTTTAGCTAACGCCTATTACACATACATTTTGTTTGTGGTTTTGCTTTATGCCTGCATGCTTAGTTATGGATAATTGGTTATCTATATATATTCTGAATAAGAATAAATTTGAAATTTTTTAACAATAACGAATATTTAATGCCCTTTTTACAACAATTTGCAAAGGAACAAGAGATATTATTACTAACTCAAAGTACTTATATTTATTAAATACACTTATATTTATTAATGACGCTACTTTAAATTTTAATAAAGGAATAGCATCTGTTAACACACATGCCAAAACCACGTGTGGCTTAACAACGCAGTCAATACCACAACTGTGTCGTTACCACGAGTTCCATTACAACACAAGTCATTGGTATTGTTTAAATTACTATTCCAACTCCAGTCATTGTATCAGTGGGGAAAGTGTTGGACTTAAAATCCAGCACCAGTCCAACAGCACATTTCCTAAAGCAAGTCGTTGTAATGACTTTTGTTGTAATGGAACTTGTGGTAACGCCGCTGTCCTGGTACTGACTGCGTTGTAAAGGCACTACGTTTTAATGCCTGCGTTGTAATAGATGTTTCCCTTAATAAAGTATTTTACAAGAACCCAGAATCACTTTGTTTTACAAAATTTACAAAAATTACTAAACAATTAAAACAAATCCTAAGCATAATGTCAATGTGAGTTATTGGTGTTGCTAGTGCTTGTTTTAAAATAGGAAAAGCGCTTTGGTGAAAGCTCAGAATTAAAACAATGCATTTGTTTGTCTTATTATTAAGGACGAGCATTACAAGCCTTGTGAGAGGGGATATTACTCTACTGTAAATCATGGTATTTCGCAGAAGAGAAATCCCCTGTTTTTGCTTTGGAGTCTTCCAGAATCAGGATTAAGATTAAGTGGATTTCAGGGCATCCATGCTTAATTTAAAAAAGTGTAACATATGATGCCATCCGGAGAGTCTTGTCTATATTAATGTATATTTAAAAGGTGTGAAATAGTGGAGTGCTATATGATTTAGGGTGGATATCAATAATAGGGGCGGCAAGAAATGGAATGGCAGAAGAGGTGGCAGAGGAATTACGCAGAGCAGGACAGAGCAAAATAGCTGGGGAATGTAACTAAGGAGTGCTGGCCTATTTCAAGAGTAAGGGTGAAATGAGTTGACAAGGGCAGCTAATCCAGAGTTACCATGACAAGATTGTGCTTGAATGGCCGGGTCTTAAACTGTTTTCTGAAGGACATGGTGAAGGGAGACTGGTAAATTTCCACTGGGATGACGTGCTGTTCCAGAACAATGTAAAATTTCAGGAGGCCTGACAGCAGGCCTGACATCTTGATCTCGCTTTCTTGATTTCTTGTCTGTCAAGTCTATAGCTTCACGTTTTAAATAGTCTTTTTGTAGTCTTGATCATGGCCATAAGTTTAGATGGATGTGCAGCTGGCTCTGAAGAAGAGGCACACATGCAGAGGGAATCAATGGATTTCTAAGAGCATGGGTGTCATTTTGTGAAATGTCTGGAGATCTTGGTGAGGCATGTGGTCACAGAGAGGATGCTCTTAATGATACAAGGGGTGCCTAGAATGCTGGTCAGCAGGGCAATGCTTCTGTTGAGGTGGTAGAGGGCAACTGCTTCTATGACAACTCCATAGTCATCTGCCAGGGAAAATAGCTTCACTCATTGGAGCAGAGAGAAATATTACCAGACAGTCTTGGTTTTATGTGTGGTGTCAACCTGCAGTTGATATGAAATTTAAGTATAGGGTGCTGTTGGTGAGTTGTGGTCGAAAGACCTCCGGGTTCCTTTCATCCAGCCATCCTTTGAAATGGTCCTGTTTGCTGGCTGTGGTAAAAAAGAAGTTCAGTCTTGGCCTTGTTAAGCTTGAGATAGGCTATATACATTCACACCTGAATGGTGCAAGGAAGGTCTTCAGCCTAGCAATTTTGGTTCCTGACATAGATATGAGCGATGTTGTGTCCGCAATTTCAAAGAGTTTTTTGGGCAAGGCCCCGGGCCCTGATGGGATCAAATTGATGTCTTCCACCAGAATATAGCTTTTTGGGCCCCTTTACAAACTAACGGATTTCATAGCAGTTTTCTTCCGACGTCCAATATTGCTTGCGACAGGGCATGAGCACGGTTGAACAAACTCTCAACCTGCTCCTAATTTCTGGGAAATATGTAAAGGCCAAGAAAGGTTCATTACACCTCACCTTTATGGACCTGTCAAGTGTGTTTGATCTTGTGGACAGGGGACAGTTATGGGATCTTATGAGTCAACTCGGGGTGGAAGCGAGTTTGGTTGAACTCCTCAAAATTCTGCACTGAGACACTATAGCCCTGGTACGCTTTGGCCAGGATAGGGAGTGTACTCCCACTTTTAAAGTTTCTTAGGGTGTCAGGTGAAAATACAACCTAGCCCCTTTTCTTTTTCTTTTTTATATTCGTTGGATATAAGTTTACAGTTAAAAGGAGCAGAGACTCACCCAGAATAGGGGATCGGGTTATCCCCATATTTATGTATGCAGATGATACTGTCCTGCTATCGCGCACAGCAAATGGGCTTCAGCATGTGCTGGATATGTTCAACATGTTTATGATAGATCAGAAACTCAGGGTCAACCCAAAAGAATCACTTGTCATGACACTTGGTCCTAAAAACACTCGCTCTCGCAGTATTAGTTTGGACGGGGCAGTTATTATGAAGGTGCTAAATTTCAATTGCCTGGGCATACTGATTGACACTAATTTCAACTGGGCAAAACTTGTCAAGCAGAAAGGGCATAAAATGCTTCGTGCAGTTGAGGCCATCTTTACCTTCACTATGAAACTTTAGTTTTGCTATGAGGCCATCTTTAGTTTTACTATGAATCTTTAGTTTTGCTATGAGGTCTTTCACTGGCAAAAACCAGGGAAAGACCTCCTATGCCTTTACAAATCTAAATGCATTGCAGTGGGTAGTTACGGGGTGGCGGTTTGGGGATATGCAATTTGTGACTGCCTACAATCAGTTGAAAATAAATTCCTTTCTAGGCTGTTGGCAGTCCCTAAGTTCATTGCCTCTTCCATTACAAACACCGACGTTGGTCTCCAGTATATTGTAGACACAATTAAATTGGCTCCACTCTTACTATGGGTTAAAATTTGGAGCTCTGAATTTGCCAAGTTCTCCCAATGTGTATTAGTTGAATGCATTAACCTAGATCATAGCGACACCATTGCAGGGCTAGCATATGTTAGGAAATCCTTCTCAGATTTGGGTGTTTTCCAGTTTCCCCACTCTCCTTGTGAGATCACTGCAAATACAAAGTCCCTGATCCATTCTCTTTTTCAATTCCACCACAAACTTAAAAGGCTCAACACCCTACAGAATATGGACACTGTTCCCTGCTATATGGAGATAACAACACAAGAGGGGAGTGAACACTATTTAGCATGGATCCCAAATCAGTAACATAGATTTTACCTGACACGTTTGAGGCTGTGCACTGTACACTTTTCTGTTGCCTTTCCCCATCAAGACGGCTGGCTTTCAACTTTGTCCTGCTTCATGTGCGACAATACCAGCATACAATCCACTCTGCACTTAATGTTCTTTTGCAGCTTCCTTACAGTTCCTAGAGCTAAATTTCTACGTCCAGTATTGTTAGACATGGGGGTCTCTAGTTGGCAAGGGTTTGAACCTTTGTCCAAGTAGGGACCCTTCTTCCTACTTCTAAAAGTTAACCCTGCTCATCTCCAGAGAACTCACACTCCACCAGGTGTTGGCATAGCTCTGGAAAACAGGCACTTAAAATATGCTCTCCAACAATTGAATCACACAGCCCCCCACAGGTGTTAACCAAGCTACCCTTTGCCTCACCATCCAGTGCCTCGCACAAGTACTCCACATCACCCTCCTGAGACTGGCAAGACAGTGTCTGACTGTCTCTGTCACTCAACCCACACTCTTCTGGGCGGTCTCCACACTCACATACCAGGACATCTACCATGGGGGAACCCCTCTCCCTGCACCTCTCATCTAGAGTCAGTAGAGTGCCCCTCCCACCACTAGGAATATGAACCCCTGTGCCAGTTCCCCAATCCACTTCAGGGACACTGCGCACTACTGGAGCTACCTCATAAACCTGACCCACCTAGTGTATGTCAACCCCCTCCTTCAAGTCAGGTGCCACATCTCTGGGTGTGTGTACTTCTTCCTCAGCACTAGATAACACCTTTTTGCTGCCACCATCTGAGCTGGACTCCACCTCCAGCCCAGCCAAGCTCACTTCCTTAGCTACACACATTTCTTCTTCTTGGATTAAGGCCCTCTCAGCCTCAGCCCTCTCAAGCTCCTCATCAAGCTCTCTCAGGCTCTGCTCACAAGCTAGAAGCCAGACATATGTTTCTGTTTATCCCTCACTTTCAGGGAAGTCCTCCTCCTCAGACTCCACTGGTAGTGTTGGCCCCCAGTGAGGTAGCTCATACTGAATTAGGGCTGCTTCTAGATCCTCCCTGGACCTTGTCTTCGCAGGCAGCCCCCTTTTCTTGCAGAACACACATAGTTCCCTCATTGTATAGATGAGCATGTGCCAGAAGTCAAGTTCCATTTTGTCAAGACTTCACAGGTGCAAAAACTAACCAGAGTCTCAGTATCAAAAATACTTCCAGGAGGACACCATAAAACAGAAAAAGACAGTATGTGGTTGCGTAATGGTCTGCACTATACCAGTAGTGTACACCAATCACTCTATGTAGGGCACAAATGCAAGTCCAGATCCTCAACGCTGACAACCAATGTTAGAAATGGGTGTCTCTAGTTGGCAACGGTTTGCACCTTTGTCCAAGTAGGGACCCTTCTTCCTAGTCAGGGTAAATGGGATACACTTCTAAAATAACCCCTGCTCACACCCTTGGTAGCTTGGCACGAGCAGGCAGGCTTATCTTAGAGGCAGTGTGTAAAGCATTTGTGCATGCATACAGTAACACAGGGAAAACACTACAAATGGACACCACACCAGTTTAGAAAAATAAGCAAGACTTTATTTAAACCAAACAAGACCAAAAACGACAAAAATCCACCTGTGAAAAAGAGTTACTGTGCAAAATAACCTTTAAATTACAGGAATAAGGTGAAAACACAGTTCCTCTGACTAGGTAGCTCCGTTTGGGGCTACCGCGATACTGAGCACGACAGAGTCTAACAATTCCAGCCAACCGCATCGGTACGGGTCAGATAAAGCGTCAACAGACTTGGTGACAGTACCTTTCTTATTGCAGCCAACATGCCAATGCGAGTAGTTTGGGGCAACCATTACAGTTGCGATCTGAGATGGAATGGATGTGCGGTGTCCTCACAGCTCGGTGCAGGCAGTGGTTCGTTGACGGAGTCGGTGAGAACAAGGCTTGCGTTGCAGTGTGAGACGGCGCTCGATGCAGTGCTGGCAGGTCATGATGCGGCGATGGACCGGTTGATGTTTGAGTCGGGCAGCGACGGAGTCGGTGACGTCTGTGCAGCGTGTAGCGAAGCGGAGCAGAGTGTGGTGCCCACAGGACGTGGTGCAACCAGCGGCTCGTTGGCGGAGTCATTGAGACCAGGGTTGCGTTGTGAAGAGAGGCGGTGCTCTCTGCGGTGCCTTCAGGACACAGAATCCTGCGACGGACTCGGTGACAGAGTCGTTGCCCTTTTCTTCTGCGGCGACTGAAACCAGCGGCTCCAGAGACGGTGCCCAGAAGGATGATGAGGTCTTTGCTGTTCCTGAGACCTCTTGAACAGGGGGCAAGCTCCTCTTCAAGCTCTTGGAGACCCTTTTGCAAGCAGGATACCCACAGTTCCTCTCCTTGGCAGAACAGCCTATGAGCATATGCACTTTTGCACTGATCAGCACTGGTAAAGTACCCAGAGTCATAAAACCACCAACAACAGGTCAGAAAAAATACAGGAGGAAGGCAAAAAGTCCTGGGATGACCCTTCATAAAGGGCCAAGTCCAACAAGTATTATGCTTTTTTAACTGTAGAACAGCCCGTCAGAGCCTGAAGCTGTTACAGCGCCTACCAACTGAGTCCATTTGTCACTCTACCATTGGCTTTATTTGTCATGCCTAAGGACCAGGAGGGAACTTAGGGTTCTTTTAAATTCCGAACTGTGAAACCGCTCTTGAACAATGCCCGTTCTTTTACATTGCCATTTAAATATTTGTTTTCTCATGTCAAAAAAGTTATTTCGTCACATGTTTCATGTCAGTTTTAAACCTCCACGTACATTATTATTATCTGTATTTTTTTGTACTCTTTTATAGCTAACTTTTGGACGAATTAAGTTTATTGACTTGACTTCCTGACATGAGCCTTTCCAATATCAGGGTGTCATCAGTGCATTGTTTCATGATGATGTCAATGTCTTACAATGAGAAGTCCAATAATTTGTTTCAGGCATCGAAAATCATTGGCCTGAGAAGTTGGAGCCTTATGAGATGCTGTTGGTCACCTGGATGGGCACAGCTCTAATGTAACTCATCTACACCGACAGAACTTCATACTTCAGCCAGTATTTTGATTCACCGTCAATCCATTCCATTGATGACTGTTCAGTGTGTACTGTTATCCATCACAGTTTGTGGTCAATGATTTTGAAAGCTGCAGAGAATTCAACAGCAAAAAATACCTATCTATTTCCTGCTATACATTATCCCACACTGGTAGTTGCTCTCTCTGTGCTGCAACATAGAGTGAAGCCTGATTACTAGGTCTGTTTATGGACATTGCTTTTTATCTTTGTCATGTAACTGGATGCCTTACTGCTTTCTCAATGACTTTGCCAAAAGAGGAAGGTGCTAAGGCTTGGTAGTTTATGAAGTTGTTGGCCTGGAGGTGTTTTTGGTTGTGGAGAAACATGATCCACCCAGTAATGAAGCTAAGAGCATTTGCATCAGTTAAGATGCCTTATAGAAGAGACTTGTTGGCATTTAATAAGGGCATGAATTTAGCTTTGCTTTTGCTAAATGATATGGAATATAATGATATTGTATTTGTAAGTAGTGTCCTTCATCGACTGGAGTAAGCTTGCTAGATCCTCTGTGGGCAGGGTGCATAAAGATGTCAATTTGGGTACTCTTTATGGTGGTATTGCTGTATAATATAAGGAAGGTAGGAGCTATGGATGTGGTGTCTAACTTTCTCAATCTTGGGGCCGATTCCGATTCGGGCCGGAAAAAATACCGACCGACTCGGTACGGGATTATAGTCCGACCGACACGTACCGGCGTTGCCCGACCTGGGAAGTACGATGAAATGCATGGAAATCACGACCGACTCGCACGGAACTCAAGGCGAACGACCGACCCGGCCGGAAACAAGCTATCCGTCCGGGAAACCACGCGAATCGCACCGACCGACACGCACCAGGAAACAACCCGAACGAAACGTACCCGCGAACTCCGACCCGCGCAGTACGATGCAATGGGTGCAAAATCAGACCGACTCGCACGGAGCCCAAGCCGTACGACCGACACGCATACAAAAGCCAGCCGAACAAACACAATACCCTGCGAACGACGCGTACGCCGCATATGAAACGGAGCTGAAACACACCCGGAACGACTCGGACAGGCGCGCACGAGACAACTGCAACGTCCTACTCGGTCAGAAGAACGACTCCTACATGCACAATAATCACTAATGAAAAATACCAAAAAAAGGGCCAAACAAGCAATGACAAAGCCAATAAATACAGGGGGAGAAAAAATGGAACAAGGACACACCCCCAACTCCACCTACATAAAGCCCACAAATCCCTAACATGATCCTTTGCAAATTCCACTGACCTGCCAGCACACAACACCATCACACAGCAAACACAGACACACACACAGCTCATCCAACACAAAAGCCACACACCATTAGCACCTCAACAAATAGCACACACACACAGCAAAACCTACACTCACACACCCTCACTTGCACACACACACATCAAACACCACCACCACCCATCACCATGCCCCTAAAGAAGAATCCAAAGTTCCTAGATAGTGAATTGGAAGTCATGGTAGATGAGATCCTGAGGGTAGAGCCACAGTTGTTTGGCACAGTGGTCCAACAGACCCCCATGTCGCAGAAAACCAAGATGTGGGCGAGGATCGTCGACAGGGTGAACGCACAATCACCATGTTTGCGCACAAAGGAAGACATCCAGAACAGGTGGTATGATGTGCGCAGGATGGTCAGAGACCTACTCAAGAAGGATTACCTCCTGAGCCAGCACACCGGCAGTGGCCCTCCTGCAAAACCACTATACCTCAGGCCCTGGGAGGAGAAGGTGCGGGCCATCCTACCACCAGTGAGCGTATATGGACTAACAGACATCCCAGAGCCTGGTGAGTACACAACTAATATACACAATATTGTGTGCCAATACACACACATCACTCTCAAGGGGACAGTCAAACCATCCACCCCTAGCAAATCAACAGCAACCAAAAGATAATCATCCCAAGATGTGTATGTCAGTTAGATTAACACAATACATGCCATATCATAGTGATATGTAACTGTGTCATGACATGTACAAACACAACAACAAATAGAGCAAGGCAGTGGTACAAATATAACCAACAAACACTGCCTGATATTTTGTATAACCAACAAACACTGCCTGATATTTTGCCACCACTAGAACACCACCTCACAGGGAAGCTCACTTAAAGGAAGGAAATCTGTGTATGCTGGTGAAGTCAGTGTAGCCAATAGCATGATGGGAGTTGTAGTCACAGATATTGCTCACCCTCACAATTGGCCCATCAACACCACTACGAAACATGCTCACATCACAGGGAGTGGATAAGGACTGACAAGATGGCTGACACTGGCTACTGCTGTGGGGAGCACAAGGCCCTGCTGGCAACTGTGCACCAACAAACAGCAGGACACCACTGACTGACATCCTGAGAGACAACTTACACTCCCTGCAATGCAAGCACGTTCCATGGTGGGATAACTGGCTGGCTAGCTGGGTGGGAAGGAGGACTTGCAGCACTAACCATAGTCACAAGCACCTCCCCTCACACACACCCCAACACAAACTCCACAGAACCCACCTGGTAGAATGCAATGCCCCCCATCCTAACACAGATCCCACAAAGAACCACCACCCTGGGTTATGTTGTGTGAAGCACAGGGACACTCTTGGGACTCTTAGCCAAACAACTGCCAGGACAACACTCCCAGCCATCCTGTCAGCACAGCCAGGACACCACTGTCAGCCATCTTGCCATTGCTGTCACACTCACACACAGTGAAGTCCACTCAAAAGCAAGGAAGTACGGGCATGCTGGGAAGGGGGTGTAGGCAATAGCATGATGGGAGTTGGAGTCACAGATATTGCTCAGCCTCACAATTGGCCCATCAACACCACTCTGAACCATGCTCACATCACAGGGAGTGGAAAAGAACTTACAAGATGGCTGACACTGGCTACTGCTGTGTGGAGCACAAGGCCCTGCTGGGAACTGTGCACCATCAAACAGCACAACACCACTGCCTGACATCCTGAAAGCCAACTTGCACTCTCTGCAATGCAAGCACGTAGCATGGTGGGATATCTGGCTGGGTGGGAAGGAGGACTCACAGCACTGACCATAGTTACAAGCAGCTCACCTCACACACCCCTCAACACAAACTCCACATAACCCACCTGGGAGAATGCAATGCATCACATACCAAATGAAGATCCCACAAAGAACCACCACCCTGGGTAATGCTGGGTGAAGCACAGGGACACACCTGGGACTTGTAGCCAAACAAACGCAAGGACAACACTGTCAGCCTTCCTGTCAGCACAGGCACACTACCCCACAGGGAAGCACAGTCCAAAGGAAGGAAGTACAGGCATGCTGGGAAGGGGGGTGTAGCCAATAGCATGATGGGAGTTGGAGTCACAGATACTGCTCAGCCTCACAATTGGCCCATCAACACCACTCTGAACCATGCTCACATCACATGGAGTGGACAAGGACTTACAAGATGGCTGACACTGGCTACTGCTGTGGGGAGCACAAGGCCCTGCTGGAAACTGTGCACCAACAAACAGCACAACACCACTGCCTGACATCCTGAAAGTCAACTTGCACTCTCTGCAATGCAAGCACGTAGCATGGTGGGATATCTGGCTGGGTGGGAAGGAGGACTCACAGCACTGACCATAGTTACAAGCAGCTCACCTCACACACACCCTCAACACAATCTCCACATAACCCACCTGGGAGAATGCAATGCCTCACATACCAAATGAAGATCCCACAAAGAACCACCACCCTGGGTAATGCTGTATGAAGCACAGGGACACACCTGGGACTTGTAGCCAAACAAACGCAAGGACAACACTGTCAGCCTTCCTGTCAGCACAGGCACACTACCCCACAGGGAAGCACAGTCCAAAGGAAGGAAGTACGGGCATGCTGGGAAGGGGGTGTAGCCAATAGCATGATGGGAGTTGGAGTCACAGATACTGCTCAGCCTCACAATTGGCCCATCAACACCACTCTGAACCATGCTTACATCACAGGGAGTGGACAAGGACTTACAAGATGGCTGACACTGGCTACTGCTGTGGGGAGCACAAGGCCCTGCTGGGAACTGTGCACCAACAAACAGCACAACACCACTGAATGACATCCTGAGAGTCAACCTGAACCCACTGCAAGGGTGGCATGCTTCATGGTGGGATAACTGGGCCAGGTGGAGAAGGATGGCCGGATGTCCACCAAATACAACCAATGCTGGCCATGCACACACCTCAACATTCATAGTGAAATGCCCCAGGTATGCATGACAATGTGCTACACCAATATCAACCTCTTACTGTGACAACTTAGGACAATGCAATGTACATGCTCGCATCCAGAGGTACAGTCACAACTGTCAGGTGTGTGAACCATTGATGCCTGTAGAAACATTACATACAATGTGTGTCTCTTCCAAATACAGGTGACGATGATGGGGACACAGCAGCAGGCGAGGAGGAGTCCCTGTCCCAGGCTCCGGGGGACACAGAGCTCACTGGTGTGGAACAGCCTCTGCCCACCTCGGATGGCGAAGACCTACCTGGCACCTCCGGTCTGAGTCATCATGCAGCACCAGCTGGACCAACATCTGCACCCCCTGCACCCACCCCTCCAACAACTGCCAACATACAGACCACCCACGCCGACACGGACAGACCAAGGACCACCGCTGACAACAGCACAGGGTCCCAGGCCCACCGTGGAGCAACGGATGACAACACCACTAACAACCCCCAAGTGGGCCTCGGGTCACCTGTGCGTGCCACCGCAGGTCCTGCACGTGTCGCCAGGGGTGGTGGGAGGGGTGGTAGACATAGGTCGCTGCTTGCAGAGGGGTCTGGACTGCATGATGACCCACAACTGGCACGCATCGCTGATGCGTACCAGGATAGCACCGGAGAGGTCAGACAGGTAGTGGGGATCCTCAAGGACATAAAACAGCAGCAGGCTGCCCATCATGCCCGCTTGGACTCCCACATGGCCCGTGTGGAGACACACATGGCCCGTGTGGAGACACACATGTCGGGCATGGAGTCCAAGTGGGATACATTGCAAGAACTCACAGCGGTGCATAGGGACATATTGACATGCCTCTGCCAGATTAGCACCAACATGGCCACACCTCCCTGTGTGCCCACAACATCTGGTGCTGCAACAACTGACACCGCCACAGGGAGGGAGGAGGACTCTGGCAGAGAGTCCCCTGCACCGCAGCAGCCTGCACGTGAGGGTCCCCCCACAAAGAAGAGGGGTCGTCCGAGGAAGGAAAACTGAGAGGTTGATGGCCACGTACATCCCCCAGGAAGCCAACACCTGTTCCGGAAATTCTCCTTTGTGTGCAAACGTTTCACCCTGTCGAATGCAACACTACTTTCCCACATGACATGGGGAGTTCAAGTTGGACTAATGTATCATATGACTGTGGACTTCACTCAGGACATTTCTGCTACCAAGACTTCCAACTCATCTGGGAACTTTGGATCACAATCACAATGTACAGCACCCACCATCCTGTGCACTATACACACACACATTTCTGTAAATAAAATCACTAGTACACCATACTTGCCACTGTTGTTATTCAAATGTGGATACTGTTATGGTGATGATGTTCTGCTAAATTACACTGTGTATGCTAACTGCTACAGCAAGTACAACACCGTCGTGTGAGTCATGGTGACGTGATACATATGAGGGAGACACACCACTAGGGCTACACAACACAGACACCAGGGCCATCGGACTCATCGCCCACAGTGATGTTGCCAGGAAATACAGTGGAATGCACAGACACCACACCTATTCAGAGTCTGTGTCAACTAGCCCACAGGTGCAGTAAGCAAATGTCAGTCAGATGTGTGACCACAGACAACGCACATCCCAAAGTGAAGCACTGGTTTATTACACATTTGTAACATGTTGTTACCACTACAAATGCAAGTTAATCCCACGTGGCAGTGGCCACACAGTCAACAAGTGCAGAAGATATGAAGTCCACGGGTGTGTGGCACATCACCTGTAGGGAAACGACTGCTGCCACCCTGAAAGCTGAATCATGGTGTTGGGGGATCCAAGTTGACCAAACAACTCTGTAAGCACCCTGTGAAGGACAGACATGACACACAGTCAAAACCACTGAAGAACAGGACAGAACTGCAATACTCATGCCCTAAACATGTCACAAGATACCTACACAAAAGCACGTTTGCATGTCAACACTGTTGGGGAGTACAGACTACCTGTAAGGACACATCGCTGCACGCATTCAGTCCAGTGGCACATGGCCACACTAAAACAGCACCAGGGCACCACCCACACATATCATGCAAACTCACATCATTCACATTGCATCTCCCTGGATACTCACATTCAGCTGAAGAAGTTGGTGATGAGATGTGTGCGGACATCACCACCATCATCATCATCATCACTGGCATCGTGGTCCAGGCCAGGATCCTCCACAGGTGGCGGACGTTGGTCATCGTCATCCAGGATGAGAGGCAACTCCTTCCGCACTGCCAGGTTGTGGAGCATGTAGCAAACGATGACAATCTTGCACACCTTTGCTGGGGCATATGGGAGGGCCCCTCCTGTCTTGTCCAGGCAGCGGAAGCGGCTCTTCAGGAGACCAAAGGTCCGCTCGATCACTCTCCTGGTCCGACCATGTGCCTCATTGTAGCGCATCTGGGCTGGGGTCACAGGGTTCCTGAGGGGTGTCAGCAACCACGGCATGTTGGGGTATCCGGAGTCACCTACAGACAGACAATTGCACATTAGCTGAGTTCAAAAAGTGGGCGGAATACAACATAGCAGAACACACACAATGGTACAAAGTCAGTACACACCGACAAGCCAGGCACGCTGGTTCGGCATCTGTGACATCATCCTCGGGATGCGACTACTCCTCATCACGTAGGCATCGTGAGCAGAACAGGGGAAACGGGCACACACATGTGTGATGGTCATATCTGCAAGACATACCACCAGCGCATTGATCGAATGGTAGTGTTTGCGGTTACGGTAGGCCTGCTCATGTGCCTGTGGTGGTACCAAAGCCACATGTGTCCCATCAATGGAGCCAATTACATGTGGCATCCTCCCCAGGGCATAAAAGTCACTCTTAACGTCAGTGAGTTGTTGACGTTTGGGGAAATAGATGAACTGGTTCAGGTTCCTCAACATAGCCACCAAAACATCGCGTAGCACACGGCTGAACATAGTCTGTGACATCCCACCAGCAGTCGCCACAGTGTGTTGGAAGGTACCGGTGGCAAAGAAGTATAGGGCTGCCATTACCTTCACCTTGGGTGTCAGCGCCGTAGGGTACGGCCGGCCCGGTTGCAGATGTGGTGCCAAGCGCACTGCCAAATCCTCAATCAGCTGCCTGGTGAAGCGGTACCGTCGGATGCTGTCACGTTCCACCATCGTTGCCAGGTCAGGCAATGGTCTATATACAGCTGGAGCCCTGCAGTGCATAGGATGAAGAAAGAAAGATTGTCAGTCACCCCACAGATGTGCCTTTCACCATACTCAATTTCACATGATACATCATTACGAGACACAAGTACTTGATGTGTGTGCCGTTCTGTTCGGACATAACTCGCACCTACATGGCCATCATCTAAGTTCTCAGTACAACATGTGTGCACAACAGGTACCAGGTTGTGCTATGGGAAACCATTAGGCTGTATCACAGTACCCATTTACTGCTGTCACGTTCCACACACACACCACAGTGACATTTCTGGACAGATGCGCCACAGGCATCACAGCACATTGACAGGTAGATTCCCAGGGACCCTGTCTTGCCACATGGACACTGGCATGACATGGCGTATCATGTACACGACAGAAAAACAAACATGACTCCCACAGGTAGTGGCCCCTGTTGCCTCCGCAGGACAGACATGGACGTCAGTGACACACACACGCACAACATCAAAGTCCATGCACAAGCTGTGGAGACTGTCTCCCATCGTGCACATGGAATCAGAGACATCGGAAACACAACATGCACACAGACTGTGGAGGGACATCACTAATGTGGCAATGGGTCATCCTGTTATGTACATTCCTTCCCCCATGGGACCCTGGGGGTATGTGACATGTCACACACATACACAACCTGGAAATGTGACCATGCCACATGCTCTGAAATGAACTGTTGCACATCACAGTGGTCATGTGCACAACACACAAAGGACCCTGTCCCCATGAACACATGCACAGCCTGGGTGTGGATGCCCACCAGTGCCACCACAGAAACCACATGTCAACCCCCATAAACAGAAAAGGTAATGCAGCCTTACATGCCTTAGGAAACAGTGTGGAGTGGGTGTGGTGTTGTAGGTGTGCCCCTGTGTCTCTGGCAGGTATATGTGGCTGGCATATGTTCACCAGTGACAAGCATGGTGACATATGCGACTGACCTGTACAGGTACGCGTTGTACAGCAATGGACCGATCGGTGTGCCAGGCCGGCCCATTGCATGTGTTGTGTGCGGGTACGCGTTGTACCCCGAAATACGCGTTGTACAGCAATGGACCGATTGGTGTGCCCGGCCGGCCCATTGCATGTGTTGTGTGCGGGTACGCTAGTTGTACAGCAATGGACCGATCGGTGTGCCCGGCCGGCCCATTGCATGTGATGTGTGCGGGTACGCGTTGTACCCCGAAATACGCGTTGTACAGCAATGGACCGATCGGTGTGCCCGGCCGGCCCATTGCATGTGTTGTGTGCGGGTACCCGTTGTACCCCGAAATATGCGTTGTACAGCAATGGACCGATCGGTGTGCCCGGCCGGCCCATTGCATGTGTTGTGTGCGGGTACACGTTGTCCCCGAAATACGCGTTGTACAGCAATGGACCGATCGGTGTGCCCGGCCGGCCCATTGCATGTGTTGTGTGCGGGTACGCGTTAGTACAGCAATGGACCGATCGGTGTGCCCGGCCGGCCCATTGCATGTGTTGTGTGCGGGTATGCGTTGTACCCCGAAATACGCGTTGTACAGCAATGGACCGATCGGTGTGCCCGGCCGGCCCATTGCATGTGTTGTGTGCGGGTACACGTTGTACAGCAATGGACAGATCGGTGTGCCCGGCCGGCCCATTGCATGTGTTGTGTGCGGGTACGCGTTGTACAGCAATGGACCGATCGGTGTGCCCGGCCGGCCCATTGCATGTGATGTGTGCGGGACGCGTTGTACCCCGAATATGCGTTGTACAGCAATGGACCGATCTGTGTGCCCGGCCGGCCCATTGCATGTGTTGTGTGCGGGTACGCGTTGTACCCTGAAATACGCGTTGTACAGCAATGGACCGATCGGTGTGCCCGGCCGGCCCATTGCATGTGTTGTGTGCGGGTACGCGTTGTCCCCCGAAATACGCGTTGTACAGCAATGGACCGATCGGTGTGCCCGGCCGGCCCATTGCATATGTTGTGTGCGGGTACGCGTTGTCCCCCGAAATACGCGTTGTACAGCAATGGACTGATCGGTGTGCCCGGCTGGCCCATTGCATGTGTTGTGTGCGGGTACGCGTTGTACAGCAATGGACCGATCGGTGTGCCCGGCCGGCCCATTGCATGTGATGTGTGCGGGTACGCGTTGTACCCCGAAATACGCGTTGTACAGCAATGGACCGATCGGTGTGCCCGGCCGGCCCATTGCATGTGTTGTGTGCGGGTACGCGTTGTCCCCCGAAATACGCGTGGTACAGCAATGGACCGATCGGTGTGCCCGGCCGGCCCATTGCATGTGTTGTGTGCGGTGCACGTTGTACAGCAATGGACCGATCGGTGTGCCCGGCCGGCCCATTGCATGTGTTGTGTGCGGGTACGCGTTTTACCCCGAAATACGCGTTGTACAGCAATGGACCGATCGGTGTGCCCGGCCGGCCCATTGCATGTGTTGTGTGCGGGTACACGTTGTTCAGCAATGGACCGATCGGTGTGCCCGGCCGGCTCATTGCATGTGTTGTGTGCGGGTACGCGTTGTACAGCAATGGACCGATCAGTGTGCCCGGCCGGCCCATTGCATGTGTTGTGTGCGGGTACGCGTTGTACAGCAATGGACCGATCGGTGTGCCCGGCCGGCCCATTGCATGTGATGTGTGCGGGTACGCGTTGTACCCCGAAATACGCATTGTACAGCAATGGACCGATCGGTGTGCCCGGCCGGCCCATTGCATGTGTTGTGTGCGGGTACGCGTTGTACCCGAAATACGCGTAGTACAGCAATGGACCGATCGGTGTGCCCGGCCGGCCCATTGCATGTGTTGTGGGCGGGTACGCATTGTCCCCCGAAATACGCATTGTACAGCAATGGACCGATCGGTGTGCCCGGCCGGCCCATTGCATATGTTGTGTGCGGGTACGCGTTGTACAGCAATGGACCGATCGGTGTGCCCGGCCGGCCCATTGCATGTGATGTGTGCGGGTACGCGTTGTACCCCGAAATACGCGTTGTACAGCAATGGACCGATCGGTGTGCCCGGCCGCCCATTGCATGTGTTGTGTGCAGGTACGCGTTGTCCCCGAATACGCTGCGTTGTACAGCAATGGACCGATCGGTGTGCCCGGCTGGCCCATTGCATGTGTTGTGTGCAGGTATGCGTTGTACCCCGAAATACGCGTTGTACAGCAATGGACCGATCGGTGTGCCCGGCCGGCCCTTTGCATGTGTTGTGTGCGGGTACGCGTTGTACCCCGAAATACGCGTTGTACAGCAATGGACCGATCGGTGTGCCCGGCCGGCCCATTGCATGTGTTGTGTGCGGGTACGTGTTGTCCCCCGAAATACGCGTTGTACAGCAATGGACCGATCGGTGTGCCCGGCCGGCCCATTGCACGTGTTATGTGCGGGTACGCGTTGTACCCCGAAATACGCGTTGTACAGCAATGGACCGATCGGTGCACACGCATTGGCTGGGGCCTGGCATGGCAACGGACGCGTTTCGTGGCTCCAACGAGTCTGATGCAGTGAATTCAGTTGGCCAGCCACAACAATGTTGCAAAATCATGGATGTCATGAATTTGAAGATTTGAAGGATGCTGTGGGCGTGTATTAGTGCTGCTATTCCATGGATTGGTCAGATTCAGAAGATGCAAACGACTTGGACCAATCACTTTGGACACATGGGACAGTATCTGCCTCTGCAGCACACATATAATGCTGGCTGTTCCCCTGAGAGCTCACTTGCCTGCACTACATGCACCAGGACGACATCTGCCAACAACACTGCTGCTGTCTCTGCATCCTCTGGCTTCTGCAATGGCACGTACTGTGGATAGAGCCCCTGCCTTCAGCCTTGAGGAGAACCAGGCCCTGCTGGACAGCCTCCTTCCACAGTACAGCAAGCTGTATGGGAAACCAGGGGAGCAGGTGAGTGTGCTGTCCACTGCCTTACCAATTGTGCATGTTGTCTGACTGGCAGGACTTACAGTGTGCACACCACTGGCTAGCATGCTCACTGAGTAGTTGTCACACCCCAAAGTGTGTAGTTACATGCACTGAACAGGTACAGTGCAGTAACAGTGCATTCAAAAAGGTTTACTCCCCATGCAATGACACCATGTAGTGACTGCTGGCAAACTGTTCATAGCCATTGTTGCACTGCCTATGTACATCATATGCCCCTGTGATTGAGACATGTATATCCAACTGTGTGATGCACGGATATGTTACATGTGTAGTAATGCCCTTTTTCACTTTGTCATCCTCACAGGTCGATGCCCACCAGAAGCAGGAAATCTGGCTGACCATCGCCCGGAAAGTAAGATCCGTGGGGGTCTACAGGCGCAGGATCCGCAACTGCCAGAAGAGGTGGCAGGACCTTCGTGGCTGGACCCGGAGGATCGCAAGGGTCCAGCTGAAGCTGTCACCTCCTCGCAGGAAGGGCGGACACCGGACCCTGACCCCCCACATGCTCCGGATCCTGGCGGTGGTCTTCCCTGACCTGGATGGGCAGCTGAAGGCCAGACAGCAGCAAGGAGGGGGTGAGTCCATGACTGCACTGTGCACTTTGTCTGACATGCTATGTGCCCTCCTCTGGCCTGGTTAAACTTCCACAGTACATCAGTCATGTGGTCCAGGACCCATGTCCCTCATTTGTGACATGCCCACTTCTCCTCTGATATGCATATGTGTGGCCCTTACAGTCAGGAAATTGTGTCACTTGGGGACTGTGTCATTGCATTTAGCTTCGCTCAAGGTGGGGGACAGCATTTGTTCCCGTGACTATGTTGTGGGATTCATGTGTGGGTCAATTGCTTACACAATGCCTAAGTTCTGACATGTAATCTGGGTGTAACTTTGATATGTGGTCCACTTGCTGATCTGAATCACCACATGTCCCTGGGGAATTTGGCACACACCCATGCTGCCGGTGGGAACAATGTTTGGGCCTCAGGAGTATGTGTATCAAGTGTGTCACACATGCTTAGCCACATGCCTACTGTCCAGGACTCATTCCTCTTACAGGTGGAGCTGGACAGTCATGCCTACTCCAGGGCATACAATACACTCTGTACTCCCACTCCCGTGTACCATCTGGCATGTTGTGATCAGTGAAATGTTCCCTCAGGTGTCTGCCTCTGTGTCATTGTGCTGTGTCCTCGTTGTCAGGACTACTGGTATGTTTATCGGTTAGGGCTCAGCATGCCAGCGGAGATGTGACCATGATAGACGAAACTTCTGTGATATTTTAGGTGTCTGATCACTTGACTGTGCACACAGGTGTATGCGACTGTGACTTTCAGGCAGCTGTTTCTCATTCACAGCACACTGTGAGGTGCTCATGTTCAGAGAGTTGTGTTTCATGTCCCCATATGTCCAATTGGTATGACGTGGACAAGTAGTAGTACTGATGATGTGGTTTTTGGGGGATGGACATGTGCACTTGTCAGTTACATAACTTGCATTCCCCATGTCCTAGGATTGTGACACAGTGCAGACTCTTGTTAGCTGGCTGCCATGCCCATGTGACTGGAGACAGTGATGTATGACTTTGCACGCATGCCTGTGTCATGGCATTAAACTTCCTAAGAGTGATCCTGCAGGGGAGTGACATGTGCAACATGCACCCCATTGTGGCATTGACTATCCGGACATGGGTGCATCATGGTGTGTGGTGCTGGTATGCATCACATGCATTTCTATTTGGACTCTGGCCATCCCTTCATCCGGACACCTGCACTGACTTAGTGGCAAGAGATGTGTTGTGTGCATGTTCACATACTTCACCGTGTTCCCTGCAATGTCCAACAACTGTGTAGGTGGTGCATGTGTCCACACTGGGGTCTTACCATCAGACAGGCACCATACAGATGGGTGCAAGGGCAGGAGGGGTGTGAGTCCCATGGTTGACCATCAGACTGACAATTGGCTTCCACAAATCTGTGTGAGGACTTTAGGCAATGTTCAACTAAGGATGCCTGGGCTGGCTCTGTGATGTGCTGTACTTACTGTGGTGTGTGCGTTCAGTGCAGGTGACTGATGTTTGTCTGTTTCCCTAATTGTTTGCAGATACATCCACGGCCACAGGAGGGGACAGCTCCACGGACCAGGAGGAGCAGCGGAGCCAGACTGTGTCAGCGTCCGACGAGTGGTCAGAGGGACCCAGTGGCACGGAGGGCGAGGGGAGCCACACCGAGGAGTCCTCAGCACCATCCACCTCAGCTGAGGACCACAGCAGCTCGGAGGATGACTCCCTTGTGGAGGCGGGTGTCAGCAGCCACCAAAGTCAAGCTAGTCTGTCTGGCCCCGTCACCACCACCACCGCCCTCCCATTGGCTCCCATTCCTGAGGTCCGTGGAGGCTCCTGTGCTCGGGAGCATGTCTCCTTCATGCCAGGCACCGCACCCCTGCCCCTGTGTCCCCTGCTGCCCTGAGTGAGGAGTCTGTGTACCTCCTTCGGCAGCTCCATGTAGGGCAGACAGCAATGCTGACTGTCCTCCATGCACACACCACTCTGTTGACACAGCTGGTGTCGTTCATGGAGGGCATCTCGACGGGTATGTCTGCCCTACAGAGGAGCAATAGGTCCATGGACTCCTCCCTGACGGCAGCAGTGTCCCTCCTCCAACAGTCCCTCACCCCTCCCACCTCTGCCCCATCCACACTTCCTGCCACCCTACCTGTCCAAAGCACATGCACACCTGCACAATCACCCAGACACACAGACACGAGCAGCACAGACACACCCAAGAGAAAGGCAAGACGTGCACACAAGCATCCTCAGGGGACTGATACCACAGACACAGAGGATGGGGAACACACACACACACAGGCATCCACAGTCACTCCGCAGTCCTCCAAATCCTCTCCCTCCAAGACCCCTTCCCTTGCCTCACCTGCTACCCCACATACACAGCAGCTCTTCCTGTGTGACCTCGGCCTCTTCCCCTCCAATCCTGCTGATTCAGCATACCGGGGAAGAGGAAGTCCACCCACACAGAGGGAGTGCCCTCGCCCCCAGACACCCTCCCCCAGGCGCAGGCAGACACAGGACCCCATTCGTAAGTCCCCCCAGACCAGGAAGAGCAAGACCCCACCACCACCACCACGCAGCTCCACCACCCAGTCTCTCTCCTCCATCCCCCGCCACACCCTGCCCCAGGGTCCCCCACACACCAATACCGCATCCCCAGACTGCTTAGGCCCTCCCCCCCGCCACTTGCTCTTCCACACCCAACCCAGACGCTCTGCCTGTTAGTGCCACTGGTGTGGGGACCGGGTCCCCCCCCTCTGTCCTGCCCACCTCATCTGCCCACCCTTCCACTCCCTTGGAGTTATGCACTGCTGTGGAGTCCACAACCACCCCGTCTGACTTGGGCACTGCAGTGGGGACCCAGTCCACTACATCAGACCAGCCCACTGCAGTGGTTGCAGCACCCACACCAACTGACTTGTGTAGCACGGTGGTGCTGGCCCCCCCTGAGTCAGACACCTCCACTGCAGTTGCCGGTGACACTCCTGCACCCACCACCCCTTCACTGCCTCACTCTGCCATCCCCTGATCCTGTCCCTGCGGTGCCTGGCCTGCCCCTTGTATGCCCCTCCAAGGGGGATGTCCCCTGTCCGTACCAGTGCAGGCAAGCAATGGGTGACCAGTTGTCACTTGTCACCCTGTTGGGACATGGATTGTGGACTGGCCATTGGCCTTAGTTTCTTTTGGACGTCAACTTTTAATTTTACATTAGCTGAATAAAGCCTCTTTTTGTTTAATTGAGGTGTTTCTTTTGATGTACATGATGTAGATGAGTAGCATCCTGCCTTTGCAGTTGTTATAGTGTTCAGTTCAGGAAAATGAAGTGTTGCTGTGATGGACTCCATGTGGTCCATGGGATATGTGTCCTGTTCTACTCTGGATCTATGGCATCCTTTGCTGCAGTCTGAGGGTGTAATGTTCAGCATTTGACACAGGGATGTACGTTTTGCATTTGTAAAGGAACATCTTTGTCTTACACTGATGCACATCTGGTGGGCTTACCACTGTTCAATGTTCCGATTTCCCTGACTGTGTGCCCATCTCCACTGGACATGCAGTTTTGCACATCAATGTTGAAGGACTCATCTGTGTATACAGTGCAACTGGCTTGACACGTGTTTTGGGTGTATGCAGATGACTGACGTGACACTCCCGTACTCCAGGCTGATGTGAGCAGAGCCTTCTGTGTGTTGTAGTTGTTGACTCACTGACGGAGTGTCCTGCTGACATGTTTGAGTCGTGCACAGACAAGGTTTGGCACAGCGGACCTTCCACAGGAGTGGAGTGCCCTCATGGCAGTGTGTAATCCCGTGACATTGCGTGTACCCGTGTTGTGTAAGCATGTCTGTGCGTGTTCCCTTCCCTTTTCCTACACAGGCTGTGTCCCTAGGGATGTTCCTGTTTGTGTTGCTTGCAGAGTTGGTCTGTGTTCATCCAGCATCTTGGACCTGGTTTCTCTGTGATGTGGTTGCATGGCAAACTAATGTTCATGAGGTTGTCATCCCAGGTTGTCTTTGTTGTCAGGGCTGGGGATGTGGGCAAACGGTGATGGGACACATTCTGGATTCCCTTGGCACTTGTTGTTTACACAAGTCATGTGAATTTCAGTTTGTGGTAGCTTTCAGTGATTGTGACACGGTGTGTGTGTGACTGCTGCCACTCAGGGTCAGAGCTGCAATGTTGGAAGTTGTGTATGTGTGTTCTTTGTGTGTCACCTTGGCTTCTTCGTAGGTGTGTGACTATGGCCAGGATCCCATTGATTGTGGTGGATTTCACATCATGCCCATGTACGGCGTACTGCGCTGTGTGTCAGACATTGACGAGTCTTATTGACTGGCCATGTGTGATGGGTATCTGTACCTTAGTTCCCCCACCACCCCTGGAATTGTCATGGGTGCATGTGCACTGTCACCAGTCCATGTGAGCTTCACTGCTGCACATTGGTGGAGATCAGGGTGTGTGGTGTTGAGTGTGCAAATGTGAGTTGTTGCACGGCTAGACCCCCTACCTCCATATTGGCTTTGGCTGGCAGGCCGTGCTGATTGATTGGAGCTTGTGTAGGTGTGATGGTAGTTTGTTGCTCAGGACACATGGCTGTGGTTCACAGTGTGAATGACATCTACCTTTGTCATCACAGTGGGATTGTCATGCAGGCTAGTGTCAGCACAATGTGGGGTCCCTGGGGGTAGTGCTGTGGTGGGTCTGTCTCTTGCTGTGTTAGTTGCTGTTCCTACAAGCTTGTGTGACATGTGTAATTTGGCCTCCTCTCAGCTGACGATGCCTGATTGCCCACATAGGGGTATCCGATCCATGAGTAACTTTTGTATGGCACTGTATACACATCTGTGTGATTGGAGTTCAGGCCTCCTCATGTGTTGTGTGGTTGCCTGGGGACACTGGCACACCCCCATCACCTGTTGTGTTTGAAATGCAGTGTGAGTCTGCCTGTTTGTGTTTGTGCATTTGCACCACTGCATTGGCATTTCTGTAGTGTGCCATTGTCTGTATGTTGTTTGTTTGGTTTCCCCAGCTGTCCCTGGGACTCCTAGGTCATCAGTCAGCACAGTGATCATGGTTTGTATGTCCCATTGATGCCATGGTATGGTATTTGTTCACCTGACATCGACAGTCTCCACAGGATATCTACATTTGTGTGTCCATTGGTGCAGATATGTGGCTCAGCATTATGATGGTCACTTCTGTCATTGTGTTATTTGTGAATTTTGACAATGTGGTCCCCCATGGGTGATGTTTGTATGCACATGGCCAAAACGATGTTTCTGTGACACTGCACTGTTTGCCCCACCCAATCTATGTTGCTATGGGACACAAGCACTACTATTCCACTGATGTGTTTGTTGTTGTGTGACCAGGATTCATCCATACAGTTTGGCTTTCGCAGCTTTTACCATGACTACACTTACCTTATGATCACCGTGGTGATGGTGCTTTGGCCCCATTGCCACACTGTTCAAGAGGTACATCAGCTATGGACCCCACACTTACCTTTTGGTCACTGTGGTGATGGGGCTTTAGGCCCCATGGCCACACTGTTCAAGAGGTGCATCAGCTATGGACCCCACACTTACCTTTTGGTCACTGTGGTGATGGGGCTTTAGGCCCCATGGCCACACTGTTCAAGAGGTACATCAGCTATGGACCCCACACTTACCTTTTGGTCACTGTGGTGATGGGGCTTTAGGCCCCATGGCCACACTGTTCAAGAGGTACATCAGCTATGTACCCCACACTTACCTTTTGGTCACTGTGGTGATGGGGCTTTAGGCCCCATGGCCACACTGTTCAAGAGGTACATCAGCTATGGACCCCACACTTACCTTTTGGTCACTGTGATGATGGGGTGTTCGACCCCATGGCCACAGTGGTCATGGTCTGCTTGCATTGTGGAGGCCACACACATTTATGTGTGACACATGTGATAGTGGGTCACATTGTATGTTCAATGTCATGTTCAGTGTTGTAGGCATTTGACACAGACTACACACGCTTGTCATGGTGTTGGGGGGGATGTAATTTTCTGTCATTCCTTATGAGGGAGTATGCTGGTTGTGTCATGCGTTACCCGTCCTATGAGTAGGGGTGGTGGTAGTGGCAGGCATCCAGCCCCCCCTGAGTAGGGGTGGTGGTAGTGGTAGGCATCCAGCCCCCCTTGAGTAGGGGTGGTGGTAGTGGCAGGCATCCAGCCTCCCTGAGTAGGGGTGGTGGTAGTGGTAGGCATCCAGCCCCCATGAGTAGGGGTGGTGGTAGTGGCAGGCATCCAGCCCCCTGAGTAGGGGTGGTGGTAGTGGCAGGCATCCAGGCCCCCATGAGTAGGGGTGGTGGTAGTGGCAGGCATCCAGCCCCCTGAGTAGGGGTGGTGGTAGTGGCAGGCATCCATCCCCCTCAGTAGGGGTGGTGGTAGTGGCAGGCATCCAGGCCCCCTGAGTAGGGGTGGTGGTAGTGGTAGGCATCCATCCCCCTATGGGTGGGGATGGTAGTAGTGATAGGCATCCAGGCCCCCATGAGTAGGGGTGGTGGTAGTGGTAGGCATCCAGCCCCCCTGAGTAGGGGTGGTGGTAGTGGCAGGCATCCAGCCCCCCTGAGTAGGGGTGGTGGTAGTGGTAGGCATCCAGTCCCCCTGAGTAGGGGTGGTGGTAGTGGTAGGCATCCAATCCCCCTGAGATGGGGTGGTGGTAGTGGCAGGCATCCAGCCCCCCCTGAGTTGGGGTAGTGGTAGTGGTAGGCATCCATCCCCCTATGGGTGGGGATGGTAGCGGTGACAGGCATCCAGGCCCCCATGAGTAGGGGTGGTGGTAGTGGTAGGCATCCAGTCCCCCCTGAGTAGGGGTGGTGGTAGTGGCAGGCATCCAGCCCCCCCTGAGTAGGGGTGGTGGTAGTGGCAAGCATCCAGGCCCCCATGAGTAGGGGTGGTGGTAGTGGCAGGCATCCAGCCCCCCCCTGAGTAGGGGTGGTGGTAGTGGCAGGCATCCAGGCCCCCATGAGTAGGGGTGGTGGTAGTGGTAGGCATCCATCTCCCTATGGGTGGGGATGGTAGTAGTGATAGGCATCCAGGCCCCCATGAGTAGGGGTGGTGGTAGTGGCAGGCATCCAGCCCCCCCTGAGTAGGGGTGGTGGTAGTGGCAGGCATCCAGCCCCCCCTGAGTAGGGGTGGTGGTAGTGGTAGGCATCCAGTCCCCCCTGAGTAGGGGTGGTGGTAGTGGTAGGCATCCAATCCCCCCTGAGATGGGGTGGTGGTAGTGGCAGGCATCCAGCCCCCCCTGAGTAGGGGTGGTGGTAGTGGTAGGCATCCATCCCCCTATGGGTGGGGATGGTAGCGGTGACAGGCATCCAGGCCCCCATGAGTAGGGGTGGTGGTAGTTGCAGGCATCCAGCCCCCCCTGAGTAGGGGTGGTGGTAGTGGCAGGCATCCAGGCCCCCATGAGTAGGGGTGGTGGTAGTGGCAGGCATCCAGCCCCCCCCTGAGTAGGGGTGGTGGTAGTGGCAGGCATCCAGGCCCCCATGAGTAGGGGTGGTGGTAGTGGTAGGCATCCATCCCCCTATGGGTGGGGATGGTAGTAGTGATAGGCATCCAGGCCCCCATGAGTAGGGGTGGTGGTAGTGGCAGGCATCCAGCCCCCCCTGAGTAGGGGTGGTGGTAGTGGCAGTCATCCAGCCCCCCCTGAGTAGGGGTGGTGGTAGTGGCAGTCATCCATCCCCCCCTCAGTAGGGGTGGTGGTAGTGGCAGGCATCCAGCCCCCCCTGAGTAGGGGTGGTGGTAGTGGTAGGCATCCATCCCCCTATGGGTGGGGATGGTAGTAGTGATAGGCATCCAGGCCCCCATGAGTAGGGGTGGTGGTAGTGGTAGGCATCCAGCCCCCCCTGAGTAGGGGTGGTGGTAGTGGCAGGCATCCAGCCCCCTGAGTAGGGGTGGTGGTAGTGGTAGGCATCCAGTCCCCCTGAGTAGGGGTGGTGGTAGTGGTAGGCATCCAGGCCCCCATGAGTAGGGGTGGTGGTAGTGGCAGGCATCCAGCCCCCTGAGTAGGGGTGGTGGTAGTGGCAGGCATCCAGGCCCCCATGAGTAGGGGTGGTGGTAGTGGTAGGCATCCAGGCCCCCATGAGTAGGGGTGGTGGTAGTGGTAGGCATCCATCCCGCTATGGGTGGGGATGGTAGTAGTGATAGGCATCCAGCCCCCCCTGAGTAGGGGTGGTGGTAGTGGTAGGCATCCATCCCCCTATGGGTGGGGATGGTAGTGGTGACAGGCATCCAGGCCCCCATGAGTAGGGGTGGTGGTAGTGGTAGGCATCCATCCCCCTATGGGTGAGGATGGTAGTAGTGATAGGCATCCAGGCCCCCATGAGTAGGGGTGGTGGTAGTGGCAGGCATCCAGCCCCCCCTGAGTAGGGGTGGTGGTAGTGGCAGGCATCCAGCCCCCCCTGAGTAGGGGTGGTGGTAGTGGCAGGCATCCATCCCCCCCTCAGTAGGGGTGGTGGTAGGGGCAGGCATCCAGCCCCCCCTGAGTAGGGGTGGTGGTAGTGGTAGGCATCCATCCCCCTATGGGTGGGGATGGTAGTAGTGATAGGCATCCAGGCCCCCATGAGTAGGGGTGGTGGTAGTGGTAGGCATCCAGCCCCCCTTGAGTAGGGGTGGTGGTAGTGGCAGGCATCCAGCCCCCTCTGAGTAGGGGTGGTGGTAGTGGTAGGCATCCAGTCCCCCCTGAGTAGGGGTGGTGGTAGTGGTAGGCATCCAGTCCCCCCTGAGTAGGGGTGGTGGTAGTGGCAGGCATCCAGCCCCCCCTGAGTAGGGGTGGTGGTAGTGGCAGGCATCCAGGCCCCCATGAGTAGGGGTGGTGGTAGTGGCAGGCATCCAGCCCCCTGAGTAGGGGTGGTGGTAGTGGTAGGCATCCATCCCCCTATGGGTGTGTGTGGCATTGGTGATGCCCATCCCACCCCTATGGTTGTGCTGTTGCTAGTGTACGTCATTTGTGCATCCCTATGTGTGTGTGACATATTTTGGGTACGTGTAGTTTGTTTGTATTGTTGGTGTTTGACTTATCGTCTGCGCCGTACGTGTCCGTACCGGTCCCGGTAACAGATGTAGAGTATAGGTAGGACCTGCGCGATGGGATTCATGGTTGGGTCATCTCGTTCGGGTTTCTCGTGTCTTCGACTCGTACTCGCCGCTGGCTTGTTCGCCTCGTAGCCGTGGATCGTCTTGTGGCACGAAATGGAGCTTATGTGCGGCTCTCCCGGATGCTGAAACGTGCCGGACGTAGCGACTGGTTCGGCGCATACGGAGCGCGCATCGTACTAGTCCAGCCGGAAGGTGCTGTGAATTTGGTTCCGTGCGACTCGATTCGGCGTTTACGGATCCGGCTCGGGCGGGGAACAGGAGCTGGATTGGGTGAGTACGGCTCGCTCGGGAAATGTGTTGTTATACGCATCGTACTTGTTCGTCCGGACGGGTGTACAAATCGGTCGGGAAACACGCATTCGGCTGGGTTTTTTTCCGGACGAATACTGTTAGGTGCCCTACCGGCCGAGATCGGAATCAGCCCCTATGTCTTTTCAAGATGTTCAGGATAGCTAAGCACTTTTCCTCTTCTAGGATTATTGACTGCCCATTCAATGAATTTGGGCAGTGTTTGAACGTTCCTTGCTCTTCCTGAAAGTGTAACAGAAGGTATGTCTTGACCTTGATGATCAGTATTAAATTAATATTATTTTGGCTGGAGTGATTATTGACTGCTATTTGGATCTCCATTTAGCATCCTGTTGATTGATTGCTGTAACTATTCATGACCAATTTAGCAGATTTGCACCAGTACAATGTTGCCTATGTATGTCAGGTGCAGGTTTACAGGTATACTCCTTGAAATGTCAAGTGTCCTTTCCCAGGGATTCACATTTTGCCTCTATATAACGTAGATTTAAGCACAGGGGAATAGAGACCCCAATTTAAATGCACATTTTTTTCTCTGCAAGGAATACATTTTTTCACATGGATAAATCCTTTTATCCGCACTCCCAGAGAATCTGGTGTGACAGGTTCACCTTGCTGTACTAGAATGGGAGTTACTTCAGCCTGAAGAGAGTACCTGTCCCATAATTTTCAAAGTGACGAAGGGTCAGGGTTCCATTTGTGAATGCCCACAAACATACATGTCTGTTGGTGTTCACAAACTGACATGGTTAAGCAAACCTTGCAACACCCCCTTCCCATTCCTTGCGTTGGATTTTCTACTGTGAATTTCTCCTCACTCCTTGTTGAGTAATCCATAGTAGTAAATCAATTAATGCATACTAGGAATCATGTTGTAAATTTCTGGCTAACTTAAATGTAGGTATTTATGGCCACAAACAATTACTTACAGCCTAAAATACATTTGTGAATTTGATCAATTGAATTTAATGTTGATGAGTGCTTTATCAAGTGACTGATATTTTTTTTTAAGTTGTTTTTATTGCAATTTTAAAAAAAAGCACAAAAAAAATACTTGCCACAGTTAAAACAGTACATATTGTGTCAATTCGGTAAGCAGCATGTGATATGACAATGGCAAATATAATGACAATCTCCATGTAACAACAATGCAGGGTTACATGAATAGAAAATACAAGTGATTCTGATTACCCGAATGGGCCAGCTGGTACAACTTGTAATGTAAGTATTAAGGCACTTTAGTCGGTAAGCTCAGGGTGCACCAGCAGATAGGAGCGCAGTGGTTGCCAGATGTTTTTAGGTAGGGAAGCAAGGGGTATTAATGTTGCGTAAACATCTGTAGTTGTATCTCAGTACATCAGATCTCTCAGCCATGAATCTATTGTCGGAGGTGCGAGCACCCCCCCCCCCAGTGCAAGGAGATCTGCCTCTTGGCCAGCAATAAGGCAATAGTGGTAAAGCGCCGGATTCCAGCCCCCAGTGGGCGGATATATCCCAGCAGTGGGGAGGGTGATAGCTCTGATTCCACCATCAATGCCAAATGGACAAAAACCGCCTTCCTATACGCTAGGACAGGGGGCAATTCCACGCCAGGTGGATGAAACCAGCATGTTTCGCTGCACATTTCTGGCAATTGTCGGGCCTAGTATGATCTAGTGAAGAAGCTTGTGTTTGTAGTTGTTGGAAATATAGCAAGTTTGTTCACAGCTGTTAGAAATGGGGGTCTCTAGTTGGAAGAGGTAGGTACCTTTCTCCAAATAGGGACCCTTGCTTCTTATCAGGGTAAGGGAGATACACACTTTAGATAACCCCTGCTCACTCCCTTGGTAGGTTGGCACGAGCAGGCAGGCTTATCCCAAAGGCAATGTGTAAAGTATTTGTACCAACACTCACAGTAACTGAGTGAAAACACCACAAATGGACACCACACCAGTTTAGAAAAATAAAATATCTTTATCTAAACTTAACATGCCCAAAAAGTCAAAAATGCAACATACACAGTTAAAAATATGACTTTCAAAAGGTTTCAAGAACTTGTACCATAAAAAACTATGGATGCGTGACTTTTACACGAAGTACCTGTAGTTGCATCAAAATTCACAAGGCCAAACAGCCGCAGAGTGAAGAAGCGTCGAAAACAAAGAGATGCGTCAGTTCCTGAGACCTTGGGGAGGCGATGCAACAGTTCTGCTGCACGCAGGAGAAGTGATGCGTCGAATCCGGTCTGTAGGGGGAAGTGATGCGTTGATTCTTCGTGATGGTTCCGGTCCGCAGGTGTTGCGTCGGGAAAACTTGTCGCACAGGTAGATGCGTGGAAATCCGGGATGCGTCGGTAATCGATGCGGCGGCGGCGAGCGGTGCTCCGTCGGTTTTCTTCAGCCACGACCCCTCGATGCGTCCATTCTTGCAGCGGCGAGAGGCGCTCTTTGATTTTCGTAGCGGCACAGCGCTGCATGGAAATTCTTCTTGCGCCGTGGAGATGCGTCAGGGAAACAGCTGCAAGAAAAGCGATGCGTTGTTTTTGTAGTTCTTCAAGTTCCTGCTCTTTTCCAGCTCCCAAACAGCAGCAACAACCTCCAGAGGTCCAATACGGGCACAGGCACCTCCTGGCAGGTCAGAACTCACAGCAGCAGATTTCAGGGCAGCTGGGGGTGAAATCTTTGGGTCCCTGAGTCTTCAGAACAGGAGGCCAGCACACACAGGCCCTTGGAGATCTCCTTCAAACAGGGGACACAGCACAGAGCAAAGTCCTTCTCCTTTCCTTGGCAGAAACAGCAACTGCAGGCCAACCCCACACAGCACACAGCAAAGGGGCAGTACTTCTCCTCAGTCTCTCCAGCTCTTATCTTTGGAAAAGGGTCCTCTTGAATTCCACTGATGATCTCAAAGTCTGGGGTCTGGGCCCCTCTTTTTATACAGTAAATCTATTTGTTCTCTCCTGGCCCAGGGCTCTGAGCCCAGTCCAAACCAGTTCTGTCGGGCACTTTGCAAGTGCACAACAACCTCCATTGTCAGTGTGAGCCCTGGCTCCAGACACTCCACAGGGGGCGGAGCCATCATTGTGGAAGGCAGGCACTGCCCTATTCAGGTGCAGGTGCTACTCCTTCCACCGCTCCAAATACAGACCAGGCCTATTCATCCTAGCGCTGACTCATCCGGACTCGCTGGAGCCACTGCACATCCCCAGCCCCTGTCACTCCAAAGCCAGAAAGTCAATACACATCCTAGCAGAGGCACACTGGATAGCTATGCAAGAAAATACCTACTTTAAAAGTGGTATTTTCAAACACAGAATGTAAAACTCACCCTCACTAAAAGATGCATTTTAACATTCTGAGTTCAGGCATACTAAAGTTTATTTTACTATCTGGTTCCCGGGGGTAGTTATGCTTATAAGATGTTATAAGTAAACTCCCCATGCTATCCTATGAGAACAGATAGCCTTACAATAGAGAAACTTGAAATCGGCAGTATTTCACTATCAGGACATGCCACACACATCAGGGCATGTCCTACCTTTCACATACACTGCACCCTGCCCACAGAGGTACCGTGGGCCTACCTTAGGGGTGACTAACATGTAAGAAAAGGGAAGGTTAGGGCATGGCAACATGGCAGTGAACAAACTGTGCACAGGCACTGAATAGCATTGGTAAAGGGCCCAGAGTCCTATAGCCAACAAACACAGTTCTGGAATAAATAGGAGGAAGAAGCAAAAAGTTTGGGGATAACCCTGCAAAAAGGGCCAAGTCCAACAACAGCAGAATGTCCATATCTTATCTGTCAATGGATGCCCCAGATCCCTCTCTCAGGCCGTCCGCGCTCCCACGCCCGCCTCCGGGCAAAGAGTCTGGGCAAGGTGATACAGTCGGAAGACAAAATGCGTGCTATCGGGCGATGTGATTATTGTGGATAGGGGAGGGAAGTCCTGAGGTTCCACCAGTGAGGGGTGTATTGCAGCAGTCAGTGAGACCTGTGTTCTATGTATAAGAATTGTGTCTAATATGGATATGTCATGACCCTCTACTTTGTCTGTGACTGATCGCACCTGGCCCTCCCTAAATGCATCTCCCATCACTCGAATTCGACATTGGGAGAGCGCGTGTTGTGTTAAACTTTCGGTGGTCGAAGGTATCCACGGGATATTGGGTAGTGGTAGGTGTGGGGAGTATAGGTGGTTGGCCTTCAGGTATTTACAAAGTCTTTCTCCGGCCCAGCATGTAGTCTGTAATGTCTTGTGAGGCCCTACTGTAAAATAGTGGAAAGGGGGCAAGGGCAAGCCTGGGAGTGCTTGGGCTTTAAGTACTGTAGTCGCGCGTCTGGGTGCTACCAAACAGAGGCATAGTGTGTCTGCGCTATTAGATAATATAAGTAGAAATCCGGCACCCCAAAACCACCTCGCGTGACAGGAATTATGCGCATCTGCCACCCCACCCGGGCCTGTCCCCCGGCCAAAACCAGTCAGCAAGCTTCTAAGTGTAGCAAAAAATTTAGTTGTAAGTGGAATGGGAATATTTAAAAATAAATAAAGAAAGCTTGGTAAAACAACCATCTTGATAATAGCTATCTTACTGGCAATCGACAAGGGAAGCATTATCCAGAGGTCGATTTGTGTCGATAAACGGTCCATGGCGGGGCCATAGTTGATGCGGATGACTTCAGAGGGTGTGCGGTGTATTAGGATACCGAGGTATCTGGGGGTTCATCGCACCAACACAGTGGGTAGTCAAGCATGAAGGGCAAAGTAGGATCAGTTAACGGAAAGACCTCTGATTTGGTCGAGTTATTGACAATCCCAGAGAAAGCTCCAAAGCGGACCACTTCCTGTATTATTGGAGAGAGGTTAGTGACAGGTTTGTGTACGACTAGAAGAATGTCATCTGCGTATAAAGAGGCCAGGAGAGGCCCCGCTGGAGGAGGCGGTCCTGCAGGTCCCTCACCAGCGGGTTCATAGCAATTATAAATAGAAGGGGCAAGAGGGACCACCCCTGTCTGGTAATCCCAGTGATAAATTTCCCTCTAAGTTCTCCATTAATGCGAAGCCGCGCCACAGGGTGGGTGTAAAGAAGGCGGAGCAAAGCAGTGAGATTGCAAAAAAAGCTCAGTTTGTTAAGTGTTGCATAAAAAAAAGGTCACTCCAGAGAGTCAAATGTTTTTTCGGCGTCCAGTAATATCGCCGCTGCCGGACGATTTGGGTCAATCTGGTTCATGACTGCTAATATCGTGCGCAGATTAACTGAGGTCGATCTGTTAGGGACAAATCCCGTCTGAAGCGGGGAAATAATCTGATCGATTAGAAGCGATATGCTTGTCGCAAGCACTTTAACCAATATCTTATAATCTTGATTTAACAGAGATAGGGGCCTATAGAAGGCACACCTATCAGGCGGTTTGCCTGGCTTAAGTAGCAAAGATACAATAGCTTCACGCATAGTGGGGGGAAGTGTTCCCGTGTCCAGTGCCTCAGCATAAACTTCCAGAAGGTGAGGGACTAGTAGGGTTTTATAAGTCTTGTAAAATATGCCTGTAAGTCCGTCCGTACCCGGGGCGTGGTAACCATCTATGTCATCTATGGCTTGAGATATCTCATCGGCGCTGATGGGTGAGGCTAGAATGTGCTGGTGACTCCCCTCAATCCATGCCATTGCTATTTTCGCCGAGTAATCGGAAACGGTATTGTCGATTGTGGGAAGCATGTCATATAGAGGCGGGTGTAGTAAGACAAGAAGGTGATGTGTATGTCTTCGCTTTGAGTGACTTGGGTACCATCATCTAATTGCAGTTGAGTGAGATATGCGGCTTGCTGCCGGGGGCTGAGTAGTCTAGCCAGTGTCCGTCCCGGTCTCTCCCCTTCCCCGTATACCAGGGCACGCATGTATTTTCCCAAATAAGCAGTCTCACGAGTGGCAAGTTCCTGGAATTCTTCCAGGAGTTTCACGTGCTGATGCAACAGGGGTGGCAAGCCACCCGAGACTGCCCGGGCGTCAAGATCCCGTAGCGCCCTCTCAGTGATGTCAAGATCCCAACATATAATACGCAGAACTCTTGCTTGCTTAGTTATACAGATGCCTTGGATGTACATTTTGAATGCTTCCCATAGAGTAGCATGCTAGGACACTGAGCCTGTGTTAATGTGGAAATATTCTATAATCGCCTCTCGAACCTCACTTTTGAACACCGCGTCGAGCAGAGCGTCTGATGGGAATCGCCATGACCTGTATGGGCGTGCAATATGAGGAAAAGTTAATGTTAATGTCACTGGCGAGTGGTCCGACAGCGTGCGGGGGAAATAGTCTGTCGCCTGCGCAATTATCAGGAGGTCCGGAGTTAAATACCAGTGATCTATACGGGACCATGTACCGTGTGGTGCTGAGTAGAAGGAGAACCCTGTGTCAGCCCGGTGTTGGTGCCGCCAGGCGTCAGCCAGCAGGTGGTGCCGCAATAATCGTTTAAGCTTCTCCATGGAGTGCAGTTTGGTAATGTGGTCAGCGCCTGTAGTGTCGGAAGAAGGCTGTAAGGTCAGGTTGAAATTGCCCCATAATATGATAGAGTTGATGGGAATGCCAGAAATTGCCAGAGAGCAGTGCATAGTGAGTTTCCTGCAGTAGAGCTATATGTGTTTTGTGCCGGGTAAGATAGACCAAGACTTGTCTCCCCTTTTGAGGATTCAATAGACCTCTCACATTCCATGTCATGCATCGCAGTTCCACCGCCCCGCCCCTCCATCTAACCCTGTTACAGGAGTTGTATTATCAAACCTATGAAAGTGTCTAAGTATACAGTACTAGGTAGCAAGCCATTGAGTAGTGTAATATCCTGCATATTCCAATCAAACACAGAAAAAAAACTCCCCCCACCACCCCTCTCCCACATCGGATAACCACCCAACCTGTATCCGGTGAATCCCCATACCCCACAATCAACAAAGTAGGAGATCTCCTGGGGGGGAGGCAACACCCGAAGCGGGCCACTTAGAGTAACGTAAACATTGCACAGATTATACGTAACTGCAATTGAGAAAAGTAGAAAACAAAGTTACACTGATAAAGGATATTCCATCCCATCCATTTGTCATGGTATCAAGGTGTGCAGACATAATAGAGACTCTAATATCGGTGTCTAGTTCACTGGTCTGTCACATATACATTAATCAGAAGCGGGGAGAAAAAGATTATTTCCCGGGGCAAATTTGTGTTTGATTTATGCTGCTTCCCAAAGTCAGTAGGGTCAAAGGGGTGTAAAAAAAATGGGTTTTACCATCGACTTGAGCACGAAGACGCGCCGGGTACAGCATGGCATAGCGAATATTAACTCCTCTCAGAACACATTTAATGTCTTCAAATTTGCGTGGAGCTTCCTGCACAATTGGTGTAAAGTCGGGATAGAGTGACAATGACATCCCTTGAAACTGTAAATTCTCAATATCCCTGGCCTTGCGGAGCGCCACATCCCGGTCATGATAATTAAGACGTTGCGCTGTTGTCAGATGTGGGGGAACACCTCGGGCCGATCTGGGGGCGAGTGATCGATGTGCCCACTTGACCGCGAATGTCCCAGAGAAGGTTTCTCTTCCAAAGAGGCCCGCAAGCAGTCGCTCCACCTACGCCTTCATGGGGCCTGTGTTGGTGGATTCGCCACCCCAGCTATTCGCAGGTTATTACAGCGCGACCTTGCCTCAAGGTCCTCTGCTTTGGATGCTGTCATTTTGAGGAGGCGTTCAACGCGATCTAGGTGCTCGGCCATGACCAATCGTGCATCCTTCGTGTCCAAAATTTGCTTTTTGGTGGATTCAATACGGGCCTCATGTTGTTCTAGGCGGCCATGCATGGTGTCAAGGCACAACGCCAGGTTGTCAAAACGCGTGTCAATGGCCATGAAACCAGCGCGTAGCTCTGACATTATGGCCGCCGCGTTCAGCATCTGGTGGGTCAGTGGGGCCCGGTGGATCACCACGCGCCGCGGTGTCGCTGTCTTCCCCCCTAGGAGTTTTGGTAAATTCGAATGGTAGCTGCCGCTGCTTGGGCTCCCCCTGACCCATAATGAGGCAGGAGAGGTTTGGTAATGGCCGCCCAATACGTGGATCGCAGGCAGCTAATAAAGATTCAGGGGTTGATGAGCCAGATCGTCACAAGTGGAAGGACTATGATGCAAGCCTCTGGGGGTATAGAGTGGATAGTGCCCCTCCGTCTCTGGTCTGAGAGGTGGGATTGTTAGTACTGGACTGTTATATTGAGACCCCCTCAGCTGGGGCGTGCTGTTAATAGGCCAGGTCAATGGGCGTAGTTCGCGTAGTAGCGCTACGCGTAGCTACGCGAAGTGCACTTTGCACTACGCGAGCTACGCGTAGCACTACGCGAACTGCGTAGTGCGGTAGGAAATGCTGTTCGCAATGATTGCACAGTGCCGGATGCTTGTCCGCACTGTGCAATCATTGCAAACGGCATCTTGCACAGTGCAAGCGGTCATTTTCTGCCGCTCGAGTAGATTTGTACTCGAGCAGCAGTTTTCTCAACGCGGACTGGTAGTTTCTCATCGCGAGCAGTCGCGAGCATACGCGACCACTCGCAATGAGAAACCTGACCTCCCCGCGTTGAGAATCTCGCCGGGAGGTTTATTTTCCACGCTCGCGATCGGCAACTTGATGTTGCTGATCGCGAACGAGGAAAAAGTCTCGCCGGGATGTCATTTTGCTCGCTCGCGGTCGCCAACTTGACGTTGAGGACCGCGAGCAAGCAAAAAATGCCCGCTACGCGTTTTTGCACTGTGCTATGTGCAATTCGCGTAGCGCGTAGTTGCGCAAACTACGCGAGCGTAGCGTAGTTTTCCGCCCAGGCCTAGTTGAAAGCAATTCAGGAGCGCTACAAGCGCGGCTTCAGTCGCTAACCCCAGTGAAAGCAGTAATAAAGGTGCACAGGCCAGTATATCAATGGGATGCATTAGAGTAATTCGGTCTCATGCCGTTATGAGCCCTTCGTATGGGCCGCAATGGAGTCGTCTTTGCCGGGGCCCACCATTGTGTGAGGGTCGAAGGGCAGTGCTGGCGTCTCCGCTGCGCGCGTCACTGGGAGACGGTGGGTGATGTATTGCGGCCTCCCAAAGGTCGAGCGAGTGACTCACCACAGTGCAGCTAAGCAGGGGGCCGGAATGGAGTGGCCCGTCTCCGCGTCCCACAAGGCCTGGAATCCCTGGTCTCAATTTATGGGGAAGCTGCGCTGCGTGGCCGCAGCCCCACCCCCAGAATCGCCCGCAACCGCTTTCACTGGAGGCCACCGCAGACAATGTCGCCTTCAGTCCTCTCGCAGGTCTCCACGCATGCCGCACGGTCTCAGCAACTCGCGGCTGCCATCGATGGTGCAGATTGCCTCAATGGAACAGAGCCAGGCAGGTATTCGGGCGCGGCCGCTCCGGAGCGCTGAGATCAAGCCGCCATCTTGGTGCTTGGTCAGGCCACGACCCCCTGACTGATATTTCGATGCAAAATTTCAGTGGAGTATGTGCCCCCTATCATCATGAACATGTTGTTAACGCACTGTTGAAAAAATTATTGATTAGTTCAGATGTTAAAGTATATTCCTGTTATGTTCAAGAGCTAGGTCCTTTTGGAGGGCATCCTCTGAAGGACATGTTCAGAGACCTTGTTTTTTTGTCCTTTATGGGTGGGGGTTGAGTATTTAAAGCCAACCAGCATCAAACCTCAACATTTCACCACCATTCATCATAATAAACTTATGATGCAGTGCTGCACCACAACTCACCAGTGTTTCATTGTCACTTTCAATCACTGCAAAAAATCCACACAAAAGCTTCACCATCATCTCTCCTGCACCACAATCTCCAGTATTATATCACCACAATGAGCATTGCTGAACCACTAGCAGTGCACCATTACCAAGCACAGTCCTATCACCTAAAATGTAAGGCACCAACAAATCACAGGCTTAGCAACAACTCCAGGACAGCTCCACTATATTCAGAAAGGCAGCACCACTACACACAATAGCACTCCCATGTAGCACAGCAACGCTACTATCCAGCTTTAGATTTTAACTCCCAGTATCATATCACTACCTGCAGCTCCGCAACTCAACATTGAACATTGTTCCAGCACCCCTGAAGAAATGCACCCCCTAGCGCTATATTTCAGCCTCCAGAACTGTGCCACAAACACCACAGCAAGGCAATATTTCCAAACACATCATCTCCATCATCACTGAAACTCCATCCCAATTCTGTACATCACCCCTCAACACCCACTCTTATCATTACCATAGCATGGCAACCTATATAAAGCTCCTACACTACTACCACCAGTGCTTTAAATGGGCCGGTACTCACCGGTACTGAGTACCGGCACTTCTCAGTTTTCCCCCTGAGTACCGGAACTTATTTTCGGGCAAGGAGAGTACCGGTACTCCATGAAGCAGTAGGGCTCAGGCCCTGAAGTACGGGTACGTGCAACAGATGGTGCGTGTTGAGGTGCTGCTCTGGCTGGCAATAGCCTGTGTTTTCTGTGCTGGGGTGCTCCTGCAGTGTTAGGTTCTCATCAGGCGAGCAAGGCCATTGGGATCAAAGGGCTTCAGACACCCCACCCCCCCTCCCCCATCGTGTGGCAGCCCGGGATGAGACCGCTTACCGGCGCGCACACAGCCGCACCCGAGTACTTCACAGGTCTTTAAAAGACCAATGGCTTTTTAACGAGGCTTTGTTGTTTCTCACCCCTTCTTAGAGCCCATGCATCTCTGCTGCCTGAAAGAATTAGCTCCCCCCCCCGAAATTTGACTCTAGTTGCGGCTCTGTTCTCATTGGCATCGCAACAAGAATGAGGATATGGTCAGAGGTGCCGAGAGTGGAACTGAAGAACCAGGGTCGAATCTCGAAGTCCGCTCATCATCCTGTGGTTCTGGACAACTCCCTTAACCAGGGTCTTAAAAAGTAAGCTTTAATGCAGATGTTCTGATTGTATGTAATCGCTTAAATGCCCATGGCCCAAATTCGCACAATATCAAACTGCCAAAAATTAGGCTCTGCACGTATGACATAGAAGCTAATGCTTGCCATGTCTCTTATGTAAGGAGGCAGTTTGATTTTGCGCGAATTTGGCCCATGGGCATTTAAGCGCTTTACATGACAATCAGAGCATTTGCGTTAAAGCTTACTTATGTGGCTATTATTAAATTCCTGGCTCACAGACACGCCCCTAGACACGCCCCTAAATACCTACCCAGTCTAATTAGTGAGTACCGGCACTTCTAATTTCCCATTTAAAGCACTGACTACCACCCACCACTGCACCACATAAGCCATTACATTGCACCACATCTCAAAAATAACAATTCATTTACAGTTCATAAGCATGTGTAAAAACAGATATAAAATCATTATCTAAACGTATGTTATTTAAAATCCAGTTATCAACTAGTCAGCACCCACATTTTTGAGAGCTGCGGCAAAATACTTTCTTAACAGCCAGGTACATAATGGAAATGTTGTAACACTATAAACAATTACTTGACTGGTGTCTGACCTTGAAAGTCTCAGAGCCTCCACATACTGCAGATGGCCAAGATTAATTTTCTAAGAGGACGATCATAAGCTTTACATTAAAAAAAAGCAAACGGGGTTCCGTTTCTATCTCACTTTGCATGCTGGGCATTTGTCACTTACACAGAAGTTCTTACCTAGTGCAATGACTAGTAGTCGGAAGAATCTCGTATCTAAATTTGACATAAAATTGTTTGGAAACTGGACAGACTAAGTTATCTATAAAAAAGGTTCAAACAATGGTGTACTCGGCTAATCTTATCCTTAGTCTTTAGTGCTGCTAACAGGGGCAGGGCCGGACTGGGAACCAAAACCGGCCCTGGCAAAGTGCTCGGCTGGCCCCCCTGGGGGTTGGGGGTGCGGCCGAGCACTTTGCCAGGGCCGGTTTTGGCCGATTTTGTTACAGGGGCCGATATCGCAGCTATGCTGCAAAAACGGCCCTGTAACAAAACCGGCCCCCACCCTGGCGGCCCACCGGGGAAACGCCCGGTGCCCGCTACGGCCAGTCTGGCCCTGAATAGGGGTAACCTTTGCAGCGTTGCACTGCTTGTTATACCAGCTTGAATGAACAGTCTGGTTTAATGATCTCTTCGCATTTCTACGGAACATTTTTCTTTGTGAGTTGTAAAGTTTCTTATGGACAAATATAGTAAGGGCAGGGTCCCTGCTTAAATCAGGCTAGCGCATCTGTTACATAGGACCATTTAACATGCGTTGTTTTTTTTTTAGAAAAGCTAATGTTCTCAAGTGATACAGATGACAATTTGTTTAGTATATGTGTTAAATAGATTTGCATTTTGAAGTGAAGTGATTTATGGCCACTATATTCCTGTTTTAATATCACTGTCTCTCGTATGTGTCCAGAATTGCAGATCTTGCATTATATAATCAATTCTGCTACTCTGGGTTAAACAGTTGAAAGTGTGCACACCCTCTAAACCCAAAGGGGAGCGGCCATTGCACGCTCTAAGGCTCAAATTGATGGTCATTGCCATGGGTTGAATTGACAAGTGTTAGACCTGGCATCATTGGCGTGGGTTTCCCTGTATTTTTGCCTTTGCTTCCTGTGTTTTTGCTGTGTGTTTGACTTTGTTTTGCTGGTCTAGATGCTTTGGGCACTTTGCCACTGCTGTTCAGTGCCAAAGTGCAAGTGCTCCATTTGTAAATTATTGTTATGGATTGGTGATTCCATGATTGGCATATCTGATTTACTAGTCAGGCCCTAGTACAATGCACTGTGTGTGCCCAGGGCCTGTAAATCAAATGCTGCTAGTGGGTGGAAGCACTGATTGTGCCACCCACATAAGCAGCCTGTAAATGTAACACAGGCCTGCCATTGCAGAGCCTGTCTGCAGTCTGGTACTGCCATGTCGACCTGGCAAGTGCTCTCACTTGACAGGCCCTAACCTTCCCTTTTCTTACGTGTTAGTCACCCCTAAGATAGGCCCAAGGTACCCCTGTGGGCAGGGTGCAGTGTATGTGAAAGGTAGGACACGCCCTGGTGTGTGTGGCATGTCCTGATAGTGAAATACAGCCAATTTAGTTTTTCACTATTGCAAGGCTACCTGTTCCCATAGGATAGAATGGGGAGTTTGCTTATAACATCTTATAAACATAACTAACCCTGGGAACAAGGTAGGAAAATAAAGTTTAGTGTGCCTGAACTCAGAATGTTAAAATGCATCTTTTAGCGAGGGTGATTTTTACATTCTGTGTTTGAAAATACCACTTTTAGAAAGTAGGTGTTTTCTTGCTTAGCCATCCAGAGTGCCTCTGCCAGGTTGTGTATTGACTGTCTGACTTTGAAGTGACAGGGGCTGGGGATGTGCAGTGGCTGCAGAGAGTCTGGATGAGTCAGGGCTGGGCTGGATAGACCTGGGCTGCATTTAGAGTAGGGGGAGGAGATTTCCTTTCACCTGAATGGGCCTGGTCTGCCTTCCACAATGCTGTCACCACCTCCTGCCAGGAAGCTGCACCAGAGAGGACAGAACTTGTTTTGAATGAGCAAAGGGCTTCTCTGCCACCAGAGAACAAAGGATTTTGCTGTATAAATATTGGGGCCCAGACCCCAGAACTCTAGATCACTTTTGGATAGGCCTGGGCGGTAAATTCCGTTCCGCTCGCGGAATTTGCAAAATTTTGGCAATTCCGCGTTTTGCGGAGAACGCGGAATTGCCAAAAATTCCGCGATCCGCGGCGTAGTGGAATTTTTTCCTTGTTCGCACTTTCAAAATGCGTGTTCGCGTGCGCGGTAGCGACTTACCGGGATCCCTGCATTCGCCGATGAGTTTTCCTATCCGTTCGCGCGATCCCGCGACAGTGTGCGATCGCGAACACGTCATTCGGACGCGCCATCGGACATCTGCGTTCGCGAACAGGAAACACGCATCGCGAGCGGGCGGGACAAGTGAAACAAGATGGGCGCGCCAATTGGCGACCGCATGGGCAAGTTCGCGAGATATTTCCCCCCGAGCACGCAAACAGCGTCCCCGAACAGGAAAAACGCATCCCGAACGGGCGGAACAAGCAATTCCGCGTGCCTGCGGAATTCCGCGTGCTCGCGGAGATTTTTTACCGTTTCGCGGAATTTTGCATAACGCGACTACGCAAATTCCACCCACCCTTACTTTTGGACTTCAAGAGGAACCTCTGCCAAGGAGAAGAGCTGGAGAAACTGGAGGAGGAGTACTGCTCCTTTGCTGTGTGCTGACTGGGGTTGGCCTAAAGTGGCTGGTTCTGCCAAGGAGAGGAACTGCATGTGTATCCTGCTTGAGAAAGTATCTCCAAGGGCTTGAAGTGGAGCTTCTACCCTGTTCAAGAGGTTTCATGAACAGCAAAGACCTCACCATCCTTCTGGGCACTGTCTCTGGTTCCGCTGGTTCCAATCGCCACAGAAGAAAAGGGCAACCGACTCTGTCACCGAGTCTGTAGCAGTCTCCATGTCCTGAAGGCACCGCAGAGAGCACCACCTCGCTTTGCAACGCAACCCTGGTTTCACCGACTCTGTCAACGAGCCGCTGCTTGCAACGCGTCCTGTGGGCACCGCACTCCGCACCGCTTCGCTACACGCTGCACAAACATCACCGACTCCATCGCTGCCCGGCTCAACCATCAACCGCCTCTGTGGCCGCACCAGGACCTGCCAGCACCGCATCGAGCACCGCCTCACCCTGCAACTCAAGCCTTGGTCTCATCAACTCTGTCAGCGAGCCGCTGCCTGCACCGAGCCGTGAGGACACCGCAGGCTGCAACGCTTCCATCTCACATCGCAACTGCGACGGTTGCCCCTGACCGGCTCATACCATCGTGTCGGCCACAACAAGAAAGGTACTGTCTCTGAGTCTCTTGACGCTTTAGCTAACCTGTACCGACGCTGTTGGTTGGAATTGTTAGACTCTGTCGTGTTCAGTATCGCGGTAGCCCCCCAAGGAGCTACTAAGTCGGAGGAACTGTGTTTTCACGTTATTCCTGCAATTTAAAGGGTATTTTGCACAGTAACTATTTTTACAGTATTGTATGTTGGATTTTTGGCGTTTTTGGTCTTGTTGGTTTAGATAAAGTTTTGCTTATTTTTCTAAAATGGTGTGGTGCCCATTTGTAGTGTTTTCACTGTGTTATTGTATGCATGCACAAATACTTTACACACTGCCTCTGAGATAATCCTGTCTGCTTGTGCTAAGCTACCAAGGGGGTGAGCAGGGGTTATTTTAGAAGTGTATCCCCCTTACCCTGACTAGGAAGAAGGGTCCCTACTTGGACAAAGGTACCTACCTCTGCAAACTAGAGACCCCCATTTCTAACAACAAGGTTGGCCATCTTTTAATGGTTGGTAGATCTAACCTCGAATTCCCCACTTTGCATCTTCACCCTCTGTGATCCCATACTCTGATTTATTCAGCGGCTTGTATATAATATTAAGGTCCCCTGCTATGATCAAAGGGCCCTTTTCTGTGTCCTGCTCTAAATGCGGTTCTAACTGTGTTGGTGTTTCTGATTCAAGATTTCTAGCAACACTTTGAATACATATATTGAAAATGTGCAGACTGGTCCCTGTGGCTGTTTGAAGCTTTAGACCTTGTATATCATGTGCATTTATTGATGCACGTTCGATTTTGAAATAGAGTGCTGGTCTAACCCTTATACTAAGCCCTCAACGCAGTCAGCTCTTGCCCTGTGTAATGGCAATGACAATATTTAGTGTAAACTATTCTGATAACTGGGCTAGTGATCCAGAATTTACTTAGCCTCCCTCTGTCTTTTTTGTTGTCTCAAGGCCAATTTGAATTATACACAAGACGGGTGCCGATAGCATGTCTTTTGAGCAACCATTCTCCCATCAGGCCAATGGTTTAATCTTCCTTTTTCAGTTATTTGCCTAACTAGAATGTCTATTCTTTTCTCTTCTGTTGTAGTCTGTTCGCCAATCTTATTACGCCTATGCTTGCTAGCCCAGGAGGGATAGAATTTGCTTCTATAAACTTCAGTTTTCCATTAGACAGGTAATGTTGATCAGTTGTGAGATCGATGTCGACCAAAATGTTGTTTTACGTACCAACATCTACACGCAAGAGCACTGCGATTTGAGGGGTTTTGAGTACCCAAGCACAGTCTTGTCATCCCAGAAGAAGTTGAGGTGCTTTATAGAGCTGCCGTTGGGCGGGACTCTCCTCCCAACCCCCTTGTTGTGGCACTGTGAATTGTAGGGTGTTGAGTCCCTAAACACAGACTTGTCAAGAAAGTGTGGTGCTTTATAGCATTGTCGCAGTGTGGGGCTCGCCTCCTCTGCCCCCTTCATGTTGTAGTGCTGTGAATTGTGGGGTTTTGAGTCCCCAAGTAGAGAGTCTTATCATCCCACGCTGTGGGAGAATGCTTGGCTCTTTATAACGCTGCCACTTTGTGGGGCTTTCCTCCCCTACCCCTTCCTTGTCGCGGCGGTGTAAATTGTGGAATTTTGAGTCCCCGAGTAGTTGTTTTCCAAGAACATATTTCAATAGGAAGCACTTAACTAATTGAGCTAACGTACTGTATCATCATATCCAGGAGTGAGAAATCTCCTAAGCTCTGCGTGTCACCTCCAAGCACAACCATTATAATCACTGAAGAAAGAACCACCTAGCACAACATCACCAATGAAGAATGTCTGATCCTCGCCCTCAAGAACCTCTATTGTACAGATGTAGCTCAACCACCTCCTCATATTTCCACTGCCCATTACAGCAAATAAATGCCACTGTTGTCCCAACCAAGGACTACCCTCATAAAAAACACTACGGGCCCGATTCACAAAAGTAATCTGAGACAAAATCCTAACTTTACGACTTTTGGTATTCACAAAGGGCATTTAGAAGTAGTAAAGTTAGGATTAAGAGACCAAAACTTAAGTTTAACTGAGCCAAATCCTAACTTTACTACTCCTAAATGCCCTTTGCTAATACCGAAAGTCGTAAAGTTAGGATTTTGTCTCAGATTACTTTTGTGAATCGGGCCCAATGACCCCTAACACTATAGCAACATCATCAGAAATATTCCTAAACTTACACTGCACCTTAACTCCAGAAGAGCACTTGCAAAGATCAGCTTTGCAGTAATAGCACAGCACTGCTGAACAACAACCAGCATGTAATTATCACCCCTCAGCAGTACACTATCGATGTTAACAGAAAACTATCAGCTGCCAGGGCTAAATCTTCATCCCCAGTAATGTATCACTAAAATTGAACCACTACCTCTACTCCATGCTACAAACACAAAAATGCAACATTAGCTACAACTCTTAATCACCATCATCAACAATTTCATCACAGCCCACCAGCAACCACTACCCTTTGCAATGTTTAACCATCTGCTTGCACTACACAGTGACATTCACATCAGACCATTAGCCCACCATCCCTAAGCAATGTACTACCAGTCCTATGCACTGCACCACCATTTTACAGTACTGCACAGTCCTCCAAAAGCATTTCAATAGTATGTGATGGCACCATAGCTTCACTCGACATCAGCACACCATCTGAACAGCAAAACAACCCCCTTTCACACCAACACCACTTCCACAGCAAGATACCAACAGTCACAATTACTGCTCTTTCACCACCAGCACTACACTACAGTACTGATACTACTTTACACCGACTACCCTTAACCACAACAACACAAACCAGCTGCAGGAAAGTAGGAACTGCTTTTATGGTTACCCCCACTTTTTGCCTGGTAATATGCTGTTTCTGACTAGTCTGACTGGGATCCTGCTAAACAGGACCCCAGTCTCTCTGCTTTCTCCCCTAAATTGTTAATTGTCAGTACTTAGGTATATCCCAGATTGGATACTGGGGTACCCTTATAAGTCTCTAGTATATGGTACTAAGGTACCAAGGGCATAGGTACCCCAGGGGTCCCCCATAGGCTGCAGCATGTATTATGCCACCTATGCGAGCCAATTCAAACTGTCACCACAGGCCTGCCATTGCAGCCTGTGTAAGTTGGTGCATGCACCACTTATGTAAGATATAGGTTTACTGTATCTAAGGGGCACTGCACTTAAAACCTATAAGTCACCCCTATAGCAGGCCTTAACAATCCTGAAGGCAGGGTGCTTGGTTCTAAGTGATAGGGTGCCACTGCATGAGCAGGACACCACTGCAGCCTACAGAGTCCCTTCTCCCGGGTTGTCAGTGAGGCAGCCATTTACGACATATAAAGTGGCATTATATGACCGCATGATGACCAACTCTAAAACGGCAGAAAATAACCCTATCGTGCTTGGTGTCAAATGTTATGGAATCATACCTCCACACCGGTATGATTCCACCCATCAGAAGCGAGCTTCGTGAGGTCCCTGGTGTTCCCGGGACCAGCCTTCTAGTCCCGGACAGCACAAAAGGGTTGCTGCCAACCAGAGACACATTTCTGCCCTCCTGCTGCTGAGCCAAGCTCGAGCAGGGAAAGGCAGAACAAAAGGCATCCTGTCACAGGGAGGTGTGACCACCTCCCAGACAGGATTTAGTGCATTAGGGCTGGGTGGGTGCGCTTGCAAGCGACTGAAAGTCTGCATGAGGGGCACATTTGGTGTCCCTGTGCAAAGTCCAGTTCAAACCAGTCCTGGGAGCCGTTGGCTCCCGCTCTGGCGCGCAACTGGACAAAGGACATGGGAGTAACCTCCCCACTGTCCAAAGCCTCCCCTGGGAGGGTCCCCTGAATCTGTCCAACCCTCTCCCGTGGGTACTTAAGGGCTTACCTGGCTGTAGGACCCTAGATTCGATGTGGACAAGATTCTGAACCAGAAATCACTGAACTTCGACCGTCTGGACACTCTGGACTTCGCTAGACTTTGTTTGGGCCTGACTTCGTCTCCCTCTCAGTCTGAAGCATCGTCTGTGCCCGTGCACAATACAGGCTCCGTGCAGGACCTGTTGAGCATCAAACACAACTGATGATATCTCCCTTGGAGTGAAGGAGTCACTCCCCTGCATTTGCAGGCACTGCAACACTGCTTTACGGTCTGCTGACCCTGAGCTCCTATGGAATCCGAAGGCTTCAACAACACAGGAGGTGGGTTTCTACATCCCTTGAGGTCCGAGCTGCCCTCTCACCAAGTTTGAGGTCAGAATCCCTCGTGGGGGCTGCAATACCCGAACCCCTGTGCACCACCACCGTGGTACATTTGCAAGTGCATATGCTTATTGGTGTTTACCGAACAAGTGCACTGGGCATCAAGTAGCCTTCTGCGTGGGTTGCCATTGCCAAGGCTTGTTGGTGCTCCGGCCGGACACCGACCCCTCAGCGCTCGACATCGTTTGCGGGACAGCTCGTATCCGGCTCCTGGTTGTTCTCGACATCTCCTGGTCCCCGTAGCGGCAGAGTCAAGGACTCCCTCAACACACCTGGTGCACCCAACATCGGTTGGCATTCGACTACTGAGCCCCTGGTCACTCCTGAGTGACCCAGGCTCTGTCCCCTCTGCCATCAGGTACTCTTCAACAAGAATACACCTTCGGATTCCAATGGACAATTTTCTTCCTTCTGGCAGGGACACTTTCTTGAAGTCCTCCATTGAGATCGACAACGGTTTCCGAAGCCACTTCAGCCCTATGCACCAGGCTTCCCTGGGATAGGTAACTCTGGTACTTCGGTATCCACGGGTGGGGTGGCTCTCCAACCTTCTGTGATCCACGGAGTTTCTTCCAAGTCCACTGGGAAGGGTCCTTAAACTCTAAAACTTCAACCGCGACTTCCCCATAGAATTGTACGGAGCACGCGGTCGTGTTCCCACACTGCACCCGTCCTCTGTGGGGTCCCTATCTACTCACCTTGGGTGGTTCCTAGGGGTCCCAGCGATTCTACGTCCTCTTGACACTGTCTTGACTCGAGTCGTGGTTCTTATACAGCTATTTTAGTATAAGGTTTAGTCTCCCCCTGGAGCCCACTGTGTATTAGTGCTATTTACTATTGTTTCTGTGCTACAGTATTGTGTGCTTTGTAATTATCTCTGTGTAGGAGATACTGTGTCGTACTAGAGAGTGTTATATTAATAAATACATATTTTTATAACTACTGTGTGGTTCTCCTTTCATTTAACCAATACTATAAGGTTGCATTCTGGTAAAACAAAGCTGCTTAACATTCCTTCAAGACTACGCCTGAAGGCTGCTCTCCACAGCTACCACTTGGATAGCTTTCTAAGGTTATATTTGTCCTCTTAAATCACCATAAGGGTTGTTTGGACTGGTGCAAGGTGCCCACTTTAATTAGTGGACAGCATATACCAGGCCAACTTCTCACATTAGTGTGCAGCGGTTGGGATTCAAGCCTGCATTGTTTTACCAGATAAATCTTTGTATTGATTAACTGAAAAACCACTAGTACTAGGCACATATAATACTAGCTTAGAATAAGTAAGTTCTACTGAACTTAGGGTTGGGTAAGTCAAGGGTCTAGCACACCCTTTCTCCAACCTCAGAGAGTTTAGTTCCCACTAGGTTAGGTAGGTGCAACACCTCACCACACTTAGTATGTCTGAAAACAGAGATGCCAGTGGCTCTCTGCCTTCTAGATACAGTGAGCTTTCATTCCAAGAATTGAAAGCCCGGTGTGCCTCTAGAAAGTTGAAGACAGGGAGAAGCGCCAACACTCAACACCTGGTAGAGGTGTTACTCCTAGATGACTTAAGGAAGACCCCTGGGTCAGATGAACAGGAGAGAGTGGGTGAGACAGGGAATGAGGGCAGATCAGGAGGTGACACCTTTTATGACCTACACTCTAACCCTGACCAGGGAGAATCTGATGGTTCTCACCTGGATAATGCAGATCTTCAAGAGGAGGGTGGAGGAGGCCATGAGGGCCCTATCTTTACTCCTCCTGGAAGAGTGCAGAGTTTACCAAGGAGATATAGATCTCCCTCTGCAGAGTCTAATCACTAAGGACACTCTGTAGGGACCTCTGTATCTAGCAAGAGGGACCACTCTTATGATAGGGAGTACCAATTTCTTGAACTTGAGAAAGCTAGGCTTAGGCTCAGGCAAGAGCAATTGGCCCTTGATAAAGAATCCCTAGAAGTCCAGAGAGCTAGAAAAAAGTTGGGACTAGAGCCACATGGTGGCAGCAACAGTGTTCCTAGAGTTAAGGAACATTCCTTTGATAATAAGAACCTGAGCAAGATTGTCCCTCCCTACCATGTTGGGGATGACAACCACAAATGGATAACTGCTTTAGAGAGGGCCTGTAAAGTTCAGAGGGTCCCTCAAGAGCAGTGGGCAGCTATCTTGTGGCTCTCCTTTGCTGACAAAGGTAGAGATAAGCTCCTCACTGTTAGAGAAGAGGATGCTGATAATTATTCAGTTCTGAAGAGTGCTCTCATTGATGGGTTCAGCCTAACCACTGAACAACAGGATTAAGTTCAGAGACACCCAGAAGACACAGAATCAGGACTGGGTAGACTTTGTGGATAGTGCCATTAAGGCTCTGGGAGGCTGGTTGCTAGGCAGCAAAGTGAATGATTTCAAGGGATTGAACAATTTGATTATGAGGGAGCAGATCCTTAATTATTGCGAAAATCAGTTATTGCATCAATACCTGGTTGACTCTGGTCTGACTTCATCCCAAGAATTGGGAAAGAAGGCAAATAAGTGGGTCAGAACCAGGGTGAAGCAGAAAACAAACCCAGAACAATGGTGGTGACCAAAAGAAACAAGATTCTAAAACTCCAGATAAGGGTGGGGACAAGGGTAAAGATCAAAAACAGTCTTCACCAGGGCCCCAAAACCTGCATCTGGGGGAGTCACAATTCAAAAAAGGTAAAGACAAAAAGAAACCTTGGTGTTAATTTTGTAAGGTAAAGACCCATTGGACAAAAGATGCTGATAGTCCAAAAGCCAAGGAAAATTCTCCTATCACCCCTGCTCCTAAGGCAACTGCGCCCCCAAGCACAAGTACAAGTTGTGGTACAGGGAACAAGGGATTAGTAGGGTTAACCTTGGGCTCTGAGATGGGTTCTGGCTTAGTCAGAACTCCAGCTCAGGCTGTGCTTGTCTGTGACGGTGATACAAAAGGGGATGATGGACGGAACGTTTGAGCCAATCAAACACTCACCCCCAGTCAACTGATCTGGGTTTAATCCATCATCATTCTTTAGCTCACTCCACCACCCCAGTTCAGACATGGCCATATGCAAATCAGTCTGACCCTGTGCCTCATGGGAACAGTCCAGCACGAACTGCCAAGCCATGTCTTCCCTGGACCGGAAACAAGCATCCTAGGACCGGTTTCTGGCATTCCAGCCGTCATCAGCCAGGCTTGCTTGAATCCAGTGGCAAAGTGAGCAAGGGACCCACGTCTGGGCATACCCCCGCCAACTTAGGGCGAACAAAGCGATACAAAAGGGGATGATGGACGGAACGTTTGAGCCAATCAAACACTCACCCCCAGTCAACTGATCTGGGTTTAATCCATCATCATTCTTTAGCTCACTCCACCACCCCAGTTCAGACATGGCCATATGCAAATCAGTCTGACCCTGTGCCTCATGGGAACAGTCCAGCACGAACTGCCAAGCCATGTCTTCCCTGGACCGGAAACAAGCATCCTAGGACCGGTTTCTGGCATTCCAGCCGTCATCAGCCAGGCTTGCTTGAATCCAGTGGCAAAGTGAGCAAGGGACCCACGTCTGGGCATACCCCGCCAACTTAGGGCGAACAAAGCGATACAAAAGGGGATGATGGACGGAACGTTTGAGCCAATCAAACACTCACCCCCAGTCAACTGATCTGGGTTTAATCCATCATCATTCTTTAGCTCACTCCACCACCCCAGTTCAGACATGGCCATATGCAAATCAGTCTGACCCTGTGCCTCATGGGAACAGTCCAGCACGAACTGCCAAGCCATGTCTTCCCTGGACCGGAAACAAGCATCCTAGGACTGGTTTCTGGCATTCCAGCCGTCATCAGCCAGTCTTGCTTGAATCCAGTGGCAAAGTGAGCAAGGGACCCACGTCTGGGCATACCCCCGCCAACTTAGGGCGAACAAAGCGATACAAAAGGGGCATGAATATTGCCACCTTATTTGGCAGTCCAAGTAATCTGGGCAAATACAGACAACAGCCTTTTAATAAATGGTAAGGAGGCCATGGCATACAGGGACACAGGTGAAAGTGTCACTATGGTGACAGAGGATCTTTTGGCCCCTGACCAAATCATACTTGTAGAAATGTACCATGTGACCAATGCAAACAATGTCAGGACTGACCAATCCTTGGCAGTTGTTAATTTCAGCTGGGGAGGGGTAACTGGCCCTAAGAAAGTTGTGATTAGCTCAGACCTACCAGTACAATGTTTGTTGGCCAATGATTTGGAGACTTCAGCCTGGGCTGAAGTGGAATTTAGGACTCATGCAGCAATGCTGGGCATCACTGCAGATGTGTTTGCTGTGACCAGGTCACAGGTCAAACTGACAAACACTGAACAGGCCCTGGATCCTGGAACAATGGACCAGGTGCCTTTCAAGAGAAGGAGCAGGAGGGGTAAGGCTGTGTCTTCCCCCCAGACTCAGAGTGAGGATCAGTCTCTTGAGGGAGATGATCTCAGTCCCTGTGAAGGAACTGTCCCAGATGAACTGGAACCTGATCAGGTTGAGTTCTTGGGGACAGGGGGCCCTTCCAGGGCTGATCTGAGGCAGGAGCAGCAAACCTGCCCCTCTCTTGAACCCCTCACACAGCATGCTACTGCTGAGGCTCCTGGGAGTGTCAGTGGATCCCACAGGATCTATTGGGATGAGGGACTCCTGTATTCAGAGGGTAGAGACCCCAAGCCTGGTGCCACCAGGAGGTTGGTCATACCTCTGAAGTTTAGGGGCTTCCTACTCACCTTGGCACATGACATTCCCTTAGCAGGACACCTAGGCCAAAGTAAGACTTGGGACAGGCTTGTCCCTCACTTTCACTGGCCTCACATGTCAGAAGACACAAAGGAGTTTTGTCGCTCCTGTACCACCTGTCAAGCCAGTGGTACGTCAGGTGGTACCACAAAGGCCCCCCTAATACCACTAACTGTGGTTGGGGTTCCCTTTGAGAGGGTTGGGATTGACATAATTGGTCCCATGAACCGGCCTACTGCATCTGGGCACAGCTATATTCTAGTGGTGGTGGACCATGCAACTAGGTATAAAGAGGCAATACCCCTTAGAACCACCACTTTGCCTGTGGTGGCCAGGGCCCTCCTGGGAATTATTTCCAGAGTGGGTTTCCCTAAGGAGGTCTTAACTGACAGAGGTACAAACTTCATGTCAAGTTACATAACTGCTATGTGGAAGGAGTGTGGAGCGAACTATAAGTTCACCACACCCTATCACCCACAATGCAATGGGTTAGTTGAAAGGTTCAACAAACCCCTCAAGGGCATGATCATGGGCCTCCCAGAAAAGCTTAGGTGAAAATAGGATGTTTGGTTGCCCTTCCTTCTCTTTGCCTACAGAAAGGTCCCACAGAAGGGGGTTGGCTACAGCCCTTTTGAACTTCTGTTTGGGCATCCAGTTAGGGGTCGCCTGTGTTTAGTGAAGGAGGGATGGGAGTTACCTCTCAAACCACCTAAACAAGACATTGTGGACTATGTACTTGGTCTCTGCTCGAGGATGGCTGAGTACATGAAGAAGGCCAGCAAAAACCTTGAGGCAAGTCAAGAATTACAAAAAGGTTGGCATGACCAAAACGCTGTTCTGACTGTTTATCAGCCAGGGCAGAAGTTATGGGTGTTGGAGCCTGTGGCTCCAGCAGCCCTCCAAGACAAATGGAGTGGACCCCATACTATCATTGAGCAGAAATCTGAGGTCACCTATTTGGAGGCCCTTGGCACTCTTAGGAGCCCACATAGGGTGCTCCTCGTGAACAGGCTCAAACCTTTTGTGGACAGGGCTGATATGGGCTTGCTCATGGCAACTGATGAGGGACAGGAGGAAGAGAGTGACCCTCTCCCTGATCTCCTCTCTCAGAACCCTGATGATGGGTCAGTTGATAGTGTAGCTTTGGCAGGCAGCCTCACTGACCAACAGCAGATTGATTGCAGGAAGGTCCTCAATCAATACATGCACATGTTCTCTCTGACTCCTAGTCAAACCACCTGGTGTACCCATGAAGTGGACACAGGTGAGAGTCTACCTGTTAAAAATAAGATTTACAGGAAGCCTGACCATGTCAGAGATTGCATCAGGGCAGAGGTCTAAAAGATGCTGGAATTAGGAGCGATTGAACCCTCAGATAGCCCTTGGGCTAGTCCAGTGGTCCTGGTACCCAAATCTCATACCCATGGTGGTAAAAGAGTAATGAGGTTTTGTGTGGACTACAGGGGGCTCAATGCAGTCACTAGGACTGATGCTCACCCAATTCCAAGGGCAGATGAGCTCATTGACACTTTGGCCTCAGCCAAGTTCTTGAGCACGTTTGACCTCACTGCTGGCTATTGGCAAATCAGACTAGCGGAGGATGCCAAAGCAAAAACAGCATTTTCAACCCCTAGTGGGCATTATCAATTTATTGTGATGCCCTTTGGTTTGAAAAATGCACCTGCCACATTCCAAAGCTGGTGAACAAAGTCCTTATAGGTCTGGAAGCCTATAGTGCAGCATATCTAGATGATATAACTGTCTTTAGCTCCACCTGGGAGGATCACCTGGTCCACCTGAAGAATGTTTTGGAGGCTCTGCAGAAAGCAGGCCTCACTATCAAGGCTACTAAGTGCCAGATAGGGCAGAGCAAGGTTGTGTACCTGGGCCACCTTGTGGGAGGAGGCCAGGTTCAACTATTACAGAGCAAAATCCAGACCATAATGGATTGGCTTGCTCCAACTACCCAGACTCAGGTCAGAGATTTCTTGGGCCTGAATGTGTACTACAGAAGATTTGTAAAAGGATATGGGTCAATAGTGACTCCCTTGAATGAACTTACATCAAAAATAATGCCCAAGAAGGTTCAGTGGACAGTTGGCTGTCAGAAGGCATTTGATGATCTCAAGCAGGCCATGTGCACTGCTCCCATTCTGCAGAGTCCTGACTACTCCAAGCAATTTAATGTCCAAACAGATACATCTGAGTTGGGGGTAGGGGCTGTGTTATCACAACTTAATGCAGAGGGTCAGGATCAACCAGTAGCTTTTATCAGCAGAAGGTTGACCCCAGAGAGAAACGTTGGTCAGCTATAGAGAAGGAAGCCTTTGCTGTGGTCTGCGCCCTGAGGAAGCTGAGGCCATACCTGTTTGGTACTCACTTCCTTGTTCAGACAGACCATAAGCCCCTCCTATGGCTAAAACATATGAAGGGTGAAAACCCCAAACGTTTGAGGTGGTCCATTTCCCTACAGGGGATGGACTATACAGTGGAACATAAACCTGGGAGTAACCATGCCAATGCAGATGGACTCTCCAGCTATTTTCACTTAGAAAATGAAGACTCAACTGGGCAAGGTTAGACTCATCTCCTTACGTTTGGGGGGTTGTGCAGGAAAGTAGGATCTGCGTCTTATGGTTACCCCCAATTTTGCTAAATGTAATACTGTTTTTGACTAGTCTGACTGGGATCCTGCTAATCAGGACCCCAGTCTATCTGCTTTCTACCCTGACCTGTTACGACATGTACTTTGGTACACTCCAGATTGGATACTGGGGTACCCTTGTCAGTCCCTATAATATGGTACCCGTGTACCCAGGGCATAAGTACTCCAGAGGCCTCCCTTGGGCTGAAGCATGTATATGCCACCCATGAGAGGCCATGCAAAACATTCAAAATGGAACCTACAGGTCTGCCATTGCAACCTGTGTAAGTTGGTGCATGCACCACTTACTTGAGATATAGGTTTACTATATCTAAGGGTCAATGCACTTAAAACTTATAAGTCACCCCTATAGCAGACCTTAACAATCCTGAAGGCAGGGTGCTTGGTTCTAAGTGAGAGGGTACCACTGCATGAGCAGGACACCCCTGCAGCCTACAGAGTCCATTCTCCCGAGTTGTCAGTGAGGCAGCCATTTATGACATATAGAGTGGCATTATGCAACCCGGTGATGACCAACTCTAAAACAGCTGAAACTAACCCTATCGTGTTTGGTGTCAAACATTGTGGAATCATATCCCCACATCAGTAACCGGTGGGAGGTATGATTCCACCCCTCAGAAGCGAGCTTCGTGAGGTGCCTGGTGTTCCCGGTACCAGATTTCTAGTCCCGGACAGCACAAAAGGGTTGCTGCTGACCAGAGACACATTTCTGCCCTCCTGCTGCTGAGCCAAGCTCGAGCAGGGGAAGGCAGAACAATAGGCATCCTGTCACACTCAGGTGTGACCACCTTCCAGACACGATTTAGTGTATTAGGGCTGGGTGGGTGCACTTGCAAGCAACTGAAAGTCTGCATGAGGGGCACATTTGGGGTCCCTGTGCATAGTCCAGTTCAAACCAGTCCTGGGAGCCATTGGCTCCCGCTCTGGCATGAAACTGGACAAAGGACATGGGAGTAACCTCCCCACTGTCCAAACCCTCCCCTGGGAGGGTCCCCTGAATCTGTCCAACCCTCTCCCGTGGGTACTTAAGGGCTTACCTGGTGTAGGACCCTAGATTCAACGTGGACAAGATTCTGAACCAGAAACCACTGAACTTCGACTGTCTGGACACTCTGGACTTCGCTGGACTCCATTTGGGCCCAACTTCATCTCCCTCTCAGTCTGAAGCATCGTCTGTGCCTGTGCACCATACAGGCTCCGTGTGGGACCTGTGGAGCATCAAGGACAACTGATGATATCTCCCTTGGAGTGAAGGAGTCACTCCCCTGCATTTGCAGGCACTGCAACACTGCTTTACGGTCTGCTGACCCTGAGCTCCTACGGACTCCGAAGGCTTCAACAACACAGGAGGTGGGTTTCTACATCCCTCGAGGTCCAAGCTGCCCTCTCACCAAGTTTGAGGTCAGAATCCCTTGTGGGGGCTGCAATACCCGAACCCCTGTGCACTGTGGTACATTTGCAAGTGCATATGGTTGTTGGTATTTCCCAAACAAGTGCACTGGGCTCCAAGTAGCCCCAACATCTGGCACCATTTCTTACAAAGAACTCTGGCCTCCTCACACCAAGTGCTCCGTGGGCTGCTGTTTGGTGAAATCGCTCGAGGTCCTCTTGCGACTCCTGTGCCTTTGGCCTGTGGGTCCACCTGAGGGTCAACTTTGCTTTTCTTGGGCTCCCCTGGTTGCTCCAGGCCTGCCCTAACTCTCCTTGCTGTGGTGAGTCTCCTGATCCTTGCTGGTCCGAACCGTAACCCTCTTTGACCTTCTGCGTATGTTGCCGTTGCCAAGGCTTGTTGGTGCTCCCGCCGGACACCGACCCCTCAGCACTCGATATCCTTTGTGGGACAGCTTGTATCCGGCTCCTGGTTGTCCTCAACTTCTCCTGGTCCCCTTAGCTGCATAGTCAAGGACTCCCTCAATGCACTTGGAGCACCCGGCATCGGTGGGCATTCGACTACCGAGCCCCTGGTCACTCCTGAGTGACCCAGACTCTGTCCCCTTTGCTTTCAGGTACTCTTCGACAATAATCCACCTTCGGATTCCAACGGACACTTTTCTTCCTTCCAGCAGTGACACTTTCTTGAAGTCCTCCATTGAGATCGACGACGGTTTCCGACGCCACTTCAGCCCTATGCATCCGGCTTCCCTGGGATAGGTAACTCTGGTACTTCAGTATCCACGGGTGGAGTGGCTCTCCAACCTTCTGTGATCCACGGGGTTTCTTCCAAGTCCACTGGGAAGGGTCCTTAAACTCTAAAACTTCAACCATGACTTCCCCATAGAATTGTATGGAGCACGCGGTTGTGTTCCCACACTGCACCCGTCCTCCGTGGGGTCCCTATCTACTCACCTTGGGTGGTTCCTTGGGGTCCCAGTGATTCTACGTCCTCTCGACACTGTCTTGACTCCAGTCGTGGTACTTATACCACTATTTTAGTATAGGGTTTGGTCTCCCCCTGGAGCCCACTGTGTATTAGTGCTATTTACTATTGTTTCTGTGCTACAGTATTGTGTGCTTTGTGAAGGAGATACTGTGTCGTACTAGATAGTGTTATATTAATAAATACATATTTTATAACTACTGTGTGGTTCTCCTTTCATTTAACCAATACTATAAGGTTGCATTCTGGTAAAACAAGCTGCTTAACATTCCTTCAAGACTAAGCCTGAAGGCTGCTCTCCACAGCTACCACTTGGATAGCTTTCTAAGGTTATCTTTGACCTCTTAAATCACCATAAGGGTTGCTTGGACTGGTGCAAGGTGCCCACTTTAATTAGTGGACAGCATATTCCAGGCCAACTTCTCACAGGACCTCCATATCTAGTAAGAGGGATAACTCTTTTGACAGGGAGAAGAGGATGTTGACAATTACTCAGTACTGAAGAGGGATCTCATAGATAAGTTCACTTAATCTATACCTATAAGATTATGTTCTGATAAAACAAGCTGCTTAACACTCCTTCTGGACTGAGCCTGAAACCTCCTCTCCACAGCTACCACTTAGAGAGCTTTCTAAGGTTGTCTAAGACCACTAAAATCACCAGAAGGGTTGTCTGTATCAGTGCAAGGTGTCCACTTACATAAGTATACATCATATACTGAGCCAGCCTCTCACATTGTTGTGTAGCGGTTGGGTTCAAGCATGCATTGTTTTACCAGATAATCTTGGTATGTATTAATTGAAAAACTATCACTAATACTAGGCACATATAATACAAGCTTAGAAAAAGTAAGTTGTACTGAACTTAGGGCTGGGTAGTTAAGGGTCTAGCACAACCCTTTCTCCAACCGCAGAGAGTTTAGTTCCCACTAGTTTAGGTAGATGCAACACCTCACTACACCTACTAAGTCTTCTAAATGAGAAGCCAGTAGCTTTCTGCCTTCTAGATACAGTGACCTCACATTCCAGGAACTGAGGGCCCTGTGTTCCTCTAGGAAGCTTAAGTCAGAGAAAGGCCCTAATACTCAACGCCTCCCAGAGGTGTTACTGTTGGATGACCACCAGAAAGCTAGTGGGTCAGATGAACAGGACAGAGTGGGTGGGCAGGGGGCAGAAGATGAGTCAGGAGAGAACCCCCTCGTTGACCTTAATTCTAACCCTGACCAGGAGGAGTCTCATGACTCCCACCTAGAGAACTCAGACCCCCAGAGGATAGTGCAGATGGCACAGAGGGTGCCCCCAGAAGTGGGTCTCCCTTTGTTCCTCCTGGGAGGGTCCAGAGTAGATCAAGGAGATCTAGCTCCTCCTCTAGAGAATCCAATACTTCAGGACATTCTATAGAGACCTCCATATCTAGTAAGAGGGATAACTCTTTTGACAGGGAGTGCTAATTCCTTGAACATGAGAAAGCAAGACTTAGGCTCAGGCAAGACCAGTTGGCCCTTGACAAAAAGTCCCTAAGGATCCAGAAAGATTGGAAGAAATTGGGTCTAGAGTCCCAAGGTGGAAGCAACAGTGTCTCTAGAATCAGAGAATCTTCATTTGAAGATAGGAAGAACCTGAACAAGATAGTCCCTCCTTACCAGGAGGGGGATGACATCCATAAATGGATCACTGCTTTGAAGAGGGCCTGTAAAATTCAGAGGGTCCCTCAAGAGCAGTGGGCAGCTATCTTGTGGCTCTCCTTTGATATCAAAGGAAGAGATAAGTTCCTCACTGTTAGAGAAGAGGATGCTGACAATTACTCAGTACTGATGAGGGCTCTCATAGGCGGTTTGGCTTAACCACTGAACAACATAGGATTACGTTCAGAAACACCCATAAGGCACACATCCCGGACTGGGTAGATTTTGTGGACAGTGATATTAATGCTCTGGAAGGAAGGCTTCATGGAAGCAAGGTACAGGATTACCAAGGATTGTACAATTTGATTAAGAGGGCGCACATGCTTAATAATTGTCAGAACCAGCTTTTGCACCAGTACCTGGTGGACTCTGATCTGACCTCTCCCCAACAATTGCGAAAGAAGGCAGCCAAATGAGTACCCGCCAGGGTTAAGCAGAAAAACTATGGTAATGGATGTGACCAGAAGAAGCAAGATTCTTCTAAATCTCAGGATAAGGGTGCGGACAAGGCTAAAGATAAAAAAGAATCTTCTCAAGGGCCCCAAAAACCTGCATTTGGGGGCAAGTCCCAAAATTCCAAGAAAGGCAAAAAGAAACCTTGGTGTTACTTCTGTAAGGTGAAGAACCATTGGACAAAAGATGCTGATCGTCCAAAGGCCAAGGAAATTACTCCTACTATTACTGCCCCTAAGGCTCCTGCTCCCCCTAGCACAAGTAGAAGTGTTAGCTCAGCAAACAAGGGATTAGTGAGGATAACCTTGGGTATTGAAATGGGTTCTGATTTAGTTAGGACTCCAGCGCAAGCTGTTTTAATCTGTGATGGAGGCATGGATCTTGCCACCTTACTGATAAGTCCCACTAACTTGGGCATGTACAGGCAACAGCCTTTAATCAATGGAAAAGAAGCAATGGCTTAGAGGGACAAAGGGGCCAGTGTCACTATGGTGACAGAGAAACTTGTGTCTCCTGAGCAGATTATACTTGGACAAGTGTACCAAGTAATCAAGCTAGCAATGTCTGCACTGACCATTCATTGGCAGTTGTGAACCTCAGCTGGGGAGGGGTAACTGGACCTAAGAGGGTTGTGGTGTCTCCAGACCTACCTGTAGATTGTTTGTTGGGCAATGATCTAGAAACTTTGGCCTGAACCTGAAGTGGAGTTCAGGACTCATGCAGAGATGATGGGCATCTCTGCCAGTGTGTTTGCTGTCACCAGGGCTCATGCCAAACAGCTCACCACTGATAAAGCACTGTATCCTGTGAAAATAGACCAGGTGCTTCCCAAGAGAAGGAGCAGGAAGGGTAAGGAATTGCCCTCCTCCCAAACTCTCAGTGAAGATCAGGCTCCTGAGAGAGATGATCTCAGCCCCTGTGAAGGAACTGTCCCAGAGGAGCTTGGGCCTGACCAGGCAGAGTTCTTGGGGGCAGGGGGCCCTCCCAGGGCAGATTTGAGTGTAGAGCAGTAGACCTGCTCCTCTCTTGAACCCCTCAGATAGCAAACTGCTGCTGAGGAAGCAGGGAATATCAGTGGGTCCAATAGGATCTATTGGGAGAATGGACTTTTATACTCTGAGGGTAGAGGTACCAAGCCTGGTGCTACCAGGAGGTTGGTAATACCCCAGAAGTTCAGAGGTTTCCTACTTTCCCTAGCACATGATGTTCCTCTTGCAGAACACTTAGGGCAAAGCAAGACTTGGGACAGGCTTGTCCCTCACTTTTACTGGCCCCATATGTATGAAGACACAAAGGAGTTTTGTCGCTCCTGTGCCACTTGCCAAGCCAGTGGTAACTCAGGAGGCATCATAAGGCCCCCTTAATTCCACTCCCAGTGGTTTGGGTCCCGTTTGAGAGGGTAGGGATTGACATTGTTGGTCCCCTGAACCCTCCAACTGCATCTGGGCACAGTTACATACTAATGGTGGTGGACCATGCCACTAGGTACCCAGAAGCTATTCTCCTTAGGACCACCACAGCTCCTGTGGTGGCTAGGGCCCTCGTGGGAATATTTTCCAGAGTGGGCTTCCCTAAGGAGGTGCTAACTGACAGAGGTATCAACTTCATGTCAAGTTACATCACTGCAATATAGAAAGAGTGTAGAGTAACCTATAATTTTACCACACCCTACCATCCACAATGCAATGGGCTTGTTGAAAGGTTCAACAAGACTCTCAAGGGTATGATCATGGGACTCCCAGAAAAGCTTAGGCGAAATGGGATGTCTTACTACCCTGCCTTCTCTTTGCCTACAGAGAGGTTCCTCAGAAGGCGGTTGGCTACAGCCCATTTGAGCTTCTGTTTGGACATCCAGTTAGGGGTCCACTGTGTCTAGTGAAGGAGGGCTAGGAGCAACCACTCAATCCTCCTAAACAGGACATTATGGACTATGTCCTTGGCCTGCCTTCACTCATGGCTGAGTAGATGAAGAAGGCCAGCAAAAACCTGGAGGCCAGCCAAGAACTTCAAAAAGCTTGGCATGACCAAAAGGCTGTCTTGACTGGTTACCAGCCAGGCCAGAAAGTGTGGGTGCTGAAGCCTGTGGCCTCAGCAGCTATCCAAGATAAGTGGAGTGGACCCCACACCGTACTTGAACAAAAGGGTGAGGTCACCGACTTGGTGGACCTAGGTACTCCAAGAAGTCCCCATAGCGTACTTCATGTGAACCGTGTGAAACCTTTTGTAGCCAGGGCTGATATGGGCTTGCTCGTGGCAACTGATGAGGGACAGGAGGAAGAGAGTGACCCTCTCCCTGATCTCCTCTCTCAGAACCCTGATGATGGATCAGTAGATGGAGTAGCCTTGGCCGACAGCCCCACTGATCAACAGCAAGCTGATTGTAGGCAAGTCTTCAAAAGTACAGACATATGTTCTCCCTGACACTCAGTCAAACCACCTGGTGTACCCATGAAGTGGACACAGGTGACAGTCTGCCTGTGAAGAATACAATTTACAGACAGCCTGACCATGTCAGGGACTGCATCAGGACAGATGTCCAAAAGATGCTGGAATTGGGGATCATTGAGCCTTCTGAGCTAGTCCAGTAGTCATTGTGCCAAAACCTCACACCAAGGGTGGAAAAAGAGAGATGAGGTTTTGTGTAGACTACAGATGCCTCAATGCAGTCACTAGGACTGATGCTCATTCAATTCCCAGGGCAGATGAACTCATAGATACTTTGGCGTCAGCCAAGTTTCTGAGTACACTTGACCTAACAGCTGGCTACTGGCAAATCAGTCTAGCTGAGGATGCCAAGCCAAAAACAACATTTTCAACCCCTAGTGGACATTATCAATTTATTGTGATGCCCTATAGTTTGAAAAATGCACCTGCCACATTCCAAACCCTGATGATGGATCAGTAGATGGAGTAGCCTTGGCAGACAGCCCCACTGATCAACAGCAAGCTGATTGTAGGCAAGTTTTCAACAGTACAGACATATGTTCTCCCTGACACTCAGTCAAACCACCTGGTGTACCCATGAAATGGACACATGTGACAGTCTGCCTGTGAAGAATACAATCTACAGACAGCCTGACCATGTCAGGGACTGCATCAGGACAGATGTCCAAAAGATGCTGGAATTGGGGATCATTGAGCCTTCTGAGCTAGTCCAGTAGTCCGTATGCCAAAACCTCACACCAAGGGTGGAAAAAGAGAGATGAGGTTTTGTGTAGACTACAGATGCCTCAATGCAGTCACTAGGACTGATGCTGATCCAATTCCCAGGGCAGATGAACTCATAGATACTTTGGCGTCAGCCAAGTTTCTGAGTACACTTGACCTAACAGCTGGCTACTGGCAAATCAGTCTAGCTGAGGATGCCAAGCCAAAAACAGCATTCTCAACCCCTAGTGGCCATTATCAATTTATTTTGGTGCTCTTTGGTCCAAAGAATGCACCTGCCACATTTCAGAGGCTGGTGAATAAAGCCTTAACAGGTCTGGAAGCCCATAGTGCAGCATATCTAGATGATATAGCTGTCTTTAGCTCCACCTGGGAAGATCACCTAGTCCGCCTCAGAAATGTTCTAGAGGACCTTCAAAAGGCAGGCCTCACTATCAAGGCTACCAAGTACCAGATAGGGCAGAGAAAGGTTGTATACTTGGTTCACCTGGTAGGTGGAGGCCAGGTTCAACCATCGGAGATCAAAATCTAGACCATTGTGGACTTGGTTTCTCTCACTACCCAGACTCAGGTCAGAGCTTTCTTGGTCCTGGCTGGGTACTACATAAGATATGTGAAGGGATATGGGTCTATTGTGACTCCCCTGAATGATCTGACATCCAAAAGAATCCCCAAGAAAGTTCAGTGGACAGTAAGCTGTCAAAATGCATTTAATGACCTAAAGCAGGCCATGTGCGCTACTCCCATCCTGCAAAGTCCTGACTACTCCAAAACCTTCCTTGTCCAGACAGATGCATCTGAGATAGGGATAGTGGCTGTGTTATCACAACTTAATGCAGAGGGCCAGGATCAACCGGTAGCTTTTATCTAGGCCTGGGCGTAGTTCGCGGAATTTCACTACGCGGAACTCCGCGAAGTTACAAAAAAACTCCGCCAAGTTCCGCGAGTGGCGGAGTTCAGTGCGAACTGCAGTTTGTGCTGGTATTCCTGCCACTTGGGTAGAAATTCTACCCGAGCTGTAGCTCGCGAACTTACCGTTCGCGATCGCGAGCGGGGAAAAAACTTTGCTGCACATCACAAAGCGGAGTTTTCTGCACTCCGCGAGCTCCGCGGAGTGCAGAAAACTCCACGAACGGAGCGAAGTTCACTGCCCAGGCCTACTTTTATCAGCAGAAGGTTGACCGCCAGGGAGATACGTTGGTCAGCCATTGAGAGGGAGGCTCTGCTGTGGTCTGGGCCACGAAGAAGCTGAGGCCATACCTGCTTGACACTCACTTCATTGTTCAGATAGACCACAGGCCCCTCTAATAGGTTAAACAGATGAAGGGTGAAAATCCCAAACTTTTGAGGTTGTCCATTTCCCTACAGTGGATGGACTATACAGTGGAACATAGACGTGGGAGTAACCATGCCCATGCAGATGGACTCTCCAGCTATTTCCACTTAGAAAATGAAGACTCAACTGGGCAAGGTTAGTCTCATCTCCTTACGTTTGGGGGTTGTGTAGGAAAGTAGTATCTGCTTTTATGGTTACCCCCACTTTTTGCCTGGTGCTATGCTGTTTCTGACTAGTCTGACTGGGATCCTGCTAATCAGGACCCAGTCTCTCTGCTTTCTCCCCTAAATTGTTATGGTAAATACTTAGGTACATCCCAGATTGGATACTGGGGTACCCTTATAAGTCCTTAGAATATGGCACTAAGGTACCCAGGGCATAGGTACCCCAGGGGTCCCCCATAGGCTGAAGCATGTATTATGCCACATATGGGAGACCATTCAGACTGTCACTACAGGCCTGCCATTGCAGCCTGTGTAAGCTGGTGCTAACACCACTTACGACAGATATATGTGGGTTCCCTATATCTAGGGTCTTTTTTTTTTATTTTTTTTTAATATTTTTATTGTCAAAAAGAAGTATTAGTAGTATAATTATGCAGTCAATCAAAATATGCATATACAAAACATCATTAGAATAGAACCGCAGAAAAGAATAAATATAAAAGTAAAGACCAAAAAGGGAATATACAGAGAAAAAAAGGACCATAACCAAATGTCCAAAAGCCGACAGTAGTTACATTTCTTCTAAGCCATTTCCAAAGTATAGATTGATATAGCCATTATATAGATTAATTAACATTCAAGCAAATGTCTTAAAGCTCTTCCAAAACCCCCAAATAGACCTATATTTCTGCAGTGCTTGGACTCCCTAGCTTTAGCCAGTGCCCTTTCCCTTTCTCTAGTTTCTTTAAGAATTAGCCACCATTCTGTCTCCGTAGGAGAGTTTAGGGAAATCCAGACTTTAGCTATCGCTAACCGAGCGACAACCAGCATAATTGTCAGTATAGGGACGTTCCGCTCACCTTCATCTTTATATCCTAGCATCTTTTCAGTTACTGAAAGGGTGAGGTCCCTACCTAATTTACTTTGAATTGCCCCTAATATCTTATCACAAAACATCTTCAGCGAAGGACACAGGACAAACATATGCACGATATCTGCAGCATATAGCCCACATTTAGGGCAGTTCTGACGCATCCTTCCCTGAGTCCCTCCCCATACAGTCCCACCTTGAGACCATCTGGCAATCCTTTCTGGTGTATAATAAAGCAAGCAAAGTGTCCGAAATTGCTGCAACCGTAAGCTAACCGAATGTACAGATCGGGCAATAGTATCTAGAGCTATCCTCATAGTTTCAATAGTAATATTTTCCCCCAGGGTCTCACTCCACTTAAGCGCCAATTTCTCACATCCCTCTGTCCTGTTTTTACAAAAGATTCGGTACGCCTTACTAATAGTTGCCTGCTGGTTCTGGATATATATACACTCACACATGTCTGACCCGGCAACCCTCCGAATTTCCAAACTTCTAACTAGATGGTCCCTAACCTGTAAATATTTAAAGAACAGGCACTGGGGGATATTAAACGTTGCCCGAAGATTCTCAAATGTCTTGAGGCCATTACAATCATAGAGTTGTCCCAGGGAATGGACCCCATAGCTGGCCCACTGATGGGCCGTGCTGTCTTGGAAAATTCCAGGCATCATTGGGTTTCCCCACAAAGGGAGTCTACTATGGATTGGAGATAAAGAAAGTCTAGTTTCAATGCCCTTCCATATATATACACAATCCCGAATGGTCTTAAACCGTACACGTTTAAAATAGTTGGGGTCGTTAATTCGATACAAAAACATGTGACTCTCCACCCCAAGAACCAGCCAATGCCAAAAGTCCGTTAGCTCAGGGTTCAAAAGGCTCCGTAAGCGGCTAACAAAAGCAGACAAAAAATAAAGTTTAAAATCAGGAAGGTCTAAGCCACCTTGATTGTAAGGAAGTTTCATCATTCCAATAGCCCTTCTTGCCTTTTTATATCCCCATATAAAGCTACTAAAAATTCCATCAAGTTTCCTAAAAAAGCATTTGGAATACGTAGCGGGATGGACCTAAAAAGATAGAGAAACTTAGGAAGTATCTTCATTTTAATAACATTGCATCTACCCAGGATGCTTAATGGGAGTTTATGCCACAGTTTCAATTGTTTAGTAACTTTAGTTAGTAAAAAAACGTAGTTTAAGGAGTGTATAAGCTCTATTTTAGAAGAAATTTGTACCCCAAGATATGTAGCCCTCGAACACACCCCCTCGATCACGTCTTCCGGCTGAAAATTAAGCAGAACTTGGGTTTTATTCCTATTTAACTTATATCCGGAAAAGCGTCCAAACTGTTTAGCCTCTCTATCTATATATTCTATAGCCTCCTTTAGTTTTTCCGTAAAGATGGCTATATCGTCTGCATATGCCGTCAGCTTAAGATGGCGCTGTTCAATATTTAACGGGCAAATAAAATTATTAGCCAAGAGTGCCCGGATAAATGGCTCAATATAAAGAGCAAATAAAAGTGGGGAGAGGGGACAGCCCTGCCTCGTACCGCGCCAAATGGGAAAAGGGATGGTTTGAACATTGGGGTACAATAGCTTAGCCATCGGAGCACGATACATAGCCGCTACCAATCTTCGGAAATTTTCTTTAACCCCAAATGCTGTAAGTGTTGCCCAGAGATAATCCCAGGCCACCCGGTCGAATGCTTTTTCTGCATCCAATAAGACCATGCCCAGTTTGATCTTTAACTTCCCAGCTACATCGAAAGCAGCTATTGCTGTATTTACATGGGCGGTGGTATCTCTCCCATGAATAAACCCATGTTGCTGGGGAGAGACCAGGCTGGCCATCCTTGGAGCTAACCGGGTGGCCAATATCTTAGCAAACACTTTTGCATCTGCATTAATTAATGAAATAGGGCGGTACGAGGCCCGTTCTTCCGGATCTTTATCTTTCTTTAAAAAGAAAATTATATTAGCCATATTCCATGAGTCAGGAACATGTCCTGTGTTCCCAACTTGAGAAATGACATCCCGCAAAACCGGGGCAAGAAGATTTTTACAGCACTTATAAAGCTCCGCAGGTAGAGCATCATCCCCCGCCGCTCTTCCTGATGATAACCCACCGATTGCCTCCAAAACCTCTTCCACTGAAATCTCCTGTTCTAATAGGAGAGAATCTTCCTCTGTCAAAGTTGGCAGGTTACTCCCCTGTAGATAGCTCTGCATATCAGTTAAATCTTGCCCAGAGTCAGGGGAATACAATTGCTGATAAAAGATAGAGAACTGCTTAACTATCTCCTCAGGGCACCTATAAAGGACTCCCCCTTCCCCTTTTATAGCCTTAATTTTTGTTTTGAGCCGATTATCAATAAGTTGATGGGCCAAAACTTTCCCAATCCTATCGCCATATTCATACTGTAATGTCTTATGTTTGGTAAAACACACTGCCACTTTTTCTTTTAGAACCCTATTTATCACAGCCTTCTGCTCCAAAAGCGAAATATACAAAAAATCTTGGTCTGCTTTTTGAAACCGAACTGCCTCCGCATGCTGAAGTTCGCAGCTAACAAGCTTTTGATAAGCATCTTTGACTTGTCCCTCCCGTTCCTTATTCTGTTGGTAGATGAACTGCTGGGTAGCTCCCCTAATAAATGCTTTCATAGCATCCCAAACAACCCAGAGCGGGGCAGAACCCATATTATCTATAAGATAATCCGAATTTTTTTTACCAATAAAAGCCACAAATTCTAAATCCGTAGCCAAATATCTAGGAAACGTAAATAATCGACCAGGTTTGATACCGGGTTTAGCTTGAAAAGAAAAAATTATGGGGTTGTGATCAGATGTAATCCTAGGACAAATCTCCATGTCAGCCGCTGTTACAATAATATCTGAAACCCAGGCCATATCAATCCTTGAATACTGGCGATGTGGCGCCGAGTAGTACGTATACCCGGTTTGTTTGGATGTAGAACCCGCCATGCATCTTGCAAAGAATATAATCTCGCCAATTCTAGAATAGAAGCTCTCACCTTCATCATTCTTGGAGCAAGCGGCTGACTAGTAGAGTCCATACCATAATTAATAACACAATTAAAATCCCCCATCAAAACCATAACCCCCTGCCATTCCACTAATTCTAAACAAATATCATCAAATATAGTTGGGTCATCAGTATTCGGGCCATATAAAACACAAAAAACATATTTTACAGTATTAATTTCTATTTGGGCAATAGCCCATCTTCCCCTTTGATCCGCTAGAACTTTATGAACTTGGCAATCTAATGTTTTTGATACTAAGATAGCAGCCCCCTTAATTGACACATTCTGAGAAGTACATATGACAATCTGGAACCCAAGTTGCTCAAGAAGCCGCCGGTTTTGTATACTAAATGTGTTTCAGTTAAAAGTACTACATGGGGTTTATATGCCTTGAGCTCTTCCCGCACTAGCTGTCTTTTAGATCCCCTGTTCAATCCAGATACATTCCAAGCTAAGCACCTAATTAATGCCATATCTGTTTAGTAATATCAACCTTCAAAACAAAAATCATAGTATCCATTCTTCTTCCCTCATCTCGAATATAACTGCAATCCTTCTTTTGACTTTTTCCCCTCTTTTTGTATCCCCTCCCACCCTAGAACCTCATCTCCCCCATCATTATAACCATCCAACCCATCCTCCCTGTTTCCCAAAGAAGGAATCACCCCCCCCAACAGCTGCCGCTGAATGTGGCAGCTGGCGTCTCAGCACCCCACAGTCCCAGCCCCAATCCGGCCCTATATAAGCTTAAGCTTAAAAAGAAGAGAAGAAAAATATATATATATAAGACGGCTTACACCCTTACTATATACCTAACTATATACTAACCGCACCCCACAGTATCCAAGCGTGGTTATAAAACAAAAAAAAATAAATAGAAAATCAAAACCAAAAAATAAACCGAATGATCTCAAGACAAAACAAAAAGAAAAAGATTGTGGAGATCAAAATAGCCAAGATAACCAGGGCAGTCCAGCAAGTATTCATAGTAATAATAATCAGACAATCTGCCACTTTGTCAATGCAAGTTTAGCCTCCAAATCCGAGACAAAGAATAATGGTTTTCCATCTTTAATAACTTTCAGTCTTGCCGGTTCCTGGAGGAACACTTGAGCCCCACTCGCCTTGAGTGGATCGATGAGTTGTCTCAGCTTCCACCTTCTTTCCATAGTTGCACGGCTTAAATCTGATCTAAAGAATATTGATAGAGAGTCCACTGCCACTGGAGAATTAGGACGAGCCTTAAAAGACAATGCCTGTCTCAGCAAAAAATTCCCCCAAAAAATCAAAATGGGACGGGGATACCGGGTATTAGCCCTTTGTATGGTTAAGGGAAGCCTGTGTGCTCTTTGAACTTGGCAATCCCAATCCCAATCCGATAGATCGGGAAAAGCTTTCTGAAGGAGTTGGACCACAAAAGCACGGGGGTCTGCATCTTCCTTGCCCTCCGGCACCCCAAACAATCTTAAATTATTCCGTCTCTGTCTATTTTCCAAGTCCTCCACCTTAGCAAGACAAGTATGAAGCTGTTGCTCGTGTGACTAAACAGTCTGTGCAACTGAAGTAACTGTTTCTTCCACTTCCGCAACCCTGCCTTGCAATTCCATCACATCCTTTGTGATATTGGCCACCGTATTTGTTACCTCATCGAGTGACATCTTGATGCTTAGATAGTCCGCTCTGACCTGTGCATGGTGGGCCTGAGCCTCACATCGTTGTTCCTGCAGTGCGTGTAGAATTACTGCTAGAGAAGGTTCCCTCACCATAGATACATCTCCTCCTGTCTCCACTTCTGCCATCAACGAAGCTGTCTGTAGATTGTTAGCCTCCTCCATACTTAGTGCGGGCGGGCTATCTGAACTGATTAGAGGAGAAGTCGAAGAAGTTTCTTGCTCAGCTCCAGCCTCATAATTTTCACCACGAGCTATACTTTCCGTGCCTTGGATCTTAGCTAGATTAGTGGCAGACAATCTTGAGATCAGTGCTCTGACTTCCCCCTTTGCCTGCACCCATTTCCTTAATGGACTGCTTTCCAATCCTCGACGGGCACCCGAACACATATACAGACTCCCCCCTTGTGAGTCACTAGATTTCCCTCGAGTATTAGTAATTTTAAGGCCTTTTCCTCCTTTCTTTTGGTTCATCCCCGAAGTTTTATAAGCATTAAGTGAGCCCTCTTGATGATTCTTTGAAGTTAAAGCCTCCCCCTGAGCCAGGCTTGTTTGAGCTTATTTTCTGCTGGTTAACTGTCTTTTGAAATTGCTCAAGTATTGTACTTTGATTAGCTTGATCCAATTGTATATCCTTACTAGGCTGATTAGTCGCAGGGCTAAAAACTTCGCAATTTTGACTAATATTACCGGGGGTATCACCATTATTCTCATTATTACTGCCCAGCTGGTTAGGGATCAATAGATCTCCAGTGTTATCCATTTCTCTAGTCATAGATTCTGCCCCCATTTGTAAGTCTGAGCTCTCCCTTTGATCCAATCCGCCAGGCAGCTCCCGCTCTGCAGCAGGTTCCTCTTCTCCCCTCTCCAAAGAGTTCTCCAGTACCTTATTACCAGCAGCATCTCCCTCATTTTCTTTTGTGGTCGAGTTACAAAGTAACGAAGCAAACGCAATAGTATCAGCAGTTGCAGCGCAGAGCTCTCCTTCCACTATCAACTCTGCCGCCTTACCTGCCTCTATGAGTCTCGCTGCTGGCCTGCCAGCTTTCATCAAAGCCGCTTTAGCCCCGTTCTTAGAGTTGTCTTCAGTGTGCAGGAGAGGTTGCACCCCCGCAAGGCGAGCAGCCCGAGTCGCTTTCACAGTATTCTTCGGTGGCGCCATGTCCACCCTTGACTCAGTTCCCCCTGAGGACAGACAGGACCAGTAGACTTCCGATTCGCAGGAGCCGCAGGAGTACGGTGTACGGCAAATTCTCCAGCAGGCTTGCCTCGAAGCCTGCCAAAGGCTGCAGCTGGAAATAAGCATCTACGGAGAACAGGAGCGGAATCCAAATACTCGTTGTGAGGCGCAGAGTTACCCCCGGATATTCAGTTAAGGTAAGCCTCTCTGCTATAGCGACATGTCAGCCAAGCCGGACGGGAGCTGGGAACCCTGTGAGGCTGCGAGACACGGCGGCTCTAGTCCGCCATCTTCCTCCTCCCCCCTATATCTAGGGTCACTGCACTTAAAACCTATAAGTCACTCCTACAGCAGACCATTCCAATACTGAAGGCAAGTTCTAAGTGTGAGGGTGCCCATGCATGAGCAGGATACCCCTACAGCCTTCGGAGTCCATTATCCCGGGTTGTAAGTCTCAAAACTGGCTGTAACGAACCCTGTCATGTTTGGTATCAAACATGTTGGAATCATACCCCCACACCGTAAATGGTGTGGGAGGTATGATTCTAAGCACTGTAAAGGCCCTCTGTCAGGCCCTCAGTGATCCCGGTACCAGTCTGCTAGACCCGGACAGCACAACATGGCTGCTGCCGACCAGAGACATGATTCTGCCCTCCTGCTGCTGAGCCAAAGCTCGAGCAGGAGAAGGCAGAACAATAGGTATCCTGTCACAAGGAGGTGTGGTCAACTCCCAGACAGGGTTTAGTGTATTGGGGCCGGGTGGGAGCTCTTGCCAGCGCCATTCAGTCTGCTAGAAGGGCACATTGGTGCCCTCCTTGCATAGTCCAGTTCAAACCAGCTCAGGGAGCCGTTGGCTTCTGCTCTGGCATGAAACTGGACCAAGGACATGGGAGTATCCTCCCCACTGTCCAATCCCTCCCCTGGTAGGGAACCCTGAATAGTCCCAACCCTTTCCTTAGGGTACTTAAGGGCTTACCTGAGGGTGGGTCCCTAGATTCATCGTGGGACACCATTCAATTCAGACACCACTTCAACTTCGACCGTCTGGGCACTCTGGACTTCGCTCTGGGCATCAAGGCTGCAACCGAGGATGACTCCTGTGGCTCCTGATCTCTTCGCCCTGCTCGTCTGCTGCAACGTCCGTGCCTGTGCTCCATACAGGAAACCTTCCAAGGCCTGTGGGCATCCAAGACACCTGGAGGAATCTACCTTGAAGTGAAGGAGTCACTTCCCTGCATCTGCAGGCACCGCAACTAAGCTGACCGATCTGCTGATCCTGGCTCCCACGGACTCTGAAAGGCTCAGCAACACAGGTTCTTCACATCCCTCGAGGCCTGCCCTTTCCTCTCTCCAAGTTTGAGCCCAGTATCCCTCCTTGGAGCCACAGGAAACGAACCCCTGTGCACTGCATCGAATTGCCGTTGCAAAGGCTTGTTGGCTTCCTCCCATCAAGATCATCCGGCTCAAAGTAGCCCCAACCTCAAGCATCTCCAGTGATCAGAATCTTTGACCACACCCCATCACTTGCACCGTAGGCCTGCTTCTTTGTAGAGCTGCTCGAGGTCCTCTTGCGACTACAGTGCCTCCAGCCTGTGGGTCCTGTTGAGGGTCGCCTTTGAATTCTTGGGGCTCCCCTGATTGCTCGGGGCCTGCCCTGACTCCCCTACTTGTGGTGAGTCCCCTGGACCTTGCTGGTCCCGACACTGCACCTTCTTCGCTTTCCAAGTTGTTTGCAGTTGCCAAGGCTTGTTGGTGCTCCCAACGGACACCGACCCCTCAACTCTTGACATCCAACGTGGGACAGCTGGTGGATGGCTCCTGGTCTTCCACAGCATCGCCTGGTCATCACAGCTGCAGCTCCAAACTCACCGTCATCTGTCCTGCAACACCCGACATCTGTGGGCACTCGTCTTTTGTGCCCCCTGGTCACCCCGAGTGACCTAGACTCTGTCCCCTCTGCTTGCAGGTACTCTCCACCTTGAATCTACCTTTGGGTTCCACCAGACACTTTCATCTTCTCCAGCAGCGTCATCTTCCTGAAGTCTCCCATTGAGTTCGACAGCGGTTTCTGACGCCACTTCACACCTTAGCACCCTGCTTCCCTGGTGCAGGTAATCTTGTTACAAGGGTATCCACGGGTGGGGTGGCTCTCCAACCTCTTGTCTTCCCCAGGGTTTCTTCAAGGTCCACTGGGAAGGGTCTTCTTTCTTTAAAATTGCAACCGTGATGTTGATTTGTACGGAGAACGTGGTCGTGTTCTTACACTGCACACGACCTCCGTGGGGCTCCTAGGTACTCACCTTGGGTGGTTCCTTGGGTCCCCTGCACTTCTACATCCTCAGAGTATTGTCTTGACTCAAGTTGTGCTTTGCATACCACTATTTTAGCATATGGTTTAGTCTCCCCCTGGGGACCACTGTGTAATCTGTGCTACTTACCTCTTTCTATTGCAAAGGATTCTGTGCATTGTGTATATCTCCGGCTAAGAGATATCTGTATGTGTTAGTGAGTGTCTTACAATAAATACATATTTTTATAAATAAACTGTGTGGTTGTTTTTCACTTAATCTATATCTTAACATATGGTCTTGTAAAACAAACTGCTTTACACTCCTTCTGGACTAAGCCTGAAGGCTGCTCTCCACAGCTACCACTTTGAGAGCTTTCCAAGGTTGTCTAAGACCACTAAAATCAGGCATATATCTGAGCTCGATTCCGCTCAGACATATGCAATCAAAACCAATAGAATTGCGCAATAATCCACTTCACTACCGCCAAGTGCTGCAGCTCTGCAATCAGAGTAGTAATGCACCACTTCTCATTAACACAATGGCATCATCTACAAGTGTTGTACTATAACTGACATACTGTCAACTCCTTCTACCAAATCATCATCATGCAGCAAGGCACTATAACTCTTAGTGATAACCAACATCCCCCATCAGTGTACCACCATCTTTCAGAGTTGTATACTCACACTACTACAACACTTTTATCAACATCTCTTTACTATCATCACCAAACAGGTACATTCTTGTCTATCACCATCACGCAAGTACATCTTGTTCTGCGCCACCATGAAACACAAGGCCGCAATCCACCAATGATATGTATCACCTTCCTCTAGTATTGCACTTCCATTGCTCAAAAACACCTCTCTGCCACTAGAGCAATGCACCGGAACCTGGCAATACAACACTATGAGGCAAGACACACAACCCAAAGGACAGCATCTGCACCCACCCAGCAGTTTTCTTTTTATCTTTGTCAAAGTTGATCGATTATTTCCAAAATCGCCTGCCTTTTCTGGATTTTGAGGAAATAAAGCTTCAGCAAAATGGGAAATAAACATAGATGAATAATTAGAATATTTCTATGAAGATGAAAGAAAAATTTGAAAGTCATGGCACATACTTTCTAGAGATCAACAAGTGTTAATTAACCCTGGGCATAGTTGCACTACACGTAGCTATGCGAAGTACATTTTGAACTACATGTAGCTATGCAAATTGCATAGCTGTGTGCTTGACTGCACTGTACAATAATTGCCAAAGACATCTTGCACAGAGCAAGTTAAGATAAAATAAATATCTCTGTCTTTAAATGCTAAAAATGCATATAGTTATTTCACAAAAGTGAAAACAATAAATTAACAAGCAGTGAGAGAGGTGATGATTTTGGGATCCTCCCTAACCTAGGGAGAGAACCAAGCAGATGCCTTGAAAACAAAAAGCACATCTTTTGAACGATTTGGTGGTGGTCCCATCCTCTTAGGACCACCCCAAGCACAGTTATTGGCAAAAATACAATACCAACCAAAGGCCCTGCAAAGCATTATGGGACGAGATTAGCAGTGGGCAGTGAATATTATAGTATCCAATATCAAAATAATTCTACAAAGAGCTGCAGTTCCACTAGTCGTTACTAGATGTCCCTCACGAGTCGAATGCAAAAGCTTCATGAAAGGGTTTCAATGCTTTTGCATTTGACTCGTGAGGGACATCTAGTAACGACTAGTGGAACTGCAGCTTGATGTATTAATAATTTCAATGCTTTTGCATTTGACTCGTGAGGGACATCTAGTAACGACTAGTTGAACTGCAGCTCTTTGTAGAATTATTTTGATATTGGACACTATAATATTCACTGCCCACTGCTAATCTCGTCCCATAATGCTTTGCAGGGCCTTTGGTTGGGATTGTATTTTTGCCCATAACTGTGCTTGGGGTGGTCGTAGGAGGAAGGGACCACCACTGAATCGTTCACATGATATGCTTTTTGTGTTCAAGGCATCTGCTTGGTCCCCAAATCATCACCTCTCTCATTGCTTGATATTTTATTGTCAAAGTTCACTTTTGTGAATTGATTATATGCTTTTTAGCATAGAAAATTGCTTTATCAAAGCATTTATAGGTGTTTATTATACTGCTGCTATGCTACGTCAATTAGCACAGTTTTTCATTCTGCTACGTGCAATTTGTGTAGTGCGTAGTAGCACAAACCTTGCATGCTCCGTGAGCGTAGCGAAGTATTACGCCCAGGGTTAGTGTTAATGTAAGGTCACTATATGAAGGGTAATTAAAAGAACTGAGTAAAGGTAAGCATTACAAGCGAGAGCCAGCTAACAAAAATTTCTTTCTGTTATACGCCTCTACTTGAAACAAGCATTGGCATTGCCAATAGGTTTGGCTTTAAAGGATTGTTGTTGATTGGTAATGTGAAACATTACAGGTAAATAGCATGGGTATAGATATGTATTTGTGTGGAAGAAAATAACTGTAGAATAATACTGATGAATATTAAAAGATTAGATGAAAGTTGCACTGTCAAGTTAGTCCTAAAAATCCATGTAGGTCAATGAATGTCCTCCTCTCATCTGTGCTTCTGCCAGAGTAAAACAACATCAATTATCTTGTTATCTAAGATAGTTTAATAACATGTCCATGTCAAGTGTGTACTTCTGGAAGTTCAAGTTCACGCAGCTGGATAAACAAAATGTTCACAGCTGTGTGGCGGGAAAGCACTTTTTTTGTGAAAGTACACATCCTCTGCCCAATCAAAACATGTACTCCTGCCTCCCAACATATGGATGTGCCAAAGACCCTCTCTATTGATGCTAACATAATTGTCTGGCAACAGCTGCATCCTCAAGTCAGACCATGCAAATGGGATAAATATAAGAAGCATAAATTAATGGATGAAGCATGGCTACGGAAAGAGCAGCCTTGACAAAATGTTGTTGCAGGTGATCAATTAGTAATTGAAATCTACAAACATTGGCTAATATGTTTGTGAGAAGTTGGCCTGGTATATGATGTCAACTAATTAAAATGGGCACCTTGCACCAGTCCAAACAATCCTTATGGTGATTTAAGAGGTCAAATATAACCTTAGAAAGCTATCCAAATGGTAGCTGTGGAGAGCAGCCTTCAGTCTTAGGGGGTCATTAGGATGGCGGGCAGATCGCCATCGCCAGCCAGGCGGTGGCGATCCGCCCGCCATCTCCACCCGATTCACCCCCGCCATATTATAATGGCGGGGAGTACCGCGGCGGACGCAAAGTGCATCCGCCGCTTTTCCGCCGGTCGGCAATCGTTGCGATTGCCGGCTGGGCAGACTGGGGCCTTAATAGGGTGGCGGTGCCTAGCAGGCACCGCCATCCATATTAGGATGCTGGGTTTCACAGGCCTTTCCATGGTGGCTTCGCCGCCATGGAAAGGCTGGCAGTGAATTGCTTTGGGGGCCCGTTGCCCCCAGGGGGGTGGGGGGCTGCACTTGGGGGGTACCTATGGTACCCCCTTCATTGCCATGCACAAGGTGGCAGGCACCGCGCGGTGCCTGCCACGTTGTGCATGGCAATGCACAACATGCCTCTTTGGCATTGCGGCGGTTGCTGCTTACAGCAGCACCTGCCGCAATGTCAAGTATGCGGAACGCGACCGCCAGGGTGGCGGTCGCATCCTGATTAGCGGTGCGGGACCACCGCACGTCTGGCGGCCGGTCCCAGCACCGATAGGGTGGCGGGCGGACTAAAGTCCGCCCGCCATCCTAATAACCCCCAATGTCTTGAAGAATGTTAAGCAGCTTGTTTTGCCAGAATGCAACCTTATAGTATTGGTTAAATGAAAGGAGAACCACACAGTAGTTATAAAAATATGTATTTATTAATATAACACTCTCTAGTACGATAAAGTATCTGCAACACGTAGATAATCACAATGCACACAATACTGTAGCACAGAAACAATAGTAAATAGCACTAATACACAGTGGGCTCCAGGGGGAGACCAAACCATATACTAAAATAGTGGTATAAGTACCACGACTGGAGTCAAGACAGTGTCGAGAGGATGTAGAATCACTGGGACCCCAAGGAACCACCCAAGGTGAGTAAGTAGGGACCCCACGGAGGACGGGTGCAGTGTGGGAACACGACCACATGCTCCGTACAATTCTATGGGGAAGTCGTGGTTGAAGTTTTGAAGTTTAAGGACCCTTCCCAGTAGACTTCGAAGAAACCCCATGGAAGTTAGGAGGTTGGAGAGCCACCCCACCTGTGGATACAGTAGTACCAGAGTTACCTATCCCAGGGAAGCCAGGTGCATAGGTCTGAAGTGGCGTCGGAAACCGTCGTCGAAACCAATGGAGGACTTTGAAGAAGAGCCGCAGCTAGAAGGAAGAAAAGTGTCCGTCGGAATCCAAAGGTGGATTCTTGTTGAAGAGTACCTGAATGCAGAGGGGATAGAGTCTGGGTCACTCAGGAGTGACCAGGGGCTCGGGAAACGGATGCCCACTGATGTCGGGTGCATCAGGTGCGTTGAGGGGGTTCTTGACTCTGCAGCCACCGGGAGATGTTGAGGACTACCAGGAGCCGGATGTGAGCTGCCCACAAAGGATGTCGAGTGCTGAGGGGTCGGTGTCTGGCTGGAGCACCAACAAGCCTTGGCAGCGGCAACCCACGCAGAAGGTCAAGGAAGGTTATGGTTCGGACCAGCAAGGTCCAGGAGACTCACCAAACACAGGGGCATATCTACAAGGCCATGCGATAATTATCGCTCAGCGCTCTTAGCGCAAGGATAATTATCGCCGGCCGAAACTGAATTTTATCGCGGAGATAGCGTGCTATCAGCAACGCTTATCTCCAAAGCGATAAAATTCAGAGCGCAAGCTGCCAATTGTGCGATTATCGCTGGAAATACAGCGATAATCGCACAAGGTTTGGCTATAGCTTGCTGATAGGGCAAGACATACTTAGCCATGATATCCACCTTACATAGGATATCATGGCTAAGTCAGTCTTGAAGCAGGCGTACGGAAAGTAGCGATAACAGAGGTTATCGCTACTTTGCTTGTCGCTATGCTTCATAGCGTGAGGCTTGATAATAGGAGAAATGTCGCTTAGCGACATTTCTCCCGTTATTCTGGGGAGGAACGCCCACTTTGCATCTCATTATAGATGCAAAGCTGGGCGATAGGAAAAGGGCGAAGAAGCATGGTTTCACACGTTAGCGTGTCCTTGCTAATAGGGCGTTAAAATTATCGCCGCTTTTCGTCCGAAAACAGACGCTAAAGCGGCGATAATTTTAACTCCGGCCCGTGTAGATATGCCCCACAGGGGAGTTAAGGCCAGCCTGGAGCAATCAAGGGAGCCCAAGAAAAGCAGTGTTGACCCTCAAGAGGACCCACAGGCTGAAGGCACAGGAGTCGCAAGGGGACATCGAGCAGTTTCACAAAGCAGCAGCCCACGGAGCACTCGGTGCAAGGAGGCCGGAGTTCTTTGTAGGAAATGGTGCCAGAGGTTGGGGCTACATGGAGCCCAGTGCACTTGTTCAGAAAACGCCAACAAGCATATGCACTTTCAAAAGTACGCGGTGCACAGGGGTACGTGTAATGCAGTCCCCACGAGGGATTGTGGCCTCAAACTTGGTAAGAGGGCAGCTCAGACCTCGTGGGACTTGGAAACCCACTGCCTGTGTTGCTGGAGCCTTCAGAGTCCCTAGGACCTCAGGAGCAGCAGACCAGTCAGCCGAGATGTGGTGCCTGCTGTTGCAGGGGAGTGACTCCTTCACTCCAAGGGAGATATCTTCAGTTGTCCTTGATGCTCCACAGGTCCTGATTGGAGCCTGTATGGTGCACGGGCACAGACGATGCTTTGGACTGAGAGGGAGATGAAGTCGGGCCCAAATGAAGTCCAGCGAAGTCCAGAGTGTCCAGCCGGCCGAAGTTCAGTGGTTTCTGGTTCAGAATCTTGTCCACATCGAATCTAGGGTCCTACAGCCAGGTAAGCCCGTTTTTACCCAGGGGAGAGGGTTGGACAGATTCAGGGGACCCTCCCAGGGGAGGGTCTGGACAGTGAGGAGGTACTCCCATGTCCTTTGTCCAGTTTTGCGCCAGAGCAGGACCCAACGGCTCCTAAGACTGGTTTGAACTGGACTATGCACAGGGACACCAAATGTGCCCCCATGCAGACTTTCGGTCACTGGCAAGCACACATACCCAGGCCTAATACCCTAAATCCTGTCTGGGAGGTGGTCACACCTCCCTGTGACAGGATGCCTATTGTTCTGCCTTCCCCTGCTCGAGCTTGGCTCAGCAGCAGGAGGGCAGAAATGTGTCTCTGGTTGGCAGCAACCATTTTGGGCTGCCCGGGACTAGAAGGCTGGTACCGGGAACACCAGGGACCTCACGAAGCTCGTTTCTGTTTGACATCAAACATGATAGGGTTACTTTCAGCCGTTTTAGAGTTGGTCATCACGCGATCGCATAATGCCACTCTATATGTCGTATATGGCTAATGCACTGACAACCCGGGAGAATGTACTCCGTAGGCTGCAGGGTTGTTCTGCTCATGCAGTGGCACCCTCTCACTTAGAACCAAGCACCCTGCCTTCAGGATTGTTAAGGCCTGCTATAGGGGTGACTTATAGGCTTTAAGTGCAGTGACCCTTAGATATAGTAAACCTATATGTTAAATAAGTGGTGCATGCACCAACTTACACAGGCTGCAACAGCAGGCCTGTAGGTTCCATTTTGCATGTCCTCTCATGGGTGGCATAATATATGATTCAGCCCATGGGAGGTCTCTGGAGTACCTATGTCCTGGGTACCTGGGTACCATATACTAGGGACTGACAAGGGTACCCCAGTATCCAATCTGGAGTGTACCTAAGTACATAACATAACTAATTTAGGGAGAAAGCAGATAGACTGGGGTCCTGATTAGCAGGATCCCAGCCAGACTAGTCAAAAACTAGCACAGCACCAGGCAAAAAGTGGGGGTAACTATACAGAAAGATCCTACCTTCCTACAATGTTAATGTCCATCATTTCTGAAAACCACCTCCAAATATATTGTATAATGTGAATTATATTTCCAATAAGATATTTCTCAAGTAGGCCAGATATCTGCAGGAGTTGAAGGACTGCCAAATCAGTTTTTACATTACGGATATGGAATATATTTTCTCCTATGCTGATGATTTTTTATCTGTTTGGAGCCATTCAACTTGCTGCACCACCATTTTAGGATTAAATCAATTTTTACTTTTTTTGCACAATAAAAACAAATCACTTGCTTACAACCAAAGGCTGGCGAGGAACAACAAGATGGGGAGAAAGGTACGAGAGTGGGAGGAGGTGGGGTAGTCAGGGGATAGGAGGGGGGAAGCAGAAGCAAAAAACAATAAGGCACAGATGTGCAGATAGTCGAGCAGCCGTATATCAACATTCCTTCAGTGCATTGGGAGTTTAAGGCGGTACAAGTTCATATACAGTAAGTTGAAGTATGATGTATTGAAGTAGGGTTTTAAGTAAGACAGGAAGATTGGCGCTCTGGCTAATATGCGTAGTGTGTAAGTGGAGGGGAGTAAGTACGGTGCTGCCAGGTCGGAGGAACTACCCTGTAACCCCCGTGGATGAGTGGGTCATGAAACCCACCCCAGAAATTAAGAAAAAGAGTCCCGGGCACACGTAATGAGAGTAACAATATCCTAATGGTAGAAATGTCTGGTTTTAGCGAATCAGTGGTCAACACCAGTGGATTGATAAGAATGTTCTTTAATGAAGCAAAAAACAAAGAAACGACCAGCCGACACGTGTTTTGTCACAAACGGGAGATGTCCCGTGACTCTTCAGGGCCACGTAGCAGAGGTAGAAAAACAATGAAAAAGACCGGGATGCAAATAGCGGGTCCGCCAGAAGCAAAGAAGATCGGGTGTCAATGGGGACCCAGGGTGGCAGGTCCTGTGGTAAGAAGGTAAGGAGGTGCCTGGGGGCAGAATCGGAGAACCTAGACACCCAGACGGGGTAGAAATCCTGGGGAAAAATACGGGTGCCACTAGGGACCAGGGTAGGAGGTCCTGTGACTGAAGGGTCCCTGGGGACGGATAAGCCAGGTACCTCGCATGCACGGTGAAAACCAATGGAACGATGGGTCCGTATGAATTCCGGATGCTAAAACCAGACATTTCTACCATTAGGATATTGTTACTCTCATTACGTGTGCCCGGGACTCTTTTTCTTAGTAAGTTGAAGTACTCGCAAGTATATTGGGCAAGAAAGTTCCTAGAAGGTGTGAGATAGAAATGTCAGGCATGTACCCCACGTCTTTTCAAAGGTAGGAATTGTATGTTCTATGATAGAGGTCAACTTTTCCATATTGATTAGGTACCAGAGCTTGTGCAGCCATTCTATGTGGGTGGGGATAGTATCTGTGTCCCATTTAGATACCAGACTTGTTTGGCGGCACAATGTACTATGGTAATAGCCCTCCCTCTCCTCAACTTCAGTGGAATACGTTAATGGGTTAGGTAGACCCAACAAAATGTAGCTCGGGAAGCGGGGCAAGTTGGTGGCAAACATCTGATCGATGTCCGCAAGCACCTCCGTCCAATAGCGGTGTAATTTAGGACAGTGCCACAGTAAATGCGTTAGGGTTCCAGGTGCCCCGCAATGATGCCAACAGCAGCCATCGTAGCCCCCCTCTTCCACTAGGCCACCCATTCAGGTGAGAAATACCAATGTTGAGTACGCTTGAAAAGTGTTTCCCTACCAGACACGCAGCAAGCAGATGATCGGGTCCGCTTCAGAATGTCCAGCCATTCCTTATCCGAGAATGTTCATCTGCACTCCGTCTCCCAATGCGCCCACGCATTGGGAGACGGAAGGCCCATTGAGGAAGGCATAGATATCTGAGAGGAGACGCTTATCGTCCTGCCCGGAAAGAAGCCAGCATTCAAAGGGGGTAAGTGGTCTACTCACGTGGTGGCACACTTGTGGGAGCATCACCCAATGACGGACTGCAACGTAATGCCAATACTAAGTGGCAGGCAACCCGAAGTCCCTCTGCAGCTGTAAAAAATCCAGGAGTCCGTGAACATTAAAAAGATCCCAAATCCTCTTACAATTGGCCTCCTGTCACCAGAGGAAAGATTGGCCATGCAACGCCGGGGGGAAGTCCGTGTTGCCTATAATGGGAGTAAGGGGGGGGTGATGAGTGGAAAGTTAAGCAGGTAATTCGGGAGTGTTTGGATTCCGGCGGAAGGGCAGCTTTGGTTATGCTAGACCTCTCGGCAGCTTTGGTTATGCTAGACCTCTCGGTGGCATTCGACACAGTGCCCCATTCCCTGCTCCTTAACCGCCTCTCGGAGATTGGCGTTGCCGGTTCTGTCTGGGGCTGGATCAGGTCCTTTCTCGAAGCTTGAACGCAGCAGGTCTGGCTTCCTCCGTGTGCCTCTGTGCCTCAGCAGGTGGCTACTGGTGTCCCGCAGGGGTCATCCCTTAGTCCCCTCCTATTTAACATCTACGTTACGCCGCTGGTTTATCTAGCAGAGTCATTAGGGGCTAAGGTGATGGCCTACGCTGATGACACCCAGCTCCTGTTTTCTTGGGGAAGAGATGATGAATCAGTCCTGTCCGCCCAACACTGTCTAGCCTCTGTCTTCCATTCGCTGGCCCAGGCTCAGCTGAAGTGTAACGAAGGGAAGTCGGAGGTTCTCCTGTACGGGACCTTTCCGGTCAACTTCAGAGAGAAGCTGTGGCCCCCTGGCTTCCCCCTGCCTAGTGCTGGGAATAATGCTGCAAAAAATCTAGGAGTCTGGTTCTCTGAGAACCTGAACTTTTCCACTCAAGTCAAGAAGCTCGTTGGGACCTGTTTCGGCACCTTGAAAGCGCTGAGAAAGTTTCTTCCCTTTCTCCCAGGGCCTGCTAAAGAAACTGTGGTCCGTGCCTTGATTTTATCTCGCCTGGATTACGCTAATGTACTCTATGTGGGTATTCCTGGCTACCTCCTAAAGAAACTGCAGGTAGTCCAAAACTCCGCTGCCAGACTCCTGTTAGGCTTGTCAAACAGGTGCAGTGTGCATGTTCATTTGCGCTCCCTGCATTGGCTCCCAGTGGAGTCCCGAATCCAATTCAAAATGCTGGCTATTGCCCATAGGGCTCTCTATGGCAGGGGCCCCACCTACCTTCAGAAGAGATTTGCCTTCTATAATCCAGTGAGACAGTTGCGTTCCTCTTCTCAACTTCTGATGCAGACCCCTAGATTCAACCGCCAAAGGCTGGGTGGCTGTTCACTTGTTAGGAAAGCTAGTCTGGCTTGGAATGCTCTGCCCTTGGCGCTGCGGTGCATTCAGGATCACGTGATCTTTAAGAAAAAGTTAAAAACTTTCCTCTTTTAGTTGTCTTCCTGCTACATTTTTTCCTTTACCTCTGCACGCGCCGGGACACTCTGCCGAGTAGCTGAGCGCGATACAAATATATATAACATAACATAACATAACATATACATACTCTGTCTCATACACACAGGGGTCGATTCCTATGTCGGCCGGAAGCGCACCTAACAGTATTCATCCGGAAAAAATACCAGCCGAACGCGTATTTTCCAACCGACTCGAACACTCTACCGAACGAACAAGTACGATGCGCATAACAGCCCAGATTCCGAGCGAGCCGTACTTACCCATTCCAGCTCCTGTTCCCCGCCCGAGCCGGATCCGTAAACGCCAAATCGAGTCGCACAGAACCAAATACACAGCACCTTCCGGCCGGACTAGTACGATTCGTCTTCCATACGCGCCGAACTCGTCGCTACGTCCGGCACGTATGAGCATCCGGGAGAGCTGCACATAAGCTCCGATTCGCGCCACAAGACGATCCACGGCAACGAGACGAACAAGCCAGCGACGAGTACGAGTCGAAGCCACGAGAAACCCGAACGAGACGACCCAACCATGAATCCCATCGCGCAGGTCCTACCAATACTCTACATCTATTACCGGGACAGGTACGGACGCGTACGGCGCAGACGGTAAGTCAAACACCCACAACACAAACAAACGACACGTACCCGAAATATGTCACACACACATAGGGATGCACAAATGACGTACACTACCAACAGCAGAACCATAGGGGCGGGATGGCCATCAACAATGCCATACACACCCATAGGGGGATGGATGCCTGCCACTACTACCATCCCCACCCAAAGGGGGCTGGATGCCTACCACTAACACCACCCCTACTCAGGGTGGGCTGGATGCCTACCACCACTACCATCCCCACTCATGGGGGGCTGGATGCCTACCACTACTACCATCCCCACCCATAGGGGGCTGGATGCCTACCACTAACACCACCCCTACTCAAGGTGGGCTGGATGCCTGTCACTACTGCCATCCCCACCCATAGGGGGATGGATGGCTGTCACTACTACCATCCCCACCCATAGGGGGATGGATGGCTGTCACTACTACCATCCCCACCCATAGGGGGCTGGATGCATGTCACTACTGCCATCCCCACCCATAGGGGGCTGGATGCCTACCACTAACACCACCCCTACTCAGGGTGGGCTGGATGCCTACCACCACTACCATCCCCACTCATGGGGGGCTGGATGCCTACCACTACTACCATCCCCACCCATAGGGGGCTGGATGCCTACCACTAACACCACCCCTACTCAGGGTGGGCTGGATGCCTGTCACTACTGCCATCCCCACCCATAGGGGGATGGATGGCTGTCACTACTACCATCCTCACCCATTGGGAGATGGATGGCTGTCACTACTACCATCCCCACCCATAGGGGGCTGGATGCCTGTCACTACTGCCATCCCCACCCATAGGGGGCTGGATGCCTACCACTAACACCACCCCTACTCAGGGTGGGCTGGATGCCTACCACCACTACCATCCCAACTCATGGGGGGCTGGATGCCTACCACTACTACCATCCCCACCAATAGGGGGCTGGATGCCTACCACTAACACCACCCCTACTCAGGGTGGGCTGGATGCCTGTCACTACTGCCATCCCCACCCATAGGGGGATGGATGGCTGTCACTACTACCATCCCCACCCATAGGGGGATGGATGGCTGTCACTACTACCATCCCCACCCATAGGGGGCTGGATGCCTGTCACTACTGTCATCCCCACCCATAGGGGGCTGGATGCCTACCACTAACACCACCCCTACTCAGGGTGGGCTGGATGCCTACCACCACTACCATCCCCACTCATGGGGGGCTGGGTGCCTACCACTACTACCATCCCCACCCATAGGGGGCTGGATGCCTACCACTAACACCACCCCTACTCAGGGTGGGCTGGATGCCTGTCACTACTGCCATCCCCACCCATAGGGGGATGGATGGCTGTCACTACTACCATCCCCACCCATAGGGGGATGGATGGCTGTCACTACTACCATCCCCACCTGTCACTACTACCATCCCCACCCATAGGGGGCTGGATGCCTGTCACTACTGCCATCCCTACCCATAGGGGGCTGGATGCCTACCACTAACACCACCCCTACTCAGGGTGGGTTGGATGCCTGCCACTACTACCATCCCCACCCATAGGGGGCTGGATGCCTAGCACTAACACCACCCCTACTCAGGGTGGGCTGGATGCCTGTCACTACTGCCATCCCCACCCATAGGGGGATGGATGGCTGTCACTACTACCATCCCCACCCATAGGGGGATGGATGGCTGTCACTACTACCATCCCCACCTGTCACTACTACCATCCCCACCCATAAGGGGCTGGATGCCTGTCACTACTGCCATCCCTACCCATAGGGGGCTGGATGCCTACCACTAACACCACCCCTACTCAGGGTGGGCTGGATGCCTACCACCACTACCATCCCCACTCATGGGGGGCTGGATGCCTACCACTACTACCCTCCCCACCCATAGGGGGCTGGATGCCTACCACTAACACCACCCCTACTCAGGGTGGGCTGGATGCCTGTCACTACTGCCATCCCCACCCATAGGGGGATGGATGGCTGTCACTACTACCATCCCCACCAATAGGGGGATGGATGGCTGTCACTACTACCATCCCCACCCATAGGGGGCTGGATGCCTGTCACTACTGCCATCCCCACCCATAGGGGGCTGGGTGCCTACCACTACTACCATCCCCACCCATAGGGGGCTGGATGCCTACCACTAACACCACCCCTACTCAGGGTGGGCTGGATGCCTGTCACTACTGCCATCCCCACCCATAGGGGGATGGATGGCTGTCACTACTACCATCCCCACCCATAGGGGCTGGATGCCTGTCACTACTGCCATCCCCACCCATAGGGGGCTGGATGCCTACCACTAACACCACCCCTACTCAGGGTGGGCTGGATGCCTGTCACTACTGCCATCCCCACCCATAGGGGGATGGATGGCTGTCACTACTACCATCCCCACTCATGGGGGTCTGGATGCCTACCACTACTACCATCCCCACTCATGTGGGGCTGGATGCCTACCACTACTACCATCCCCACTCATGGGGGGCTGGATGCCTGCCACTACTGCCATCCCCACCCATAGGGGGATGGATGCCTTCCACTAACACCACCCCCACTCAGGGTGGGCTGGATGCCTACCACTACTACCATCCCCACTCATGGGGGGCTGGATGCCTACCACTAACACCACCCCTACTCAGGGTGGGCTGGATGCCTGTCACTACTGCCATCCCCACTCATGGGGGTCTGGATGCCTACCACTACTACCATCCCCACTCATAGGGGTCTGGATGCCTACCACTACTACCATCCCCACCATGGGGGGCTGGATGCCTACCACTACTACCATCCCCACTCATGGGGGGCTGGATGCCTGCCACTACTGCCATCCCCACCCATAGGGGGATGGATGCCTACCACTAACACCACCCCCACTCAGGGTGGGCTGGATGCCTACCACTACTGCCATCCCCACCCATAGGGGGATGGATGGCTGTCACTACTGCCATCCCCACCCATAGGGGGATGGATGGCTGTCACTACTACCATCCCCACTCATGGGGGTCTGGATGCCTACCACTACTACCATCCCCACTGATGGGGGGCTGGATGCCTACCACTACTACCATCCCCACTCATGGGGGGCTGGATGCCTACCACTACTACCAACCCCACTCATGGGTGGCTGGATGCCTACCACTACTACCAACCCCACTCATGAGGGGCTGGATGCCTACCACTACTACCATCCCCACTCAGGGTGGGCTGGATGCCTGTCACTACTGCCATCCCCACCCATAGGGGGATGGATGGCTGTCACTACTACCATCCCCACTCATGGGGGGCTGGATGCCTACCACTACTGCCATCCCCACTCATGGGGGGCTGGATGCCTACCACTACTACCATCCCCACTCATGGGGGGATGGATGCCTACCACTACTACCATCCCCACTCATGGGGAGCTGGATGCCTACCACTACTACCATCCCCACTCATGGGGGGCTGGATGCCTGCCACTACTGCCATCCCCACCCATAGGGGGATGGATGCCTACCACTAACACCACCCCCACTCAGGGTGGGCTGGATGCCTACCACTACTACCATCCCCACTCATGGGGGCTGGATGCCTACCACTAACACCACCCCTACTCAGGGTGGGCTGGATGCCTGTCACTACTGCCATCCCCACCCATAGGGGGATGGATGGCTGTCACTACTACCATCCCCACTCATGGGGGTCTGGATGCCTACCACTACTACCATCCCCACTCATGGGGGCTGGATGCCTGTCACTACAACCACCCCTACTCATAGGACGGGTAATGCATGACACAACTAGCATACTCCCACATAAGGACTGTCTGTAAATTACATCCCACCCCCAACACCATGACAAGCGTGTGTGGTCTGTGTCAAATGCATAAAACACTGAACATGACATTGAACATACAATGTGACCCCCTAACACATGTGTCACACATAATTGTGTGTGTGGCCTACACAATGCAAGCAGACCATGACCACTGTGGCAATGTGGCCCAAAGCCCCATCACCACAGTGCCCAAAAGGTAAGTGTGTGCTCCATAGCTGCAGCACATTTTGAACAGTGTGGCAATGTGGCCCAAAGCCCCATCACCACAGTACACAAAAGGTAAGTGTGTGCTCCATAGCTGAAGCACATATTGAACAGTGTGGCAATGGGGCCCAAAGCCCCATCACCACAGTGCCCAAAATGTAAGTGTGTGCTCCATAGCTGAAGCACATTTTGAACAGTGTGGCAATGGGGCCCAAAGCCCCATCACCACAGTGCCCAAAAGGTAAGTGTGTGCTCTATAGCTGAAGCACATTTTGAACAGTGTGGCAATGGGGCCCAAAGCCCCATCACCACAGTGCCCAAAAGGTAAGTGTGTGCTCCATAGCTGAAGCACATTTTGAACAGTGTGGCAATGGGGCCCAAAGCCCCATCACCACAGTGCCCAAAAGGTAAGTGTAGTCCTGGTAAAAGCTGCAAAAACAAAACTGCAGGGATTATTCCTGGCCACACAACACCAAACACTACAGTGGCATTGTAGTGCTTGTGTCCCATAGCAACATAGATTGTGTGAGGCAAGCAGTGCAGTGCCAATGACACATCGTTCTGGCCATGTGCACACAAACATCAGCCATGGGGGACCACATTGTCTACATTCACAAATAACACAATGACAGAAGTGAGCATCATAATGCAGACCAACATATCTGCACCAATGGACACACAAATGTAGATATCCTGTGGAGACTGTAGATGTCAGGTGAACAAATACCATACCATGGCAGCAATGGGACATACTAACCATGATCAATGTGCTGATTGATGACCTAGCAGTCCCAGGGCCAGCAGGGGAAAGCCAACAAACAACATACAGCCAATGGCAAACTAAAGATATGCCAATGCAGTGGTGCAAATGCACAAACACAAACAGGCAGACTCACACTGCATATCATACACAACAGGTGAGGGGGTTGTGTGCCAGTGTCCCCAGGCAAACACACAACACATGAGGAGGCCAGATTCACTAATACACATATGTCAACACAGTCACATACAAAAGTAACTCATGGATTGGATTCCCTATGTGGGCAAACAGGCGTTGTGAGATGAGAGGGAGCCCAAATTACACATGTCACACAAGCTTGTAGGAACAGCAACAAACACAGCAAGAGACAGAACCACCACAGCACTCCCCCAGGGACCCCACATTGTGGTGACACTAGCCTGCATGACAATCACACTGTGATGACAAAGGTAGATGTCATCCACACTGTGAACCACAGCCATGTGTCCTGAGCAACAAACTACCATCACACCTATACAAGCACAAAGCACTCAGCATGGCCTGCCAGCCAAGGACAATATGGAGGTAGTGCCCCAGCCGTGCAACAACTCACATTTGCACACACTCAACGCCACACACCTTGAACTCCACCAATGTGCAGCAGTGAAGCTCACATGGACTGCTGACATTGCACATGCACCCATGACAATCCCAGGGGTGGTGGGGGGAAATAAGGCGCAGAAACCCATCACACATGGCCAGTCAACAATACTTGTGAATGTCTGACACACAGCACAGTATGCCGTACATGGGCATGACGTGAAATCCACCCCAAACAATGGGATCCTGGCCATAGTCACACACCAATGAAGAAGCCAAGCTGACCCACAAAGGACACACATAGACAACTTCCAACATTGCAGCTCTGACCCTGAGGAGTGGCAGCAGTCACACACACAACGTGTCACAAACACTGAAAGCATACACAAACAGAAAATCACATTACTCGTGTAACCAACAAGTGCCAAGAGGAATCCTGACTGTGTCCCATCTGCGTTTGCCCACATCCCCAGCCCTGATAACAAAGATAACTAGGGATGACAACCTCATGAACATTAGTTTGCCATGCACCCACATCCTGGAGAAACCAGGTCCAAGATGCTGGATGAACACAGAACAACTCAGCAAGCATCACAAACAGGAACATCCGTAGGGACACAGCCTGTGTAGGAAAAGGAGAAGAGAACACGCACAGACATGCCTACACAACACGGGCACAGCCTATATCACGGAATCACGCACTGCCATGAGGGCACTCCACTCCTGTGGAAGGTCAGCTGTGCCAAACCTTGTCTGTGCACGACTCAAACATGTCAGCAGAACACTCGGTCAGTGAGTCAACAACTACAACACACTGAAGGCTCTGCTCATATCAGCCTGGGCACGGGAGTGTCACGTCAGTCATCTGCATACACCCAAGACACGTGTCAAGCAACTTGCACTGTGTACACAGATGAGTCCTCCAAATTTGATGTGCTAAACTGCATGTCCATTGGAGACGGGCACACAGTCAGGGTACTAGGAACATTGGACAGTGGTAAGCCCACCAGATGTGCAGCAGTGTAGGGCAAAGATGGTAATCTACAAATGCTAAACGTACATCCCTGTGTCAAATGCTGAACATTACACCCTCAGACTGCAGCAAAGGATGCCATAGATCCAGACTAGATTAGGACACATATCTCATGGACCACATGGAGCCCATCAAAGCAAAACTTCATTTACCTGATCTGAACACTATTACAACAGCAAATGCATGATTCTACACATCTACATCATGTACCTCCAAAGATTAACCACAAGTAAACAAAAAGAGGCTTTATTCAGCAAGTGTGCAACTCAAATCAAAAGTCCAAAATAAACTAAGGCCAATGGCCAGTCCAAATATACAGTCCCAACAGGGTGATGTGTGACAACTTGTCAACAATTGCTTGCCTGCCTGGTACGGACAGGGGACATCCCCCTTGGAGGGGCATATGAGGGGCAGTCCAGGCACCGCAGGGACAGGATCAGGGGATGCCAGAAGGAGGCGGTGAAGGGGAGGTGGGTGCAGGAGTGTCACCGGCAACTGCAGTGAACGTGTCTGACTCAGGGGGGGCCGGCACCACTGTGGTACACAAGTCAGTTGGTGTGGGTGCTGCAACCACTGCAGTGGGCTGGACTGATGTAGTGGACTGGGTACCCACTGCAGTGCCCGAGTCAGATGTGGTGGTTGTGGACTCCACTGCAGTGCATAACTCCAAGGGAGTGGAAGGGTGGGCAGATGAGGTGGGCAGGACAGAGGGGGGGGACCCGGTCTCCACAACAGTGCCATTAACAGGCAGAGCGTCTGGGTTGGGGGTGGAAGAGCAAGTGGCAGGGGGGGAGGGCCTAAGCAGTCTGGGGATGCGGTATTGGTGTGTGGGAGAACCTGGGGCAGGGTGTGGCGGGGGAACCTGTGCAGTGGTGGACTGGGGGATGGAGGAGAGAGACTGGACGGTGGAGCTACGTGGTGGTGGTGGTGGGGTCTTGCTCTTCCTGGTCCGGGGGGACTTCCTAATGGGGTCCTGTGTCTGCCTACGCCTGGGGGAGGGTGTCCGGGGGCGAGGGGCACTCCCCTCTGTGTGGGTGGACATCCTCTTCCCCCGGTATGCTGGATCAGCAGGATTGGAGGGGAAGAGTCCGAGGTCACACAGGAAGATCTGCTGTGTAGGTGTGGTAGCAGGCGAGGCAAGGGAAGGGGTCTTGGAGGGAGAGGATTTGGAGGACCTCGGAGTTAATGTGGATGCCTGTTTGTGTGTGTGTTCCCCGTCCCCTGTGTCTGTGGTATCAGTCCCCTGAGGATGCTTGTGTGCATGTCTTGCCTTTCTCTTGGGTGTGTCTGTGCTGCTCGTGTCTGTGTGTTTGGGTGACTGTGCAGGTGTGCATGTGCTTTGGACAGGTAGGGGGGCAGGAAGTGTGGATGGGGCAGAGGTGGGAGGGGTGAGGGACTGTTGGAGGAGGGCCACTGCTGCCGTCAGGGAGGAGTCCATGGACTTATTGCTCCTCTGTAGGGCAGACATACCCGTCGAGATGCCCTCCATGAACGACACCAGCTGTGTCAACAGAGTGGTGTGTGCATGGAGGACACTCAGCATTGCTGTCTGCCCTACATGGAGCTGCCGAAGGAGGTACACAGACTCCTCACTCAGGGCAGCAGGGGACAAAGGGGCAGGGGGTGCGGTGCCTGGCACGAAGGTTGTACGCTCCCGAGTACGGGAGCCTCCACGGACCTCAGGAATGGGAGCCAATGGGAGGGCGGTGGTGGTGCTGGCGGGGCCAGACAGACTAGCTGGCCTTTGGTGGCTGCTGAGACCCGCCTCCACAAGGGAGTCATCCTCCGAGCTGCTGTGGTCCTCAGCTGAGGTGGATGGTGCTGAGGACTCCTCGGTGTGGCTCCCCTCGCCCTCCATGCCACTGGGTCCCTCTGACCACTCGTCCGATGCTGACCCAGTCTGGCTCCGCTGCTCCTCCTGGTCCGTGGAGCTGTCCCCTCCTGTGGCCATGGATGTATCTGCAAACAATTAGGGAAACAGACAAACATCAGTCACCTGCACTGACCGCACACACCACAGTAAGTACAGCACATTACAGAGCAAGCCCTGGCATCCTTAGTTGAACATTGCCTAAAGTCCTCACACAGATTCGGGGAAGCCAATTGTCAGTCTGATGGTCAACCATGGGACTCACACCCCTCCTGCCCTTGCACCCATCTGTCTGGTGCCTGTCTGATGGTAAGACCCCAGTGTGGACACATGCACCACCTACACAGTTGTTGGACATTGCAGGGAACACGGTGAAGTATGTGAACATGCACACATCACATCTCTTTCCACTGAGTCAGTGCAGGTGTCCGGATAAAGGGATGGCCAGAGTCTAAATAGAAATGCATGTGATGCATACCAGCACCAGACACCATGATGCACCCATGTCCGGATAGTCAATGCCACAATGGGGTGCATGTTGCACATGTCACTCCCCTGCAGGATCAGTCTTAGGAAGTTTAATGCCATGACACAGGAATACGTGCAAAGTCATACATTACTGTCTCAAGTCACATGGCCATGGCAGCCAGCCAACAACAGTCTGCACTGTGTCACAATCCGAGGGCATGGGGAATGCAAGTTATGTGACTGACAAGTGCACATGTCCATCCCCCAAAACCACATCAGCTGTACTACTATTTGTCCACGTCATACCAACTGGACATATGGGGGACATGAAACACAACTCTCTGAACATGAGCACCTCACAGTGTGCTGTGAATGAAAATACAGCTGCCTGAAAGTCACAGTCGCAAACACCTGTGTGCACAGTCAAGTGATCAGACACCTATAAGTCACAGAAGTATCGTCTATCATGGTCACATCTCAGATGGCATGCTGAGCCCTAACCGATAAACATACCAGTAGTCCTGACAACGAAGACACAGCACAATGAGACAGAGGCAGACACCTGAGGGTACATTTCACTGATCACAACATGCCAGATGATACACAGGAGTGGGAGTACAGAGTGTATTGTATGCCCTGGAGTAGGCATGACTGTCCAGCTCCACCTGTAAGAGGGATGAGTCCTGGACAGTAGGCAGGTGGCTAAGCATGTGTGACACACTGGATACACATACTCCTGAGGCCCAAACATTGTTCCCACCAGCAGCATGGGTGTGTGCCAAATTCCCCAGGGACATGTGGTGAGTCAGAGCAGCAAGCGGACCACATATCAAAGTTACACCCAGATTACATGTCAGAACTTAGGCATTGTGTAAGCAATTGACCCACCCATGAATCGCACAACATAGTCACGGGAACAAATGCTGTCCCCCACCTTGAGCAAAGCTAAATGCAATGACACAGTCCCCAAATGATACAATTTCCTGACTATAAGGGCCACACATATGCGTATCAGAGGAGAAGTGGGCATGTCACAAATGGGGGACATGGGTCCTGGACCACATGACTGATGTACTGTGGAAGTTTAACCAGGCCAGAGGAGGGCACATGGCATGTCAGACAAAGTGCACAGTGCAGTCATGGACTCACCCCCTCCTTGCTGCTGTCTGTCCTTCAGCTGCCCATCCAGGTCAGGGAAGACCACCGCCAGGATCCGGAGCATGTGGGGGGTCAGGGTCCGGTGTCCGCCCCTCCTGCGAGGAGGCGACAGCTTCAGCTGGACCCTTGCGATCCTCCGGGTCCAGCCACGAAGGTCCTGCCACCTCTTCTGGCAGTTGCGGATCCTGCGCCTGTAGACCCCCACGGATCTTACTTTCCGGGCGATGGTCAGCCAGATTTCCTGCTTCTGGTGGGCATCAACCTGTGAGGATGACAAAGTGAAAAGGCCATTACTACTAACCCTGGGCAAAGCACTACGCTACGCTCGCGTAGTTTGCGAAGTTTGCGCTACTTCGCACAACGCGAATTGCACGTAGCACAGTGCAAACACGCGTAGCGTAGCGTAGTGCAGCAGTCATTTTTGCTTGCTCGCGGTCCTCAACATCAAGTTGGCGACCGCGAGCAAGCAAAATGACATCCCGGCGAGACTTTTTCTCTGCTCGCGATCAGCAACATCAAGTTGCCGATCGCGAGCGTGGAAAATAAACCTCCCGGCGAGATTCTCAACGCGGGGAGGTCAGGTTTCTCATTGCGAGTGGTCGCGTATGCTCGCGACCGCTCGCGATGAGAAACTACCAGTCCGCGTTGAGAAAGCTGCCGCTCGAGTAAAAATCTACTCGAGCGGCAGTAAAAGACAGCTCGCACTGTGCAAGATGCCGTTTTCAATGATTGCACAGTGCGGACAAGCATCCGGCACTGTGCAATCATTGCGAACAGTGCACTACGCAGTTCGCGTAGTGCTACGCGTAGCTCGCGTAGTGCGAACTGCACTTTGCGTAGCTTCGCGTAGCGCTACTTCGCGAACTACGCCCAGGCTTAATTACTACACATGCAACATATACGTGCATCACACAGTTATTTATTTATTTATTTAGAAGTTTTATATAGCGCTAGCCAGACCCGAGGGTATCGGAGCGCTTTACAACAAAGGTGGTGGGAAAATCAATACAGAACGTAACAATGGTATACATATTTATTCGCTGCGAGTCGAGAGTCTCAGAACAGAATGCAGCCTTAATTTCCAAAAAGTTACAAAATAAATGGGTGATATACACAGGGGTGAGACAGGACTAAGTTGGTAGGTGGGTGAGGTAGAGTTCTTAAACTTAGGGTGACTGGATGGTGTGGTGGGCAAGAGTCAGCATTCAAGCGGCAGCTATCCATTCGGCAGGGATTGATTGAGTAAGAGATCTTTGAGCTGCCTTTTGAATTTTACAAAGGAGGGGTTAGTCCTGATATGTACTGGGATGGAGTTCCAGATTCTTGGAGCATTTCCAGAGAAGGATCGAGAAGAGGCTTTTTGTTTGCGCGTTTTCTGGGGGATGAGGAGTAAGGTGTTTGAGCTCCTGAGGGTCCTTGTCTGGCCGGCTTTCTTGAGTTTGGCGGCCAGGTAGGTGGGCTTCCCAGTGTGCAGGGCTTTGTGCGTGAGGCAGGCAGTTCTGAAGTTGGCACGCAATTCAATTGGGAGCCATTTTAAATCACTGAGTGCCGGTGAAATGTGTTCAAATTTCTACACTCCGGTGACCATTCTGGCTGCTGCATTTTGGGTTGCTCTCAGAGGGGCTAAGTGGGATTTTGCTGTTCCTGTGAGGGTTGCGTTCCCATAGTCCAGTCTGGAAAGCACCAGGGACTGAGTGGCTTGTTTGAGATCGCTGGGAGGGATGAATGGTTTTATTTTGTTGAGCAGTTTAAGGTTGAGGAATGCGCTCTTGGCGGAGTTCTTAATGTGTTTGGTCATGTTCAATTTTGGATCCAGAGTGATTCCCAGTGATTTGACTGAGTCGGTCAGGGTGAGGTTGTAGTTGAGGGCATCGATTGCTTTTATCCATTCTGTGACTTGGGGGTTGTGCTCCTTATTGGAAATGAGCAGGATTTCTGTCTTGTCCTGGTTCAGTTTCAGGTGGTTGAGTGTTAGCCAGTGCTGTACTTCCCTTGGAGTGTGGTTTAGTCTATGAATGTCTTCCATAGAGGAGGTTTCGAGATAGATCTGGGTGTCGTCCGCGTATAGGTGGAAGGGGATGTTTGTTTTTTTGAGGATGGAGGTGAGGGATTCCATATAGATGTTAAAGAGTTGCGGAGAGAGAACTGATCCTTGCGGTACACCCCTGCTGACGGAGTGTGAGTCGGACAAGAAGTTATTGATTTTTATTCTTTGGGTGCGATTCTGTAGAAATGAGGTGAACCATTTTAGGACCATCTCGTCCGCTCCTACTCTTTCTTGCAGGGCCTTAACGAGTAGATTGTGGTCCACCGTGTCGAAGGCTGCCGATAGGTCCAAGAGTACGAGCAGACAGCATTGGTCCCTATCAAGGGACTTGTGGATGTCGTCTATGACATTCAAGATCGCTGTCTCTGTGCTGCAACCTTTTCTGAAGCCCGATTGGTGAGAGTCGGGAAGGTTGTTGCAGTCCATGTGCTCGGTAAGTTGAAGGAGGATGCATCTTTCCAAGGTTTTGGCTAGGAGGGGGAGATTGGAGACGGGTCTGAAGTTGTTAAGATCATTGGTGTCCGATCCCAGTTTTTTTAATAGTGGTGTGACTTGGCCGATTTTGAGACAATCCGGCATGACTCCAGTTCTCAGGGAGCTATTTATAATCGTGGTCCAGACCGGGGCTAGGGTGCCTTTAAGCTTTTTGACCAGTTTGCCAGGAATGGGGTCCAAGATATGAGAGGAGGGGTGGAGCAGGAAATCATTTTTTCGATCTCAGCTACAGAGATGGGGTTAAAGGATTTCCAGTTATTTGGGTGGAGCTTGTGTGTAGTGCCTTCTATCTCCGCGAGCGAGCTGCTGCAGGGGGGTAGTCACCCAGAGAGAGCTCAATCTTTGTGATTTTGTCCTTGAAGAAAATGGCAAAGTTGTCACAAAGGTCTTTGGAGGCCTGGAATGATGAAGCAGGGGGCTTGGAGGTTTGTTGTCTGATTAGATTGTAGAGTTCTCTCGGCCTGTTTTTTGCGTTATCAAGAGCACTGCAGAAGAAGGCCTTTTTTCCATCCTTGATGTGTTTATTGTATTTTCTGCGTACTGATTTGAGTCGATTGAGGTGCATTGTGGACGGGTTTTTCCGCCAGAGTCTTTCATTAGCTCTTAGTTCTCTTCTTTCAGAGTTTATGCTTGTATTGAACCATGATCTAGATGGGGTGTTCCTTACCCTTTTTTGTTTGCACGGGGCTAGTTGGTCTAAGATGGCAGTCATAGTAGTGTTGTAATGGGCGGTGAGTTCGGTTGTGGAGAGAATGTCAGTATCGATGGGGAGGAGTATGCTTACCTCTTTTTCTAGGTCAATAAGGGGGATTTGATTTAGATTTCTCACCCAGTGGGTGTGGTCCTGTGTGTGGGGCCGGCAAAGAGTCATTAGGTTTATGTGGAAGAGGATGATGTGGTGGTCGGACCAGTTTACAGGCAGGATACGATCGATAGAGACAGTGTCTACTTGGGCAATAATGGCATCCAGTATTGATCCTTTGTTGTGGGTTTGTTCTGTGCAGTGTTGGATTAGGTTATTGTTGTGTAGAAGATCGTTCAAGGTTTGTATCATCGAGTTGTTCACCTCATTCCAGTGTAAGTTGAGGTCACCTAGAATCATATTGTTAGAGTCCTGAAGTGCACAGTGGGTTATCAAGTCGGAGAGGTGTTCACCGAAAGCGGTGACTTTCCCAGGGGGATGGTAGAGGAGATGGCAAAGTAGTGGTTTGTTGCCGCTCATCTTAATGGAGGCAGTTAGACATTCAAATGAGTTGTAATTGAGGGAGTCAATTTCCGATATGGAGATGTTGCTCTTATGGATGATTGCGACGCCCCTCCTCGTTGTATTTTTCTGTCTTTATTGAGGATTTGGAAACCCGGAGGTACAAGCCTGTCCATGTCTGGGAGGGACAATTCGTTCATCCATGTTTCGGTGATGAACGTGATGTCAATGTCATGGGCCAGGATAGTTTCTGCCAGTTCCGTTGCATGTTTCGTGGCCGATCTGCAGTTGATAAGCATGCATTTGGTGGAGTTCCCCTCGTTGTTGAATCTCTCCGTTGGGGGGGCCCTTGGAATAGAGGAGAGGAAGGCTGGGGGTCTTGACGTTTGGGGTGGGAGGCAGGGGAGGCAGTTTCTACCGAAGCCAGTGATAACCTGGATCTTGGAGTTTAGGGTGGTAGTAGGGTAGGTGCAGTAAGAGGAGGCAAGTTCTGTTGCTTCTCTCTCGGACATTGTGGCTTTTGTTCTTTCGGGTCTCTGCGTTTGCTTCGAGAGGGAGGTTGTGTTCCATCTGGGCCAGGGAGTCCTGCGAGGTCTTGAGTGATTGGTGTTGTTGGTTATGGGTGTGGTGTGTGGGCGTTGGCGAGATCTCTGGCGAGAGGTGAGGTTCAGTAGGATTTCGTTAAGGCCCATTATTATATGTTCTAGCTGGCTTTCTAATAGAGCGAGTCTCTGCGTCGTCTCCCAGGAGGGGGGTGGGGGAGTGTCCGGGCTTCGACTGTGCTGGGTGGGGTTGTTGACGGAAGGGAGGGGCTTGGGATTTGGAGACTGTGTTTTGGGGGAAACGACCTTAACAACGCGGTCAAAACACCGCAGTACATTTAGATCGCTGCTTTTACAACGCAAGTCGTTACCATGACTTGCACTGGAGGGCGCTCTAGACTAAGGAATAGTGTGATTTACTATTCCAACACCTTCCCTACTGTACGTAGGCTGGAGTTGGAATAGTAAATCATACTATTCCTAAGTCCAGCGCCCTACAGCGCAAGTCATGGTAACGACTTGCGTTGTAAAGACAGCGATGTAATGTACCGCGATCTAATTGATCGCGTTGTTACATCATACATCCGTGTTTTGGAGATGGTGTAGCCTCTGTTATCCCTGTGGGTGGCCTTGGACATGGGGTGTGTGGAGTCTCGTCTAGTTTCTGTCGGCCGTCTCAGGCGCATAAGAGGGGGGAGAGGGCTAGGAGTCGTTGATTGAGGGTTCAGTTCAGTAGCTGTTTGTGAGGAGTAATAATTTGGTGAGGGAGGGTGATTGTCTGGGGGTTGTAATGTCTCCCCTACGATGTGCCTTGGATTAGCATTGGCAGGTAGCTCTGAATTGTGCATTTCCAGGGGGTGGTGGAGGGAGGCAAGGTTAATGGGGAAGGTCTGTGTTGTCTCACGAGGGTTCATTCCTTCGGGCAAAGGGGATAAGTTCTGGAGTGAGTGGCGTGAGTCATTGAGGGCTTTACGAAGCGTGGGGAAGAGGTAGTCGAATGCATCTAGGTTGTCGTTCTTGGCTTGGATCATGACTGTACCCTTAGTGTAGATGGTCGCAGCGGTGTTGCCGTTACGCGTGTGGTGATTTGGGATTGAAAGCGTCAGTTTGCAACTGTGAGGCGTGTTAGTTATTTTGGATATGAGGAGATGAGTTTTGAGAATGCTGATCCAATTCGCTGGGCATTCAGTATGGAAAATGAAATCCATTTTCTGCTGGCCTTTGGAGGTGCAATTGTATATGTCTGCAAATAGTGTGTCTGGGTGTTGTCTGATCAGTCTTTGTTTAAAATTTCTCTTTGCTTTAGGTGAGAGGTTGGGGGGGAGGGTGATGGTGAAGGAGTTAGGGCCGTGTGGTTTCAGGTAGGATTTACATGTCTCAATCACAGGGCATATGATGTACACAGGCAGTGCAACAATGGCTATGAACAGTTTGCCAGCAGTCACTACATGGTATCATTGCATGGGAAGTAAATCTAGTTGGAATGCACTGTTACTGCACTGTACCAGTTCAGTGCATATAACTACACACTTTGGGGTGTGACAACTACTCAGTGGGCATGCTAGCCAGTGGTGTGCACACTGAAAGTCCTGCTAGTCAGACAACATGCACAATTAGTGAGGCAGTGGACAGCACACTCACCTGCTCCCCTGGTTTCCCATACAGCTTGCTGTACTGTGGAAGGAGGCTGTCCAGCAGGGCCTGGTTCTCCTCAAGGCTGAAGGCTGGGGCACTCTCCACAGTACGTGCCATTGCAGGAGCCAGAGGATGCATAAACAGCAGCAGTGTTGGTGGCAGATGTCGTCATGGAGCATGTAGTGCAGGCAAGTGAGCTCTCAGGGGAACAGCCAGCATTATATGTGTGCTGCAGAGGCAGATACTGTCCCATGTGTCCAAAGTGATAGGTCCAAGTCGTTTGCATCTTCTGAATCTGACCAATCCATGGAATAGCAGCACTAATACACGCCCACAGCATCCTTCAAATCTTCAACTTCATGACACCCATGATTTTGCAACATTGTTGTGGCTGGCCAACTGAATTCACTGCATCAGACTCGTTGGAGCCTCAAAAACGCGTCCGTTGCCATGCCAGGCCCCAGCCAATGTGTGCGCACCGATCGGTCCATTGCTGTACAACGTGTATATCGGGATACAACGCGTACCCGCACACATCATATGCAATGGGCCGGCCGGGCACACCGATCGGTCCATTGCTGTTCAACGCGTACCCGCTCACATACAATGCAATGGGCCGGCCGGGCACACCGATCGGTTCATTGCTGTACAACGCATACCCGCTCACAACAGATGCAATGGGCCGGCCGGGCACACCGATCGGTCCATTGCTGTACAAAGCGTACCCGGGATACAACGCGTACCCGCTCACATACAATGCGTATTTCAGGATACAACAGATGCAATGGGCCAGCCGGGCACACCGATCGGTCCATTGCTGTTCAAACGCGTATTTCGGGATACAACAGATGCAATGGGCCGGCCGGGCACACCGATCGGTCCATTGCTGTACAACGCGTACCCGGGATACAACGCATACCCGCTCACACACAATGCAATGGGCCGTGCGGGCACACCGATCGGTCCATTGCTCTACAACGCGTACCCGCTCACAACAGATGCAATGGGCCGGCCGGGCACACCGATCGGTCCATTGCTGTACAATGCGTACCCGCTCACAACAGATGCAATGGGCCGGCCGGGCACACCGATCGGTCCATTGCTGTACAACGCGTACCCGGGATACAACGCGTACCCGTTCACATCCAATGCAATGGGCCGTGCGGGCACACCGATCGGTCCATTGCTCTACAACGCGTCCCTGGACAGGTCACACGCATATGTCACCATGCTGGTCACTGGTGAACCTATGCCAGCCACATATACTTTCCAGGGACTCAGGGGCACACCTACAACACCACACCCAGTCCACACTGTATCTAAGGCATGTGTGGCAGCATAACCTTATCTGTGTATGGGGGTGAACATGTGGTTTTTGGGGTGCCATTTGGGGGCAGACACACCCAGGCTGTGCACGTGTTCATGGGGACAGGGTCCTTTGTGTGTTGTGCACCTGACCACTGTGGTGTGCAACTTTTCATTTTGGAGCATGTGTCATGGTCACATTTACAGGTTGTGTATGTGTATGACATGTCACATACCCCCAGGCTCACATGTGGGAAGGCATGTATGTCACAGGGTGGCCCATTGCCACAATAGTGATGTCCCTCCGCAGTCTGTGTGCATGTTGTGTTTCACATGTCTCTGACTCCATGTGCACAATGGGAGACAGTCTCCACATCCACGTGGTTTGTGCATGAACTTTGATGTTGTATGTGTGTGTGTCACAGACGTCCATGTCTGTCCTGCAGAGGCTACAGGGGCCTCTACCTATGGGTGTCATGTTAGTTTTTCTGACGTGTACATGATACGCAATGTCATGCCAGTGTCCATGTGGCAAGACAGGGTCCCTGGAAATCTACCTGTCAATGAGCTGTGATGCCTGTGGAGCATCTGTCCAGACATGTCACTGTGGTATGTGTGTGGAACGTGAGAGCAGTAAATGGGTACTGTGACACAGCCTAATGGTTTCCCATAGCACACCCTGGAACCTGTTGTCAACACTTGTTGAACAGAGATGTTAGATGATGTCCATGTAGGTGCCATATATGTCCAAACAGAACGACACACACATCAAGTACTTGTGTTTGTTAATGATGTATCATGTGAAATTGAGTATGGTGAACGGCACTTAGTTGGGGTGAATGACAATCTTGCTTTCTTCACCTATGCACTGCAGGGCTCCTGCTGTCCATCGACCATTCCCAGACCTGGCAACGATGGTGGAACGTGACAGCATCCGACGGTACCGCTTCACCAGGCAGCTGATTGAGGATTTGGCAGTGCGGTTGGACCCACATTTGCAGCCTGGCCGTCCGTATCCTACAGCGCTGACCCCCAAGGTGAAGGTGATGGCAGCCCTACACTTCTTTGCCACCGGTACCTTTCAACACACTGTGGCGACTGCTGGTGGGATGTCACAGACTATGTTCAGCCGTGTGCTATGCGATGTTTTGGGGGCAATGTTGAGATACCTGAACCAGTTCATCTATTTCCCAACACGTCAACGACTCACTGATGTCAAGAGTGACTTCTATGCCCTGAGGAGGATGCCACATGTAATTGGCTCCATTGATGGGACACATGTGGCTTTGATACCACCACAGGCACATGAGCAGGCATACCGGAACCGTAAACATTACCATTCGATCAATGCTCTGGTGGTATGTCTTGCAGATATGACCATCACACATGTGTGTGCCCGTTTCCCTGGTTCGGCACACGATGCCTACGTGATGAGGAGTAGTCGCATCCCGAGGATGATGTCACAGATGCCGAACCAGCGTGCCTGGCTTGTTGGTGTGTACTGACTTTGTACCATTGTGTGTGTTCTGCTATGTTGTTTTCCGCACACATTTTCAAATCGGCTAATGTGCAATTGTCTGTCTGTAGGTGACTCAGGATACCCCAACATGTCGTGGTTGCTGACACCCCTCAGGAACCCTGTGACACCAGCCCAGATGCGCTACAATGAGGCACATGGTCGGACGAGGAGGGTGATTGAGCGGACCTTTTGTCTCCTGAAGAGCCGCTTCCGCTGCCTGGACAAGACAGGAGGGGCCCTCCCATATGCCCCAGCAAAGGTGTGCAAGATTGTCATCGTCTGCTGCATGCTACACAACCTGGCAGTGCGGAAGGAGTTGCCTCTCATCCTGGATGACGATGACCAACGTCCGCCACCTGTGGAAGATCCTGGCCTGGGTCACAATGCCAGTGAAGAGGAAGAGGATGATGATGGTGATGTCCGCACACAGCTCATCACCAACTTCTTCAGCTGAATGTGAGTCTCCAGAGAGTTGTAATGTCAATGATTTGAGTTTGCATGATATGTGTGTGTGGTGCTCTGGTGCTGTTTGAGTGTGGCCATGTGCTAGTTGACTGGATGCGTGCAGCAATGTGTCCTTGCAGGTGGTCTGTACTGCCCAACAGTGTTGACATGCTAACTTGGTTTTGTGTAGATATCTCATGACATGTATTAGACATGAGTATTGCCGTTCTGTGCTGTTCTTCAGTGGTTTTGACTGTGTGTCATGTCTGTCCTTCACAGGGTGCTGCCGAAGTTGTTTGATCAACTTGGATCCCACGAATCCATGATTCAACTTCCAAGGTGGAAGCAGTCGTTTCCCTACAGGTGATGTGCCACACACCCCTGGACTTTCTATCTTCTGCACTTTTTGACTTTGTGGCCACAGCCAGGTTGGATTAGCTAGCATTTGTAGTGGATACAACATGTTACAAATGTGTAATAAACCTGTGCTTCACTTTGGGATGTGCGTTGTCTGTAGTCACACATCTGACTGACATTTGCTTACTGCACCTGTAGTCTAGTTGACACAGACTGTGAATAGGTGGCGTGTCTGTGCATTCCACTGTATTTAGTTGCAACATCAGTATAGGTGATGAGTCTGATGGCCCTGGTGTGTATGTGTTGTGTGGCCCTAGTGGTGTGTCTCCCTCATATGTGTCACGTCGCCATGACTGACATGACGGTGTTGGACTTGCTGTAGCAGTTAGCATGCACAGTGTCATTTTTCTGATCACCATCTCCATGACAGAGAGCACGTTGGAATCACAACAGAGGCAGATATGGTGTATTGGTGAGTTTATTTATATACAGATGTGAGGATGGTGCACAGGATGGTGGGTGCTGTACATAGAAATTGGAATCCAAAGTTCCCATGTGATTCGGAAGTCTTGGTAGCTGAAATGTCCAGAGTAAAGTCCACAGTCATCTGATAAATTTGGCCAACTATAGCTCCCCATGTCATGTGGGAGAGTTGGGTTGGCTTCGACAGGGCGTGCAGTTTGCACACAGAGGAAAAGTTCCAGAACAGGTGTTGGCTTCCTGGGGGATGTAGATGGCCATTGGTCTCTCAGTTTGGCCTCCTCGGACGGCCCCTCTTCTTGGGGGGGGACCCTCAGGTGCAGGCTGCGGCGGTGCAGGGGACTCTGCCAAAGTCCTCCTCCCTCCCTGTGGCATTTGCAGTTGTTTCAGCAGCAGATGTTGTGGGCACACAGGGAGGGGAGGCCATGTTGGTGCTGATCTGGCGGAGGCATGTCAGTATGTCCCTATGCACCGCTGTCAGTTGTTCCAATGTGTCCCACTTGGACTCCATGCCAGACATGTGTGTGTGGAAATACAGATTTTATAATGGACGTAAGCTCCACCATTTTATATTATTGTAGCCACCATTTTGTGGTAAGCTTTTCTTAGTTTGTCTCCCTAGCACAAACTAATGTGCTCCTTTCAGCTACACAGAACAAAGTGGATACGTCAAAAGACCCCAGAGCATATGTTTGTTCTCTACTTGCTAGCACGCAAGTAGGGCAGGATGCATTTAACAAACGGTCAATGATTAACATTCCTATTCACTGATATCACATGTATTACAGCCAGCTGCATAAATTGCTTATGTCTACAAATTATTGTTGATACAGGACGTGCGACCTTTTGTTCCATATCCAGATGATTAATCAAGTGAGCGCCTGACTCTGTAACCACAGGCGTATCTATGTTTATATGTCTGACGCAAGTTATGTACAGTTCTGCTTTATTTCTGTTGACCACGGGATTACTGATGAGTGGTGGGAGTTAATGAGTAATCCTTATATATATATGTTTTGCATGCCATGTATACATATTTCCAGAGGTACTGGTCCTGACTAGTACATGATATCATCCTGGGATTATTAATCATCCTAGGCAGCTGCTAATTTTTCATACCCATTCCCACCTACACTTGTTCCAGCAGAAAGATATATAAGGCTGTCTATGACTGTGTAAGTTGTCCACTTCTCTCATAGCCACATGGAGCTGTGAGGTTGTGTACCCGCTTGAGCGAAATAAATCTTTTTATGTTACAGTTACCTCCGACTGCTGGTCTTCCTTGTTATAGGTGTACCTGTGGGAGGTTGGAGAAGGACCACTTCCACAAAATTGGCGACTCTGGTGGGACCTCTCCGTGGGACATCCAACGGCTAGCTGAGTCCGTGGTTGAGAGGTGCGACTGAGGACTGAAGGATCGTAGGGGCCCCTGCACTAACGAGACAGAGTTTCTCCGCAGCTGCCATCTGAAGTCCCGACTGGCCTCTTGACACAGGATTCCCGGCAGAGGTCCACGAGCTGATCCCTTTTGAAACAGACGTGTTGTCCGAAGACCAACAGTCGGACGATTTGAGGACACCACAGATTGGTGAGATTGTTCTGTTGCATGTTTTGTTAATTAAGTTTGGTTATTTAAGTTTGTTGATTGGTTTGGTAAAATAATAGTTATAACTACGAAGTACTAGGAACAATGAAGAAATGCATTTCTAAAACGTTCTGTTGTATAAAATCAGGTCACCGGTTGGACGAAAGTGTCCCCACTCCTGTTGAAGACAGTCCTGGTTGGATATTAATGATAAAAAAAGGAGTGAATGTGAATTTATACAATAGAATATGGCATGAGTATACAAAAAAGATAAGGAATTACAATTTCCTATTGATGGTACCTTTGATTTAGCTAAATTACAGTATTTACAACAATGTATGATGGAACGGAAGGTCCGACCCGCTATGTTTGAAGTATTTCAAACATGGGAGAAATCTGCCAGAACTCGGAATATGAAACAAAAACAAGATAGGGAACGAGAGAATAGAAAAACAACTATGGCTAAAGTAGCAGAATATAATAATATAAAAATAAACGAAAACATTGAACAGCATGACAGAGAGTTTAGGATGAAAACAGAAAAATGTTTTGTTGCAAAAGAAAAAAAGAAAGTGCCCTCCTATCGATGAAGTATTAGAAGATTTGTTAGATAAACCTCCCCGTATAATATTGTCCAGATTCCTGCCCCAGGTCCCGGGGCTGGGGGTCCACCAGCTACTCAGCAAGCGCCCCCTCCTGTTGTGCAGGCTCAACAGGTAGCCACTCCTGTTACGCAAGCCCAGCAAATAACCCCTGTTACTAATCTTCAGGGTACACAGGGAGCGGTAGGTTACACCCCAACAGTACCGTCCGCTCCAGCAACATTATCCTCCAGCACCACGCCCCCAATGTTCACAACACCATTTAGCACACAAAGTCACTCCCCTATAATAACTATGCGGAGACCGGACCACTGGATAGATTCCCTCACTCTAGGTCACCAATTAGGGACAGACTGACACCAGACACGCAGGTTAGACACACACGATTAGGCCCTTCTGAAAAGAACGCTATAAAGAAAATGACCAAAAAGTGGATGGACCAAGGGGAAATAACTAAAAGAGAAGCCTGGGACACATTTGAGGGGATGCAGGAATTAAGAGCCAAAAATTTTGTCATTAATAGTATGGTAACGCGATTGTTTGATCACTGTTACCTCTTATTAGAGGATAGTACCGTTGTTTTTACGTCACCAGAATGGTTAAACAAAGTATGGAGGGATAGTGAGCACTCTACATTAACTATCGCGCAATGCAAAAGTGCATTTAATGACTGTTATCAGTTCCAAAAGGAGCTAGATATCATTATATGTGGTGCCACACAAAAACATATCCACCAACATTATGGCCCAGAAATTAGTGGTGATACTTCAGCTTACCCTATGAGAGAGGTACATTCAATTCCTGATCCAAGGCCAGGGAATCATCCCCCTATCCCACAATATGTTCATACTCCTTGGACTAGGGCTGATTTGTTAGCCATGAGAAAGGAGTTACCTGATCCTAGAAAAAATCCAAGGCTCTTTTATGAGCAACTTGAATCTGCCATTAATTTAACACCCATGATACTAAAAGATATTGATTTTTTGTTTGATTTCTTGGTACCTCAAGAAATATGGCGTCCAGTTAGGGATAATAACTGCGCAACCATTAACTGGCCAACCATAGTCGGTGATGATAATGACAGATTAGCAGGAGGAGCCGTGCCACCGTCCTTAATAGCCTTACCAAAGCATATTATAACACGTATGCAGGAAATATTGCCCAGAGAAAAGGTGGATTGGGATAAGATGACGGCATGTCGACAGAAGGAGGGAGAGGAAGTTACCGATTTCTTTAGTAGAATAGAGGAGGTTTTTAAAGCATACAGTGGGCAAGATATACAGACTATACAAGGGAAGCGTATCTTTGCTAATCAGTTTGTTCATAATCTTCTACCTGACTTATCAGATAGTATAAAGACGTACGAAAGCACCTGGACTGCTAAAGACCCAGCTGAATTATTGACCATGGCCTGCTACTATGAGAATAAGAGAAATGCAGAAAAGGGAAAAAGGATAAGCAAATGAAGGAGTTAAAAACAAAAGCATTGATGCAGCAAGCTTTTCCTGATAGGGGAAGGACAAGAGGACGTACAAACTTTCAGAGGGGAGGTGGACGTAGTCGAGGGGTTGGTCGAGCTGCTTCAGCTCCGGCGCAACAGAGAGCAGGGTTAGGCTACAATACATGTGCCTATTGCTATCAGGAGGGTCATTGGAAGAATGAGTGCCCTTCGTTACAGGGCCAGGGTCAGACTATGAGAAATAATGCCAATACTTACAGAGGGAACACAACTCCCCACGCAGACAGAGGAAGAGGTAGAGGACAACAAAGAAATTATAATGACACCGACCAGATAAATTATTTCGACCAAAGGAATAATGCGTATTTTACACAGGATTATGCGCAGGATGATGATCATCAGGATTGGACCCTATAGGGATGCCCAGGAGAGGACAGGGAGCGAGTGCAAATACCAGTAGATTCTTCAGGGCCATATGTAACAATGACGGTTGGAGGTGAAGAAAGAGTGTTCCTTCTAGATACTGGTGCCACTAACACATCCATTTCCCACCGCTTGCTCCCCCATGCTCCTCTCTCGGGAAAATTAGATAAGTCGGTGGGATTTTCTAATGCTGTTGTAACAAGCCCCATTTCGCGACCATTGGACTTCACTATAGGCCCCATAACAGGGAGCATGCCCTTTGTATTAACAGAGAAATGTTCACTTAATTTACTAGGTTTGAAGGCTTTAAAAATGATGCATGCTACCATATATTGTACACCAGATGGTGTTTATCTGACTTGCAAGAAATCAGCACTATCTAAGCAGTATCTTGTTGCAGACAAAAATACCTTACCACCTGAACTTCGGGATATTGATCCGAAGTTGTGGGCACATGGACCAAACGATGTAGGAAGAATGGATATTGAGCCAGTACATATTAAAGTAAAACAAAATGTTAAATTACCCCGCATTCCCCAATACAAAATGTCAAAAGAAGGAGAGGAAGGATTGAAATTAGTGATATCAGACTTGCTGCAACGACAAATAATAAGAGAAGTCACAAGTAGCGTATGTAATAGTCCCATTTTACCTGTAGTTAAACGAGATGATGGAACAGAACAGGTCAAATATAGGATGGTTGTTGATTTGAGAGCCATTAATAAAATAGTGGAACCACAATATCCTGTTGTACCCGACATTACTGCAATGTTTTCGTCTGTACCACCTTCAGCCCAGTGGTTCACTGTGATTGATCTAAAAATGCCTTCTTTAGCATTCCCATACACCCAGATAGTCAGTATTTGTTCAGTTTTAGTTTCCAAGGGAGATCCTATCAATTCTGTCGAGCTCCACAGGGGTATACAGAAAGCCCTAGCATTTATAGCCAGGCATTAAAAAGACAACTGGATAACTGTATTATGCCATCAGGTACGGTATTACTGCAATATGTTGATGATTTATTAATCACCGCTAAAACAGAAATTCCATTCAATTTATCATGCAAAATCAGCAGGTCTTGTAGAGCGTTGCAATGCTACCTTAAAACATAAACTGCAAAAATATGTGCATCAAGTACTCTCAGCTGGGTAGATGCTTTGCTAATAGCCTTGTTCTCTATGAGAACAACTGTTACATCCAAAAACAGACTCTCCCCATATGAGCTTGTCATGGGGAGACCCGCAAATGTATATGGGTTTGCCTCTCCATCAAAGTTGCAAGAATTGACACATTCTGCTTTATTGGATTATTGTAAAGAATTAACTACTGCTCTGTCTACCATTCGCCAACAGGTCAGAGACACTTGGTCCCCGCCTTTGGAAGGAGAAGTGCATGACATCCGGCCCGGGGACTGGGTCCTGACCAAGAACTTTGTAAGGAAAAACAGCCTACAACCCAGATGGAAGGAACCATCTCAAGTTTTGTTAGTCACACAAACAGCAGTGCGATGTGATGGACACAAAAACTGGATTCATTTATCGAATGTGAAAAGAGCACCACCATTCTGGCCAAAATTGCCCCCGGAAGAGGACCGTTCTGACCGAAGAACTGGTGATTGCCCTCCTACCCACATTGACGATCAACGAACTGTATCAGGATATAATCTACGCCCAAGGAAACTGAAGAGTGCTTAGGACGGAGCAAGCACCAACTGCCACGCACTGGGTAGTGCCAACTTTAAAGGACTAACTTGTGCAGTGAGGTTAGTAAAATAAGGACACTGCCGACAAAGATCTGTAGAGCCTGTAACAGTGAGGCCTATAACGAACACTGTTGAACTATCACATCTAAGTGAGATTGTATATTTCGAAGTTTTTAAGCATTATCTCTAACCGTATTGCTATCTGGGACCGTATTTTCGTCAGACATGGAAGATACCTATTCCACCCTTACAATGAACAGAAAGAGGCGTTGGTACTCCAAACTATGCATGTTATGTGTGTTATTTTGTGTAATGTCTTTGGTAATCGGCTTACTCTATCTTTTAGAGCTTTATCACCCTATAGCAAAACCAGCCCCGCTTCCCTCTGACAAGGTCCCCTCAGTTACTGTAGCACCTGAGGATATGGATCACAGGGAGGAAATGCGTCATAATTCTTTTCTTACCCTACTTCATCAGACTCATCAAGTAATTGAAAAAAATAATTGTTGGATATGCATGCAATTTCCGGCATATGTAGACGAAGGACTACCCCTCCTCCAAGTGCCCCTGCCGTTTGAAGCATCCTGTTATGCGTTACATACCGTGATGTTGAAGGTTGAGCTAATAGGGGTCCTTGGAAACTTGGTCACCTCCCGTTCTACCACCAGAACATCAACTGTATCACTATACAACCGATATCAAGATGACATCCTCCAGACAGGAAATTGCACTGAAGTTGTCTTACCTAATGCAACGTTCCCCTTTTCTAATATATTCACCCCACTCTTTTTGGTAAACAATGTAAGTACACCTCCGCTTCATAGTGACGCCAGAGAAATACCCTTTTTGAAAATGAGGCAGCGTAGTGTACTTGGGAGTATATGTATCAGAAGTAATGGTACTTCCGACATGGGGAATAGTACCAATTGTAATATGACATTTGAGATGGCTGCTCAGGAAATGACAGTTCCACTTTATATCGGTGACTCAGTTTATTTCATTTGTGGTTCTAGGGCCTATACTTGGCTACCAGTGAATTGGGGTGGCTGTTGTCATCTAGGTCTTGTGACACCAGCGATGTCTATCAAAAGTACAAAGGAGGTAAATAGAGCCTCCAAAACACTAAGGGGTAAGAGGAGTGTTGATCAAGGAGATACAGTATCAGAGATAGCTGGTGATGTGCTGAAGGCCTTTGTTCCTTGGTATGGCCCTGCCATAAATTCCAGAAATATTCGCAGGTTATCCCGTTTATTGGAAGCAACTGTAGAGGAGACAGCAGGGATTATTGAGAACATCACAGTGGAGCTCAAGGCTGTCAGATTGGTTTCCCTTCAAAACCGGATGGTTCTAGATATGATGTTGGCAGAACGGGGTGGAGTCTGTAGGGTGATCGGGGTGTCCTGCTGCGTGTATATACCTGACTCCTCCACATCAGTTAGGGAAGCTGTCAAAAGACTATATGATATAGGGGCCCAGGCCCATAGTGATGTTGGCTCTTGGGATCCGGCGGGCTCTTTTGGAACACTCTATCGGCATGGGGTTGGAAGATAGGGATGTTCCTAGTGACCATATTCCTCGTAGTAATTGGGTGCTGTGTTTTCATTAATTGCCTACCCATATGTTGCCAGTGTTTGGGGCGACTGCTGAAACCACCCCCAGTCCCTCCAGTGACATTGACTAACGCTCTTATAATGAGGGATATTGTGACTCAACAATTGATGGATATTGATGTTTCGGACAACGCCACCTCCCTCCCAAATGCAGTAGATTATGTTAATGAACGCCATGAGGCCCACTATAGTAACAGTCGGCCAATATATGAACACGTACATTAGGAGTCGATAACAATGTTGGACCTTGCGTCCAAAGGGTCGATTGTGGAAATACAGATTTTATAATGGACGTAAGCTCCACCATTTTATATTATTGTAGCCACCATTTTGTGGTAAGCTTTTCTTAGTTTGTCTCCCTAGCACAAACTAATGTGCTCCTTTCAGCTACACAGAACAAAGTGGATACGTCAAAAGACCCCAGAGCATATGTTTGTTCTCTACTTGCTAGCACGCAAGTAGGGCAGGATGCATTTAACAAACGGTCAATGATTAACATTCCTATTCACTGATATCACATGTATTACAGCCAGCTGCATAAATTGCTTATGTCTACAAATTATTGTTGATACAGGACGTGCGACCTTTTGTTCCATATCCAGATGATTAATCAAGTGAGCGCCTGACTCTGTAACCACAGGCGTATCTATGTTTATATGTCTGACGCAAGTTATGTACAGTTCTGCTTTATTTCTGTTGACCACGGGATTACTGATGAGTGGTGGGAGTTAATGAGTAATCCTTATATATATATGTTTTGCATGCCATGTATACATATTTCCAGAGGTACTGGTCCTGACTAGTACATGATATCATCCTGGGATTATTAATCATCCTAGGCAGCTGCTAATTTTTCATACCCATTCCCACCTACACTTGTTCCAGCAGAAAGATATATAAGGCTGTCTATGACTGTGTAAGTTGTCCACTTCTCTCATAGCCACATGGAGCTGTGAGGTTGTGTACCCGCTTGAGCGAAATAAATCTTTTTATGTTACAGTTACCTCCGACTGCTGGTCTTCCTTGTTATAGGTGTACCTGTGGGAGGTTGGAGAAGGACCACTTCCACATGTGTCTCGACATGTGACATGTGTGTCTCGACATGTGACATGTGTGTCTCGACACGGGACATGTGGGAGTCCAAGCGGGCATGATGGGCAGCCTGCTGCTGTTGTATATCCTTGAGGATCCCCACTACCTGGCTGACCTCTCCGGTGCTAGTCTGGTACGCATCCGCGATGCGTGCCAGTTGTGGGTCATCATGCAGTCCAGACCCCTCTGCAAAGAGCGACCTATGTCTACCACCCCTCCCACCACCCCTGGCGACACGTGCAGGACCTGCGGTGGCACGCACAGGTGACCGTGGGCCCACTTGGGTGTTGTTCCTGGGCTCGTAGTCACCAGCTCCAGTTTGGGTCTGGGTCCCTGCGCTGTTGTCATCTGTGGTCCTTGGTCTGTCCGTGTTGGCAGGGGTGGCCTGTGTGTTGGCAGTTGTTGGAGGGGTGGGTGCAGGGGGTGCAGATGTTGGTCCAGCTGGTGCTGCATGATGACTTAGACCAGAGGTGCCAGGTAGGTCTTCGCCATCCGAGGAGTGCAGAGGCTGATCCACACCAGTGAGCTCAGTGTTCACCGGAGCCTGGGACAGGGACTCCTCCTCGTCTGCTGCTGTGTCCACATCATCACCTATTTTGGGGAGAGACACAGATTGTATGTTATGTTTCTACTGGCATCAATTGTTCAAACACCTGACAGTTGTGACTGTACCTCTGGATGTGGGCCTGGACATTGCATTCTCCTAAATTGTGACAGTCAGAGAGTGATATTGGTGTAGCACATTGTCCTGCCAACCTGTGGCATGTCAATGTGAATGTTGAGGTGTGTGCATGACCAGCATTGGTGGTATTTGCTTGCCATCCGGGCCTCCTTCTCCCCCAGCCCAGTTATCCCACCATGAAGCATGCTTCCATTGCAGGGAGTGCAAGTTGTCTTTCAGGATGTCAGTCAGTGGTGTCCTGCTGTTGGTTGTTGCACAGTTCCCAGCCGGGCCTTGTGCTCCCCCAGCAGTACCCAGTGTCAGCCATCTTGTGAGTCCTTTTCCACTCCCTGTGATGTGAGCATGGTTCAGGGTGGTGTTGATGGGCCAATTGTGAGGCTGACCAATATCTGTGACTACCACTCCCATCATGCTATTGCCTCCACCCCCCTTCCCAGCATGCCCATCCTTCCTTCCTTTTGACTCTGCTTCCCTGTGGGGTGGGGTGCCTGTGCTGACAGGATGGCTGGGAGTGTTGTCCTGGCAGTTGTTTGGCTACAAGTCCCAAGAGTGTCCCTGTGCTTCACACAGCATAACCCAGGGTGGTGGTTCTTTGTGGGATCTTCAGTTAGGATGTGAGGCATTGCATTCTCCCAGGTGGGTTATGTGGAGTTAGTGTTGAGGGGGTGTGTGAGGGGAGGTGCTTGTGACTATGGTCAGTGCTGTGAGTCCTCCTTCCCACCCAGCCAGATATCCCACCATGGAACGTGCTTCCATTGCAGGGAGTGCAAGTTGTCTTTCAGGATGTCAGTCAGTGGTGTCCTGCTGTTGGTTGTTGCACAGTTCCCAGCAGGGCCTTGTGCTCCCCCCAGCAGTACCCAGTGTCAGCCATCTTGTGAGTCCTTTTCCACTCCCTGTGATGTGAGCATGGTTCAGGGTGGTGTTGATGGACCAATTGTGAGGCTCACCAATATCTGTGACTACCACTCCCATCATGCTATTGCCTCCACCCCCCTTCCCAGCATGCCCATCCTTCCTTCCTTTTGACTCAGCTCCCCTGTGGGGTGGGGTGCATGTGCTGACAGGATGGCTGGGAGTGTTGTCCTGGCAGTTGTTTGGCTACAAGTCCCAAGTGTGTCCCTGTGCTTCACACAGCATAACCCAGGGTGGTGGTTCTTTGTTGGATCTTCAGTTAGGATGTGAGGCATTGCATTCTCCCAGGTGGGTTATGTGGAGTTACTGTTGAGGGGGTGTGTGAGGGGAGGTGCCTGTAACTATGGTCAGTGCTGTGAGTCCTCCTTCCCACCCAGCCAGATATCCCACCATGGAACGTGCTTCCAATGCAGGGAGTGCAAGTTGTCTTTCAGGATGTCAGTCAGTGGTGTCCTGCTGTTGGTTGTTGCACAGTTCCCAGCAGGGCCTTGTGCTCCCCCAGCAGTACCCAGTGTCAGCCATCTTGTCAGTTGTTTTCCACTCCCTGTGATGTGAGCATGGTTCAGAGTGGTGTTGATGGGCCAATTGTGAGGCTGACCAATATCTGTGCCTACAACTCCCATCATGCTATTGCCTACAACCCCCTTCCCAGCATGCCCATACTTCCTTCCTTTTGAGTGGACTTCACTGTGTGTGAGTGTGACAGCAATGGCAAGATGGCTGACAGTGTGGTCCTGTTGTTTGTTGGTGCCCAGTTCCCATCAGGGCCTTGTGCTCCCCCAGCAGTACCCAGTGTCAGCCATCTTGTCAGTTGTTTTCCACTCCCTGTGATGTGAGCATGGTTCAGAGTGGTGTTGATGGGCCAATTGTGAGGCAGACCAATATCTGTGCCTACAACTCCCATCATGCTATTGCCTCCACCCCCCTTCCCAGCATGCCCATACTTCCTTCCTTTTGAGTGGACTTCACTGTGTGTGAGTGTGACAGCAATGGCAAGATGGCTGACAGTGTGGTCCTGTTTGTTGGTGCCCAGTTCCCATCAGGGCCTTGTGCTCCCCACAGCAGTACCCAGTGTCAGCCATCTTGTCAGTTGTTTTCCACTCCCTGTGATGTGAGCATGGTTCAGAGTGGTGTTGATGGGCCAATTGTGGGTGTGACCAATATCTGTGACTACCACTCCCATCATGCTAATGGCTACACTGACTTCACCAGCATACACAGAATTCCTTCCTTTCAGTGAGCTTCACTGTGAGGTGGTGTTCTAGTGGTGGGTAAATATCTGGGAGTGTTTGTTGGTTCTATTTGTGCCACTGCTTGCTGTATTTGTTGTTAGGTTTGTACATGTCATGACACAGTTACATATCACTATGAGATGGCAGGTATTGTGTGTGTCTGACTAGCATTCACATCTTGGGATGAATATCTTTTGGTTGCTGTGTATTTGCTAAGGGTGCATGGTTTGCCTATCCTCTTGACTGTGATGTGTGTGTGTTGTCACACCATATTGTGTATATTAGTTGTGTACTCACCAGGCTCTGGGGTGTCTGTTAGTCCGTATACGCTCACTGGTGGTAGGATGGCCCGCACCTTCTCCTCCCAGGGCCTGAGGTATACTGGTTTTGCAGGAGGGCCACTGCCAGTGTGCTGGCTGAGGAGGTAGTCCTTTTTGAGTAGGTCCCGGACCCTCCTGCGCACATCATACCACCTGTTCTGGATGTCTTCCTTTGTGCGCAAACATGGTTATTGTGCGTTCACCCTGTCGACAATCCTCGCCCACATCTTGGTTTTCTGCGACATGGGGGTCTGTTGTACCAATGTACCAAACAACTGTGGCTCTACCCTGAGGATCTCATCTACCATGACTTCCAATTCACTGTCTAGGAACTTATGATTCTTCTTTGGGGGCATGGTGATGGGTGGTGGTGGTGATTGATGTGTGTGTGTGTGCAAGTGGGGGGTGTGAGTGTAGGTTTAGCTGGGTGTGTGTGAGGGTGCTATTTGTAGGTGTGGTAATGGTGTGTGGCTTGTGTGATGTATGAGCTGTGAGTGTGTCTGTGGTTGCTATGTGATGGTGTTCTGTGCTGGCAGGTCAGTGGAATTTGCTAAGGATCATGGTAGGGATTTGTGGCCTTTATGTAGGTGGAGTTGGAGGTGTGTCCTTGTTCCATTTTTTTTTCCTTCCTGTATTTATTGGCTTTGTGGTTGCTTGTTTGGCCCTTTTTAAAAAAAAAAAAATGTCCTTGGTGTTTTTGGTGCATGTAGGAGTCGTTCTTGTGTCCGAGTAGGACGCTGCAGTTGTCTGGTGCAATCTTGTGCGACTCGTTCCCGCTGTGTGTCAGCTAGGTTTCATATGCGGCGTACGAGTCGGTCGCGGAGTATTGGGTTGCTTCGGCTGGGTTTTGTATGCGTGTCGGTCGTACGGCTTGTGCTCCGGGCGAGTCGGTCGTGTTTTGAACGCACAGCATCGTACTCACGCGGGTCGGAGTTCGCGGGTACGTTTCGTTCGGGTTCAATCCGGGTGCGTGTCGGTCGGTTCGTTTCGCGTGATTTCCCGGCCGGATGGCTTGTTTCCGTCTGGCTCGGTCGGTCGTTTTGTATTCCGTCCGAGTCTGTCGGATTTCACATGCATTTCATCGTACTACCCGGGTCGTACGGCGCCGGTCCGAGTCGGTCGGACTAAATTCCCGTACCGAGTCGGTCGGTATGTTTTCCGGCCCGAATCGGAATCGGCCCCTAAGTGTCGCTCGGACTAAGTGGAAATATATACTCCCCGGGGGTTGATGCTTTCACGTAAGCCATGGAATTTTCCAAATGTGGACCCCCGCTACCACCTTGTCCATGACGTACCAGTGTTTCTCCTTAAGCGGACACTGCCATTCCACCAGAAAGCGAAATTGCGCTTTCTGGTAATATCTCTGCAGGTGCAGGATACCCAGTCCTCCCTTCACCACCGGCAGATATGAACGCTCCTTATTCATACGTGTGCGCTTGCCACCGCAGACAAATGTCTCCAGGAGTCGCTGTAGGCTATGCAAACAACGCAGCAGGGGCAAGAGTGGCAGTGTCTGTATGAGATACAAAATCTTGGGGAGCAGGGACATCTCAACCACTGTAATCCGGCCGTCCCATGAGATAGGACCCTCATGCTAGGATTGAACCATACCACAGGCCTCCGTAACCAGAGTTGTGTAATTGTGCTTTGCTTTTTTGTCCAACGTAGAAACAGCTTGATCCCAAGGTATGGGACCCCCTGCTTCACTGAAGTGAAAGGAAACAGTGCCGCCAGCTGGGCTCACTTCCCCATGGACTATTTAAGGCAAGGGCCTGTGATTTACTGGGATTTGCCTTGAACCCGAGGCCTTCCTGAACTCTTCAAGTTCTTCCAAGAGCGAGTGCAGCGATTGGTGAGGGCTAGTGATGCCCAAGAGTACATCATCTGTGTAGAGGGCCACTTTGTGAGATTACCCTCCCATGTAGATTCCATGAATGTCAGCATGTCTCCGCAAATGCTCAGCCAAAGGATCCATGTAAAGAGCAAAGAGGAGCGGCGACAGGGGGAAACCCTGCTGCGTGCCCCTAGAAATTCTAGAAGGAGTGGGAGAGCGCCCCATTGACTCTAACAGACACCACTGGGTCCGAGTAACTAGACCAGACCCAGCCACAGAAGAGGGGTCCCAGGCCCATCGCCATCAACACAGCATATTGAAAGCGCTAATGAACCCGATCAAAAGTCTTGATGAAAAGATGTAGGGTAGGGGCCCGGAAACGACTGGCCTTGTCAAGGAGGTGGAGGCCTCTTAGCATTATCTCCGCAGCCACGTCCTGGTATAAAACCCGACTGGTTAAGGCCTATTAATCCAGGCATATACTGTCCAAGTCAAGCTGCTAAGACCCCCATGACTATCTTCATGTCCATGTTCAGTAGGGAAAGAGGCCAGTATGAAGCACAAAGGGTTGGGTCTTTACCCTGCTTGGATAGGGCTGTTATGATAGCTGCTTTCATGGTGTCAGTAATAGATCCCTAAATCTAAATCCGGTATTTGTAAAGCGCGAACTACGCACCAATGAGGGTCTAAAGGCACTGGGGGCTGTCAGGGAGATTAAGTGAGCTATTGCCCAGGATCACATTGTGCTGAGGTCAGCTGCCGCCGGTGTGGGGATCGAACCGCCCTGGCCGCTGCGCCACACCTCTCCCTGGGCCACGAAAGAATTGTACAGCCTTGTCAGCACAGGGTCCAGCGACGTCCCTCTGTGTGTGAACTGTGTCAATAGGGCGGATCTCTCCCTGAGGCTCTCCTCTGCAGTCAGCCTGCTCGTCATCTTCTTTCTGCCCGAGGCCTAGATCTGGGTGTTGATGTGCATTGCGAAGGTGGGGGAGGCAGCTGCTCTGACTGTAAGTCCTATTCCCCCAGAACCAGTCCCAGGATTGGCACCGCCTCAGCCAGTGTGCGGACCACATGGGTCTGTCACCCCCAGGCGAAGATGAGGAAGAAAGGATGTCCCCACTTGTAACGGACTCACTTTCCACTCAAGAAGGACATCGCCTGCTTCAAGGCCCTGCAGCGCTGCAGCGTGATGAGGGTGAGATTCTGGTAAAGCCAAATCTTGGTTCCTGCAAAGGTGACATGAGATACGTACCTCACGGCTGACATAATCAATTCCTTTTGGCGGTAGCTGTGGAGACAGGTCAAAATATCTTGAGGAGATACGGGCTGCCCAGAGGGGCGACCAGCGGGGTGCGTAAAGTCAAGGATCACTTCCTTATTGGCAAGATCCGGGATGGTGTGGCGGAACAATTGTAGAACATAGTCCTCTAGCCTGCCCGCATCAGCCTGCAATGAAACTCCCTTAACGCGGATATTGGATCTGCGGGATCTGTTTTCCACATTCTCTAAGTAGTAGTTGAGGTTCATGTTGCGGTCCTGAAGTTCAAGGATTTGGCTGCGGCTGGCTTCCAACTCCTCCTCCCTGGTGTCAGCTCCCTGCTCCAACGTATCCACCTGCTGTCCCAGGTCGTTCACATTCTGACGAATTTCCTTAACTTCGGTGGGCACCACTTGCCGCAAGGTCACAATACCATCTTGTAGCGTGTGAAAGAGGGACTCCATTAATCCTCAGGTTACCGGTGCTTCATATATCACACTGGCCACTTGTGAGGATGTGGGGGGAGTGAGGAGGAGGACGAGAGCTCCTCGCTTGATCCGTCTTTCTCGTGGGGATCTTGAAGACCAGCTCCCTGATGGAGGGGTCTCGCTTACTGCGTGAGATGGTCATGCCCACAGAAGCTCAGGCAGGCCAGAGGAGGAAAGGCGCCACCCTAGTACAGCCCCAGAAGTGAGGCAATGGTCCCTTGGCTCAATGTGCTGAATCACAATGCCTGTCAAGCCCTCTGGTGCCCAGCTGTTCGACTTCCCACACCCAGGGCGTCTGGGCCTCTCCAGCCAAAGCAAGTAGGCCAGGGGGGGAGCAGGGAAAGCACTGTGTGAGCGCATCTCCAGGAGCTTTGTGATGTTCACCTAGGCCAGTGGGCCAGACCCAGCCACCAGCCAAGCTGCCCTGAGGACAAACACCTGCCTCCACACTCTGAGTGGCAGCTGCGCCCTTCCAGTCAAGGCAACGAATCCAGCTAAAAGCAGGTCTCCCCACCTGGCGAGTCGACAAGCAATACCCATGGCAGCAGCATAGGCAGCAAAGTCACCCACTCCAGAAGAAGTGCCAAACCGATGCAATCTGTAAGTACCTCCAAGCTGGGCGGGCCACCTAGCTGGGCCGCACAGCCAGAGAACACCAGTCACCGTGGGTGCTGAGTGCAGCCTATGATCTTGGCCCGCCACACCACCGGCCTCGCTGAATCCAGGAGGGTGCGGCGTCCACAGCAGTCAAGTCCCCGCCAAGGTGGGCCCGCTGGCTTCCAACTTTGCAGCTCCGTCGGCTTCCACTGGGGCCTCAGACCTCCCCGGGGCTGGTCACACCCCGCTGAGTCAACCACAACTGGACCCACTCCTCCCGCTCACCTTGCCTGGGCACCTTTCGGACCCTACAAAAGTCTACAGGGAGTCCTCTCCTCCACTCAGCCTGGCAGTCCAGCTTTCCACCGCAGCCCAGTGGGCACAGCAACACCAGTCAGGCTCCTTATGAATCAGATGCCCAAGCCGCCATTATGGAAGCAGCTCGCTGGCTTGGCCTACCACTGCCTCCATCTCTCAGCGGGGACAGATCAGCCAGAGTATTCTCCTGCCGGGGACACAGCAGCAACTCATCCCTCCAATATCGCATAGCCCCTGGTTCTGCCTGAGGCCTGAAGATTGCGGCGGACGTCCATGTAAGTGCTCCTACAGGGGTGCCATCTTGGACACATCTCCTGTGTTGCCCTTTTGAGGTCCTCCGTGAAACATCTTTACTGCATCACGGCTGAGAGTGCTGCATTTCTTTGGTTGTTTGGAGCCATTCAACTTGCTGTGCAGGCATTTTTCCTGACTGCATGATCCCTCATATCATGGTGCACCACCATTTTGAGGTGCTCCGTGATTCCTGAGAGAAACATCTTTACTGCATCATGACTGAAGGGGCTGCATTTTTCGGTTATGAGACATTCTGCAACATGTAGCAGTTCTCTCTGCTTGCCTATATTGCTGCCTCAAGGTATATTGTGCTGCCTTCATTAGATAAAGGTTTTTTTTCTTACATTTAATCGTAGGCGGAATCTGATGTTCTTCAATACCTCATATAGTCCTCTTGCATTGTCGGATCAACATGCCTGATAGTCTCGTTCCTTTCTACGTGGACAGTTTGGGACTACTGTTTTGTGAAGTGAGGAATTTTATTGCTACAACTTAACTGTGTTCTGCCCGAGCAGTGTTTCCATACACACTCTCATGCTCCATGTACAATACTTTGCAAGAAGTGGTTAATTAGTGTCATTTGGAGCAGAGGTATTACACTGTCACACACCCATATTGTATTTTAGAATCTCGTCCCATAATGCTTTGCAGGGCCTTTGGTTGGGATTGTATTTTTGCCCATACCTGTGCTTGGGGTGGTCCTAGGAGGATAGGACCACCACCGTATCGTTCAGCATGATGTGCTCTTTGTGTTCAAGGCTTGGTTCTCTCCCTAAGTTAGGGAGGACACCAAAATCATCACCTCTCTCACTGCTTGCTGTATATTTTCACTTTTGTGAGATGAGTATATGCATTTTTGCATGTAAAGATAGAGTTACTTTTTGTTTTATCAAGGCTATGTGAGGTTTCTGTTTTATTAATTGGGATGAGACGGAACGAACAGAGGAGTACACAGAGTTTTTGTTTAATTACGCAGAATTTCACGTAGTGGTACTCCGCCAACTATGCCCACTCTTAGTCCAGAGCTTTGCCCAAAAACTCTTCTCTTCAGTGAAAAGACCAAAGAAGGACTCCTCTTTCACTTTATATGATATTATCAAAGAATTACGAACTTTAATATCCTTTGTAGTTCAAACTAATGCCTCGCTACTTCATATTGAAGAGAAGCGGTCCACACATGACCAGGGTATTGTGGCTATTGTACAAAGGATCAGCGATGTGGAGGACTTAATTTGAGTTATGTCACAGCTAACAAAGGAAATAAAGTTGCTTAAAAGGTCTACTGTAGTCCTGGGCAGAGTTAGCGGAGTTCCACTATGTGGAACTCCACGAAGTGACAAAAAACTCAGCCAAGCTACTCGGAGTTCCGCAAGTGTCGTAGTGCGTTACTTTGCGCCGTTAGCACTGATTTCTAGTGGCGGGTGTTTGTCCCACAATACAGTGTGAATGGCATCACGCATAGTGCAAAAGGGCGCTGCTTCTTTCTACCACTCGAGTAGAAGTTCTACTGGAGCGACAGCTTCCTCAACGCGAACAAAAGGTTTCTCAACGCGAGCGGTAGCGACCATCTGCGACCACTTGCATTGAGAAATCCCACTGGGAATCAGTATAGCGTTGAATTTCCTCACTCGCGCACGCCAATTCACCACGAGTGTGGAAAAAACTCTGCTCCGCTATGTGGAGCAGACTTTTTGGAACTCCGTGAGCTCTGTGGAGCGTGAAAAACTCAGCAAACTCCATGAATGTCGCAGAGTTCACTGCCCAGGTCTAGCCTATTGAAGACTTGAAAAATAGAAACAGAGAAATAATTTATGGCTCTACGGAATTCTGGAAAATTCAGAACGTCTAACATGATCTCCTTTTTGCAAAAAATCATACCTACCATTGTGCATTTATCTAACCACAGCCCGCTTAATATTTAAAGAGCCCATCTTCTTGGTCCAAAACGTTCCGCAAGCTCCCCTCATCTTACACCTATGGGCATCATCATTCTTTTTCTACAGAACACTGACTTGATGCATATTTTATCTTCTACCAAATGAGCGGCCCACTTAAATGATCTAGAAACAAGGTATATTTTTTGCAGGACATCTCTAATGCAACAGCTGCAAGACAAAAACGCTTTTAAAATCTTTATCCATAATTGAAAGCCATGAACATTAGATATGGCATTGTTCATCCATGTGTTTTCAAAATAACTTATAAAGAGACTTCTTACACCTTTGAAGATCTAGCTAAACTACAGGACTTTCTTCGTCAACATCGTCTTGAGGATATGGAAATTGGCGCTGCTGCAAAGACTTGATTGTTATACATGTTCTGTTTGATAAACTCTCTGTTTTATCTGATGTTTTCTTCTCTTTAAAAATTGTTCTCTCTTGGTCTTTGTATTATGCATAACCCGTCTCGTCCCACTCCCTCACTGTACGTGTTGTTTCCGCAGTATTTCATCTACATTAGTCCATGGTAAGTTTGTTGTTATATTTCTTATCCTCTTGTATTTACCTCTTATTATATTGTCTGGTATTATTTTGTTTCCCCATATCTCTCCATTTTTGTGTATGTGAAAGTGGATTTGGTTGATGGTTCTTGTCCATCTTTATCATGTGTCCTGGAGCCGGGTCTGGTTCCATCTTCATTAGGAGCCTTGCAGTAATTGGACATAATAAATATCGACTATTTTATATCGACATGCTTTAATATCGAGTTTAGAAAATCGAAAGTACTAAATATCGATGTTAAGTATATCGATGTAAAAAATATCGATTTTATGTGTTGTAAAAAATATCGATGTATGAAATATCGACTGTTAAAATATCGTTATGTTAAAATATCGTTCTAGTAATTTTTTTTGTTATATGTTTGTTTTTGTTATAATATTAGGGGGCCCATTAGCATGTCGGGAGGATCGCCACCGCCCGCATGGCGGTGGCGATCCGCCTGACATTTGTGCCCGCCCGCATTCCAATTCCCCCCGCCATATTACTATGGCGGGGGGGACCCCGGCAGACGGAAAGACCGTCCGCCGGTTTTCCGCCGGTAGGCAATCCGCCCGATTGCCTACCGGGCGGAAAAGCTGTTAATATGGTGGCGGTGTCTGGTAGACACCGCCATCCATATTATGATGCATGCGGGGTTTTGCCTTTCCGTTGCGGCAAGGCCGCCATGAAAAGGCATGCGGTTCTCGCCATTGGGGGCCCGTAGCGGGCCCCCAGGGATTCTGGGGGGTGGGGGGTGCACCGCGCAGTGCCTGTCACATTGTGCACTGAAATGCACAATTTGCTTTTGTGGCATTGCGGCGGGCGGTGCTTTCTGCACTGCCAGCCGCAATGTTACAAATGCAGGATGCGCCCGCCAGTGTGGCGGGCACATCCTAATCGTAGGTGCGGGACCGCCGCATGCAGTGCGGGCGGTCCCGTTTCCCGGGGCTCTAATGAGCCCCTTGGTAATTAATGTTATAACATTTTTAAATTGTATTTTAATTTTTAGGAGCGGGTTGTTGGGTTTTTAGGGGCTAAGGGTAGGGAGAGTTTTTAAAAAGTGGTTTTAAATTTTTTTTTAAATTAAAAATGTATACATTTAATTTAAAATTGTTGTTTTAGGAGCGGGATGTTGGGTTTATAGGGGATAAGGGTGGGGAGTGTTTTAAAAAAGTAGTTTTCAAAATACTTTTTTTTGTTTTAATTTATAAATTTAATTTAAAATTATTGTTTTAGGAGCGGGATGTTATATTTATAGGGGATAAGGGTGGGGAGTGTTTTAAAAAAAAATATTAAAATTTTAAAATTTTGAAAAATTTGCACATTTAATTTTAAAAGGTTGTTTTAGGAGCGGGATGTTGGGTTTATAGGGGATAAGGGTGGGGAGTGTTTTAAAATATTTTTATTATTTAATAACTAAAAAATATTATTTAAAATTTTGAAAAAAATGTTTTTTAGGAGTGTTATGTTGTGTTTATTTTGAATAAAGGTGTGGAATTTAGTATATTTTGTGTTAAGTATTAATTAAAATTTTTAAAAAGAAATATTTTATAAGAAATATATATATTTTTTATATTTTTAATTTTGTGTTGATAGGGGATACATTTTATTATTTTGTTTTCAAAATTATTGTATTATAAATTTGAAATATTTTAAAATTTAAAATGTTACTAATTTTAATAATTAAGAGATATTATTTGTGTTTTTAAATAATTATATATGTGAAATTGCAAAAAACATATATATATTTTTTTATTATTTCCAAATATTAAAAAGAAAATCATAATTAGGTTTTAAAATTATATTTAAAAATATGTTTTATGTTTTATAATTATTAAAACATTAAATTTATATGGAAAATATAGTATTTTTATTTTTTATAATAAATTATATTGTTATTTTTTATTTTTTATGAATATGATTTATAAATTGGATTCTGATTAACTGATTTACATATTGTAAGATTTTATAATTGTGAATATAAAATAAAATATGTTTAATGTACAGCACCTTCCCTGATGTAATAATAATTGGAGTGGGAATAGTTAATTATATATCTTTAGTGTCCAGCACCTTCCCTGATTTAATTGTAATTGGAGTGGGAATAGTTAATTATATATCTTTAGTGTCCAGCAACTTTCCGGATTTAATAGTAACTGGAGTGGGAATAGTAAATTATATATGTTTAGTGTCCAGCATCTACCCTGATTTAATACTAAGTGGAGTGGGAATAGTTCATTATATATCTTTAGTGTCCAGCACTTTCCCTGATTTAATACTAACTGGAGTGGGAATAGTAAATTATATATGTTTAATGTCCAGCACCTACCCTGATTTAATACTAACTGGAGTGGGAATAGTAAATTATATAGGTTAAGGGGCCGATTCCGATTCGGGCCGGAAAAAATACCGACCGACTCGGTACGGGATTATAGTCCGACCGACACGTACCGGCGTTGCCCGACCTGGGAAGTACGATGAAATGAATGGAAATCACGACCGACTCGTATGGAACTCAAGGCGAACGACCGACCCGGCCGGAAACAAGCTATCCGGCCGGGAAACCACGCGAATCGCACCGACCGACACGCACCAGGAAACAACCCGAACGAAACGTACCCGCGAACTCCGACCCGCGCAGTACGATGCAATGGGTGCAAAATCAGACCGACTCGCACGGAACCCAAGCCGTACGACCGACACGCATACAAAAGCCAGCCGAACAAACACAATACCCCGCGAACGACGCGTACGCCGCATATGAAACGGAGCTGAAACACAGCGGGAACGACTCGGACAGGCGCGCACGAGACAACTGCAACGTCCTACTCGGTCTGAAGAACGACTCCTACATGCACAATAATCACTAATGAAAAAATACAAAAAAAGGGCCAAATAAGCAATGACAAAGCCAATAAATACAGGGGAGAAAAAAATGGAACAAGGACACACCCCCAACTCCACCTACATAAAGCCCACAAATCCCTACCATGATCCTTTGCAAATTCCACTGACCTGCCAGCACACAACACCATCACACAGCAAACACAGACACACACACAGCTCATCCAACACAAAAGCCACACACCATTAGCACCTCAACAAATAGCACCCTCACACACACACAGCAAAACCTACACTCACACACCCTCACTTGCACACACACACACACATCAATCACCACCACCACCTATCACCATGCCCCTAAAGAAGAATCCAAAGTTCCTAGATAGTGAATTGGAAGTCATGGTAGACGAGATCCTGAGGGTAGAGCCACAGTTGTTTGGCACATTGGTCCAACAGACCCCCATGTCGCAGAAAACCAAGATGTGGGCGAGGATCGTCGACGGTGTGAACGCACAATTACCATGTTTGCGCACAAAGGAAGACATCCAGAACAGATGGTATGATGTGCGCAGGAGGGTCAGAGACCTACTCAAGAAGGATTACCTCCTGAGCCAGCACACCGGCAGTGGCCCTCCTGCAAAACCACTATACCTCAGGCCCTGGGAGGAGAAGGTGCGGGCCATCCTACCACCAGTGAGCGTATATGGACTAACAGACATCCCAGAGCCTGGTGAGTACACAACTAATATACACAATATTGTGTGCCAATACACACACATCACTCTCAAGGGGACAGTCAAACCATCCACCGCTAGCAAATCAACAGCAAACAAAAGATAATCATCCCAAGATGTGTATGTCAGTTAGATTAACACAATACATGCCATCTCATAGTGATATGTAACTGTGTCATGACATGTACAAACACAACAACAAATAGAGCAAGGCAGTGGTACAAATATAACCAACAAACACTGCCTGATATTTTGCCACCACTAGAACACCACCTCACAGGAAGCTCACTTAAAGGAAGGAAATCTGTGTATGCTGGT